>JAOTQQ010000032.1:10493371-10534676 GCA_026546715.1 Gallinago undulata
GTCGCCTGCCTGCCTGCCTGCCTGCCTGCCTGCCTGCCTGCCCGCCCGTGACGTAGACTACTTGACGTGCTCCCCGGCCAATAGGGTGCCGCCCCCGGGGGCGTTGCTGGCGGCCGATTGGTTGGCAGGAGCCGAGGGCTGCGCAAAAACAGGCAAAGCCGAGCGCTGCCGGCTCAGAAACTGCCGGCAGAGAGAGATCAGAGGAACCGGGGAGCTTGGGACCGGGATCGGCGAGAGGAGCCGGGACGGGAGGCGAGGCGAGCGGCGGCGGCGGCGGCGGCAGCAGCAGCGGCAGCAGCAAGCAGAGAGAGAGAGACAGAGACAGAGACAGACAGACAGACAGAGAAACAGACCGAGAGAGGGGCTAGACGCAAAAGCAGCAAGAAGGAGGGGGGGGGGGTGGTTGAAAAACCAAACAACCAAAAAAAAAAATATCAACCCTGAAGCAGAGTGGTGGTGATGATGATGAACATAATAATAGCAATAAAAGAAGAAAATGAAAGACTATTGATAGAAGAGAGGAAAAGCTAAAATCTTTAAAAAAAAAAAAAAAAAGAGGAAATCCCCGAGAAATCAGGGAATGAAAGTTTTAGGTAGCAAAGCTGTTCTCTGCCTTTTTTTTTTTTTTTGATATGAAATCTTTTTGCGGGTTATAGTTTTTTTTTTTTAATTTCGCGGTTTTCTTTTTTTTTTTTCTTCTTGCATCTAAAGAGGGCATGTCCACCGGCTCTTCCAGCAGCATCTACCCCTCCAGCTCCCACCAGGAAGACAAACCGAGGACAATCTTGAAACATAAAAATTTCCTCCTTGGGATTTGCTGCTGCTGCTGCCTCCGCCGCCGCTGCTGCTGCCGCGGTGCAGTGCCAAGACTCTCGGAATAAATAAAAGCGGGCTACTGTGTATCTCTAGATACATCCAGCTAATAGCTATTATTAGTTGGCCGTTTATTTCGAAGATCACAGATGAAGTGGGAACGCCTGTCTTCTTCATTTGGTCAGCGTGTGAAACAATAATAATCGTAACAAAAAGGAGGGAGATGGGGGAGGAAAAAATCCTAACATGAATCAGAAGAAATAATATCTAGCACCCCCCCCTAAATCAACCTCCTCCCCCCCCCCCCCTTTATCTTCCCCCTCCCCTGATCCCTCTCTCTCTCTCCACACGCTCGCAGGCGCGGACACGCACAGACAGACACACATACACACACATAGCTAGACAGACGCACAGGCACACACACTGTACTGTGTATTTTCGGAGGAGGAGGTGGTGGTGGTGGTGGCGGTAGCTTTTGGAAGAGGAGGAAGAGGTGGTGTTGGGGAGGGGGGATCTCTTTCCCCATTTGGAGATGATTGTGCTATTCCTCTTTGCCTTGCTCTGGATGGTGGAGGGGGCCCTTTGCCAGCTCCATTACACGGTGCAGGAGGAGCAGGAGCATGGCACGTTCGTGGGGAATATCGCCGAGGACCTGGGCTTGGACATTACAAAACTTTCGGCTCGCCGCTTCCAGACGGTGCCCAACTCCCGCAGCCCTTACCTGGAGCTCAACCTGGAAACCGGGGTGCTCTACGTGAACGAGAAGATCGACCGGGAGCAGATCTGCAAGCAGAGCCCCTCCTGCCTGCTGCACCTGGAGGTCTTCCTGGAGAACCCCCTCGAGCTGTTCCGGGTGGAGATCGAGGTGCTGGACATTAACGACAACCCGCCCTCCTTCCCGGAGCCCGACCTGACGGTGGAGATCTCGGAGAGCGCCACGCCGGGCACCCGCTTCCCCCTGGAGAGCGCCTTCGACCCCGACGTGGGCACCAACTCCCTGCGCACCTACGAGATCACCCCCAACAGCTACTTCTCCCTGGACGTGCAGACGCAAGGGGACGGCAACCGCTTCGCCGAGCTGGTGCTGGACAAGCCCCTGGACCGGGAGCAGCAGGCGGTGCACCGCTACGTGCTGACCGCGGTGGACGGCGGGCAGCCCCAGCAGCGCACCGGCACCGCCCTGCTCACCGTCAGGGTGCTGGACTCCAACGACAACGTCCCCGCCTTCGAGCAGCCCGTCTACACCGTGTCGCTGCCGGAGAACTCGCCGCCGGGCACCCTGGTGCTGCAGCTCAACGCCACCGACCCCGACGAGGGCCAGAACGGCGAGGTCATCTACTCCTTCAGCAGCCACATCTCCGCCCGCGCCCGGGAGCTCTTCGGCATCGCGCCGCGCACCGGGCGGCTGGAGGTGAGCGGCGAGCTGGACTACGAGGAGAGCAGCGTCTACCAGGTGTACGTGCAAGCCAAGGACCTGGGGCCCAACGCCGTGCCGGCGCACTGCAAGGTGCTGGTGCGGGTGCTGGACGCCAACGACAACGCGCCGGAGATCAGCTTCTCCACCGTCAAGGAGGCGGTGAGCGAGGCGGCGGCGCCGGGCACGGTGGTGGCCCTCTTCAGCGTCTCGGACCGCGACTCGGAGGAGAACGGGCAGGTGCAGTGCGAGCTGCTGCAGGGGGACGCGCCGTTCCGCCTCAAGAGCTCCTTCAAGAACTACTACACCATCGTCACCGAGGGCCCGCTGGACCGGGAGCAGCCGGGGGGCGACGCCTACACCCTCACGGTGGTGGCCCGCGACCGGGGCCGGCCGCCGCTGAGCACCAGCAAGTCCATCCAGGTGCGGGTGAGCGACGTGAACGACAACGCGCCGCGCTTCAGCCAGCCCGTCTACCAGGTCTACGTGAGCGAGAACAACGTCCCCGGCGCCTACATCTACGCCGTCAGCGCCACCGACCGGGACCAGGGCGCCAACGCCCAGCTCGCCTACTCCATCCTGGAGAGCCAGATCCAGGGCATGTCCGTCTTCACCTACGTCTCCATCAACTCCGAGAACGGCTTCCTCTACGCCCTCCGCTCCTTCGACTACGAGCAGCTCAAGGAGTTCAGCTTCCAGGTGGAGGCCCGCGACGCCGGCGAGGAGCCCCAGCCGCTGGCCGGCAACGCCACCGTCAACATCGTCGTGGTGGACCAGAACGACAACGCCCCCGCCATCGTCAGCCCCCTGCCCGGCCGCAACGGCACCCCGGCCCGGGAGGCGCTGCCCCGCGGCGCCGAGCCGGGCTACCTGGTGAGCCGGGTGGCGGCGGTGGACGCCGACGACGGGGAGAACGCCCGCCTCACCTACAGCATCCTGCGGGGCAACGAGGCCAGCCTCTTCCGCATGGACTGGCGCACCGGCGAGCTGCGGACGGCCCGCCGGGTGCCGGCCAAGCGCGACCCCCAGCGCCCCTACGAGCTGGTCATCGAGGTGCGCGACCACGGGCAGCCGCCCCTCTCCTCCACCGCCGCCATCCAGGTGGTGCTGGTGGACGGGGCGGCCGAGCGGCCCGGCGGCGGCGGCGGCGGCGGCGGAGGCCTGGGAGCGGGGGCGGGCGCGGGGGGCGGCGGCGGCGGCTCCGGAGAGCATCGCCCCAGCCGCTCCGGGGGGGACACCTCGCTCGACCTCACCCTCATCCTCATCATCGCCCTGGGCTCCGTCTCCTTCATCTTCCTGCTGGCCATGATCGTCCTGGCCGTGCGCTGCCAGAAGGAGAAGAAGCTCAACATCTACACCTGCCTGGCCAGCGACTGCTGCCTGGGCTGCTGCTGCTGCTGCCCCTGCTGCAGCCGGCAGGCGCGGGCCCGCAAGAAGAAGCTCAGCAAGTCGGACATCATGCTGGTGCAGAGCTCCAACGTGCCCAGCAACCCGGCGCAAGTGCCGGTGGAGGAGTCGGGCAGCTTCGGCTCCCACCACCACAACCAGAACTACTGCTACCAGGTCTGCCTCACCCCCGAGTCCGCCAAGACCGACCTGATGTTCCTCAAGCCCTGCAGCCCCTCCCGCAGCACCGACGCCGAGCACAACCCCTGCGGGGCCATCGTTACCGGCTACGCCGACCAGCAGCCCGACATCATCTCCAACGGCAGCATCTTGTCCAGCGAGGTAAGGTCTGACCCCCCCCGGCACCCCCCAACCCACCCCGAGCACCCCCTCCCATCACCCCTCGTTGCCCTCTAACACTTGGGGTGCTCCAGCGGCAGGCGGGGTGAGTGCGGGGCAGCCCCCCGCCCCGGCTCCCTCCCTCCAGTTTCTCGTGTATCCCGTCCTGTCCCCCCTCGTCCCGTGTCGTCCCACCCCCTCCACGGTGCCCGTGAACGAAGCTGGCCCCGGGGTGCAGAGACCCTCCCGAGTCGTTAGCTGCAGCCGGATTCCCTCGGTTTCGGGTGTTTTTTGGAGTTGTTTTTTTTTGGGGGGGGGAATACCACTTTTCACAGAGTCGCTGCAGCTGACAGTCGTGAAATGACGCGAGGCGTAATCACAGGGTTTTCTGAAGTGACATTTTACAACTGTGTCTCTTTTTTTTTCTTTTTTTCTTTTTTTTTTTTCCTTCCTGCAATTTCTGCATGTGCAAGTAAGGCTTTGGGGGAACCCCCCTCTGAGACGGTGACAATCTCTACTGTTAGCAGGAACTTTAATTAATTTGTGAATTAGGGTTTATTAATTGACTTTTTTTTTTAACTCTATCTGAACAGCTCTTTATATAACCCAAAGCTGAGTTTGCAAAGGAAAGCATCAAGAGTTTCCACGAAATTACAGGCAGAGACATCTACTGTGTAGAGGATTTCTACCAAAGCGTGTGCCATGCCATAATGCTCCCTTGTTAATCATTTCCTACTGAGTTAGCTCATACATCCTCTCGGTACCTCTCTGCCTGTCCACTAATGAAAACAACACGTTCCCTCGTAACAGAAATACTGAAAGCTGAACAGCATCCAGTCTGGCAAAGGTGGTTTGAGTGATATTCTCTAAAGCATTAAGTTTTGTGGTAAAATTTCTATTGTTGGCTCGTAAGATTGACCTTTCTTCAAAATGTCTATAAAACTTGGTCTTCTCTTGGCTTTTAAGGATTCAAGGGTATCTCAATGTATTTTTCTTCCTTAGGGTGCAGTAACTGTACTGTTTCCCCCTATTTTTATACACTGGAATTAAAAACAATCCGAAAACTAGGTGTTTGTTTTTTTTTCCTCAGACTAAGTAGTACACAACTCTAGAAATAGTTCTGTTGATTTTTGTGGGAGTCCTTGTGATGCTCAACAGCGTGCACTGTGAGAAAATGTGTCAGAATCTCATCCCAAAAAAGTCAGGGGAAAAAAAAAATCCCTCATGACTTCCCATCTGTGTGAACAAGAGCTGGGTTTTTTCCCCTACAGCCTAGAAACAGATTGTGCAGGCCTACTTGCAGCTAAACATTACCATTTATAGGGAATATAGTGAGCTGCCCTGCTGTATTTTCTGATGCTGGTTACAGAAATATCAGGAGTTTAAAAATTTTCCCAACATTTTCTTTTTTTCCTAGACAAAACATCAGCGTGCTGAGCTCAGTTATCTAGTTGACAGACCCCGACGAGTAAACAGGTATGAGCTCCTCAGCCTTGTTTCCCTAATGCATGCTTTAGCACGTCCAAAAGGGGTACAGAAATATGTTCACTGCAGATGTAAAAGAGTAGTAAAGCAACTGGGAATCGATTGCATGCAGACGTATTAAATACAACACCGTTGAGTACATGAGTTTGAATCATGGCTTTTCTGAACTGGTTTCAAAACCAACTGAGAAGAGAACAAAATCTTGGGTTTGTGTTAGTCCAAAACGTGCTTTAAATACTTATGAATGCTTCCATAGGGTATTCCATTGGTCTCTCCGAGTTAAAATTTAGCGATCCGGCTTAAGTAAATGCCACCAAATTATTTAGACCAATGACAGGAAAACCAGGCGGAGTTATACTGCTCCCTGTCCCTTTCGGCTGGAGCACCAAGGTGTGAAAATCCCAGTTTGGTTCCTGGTGGAGAGAACACCTCTGCAGAAGCAGTGCAGCAGGCAGGAGGGGGTGAATGCAGCACCGTGTTTGGCCGTGTGATGGCAGAAGAATGTTTTATGAGTTCCTTTTTCATGTTTATTCTAATGTAAAGATGTTTCTGTGTCTAGTTCTGCATTCCAGGAAGCAGACATAGTAAGCTCTAAGGACAGTGGTCATGGAGACAGTGAGCAAGGAGACAGTGATCATGATGCCACTAATCGAGGTCAATCCTCTGGTAAGTCTGATAAGAGAATGGAAATAGTAGATCTTTAAGTAGGGAGACTAGAAAGAGCAGTTGCTCATAGGAATATAATGCAAGAGTGGCATAAATAATGTGAGCATATTGTACGGGAGGCTGGCTTGCAGTCAGCTTGCTGCTACAGCTACTTGGGCAAGGAGACAATTTTGAAGCCCTTTCATTCACGGACCACAGTTTATTTTATTCATGTTCTTGGGGGAGGGTCGGTATGTTATTCGCCATCATTTGCTGTAGCAAAACTTCCTGCACACTAAAACAAAGTTGTTGGTACATTTAACCGTGCTTTTTATTATTTTTTTTTTAAATTTTATTTTTTTTTCTCTTTTTCCCAACCCCAAATTTGCAGAATTTCAAAGCATTAGGCAGTTCTGTTTAGCAGGCACTTCAGCTGGCAGGGCAGTGGGAAGTGCAGGGGGAGTTCCCAGGGGAAAGAATGAACCCAGTGATTGAATGACAGCCAGACTGTGAGGATTTTTGCTGGGGATCAGTGGAAACACGTCGGGTGCTCTGAATGTGTAATACATTTAGCATGTTTCGAGGGTTGTCTCTCAATTCAAATTGAGGCAGTGTGCAGTATAAGTGATCTCCATGATAATAATGCTAAGGTATATTCTTAAGCACATTTCCTTCAGTCCTGGCAAAGGAAAGAAATCTTTAAAAGACTATGATTTGAACCACCTAGAAAATATATACATTGCAGTGTTATTCCCATGTGTTATTCCCATGTCTTTGCTCTCATACTGTCAGTTTCCTTCTGAAAGGGACATTTGTTTAGAGCCTAAGCATTAGAATTCTGTCTTGTCCTCGCATTGCGTTTTAGCCGCAAATGCTCGTGCTTCCCTCCCTGCCCCAGCCTCCAAAGCTCTGGCACGTCTTGATTCAACACAGGGATTTCTTTCCCCTTGTTTCCCGTGTACTCTATCATGTATAAGGATTTTCTACAGGTGTGCCATAGAAAATGCTGCCAGAGTCTCTCCAATTGTTCACTTTTTTTTGTCCCCTGACCCCGGTCTCAGAAGACACCAGAGCAAGGGACTGGGTGCTGTGGTGGCAGTGCTGTCTCACCCGCGTGCTCCGTTAAGGTCCCCTATTTTCTGGCTGCTACAGTCGCTGTGCCCTTAACCATGGGAAACCCAGGCACCAGGGGAAGAGGAGGCTGCTACAGGGCCCCTTTATGTTGCTGCGAGTCATTAATATGCAGACCTAATGAGACTCGAGAAGAGCCAAGAGTCTCCGGAGCTCCCTGCTTCTTGCAGGGCTTCATGCTAAGTGAACAGAGTGTCTATTTTGTGTCTGGGAACCTGACAACAAACCAGGTCTTGCCAGAAGTTTACATCTGAACACAGAGCCTCTTTCATTTTTGGCCTATATATGGCGTATGATTTATTGTTGTTTTAAAAAGCCATGTATTTAGCCTCCCCCCACCCTTTCTTTTGCACTGTTTCTGGTGCAGCAATCAGTGCTACTGAGTTATAAAAAGCTCCCTCTCCTCCTGCCCTCCCTGCATTCCCTTTTTTTTTTTCTTTTACGCATTTTACTGCAGCAGTCATCTCAATGAACATTTCAATCAGCTTAGTCCCTCAACATAATGAACCATAATAACCAAACAGGAGAGAAAAGAATAAACATCTGCAGAAGGGGCTGGATTGGACTGATGGTGGGAATATAATCACATAGTTGCACATCAACTGAAAGCTATTTTCTTTTAGATGCATTCAGGGCTGTTACTGTTGTGCCTCTGCTCTTTATTCTTTCTCTCCATTTTAAAAGTGGTCTATCTCAGATAGGAACACTGGAACTACTGTCAAACTTGGCATTAGTCCTTAGCTGGGCAAATTCTTCATTTGCATCATTTCTATTTTTATCAAACTGATAAAAATGGGGGGGTGGGGGGGAAATGTATTCTGTACTTTCAAAATAATTTCAAATCATTTAAGAATCTGATGTGATTTATGAACTTCTGTGTCTACAATAGTGATTATACATGAAGTAATGAAAGCTGACAGTTAAGTTTGGTCTGCTCACAATTAACAGTTTGAACTGAAACCTCAAATCCACAGAACGTCCAACTTAATATATTGGTGCTGTGGTTTGAGAATAATTTGCATGCACAATTTTTTAAATGCTAGTTCCAAATAGATTTTTTTAAAATATATCTCTGTAGAAACTGCTTTAAACTTCTACATATGTAAAATGCAGTAAGTTTGGGGATGAATCTTGCTGTCATGATGCAAAGAACACACCCCCTGACCTCAGCAATGACAAGACATTTTGATATAAAAGCTTCACTCTTGCTATTAGCATTTGGTGATGAATTTTGTGAGGGGGGAGGGGGGGGGGAGAAGCATAAATCTTGTTTGATCTTGAATGGCTCCAGGAAATACCTGAGGGAATGCCTTCTCAGCTTTTTAGTCATTCTGGTGCTCTATAATCAATTCGTTCTAAACTATTGAAGGAAAACACACTGGTTGATAAAATGGCAGAAGTTTAGACTGTTTTTTTCAAGATGTTACCTGATACTACGCAGCATCATATTTATTTTCAAAAGGGCTACGTTTGCATCCAAAAATATTTAGTAGATAATTCACATTGACAAGTAAAACTCATTCCCTACCAGTTCCAGTCAGCAGCATGTTCTGCTCGCAAAATGTCTTTTTACTGTTCTGCACATTCTCACCAGCAAACAGTCCTGTGGCACAAAAGGAGCTATTCCATAGAAGTCCATTCTTGGCCAAGCTGACTGTCAGAAGTCATGGTCAGTTATTAATTGGGAAGGAAAACGTGCAGGGTGAAAATCTAACACTGTCATAGATTTATCTTGCACAATTATTTAGTGCAAATTCTGAATGAAGCTGTTCTATGTATCATAAAATGTTTTATGATCCTTTGAAATAAGATTCCAGCTCACCTTTTCACAAAATATATTTTCTTGATAGAGATTTAATCATGGTTTCAAAGGTGCTGGAATGCATGTAAGAGATTCATATTGTTCCCATGGAAGTATCACCTGAACAACTCATAATTACCCACATTCTCATCTACCTTAACATCTGTGAAGTACAAAAGTACTGTCATCTGTATTTGGCAGGTAGTGGGATACTCAAGAGCCTAATTTTCATGGACTGGGCAGTCATTTCATTGACTGGGATAGTAACCTGACCTTTCTGGAATATGACTTCCCAAAGGTGAAGAAGCACAAGAAGTGTTTGGCGAGCAGAGGAGGGGTTTCTCCAATCCCGAGTGCGTGCTCTAATTACATGTGCTCTTCTTTGTCTGAACATCGTTGAGACAAAAGCTGCTATTTGTTGTAGAACAAATGCGCCTCCTACAACACTACTAGTTATTATTAACTCCCTGTATTTCAATCATGTTCCGTAGGAGTAATTTCTAAGCATGAGGTTAGTTTATTTCCCATGGTTGATTAAATTCTTGGCCTCCCTTGTGAAATTGCCGACTTGGGTGCCAATTAATACTCTGCGTGTGCGTATGTTTAAATTGTATGATTAGACACCTGTCCTGTAGGATTTGGACTCCTGCCATCAGCTCATTTCCTATGGCTGCTCACCAGCTACTCAGCTTTCTCAAGCCAAACGCGCAGGGCTCTTCGCAGTCTTACCTTTGGTTCACCTTTTTCGCTGCCTTGGCATGATTTCTCGGATGCACTTCAGGAAGGAATATCCAAAGAGGTGAAGCTAAGTGAATGCACTGTCATGGATATACTGTAAAATGCATCAGGTTTGTGTTTTGGTTTTGGTTTTTTTTTTTTTTTATGATCTCCTCTGTGCAGTACTGGACAGTGTGGATTGGTGACCAGCTGAGATCTAAAATTAGGCTTCCACTAGTGGACTTTATGAAGGGGATTGATAGGGGTCTAATGCAACAGCACAGGCTGAAATGTCGCCTCACGCCTTTTTGGTGCAGATTAGGTAAAACCCCAAGAGGGTTAGCGTGCGTTACTGCAGAAGAGCTATGATATTTCAATGTTCATAAGGAGAAGAATTTGAGGAGCCAGAAGAAGAATTTTAGTGATAAAGGGACGGTCAAAACCAGTATTCCTTCTGAGCCTATGCAGAGTGACAGCTAAATCCTGTTTTGAAGATCACTTGGGCTAAGAGTCTATCTCGGATAAAGTGAGAGTGAACATGAAAATGGCTTAGAAAAGTGCTTTGACTCAAGCTGAGGGCTGTTTCTTTTCCTTTTTTCCTCTTCTTTCCTTGGGCTGCGTGCTTAATAATGTTCCCATCTCAATGGTCCAGATAGGGCTTTGAAGTCGAGATTTGGAAGAGCCGGATACTGAAGATATTTGAGACTTTATTCATGTTCTCGTGTCGATGAAGTCAGTTCTATCCAAGGCAGCACACCAATTACTTGGCAAGAAAGAATAACTGTTTCATGAAGTTCAGTAGATAAAGCAGACAAAGGAGGTTAATGTAATTATCCTTATTTACTGACACAAAACATGAATCATGGGGAAATGAGTAACTTGCTCAAGTTACTAATAATAATGATCTAACCAAATGGAAAGTAGCTGTGGTAACAGAGCTCTGACAAGGAGGCCTGGTTATCTTGCTTATCTTGCATCCAGCTAGCTATTTTAAGAAAAGCTACCACAGAAGTGGAAAATGCCATTTAATTCCAAGTGAAAGCTGAAGTTATGAAAAAATTACACATATTGGGGAAAAAAAACCATCTCTCAATAACAATACTACAAAAATACTTTGTCAACATTTAATTTGTGGTTTTGCTTTTTATTACATCATTTACTCAGTAATACATGTGAATGTGTTCACTCCTTGCTCTAAAGGCTTGGTGTATGGTGCTTCTCCCTTAATTAAATTAAGAAAGAATGCATTATTTAAAAATGGTTTTAGGCCTAATTTTTCCTTTGATCTAAACTGTCTTTCAAACCAATTAGCATTCATGCACATAGAAATTTTGATTTTTCTCTGTTTGAAATATGGAAAGGAAGCAAATTGGGAATAAGCTTCAGAAATGCAACACTGATTCAAAGCACCTGAGTTCAGGAAATTCAGATGCAGATACCAAACTTCAGATTGAACTCGTTTCCTTTGAGGGAGCGGCGGAAGCTTGTTTTCCTTCAAAATCTGCAAAGTTAAGGTGTGTGAGAGCTCATATTGCCCACTGGCCTACTTAGTAATAAGGCTTGAACAAATAGGAATGAACTGGTGGCTTTTGCCAGGAGCTTTGTGTGTTGGCTGTACTTGTAATAGTACAATGCTTATCACTTTTCAGCACTTCAGCGCGCTACACTATCTGTTTGTATCCACAAAGGATATTTGAGATTCAGAATTCAGTGTTCACCTTTACAATCTCGGTTTATCTGCATGCAAGGTCTACTATCATAACCAAATAAAAAATAGAAAGCATTTTTCTTTAATGTGGACTTGCAATTACAATGGATAGTTTAGTTCTGAAGGATCATATATATAACCAGATTTATGAGGGAGATGAGATAAAGTGTTATACTGCTGAACATTTCTTTTTTGTTATAAATCAAGAACATAATCTTGGTGTATGAAGGAGTTCTGTGCTGAATGTCTTACTTCGTTTACCATGATATATCCTTCCTTCTTGGAAAATAAATATACCCTTTCCCCCCACCCTGTTTATAATGTTTTTCAATTAGAAACAGAGAATTCTATACCATGACCCACAGGAAAAAGGTGGAGGAAGAATAGCCAGCATTTGTATCACAGTCAGTGTAGATATACGTAGGAGCCCAGGGATTTCAAAATCAGACTGCTAATTTGAACTTATTTTCTGCAAAAATACTAAAACGAAGGGCTTGGTTCTGCACCCATGAAACTCTTAGGGAATGTTGTGATTGACTCAAGTAGGAACAACACCCAACCCAGGCCTCTCTGAACATTTTGTTCCCATCCTAAACAAGCATTTACACTCTACTGTATGTTCCAGCAGTGCATATTAAAACTCAGACTTATATGTATATACATTCTCATCTTCAAGGGGGGAAAAGTTTGTCGTAGAAGCGTACATTTTTATATCCCCTACATTCATTACTTTGTTTATTCAAAATCCAGATTTATAGGGGCGATAACATCTCTTTTATAATAAGCTGTTATATAATACTATTCAGTGCACTGCAGTAGACAAGCAGTATTCAAAAGGGAACTAAAAAAATAACATTTGGATAGAGACATTTTGCAGTTTAGCAGCTGATATGAAAACAAAATAGTAAAATGGAGGGTAATTTTCCAGGAGGAAAAAGGGTCTATCTTTGAATATATATCTTAAAAACAATATTAGTATCGTACCTCCCTATGTCCCCCCCCCCTGACTTAAGGATATGCTTTAATATTCATCTGTAAGTATATCTTTTTGCTCTGTCTTTCAGGAAATGTTGAATGAATATGGTCACTGACACACTGTTAGCAAAATGTAATTGTAATAATTTTCCTATTAAAAAAGGATTATTTGTTGTTTACATGTAACTTTGCCAGGAAGTTTGAAAAATGAAACAACCATTTTGTGTTAATTGTCACTTAAATCTTCTGAATGGCAAGAGTTAGATTCATAAATACATCTTTTCTTGCATAAGAGATATTTTTGTCCAGGCATTTCAGTACGTAAGATACACAGACACAGGGGCTTATAGAAGTTGTTATATATTAATTTCTTCATGGGAAGCATGCCTCTAAATCTTTCTTTTCAACCTTTGATAGCTACTACCACTGGAATTTAGAACTACACAATTTGTATGCCTTGATGATCTTCATCTTATTTCTTAATCATATCTGCAGTTCACGTTTGCATTCTTCAACAGTTCACTGATCAGTAATTTATTTTCAGACTTCTGTATGCCAATTATCAATGCGAGGTTCTAATCGAAACTGGACCTAGCATTGTATATTTAATTTAATATTTAAAAGTCATTATCAAGTGAGATTAATCTGAGATTAAAAGCTTTTTTTTCTTTCTTCATATTTTTTCTGTCTAAATGACTGCTTTTAGTACTCAAGCACTTGTTGATAGCTCAGAAAGATTCTTGCCTGCTGAAGAGATTTTTTTGTATGGTGTGAGATATCACATAAATATTACTAATACAAGTCAAATTATGGTTCAAAACAGTGGCAGAATTCTTAATACTAATCCTCGCAGTGGTGATCAAGCTAATCCAGTTCTTTACAATGTTGGCTGGTGAATGAGCTACCTTACATGAATCTTATTACAGCTGTTCAGAATTTCTTCATATTTCTCCTGCAAGCAGTGTCATTTTTTGTAATTCTAATGCAATGCTTGTAAATGCAATGTTTATAACAGATTTAGTTCAGTTCTGACATACACCTAAGATGCTCCGTTCTCTTTATAAATACAAGAAAAAGATTTTTTTTTTGCTTTTCTGTATAAAGTTGAATATCAACTGATATTTATTTCACTATGCACCTATGATTTCATACACCATTCCTCTCAAAACAAGGATAATCCAACAATTTGGTGACTCACAGTCAGGAAATATTTTTTTGGAAGGCTGATCTGAAGGTAGTCAATAGAAGCATAGCTTGTCATTTGAAATCTTAATAGCATTAAAGGATTTGTAAGCAAACAGTTCTGTGTTGGCAGGCACAAGTGGTTGCTTATATAGGGGAAGCATTAACAATTTTGTCAATAGTATCCACAGCCATGTCACATCGGACAACCACTACCTTTGTACCGCTAATTACAGTAATTTATTATAGGATTCCGTCCCATTACTCGGATGACTTGATGATAGTGAGGACTGCTGCAGTAGCAATGAAAACTACTTCTGAAAGAATGATGTAACAATTAATTAAATAAGCCATCCTGATCACTTGGAAGCTGGATTTCTACTTTGTAAGATCCGCTTTTGATACCAGCAGGCTCTATCTGATACTCATGTAGGCACAGATAGTTCCTTTGTAGGACTTGTTAATATTTCATTTTCATAAAAGAAATCTGTGATTCCTCAATCGAGACACTTCGCGTCTCTCACGAGAGATACATTTTTGTAGAAACGGTTCCTTCCTGTTCTTAAACAAGTATTTTGGTGAATATTGGTGAACCACAGACCTCAACCTACAAGTGGAATTGAACTTTAATTGAGCAGGTTCTAAATGGTGAGATCTGCAAGTGATTTTGTGAGACAGAACCACCAATACCCTTCTTCTTGTGGGATTTTTGTGTATGTGTGACATTTTGGCATTTAGTTACACTTATTAAAGGGTGTCTTTGACTTCTGAAGACTGGACAATCAGCTATTTATTTATTTTTTGGTTGACAAGATGAAGGTAGTGGAAGAAGTTCTTAGGACATTTCTCTTTCCGCTTCTCTCTTTTCTCGGCATAATCTTTCTTATCTGTCAGCAGCTGTTCGGGATGCTGAAGCTTATATCTGTAGTTTCTTTTTCTCTCATGCTTGCAGGCATGGATCTCTTCTCCAATTGCACAGAGGAATGTAAAGCACTGGGCCACTCAGATCGGTGCTGGATGCCTTCCTTTGTTCCATCTGATGGACGCCAGGCTGCAGATTACCGCAGCAATCTGCACGTACCCGGCATGGACTCCGTTCCAGACACTGAAGTGTTTGAAACACCAGAAGCCCAGCCGGGGGCAGAAAGGTCCTTCTCCACCTTCGGCAAAGAGAAGGCCCTTCACAGCACTCTGGAGAGGAAGGAGTTGGATGGACTGCTGTCTAATACACGAGCGCCTTACAAACCACCATATTTGAGTAAGTACTATTCAAATAGCTGTGTGGAAGTCTTCCCTTTGCGGGAATAAGAATTAGCTCTCTCTGGTAGGAATAATGCAGGCACAATTTTAGGAGCAGTGGGGAAAAATGGCTTCTCTTGGCTTCAGGCACCACTGAAGAAGGTTTCAGTTCGATGCTTTTAAAAAAAGATAAAACCTTAATTGTTTTTAGTATGACATTACTGTTAACAACAAAAGTATCAGCTGATATTAGTGGAGAAGTTGCTCAATGATTTTTTTTCTGATGCTGGATTATTTTCAAAGTTTCCTTGGATAGATGGTTTAAACATTGACATTGCCAGACTAATACTTTTTAAGACTTTTTAAAGACAGTTTTGAGAGAACTGTCCTAGGAGATTCTTTTTATGATTGAGCAATATCTTGTGAATAAACTGTATGTCTATTACTTTGAAGCAACTATTTACATAGTTAACATTAAGGGTTTGGAAGGAAGGAGACAAAACTTTTTGCCTTCAGTCTGATCATCTTTCAGTCTACATAGTATTGACTCGTCAGTGCTCCTCTGTGCCTTCTGTCTTGTAGCAGAATCTTGCCTCTTTAGTCACCTTTTGACTACAGTTGAGTGGCATGAAAGAGTGTGATTGATCTCAAAAAGACCCTCACATTTCCTTTTGTAGTCTGAGCCAGTTGTAGAACCCTTGAGTAATACTTTGATCTAATATGTCTTTTCATTCTATTTAGCAGCATTCTGTATTTTATTAGAGACTGTAATCTCCTCGACTTCAAGAGTTTATGATGTTTATCTCATCCAAATAAGCCAAAGATATTAACATTGCAATACTGACCCCTTTTAAAGCAATGAAAGTCTTTTAGGACAGCAGATCAGGGGTTAAAAAAAAAAAAAAGTCTCACTGAATGATATTAATTTATTTTTATAAAGCATTTAGTTGCTCTGAAAGGTGCTGCAGTGGCAGTCCCAGGGTGTGAAGATCTTTGCTACAGATCATTCTCAGCACAGAGATCTCAGCTCTCCCTTCTTAATGAGCTGTTCGAATATTTCAGTGCTTCAGAGAGGTCTTTTTACTGCTTCACTCTAGATTTGCTTTACTGAAAGATTCTAAATTTGGACACCAATTCTGATAAGTGAAAGCCATCCTAAAAAACTTGTCCTGAGACAATCAGCTTATTTTGTGTAGGCTCACAAAATGTCAGGTGTCAATCATCTGGTCATCCTCTTAAAGACCAATGTGAAATTTCACTTCACTATGACCTAAGGACTCATGACTCTGTCTTTTCCTAACTGGTCCTCCATCATTTACCTCTAAGAAACATGCTTTAATACCAAGACGTAATCTAGCAGTACTAATTTCATCTTTACCATTTCAGTTAAAAATTTGAGTTTTGTAGCACTGATGGTCTAATCACAGCAGAGTTCCGATGCAGTACAGACCTTACAATAGTGATTACATCTGGTGACACCACAATGGTAGTTCTGTTCCATTTTGTTCGAGGCATGGGAGTTTCATTTCTAATAACCACAAAATATTTATTTTATTGATAGCTTAGGGATTTTAAATTTTGTTAAGCTAACATAAGGAATATTGTTGAACGTTTTTATATATAGATATTGGTCTACGTTTTACATTTTTCTGGTATAAGGGCATTAAAAATTGGAGGTAAAATGTCAGAATTAAACAATATAAATGAGTGGTATTATGTAATGCACACCTGAGAATCCAGATTTAATTTTACTTTTTTTTTTTGCTTCGAACCTCAAAGCTAAAAATGCTACAAAACAAGAGCAATATTTCTCTGTTTTATTTTCCTTTATTTAATATTTTCTTTAGTAAAATTGTACACTACAACTGCACAGCTAAGAAAAGAAAGTGAGCGCAATAGTTGTAGCAATGAGTAAATAATTCATTATGAATAAAGTATTCAATGAATAAAGCAAGAGGAATGCATAAGAGGAAGTTGATTCAGGAAGGAAATTTAGTTGAGCCACTCAGTAATTGCAGTCGTAATAAAACCAAACTGAAATTCTTAACAAAGAAGATCGTATCAAAATCAGTATGTCAGTAGAATGATATTTTTTTTTTAAGTGATTAAAATGTATGAAACAGAACCCTCATATTCAGCAAAAATGCCGTATAAAACATTGCAGCATGTATGGAAACAGCCATATGAAAGATCAGTAGCAACAAAGAAAAAGTACTTTGCAGAATATGAAAACTATAATTTGAACTAAAAAAAGAGAGGTTCTTAAGCAAAATGAGCAGAAGAGCATAAGTTGTAGCAGGTGAACTTCAGGATAGTAAATAGTGGAGATAAGAGGGACTTCTTAGGGAAATAGCCAAAGGCATGCACATAAATATTGACCATTTTTAAGATGTCAAGTGTCCTAAGCTAGGAGAGAACTGGTGGGTCTCTTGAGCTGCAGTTAGTGAGGACAAGGACATTGCAGAGATTCTAAACTGTTTCATTTGCATTTGTGTTTGCCAGAGGAGGGACGGAGAAAGACAGGCGTGCTTAGGAAGCCACCCATCCCAGGTAACCATTCCAAATAAATGTGCAAGACTGAGCCATGGACGAGGATGTTGTTGAAAAATTGACTAATACAAACAGGAAGAAGTCAGCGGATTATGTGTTTCTTTACTTTTCAGTTTCTAACAAAGGCTAGTAACTGAAGAATGTCAGAAGTTGTGTTTATTGTTAAAAAAAAGGTATAAGAAAGTCTTGTAAATTAGAGTCCAGTGAGAAACATTAGCACACAACATAAAATTGTACATTGAGGATTTTAGGAACAAGGTAGCTGGCATCTGTTCAGGAAAATTGCACAGATTTTCCATCTATTAGAATTTTGATAGAGTGGGTGAGAATTAATCAATATAGTGTATTTGAACTGTCAAAAAAACCCTTTAGCACAGCTTCTGTGTAGTAGAAGGTGTTACTAAAGTAAGCAAGTGTTGCCATACGGCAAAGCATTACCAGACTCTGTGCCTAAGAGGAAAAAAATCATAAGGATGAATGGAACGTTTTAGCAGAAGCAGAGCTCTCCAAGTAAGTGTCCACACAGAGATCCGTGGAGTTAAAAAAATTAATTACCCGGAATTGGAAATGAGAAAAAGGGGGCGGCATTTGCAGATGGCATCAAACTGTGTAGGTCAATCAAGTCTCTAATCACAGAATCACAGAATCTTAGTGGTTGGAGGGGACCTTAATAGACTACATATGCCCAACATTGTGCGGTGGAGCACGGTCCTGAAACCCCAGCCTGCTTCTGACCCAGCTCACCCTGGCATGGAGAGCTTCAGAGCGGCGTCGGGGCGGTGGAAGAGCTGAGCGAGCTTACGCGCATCAGCTGTGCCCTTAGTGCCACAGCTACAAATGCAAACTGGTGGCTCTACGTGGAGAGCCCTACTCACTACGTGGAGGCTCTACTCGCTGTGCCACAGGAGCGTATCTGCTCAAGTTTGTGTCCGCTTGGGGATCGGTACCCGCTGTGTTCAACGGGCACGTTCGCTGCAGGACTTGAGGGAAGATAAACGAGGAAGGCGATGTAGGCTATCATGAGAAATTTGGACTCTTCTTGAGAAAAAAGCTCACAGGATAATTCCCTGAAACGTGTCCCCCAATGTACAAAGCCAGCAAGAAGGAAATGAAATGCCAGGTTACAAAAAAAAGGAATTGAGTTGAAAATACACTAAAAAAGTATTACAAAACCCTTACACAAAACATATCACTATGTTCCTCTAGCCAGCCTGTTCATTCCATGGAAATACAGAGCATAACAGCAAAAATACTGAAAATATTTCTATGCAAAGTCATATTAAAGGCTTAGTACTAATTAATTTAGACAAGCTGTGATAGGAACATGAAGTAAACAGGAGACTGCATGAAAACAGAGAAGGTATGCTGGGCGCTTTCGTTTGCTGTTCCCAATAAAAAGAGAGCAGCAAGGCACCAAAATGATTGAAGGACAACCAGGTCATGAACTGATAAGATCATACACATTTGATAAAATGATACACATTTGACACAAATAATACTGTAAAACTTATGATTATAGGGTGTGATTGAAACCAAAGGCTTAATGGTGGAGATTTAGGTGTTTGCTTTTTTGTTGGTTGAGGTTGAGGTTGAGTTCATTGCATGGATAAATGAAAGCAGCAGCAGCTATATTACAAATTATAATGTAGAAGAAGATATAAATACTCATACTTGAAAGAGGTTTTTTTATGTCCCATTGTCAAATTTTTACCTTACTGTTATAAGCCATTTGACTTCTTCATACACTATTTTCCACATAAAAATACATATTCTGTATATTGTTCTGAGCAGAGCAGACCAAAAGTAGATCTATTGATCTATTTGTATTCAAATAATATGTTTTGAAGACTATATTTTTTGCAGAAGTTTTAAATATTTATTATGAATACAAGTTATAAAATTGTGATGGAATCAATACATTGTAGAAATTTTGAAAATGGTTTTCCCATTGAGAGTAACTCCAGGAATCTTCTAACTTGCGTATTCTGCTTGCTGTGTAATTTACACTTATTTCTTCTTATTCATCCACGTGATTTGAACACTGCTTTTCTGCAAACAGTTAAGAAATTTTCGTAATGACTTGAATGTTCATAAAACATGATATTCTGAACTTGACTGAAGGAAATAAAATAAGTTAAATAACACCGGTGAGAAAAATAAAATATAGCTTTTGAATGATTCCTATATATTAAAAATAGATTCCAACCATTTCTACCTAATTTTTCATTCAGTGGTGCTTATATTAGCCTTTTTTTTTTTAATAAGTATTTTTACTCTAGTCACCAAAAACCCCAATCCAAGTTCCAAACACTGTTGTATCAGATTCTGTAGGATATTTAACAGAGGCCCATCTTTCCAATGAATGCCTGATCAGTCCGACTCTAATCTATTTCTAATATTTTGGACCAGGTCTGCTGAGATGGTAATGGCGGGAATAGCACCATGACATCCATCTCAGTAGTGGTTTGGTCTATTATTGATGATACGAAGTAGCCTTAATTTATTTTAGTTTTTCTTTTCTTATTTTAGTATTTTCTTTAGCTTTTCTTCGGTAGTTGTGGATCATTCTAGACGTGCCTTTCTTGTATAATACTTTAGAGCTTACCTAAAGTTATGTATTGACATTAGCGACAGAGTATTTTTTTTCTTCCTAGTAAGAGGTTAGACATTTTTTATATATGAAAAGAGTCAGATATTTCTATAATGCCCTAACTTTCTATGTATAAGTGCTTATTTTGCTCTAAAGAAAATTACTTTGGCATACTTAATCTGTTTTGGAAGCAGGTTAAAATAAACTATATAAATGCACAATTTACTACACAGAATAACAGTCTTTATGCAAGAAGGCATTCTGGAATAATAATAGTGTTCTAAAGTAGCCCCCTAATTGACACTGCAATATTTTCTACATACACGCAAGCATCTTCATCTTCACTGATGAAACTATATCATTGTCACGGTAATTATTGCCAACACCATCAACATATTTTATGTATAATTCAGGATTTTATTGTGTTAGGTATAGCATATACATAGAGAGATAATGAAAAAGCTGGTCTCCTCCCCAGGAAGTTTGGGCTTGGTTCTGAGCACAAGTCTCTATGTTCATGTGAAAGTATAGATGTGTAGTCTGAGGTTCTTGTTCTACAAAATATTTGGCACCTCGTCGACTTGACCTATCCAAGTCAAGTTGGTTTACAAATAAAATTAAAAAGCTTTCAAAAGTCTTTACACAGTTGAATGTTTAGGAATTGGATCATCAATTTGTTTCAAATAATCTACCACAGAGAACGGTTTAACTTACAATCATTATCCATCTCCCTGAATTAGATTAGAACAAATGACCCAGAGTAGAAAAATGTTCATGTCTTTATACCAGGACAAGAAGTGTCTCACATTACTTTGGTTATTTTTCAAAGGGATAAAAAAAATGCATGTAAATATTTTTTCGGTATTTTGATCTAGTTAGGATGCTAAAAGCCTATTTCTGTATGGCAGGATATGTAACTCAACATTATTTGTTGATGTTTAACATAAATATATGAAAAGATGTTTTAAGCAAGAATTCTTTATTGTTTTGGAAAAGTTTCCCCCCAAAATGAAGGAAAATTTTGTACATTTGCTATGATAGAAAAAGAATTTTCTTCGTTTTTTTTGTTTAGTTACATCTCATTTCTGGAATTTATCACAGCTGTCATAGACATTATAGAATTAAATTTGCATAAACATAACAGCTATTTTGAATGGGACACTTGATTCATTTTAAAAATTAGGCCTGTCTACATTTTTGCTTTTAAAATTAACCTACTTGATTTTTAATAGAAATCAGGGAAACTTGTGAGCTGTCTTGTCCCTTCATTAATAATGTTTAATTCAATTTGTGATTTTTGTGCATACTTGAATTAAAAATGCACAGAAGTAAAATCAAACAAATTAGCACCCATCGGTTGCTGTTCTTAGGGTAAGAAGAAAGAAAACATTCTAACATTGGATTGAAAACAAACAAACAAAGAAGTCGCATTGAAATGCAATTTTTATTGGTATGAACAAACAAATGATATGCGCATAGTAAAAGACTTGTTGCTTTGTGAATAGTACAGTTTTGTGCTCAAAAAGAATGTTAAAATTGTATCTTTCAAGTTTCAATCTGATCTGCACAGCTGAATATCCACATTCCCTCTCACAGGCAGTGGAACTCTTCACTTACATAAAGGAATTTATCTCTGTGACAGGACACAGCTCTCATTCCTGGCCAAATGAGCATGACTTTGTGCATGCAAAATTGCTCAGCAGAGCTGAAGTTGAAAAGCCAACACCTAATAATGCTACAAAATCTAATTGAAAACTTATTCTTTTCTAAAAAGTCTAATAGAGCATTACCATTTTTGCAAACAACTGTATCTGAAATGCTGAGACATTTATTCACTTATAACTCAAGTTTTCCAGTTCAGATACATCATCTCTATTAGGTAAATAAAGCTTACAAAAAACTCCCAAACTTAAAATAAAACTTAAACTGGTAATACTAATTAAAATATAATAAGACTGTGATGTATTTTCACTCATTCTTGTAGGTGCTCTTATGATCTTGAATAAACCACTTGTGATGATTTCCCTGTTCAATGATTATTGCATAACTCCTGAAAGGTATTTTTATCTCACATTCATGACTGGTTTGCATTCTTCATCTGAACGTATTCCTCTTGCAGCTACTGCTCAAAGGGAAGAACGCTTACCGAGGGGTGCTGCAATAATAGAAAGGAAATGGATAATTCAGAAAGCAAAATTAGAAAGGAATATATAAATATGCAAAGCTAACTTGACTGTAGCCCAATAAAACATACACATTACATTATTTTTATCAACTGTTATGAAAATAATGAATATGAGAAAAAGAAATAAGCTTTCTTTTTTTTATTTTAAAGCACAGATGTTAGCTGTTATATTTAAATTCTATTTGCTTGAATATCTTTATGTAACTGTGATATTGGACAGAATTAACAGTACCTTGTACTGTAGAAAATACTGATTAAAAAATGTACCTGTTATTAGGTTTACATAGCATCTTTTAAATAATTATAGGGCTCTTTGCAACTACAGTGAAAATAACTGAAAGGTTAAAACAACTTGGGTAGCTTTTATTTGAAAGAAAATTATATTTTTAATTTTTCATATCATTTCAACTATTTCTTTTCTTCTGATAGCTGTAAAAGTCTGTATTTGCCAGTTCTGACTGGAACATATAGAAGTCTTGTATATCTGTCTCAGACTAGTGCTATATTTATTCATTTATGTCAATTTTGAGAGTGCTTATGTCTACTGTGAATATACCATCTGTGGAGAATTTTTTTTTTTTTAAATAATGAAATACCATTTTCTGGATTCCTACCAGTGAAATATGAAAGAAACCAGCAGAAAGATTGCTTGAAACTTTAAGAGTAATTTTTGAGATTACTGTGCTATGCCGGTTTAAAATTCCAAAATGCCTCTTGTCCTATAAATTTAAACCGCACGACAGAAGTAATTTAGCCACTTATGGACATGAGACTCTTTGGAAAGCAATGAGATGTTTGCACTTAAAATTTTCAAAGGCACTGAAGTTATTTATTTTTGATTGGCAAATTCTATTCATTATGAATAAATGCTATTCCTAAAGGTACAAACCTCCTTATTGTGACAGTCAGGAGCTGGAGAACTGAAGGTGTGCCTGATCCTGGGGCTGTGCACAGCAAAGTCTTTTCCCCTCTGCTTGCCTCTGCCTGAGGAACACCTGGGCCTGCACAGGAGAGGAAATTATTCTTGTTTCTGGCTTTTTTGCTGCAGACAATAACTCTGATTATCCACTGTCATTTCTACTGCTTAAATTTTTGAGGGCTTCCCTTCCCTTCCTTTCTTTTTTTTTTTTTTTTTTACCAAAGGACAAAAAATAGGGAAAGCCATTAAAAGAATGAAACAAATAGCTGGTAAGAGAAGGAACTGCATCTATTTGATGAGTGTTGGTATTTATCTGGGAAGCCTGTAAACAGCTCTATTTGTACATCAGCCACCAAGAACCCACAGATTCATGCCAGGAATAGGATGACTACCGGTGAGAAGGACCGGTCAATATATGTAATCTGTTTTAGAAACACGGTATGGTGAAATCAGAAGAGTGAAGAATGATGTATTTGGTACCTTCTTGTAAGTCAGGAAGTAGGAGATACAGGCAATTGAGCTACAATTTTTAACTTCAATACCTAATAAATTGTTGGAAGAAGTATATACGCTCATAGTAATCAATGTGGATTCACTGAAGATCCAAACTCTCTTAAGATAATTTATTTCTTTGATAGGATGATGGTCTTTAGTAGTTGAAGAAAGTATTGTGGACATGGGGAAGCAAACCTTCAGAACTTGCTTCCTCAATTCTACCTGAAGATGATGTGCATGCATGAGTTGCAAGAGTAAATCTGCATTTCTTGCATACACGCGCATCTATTTCATATGTGTAAATGATGTTATTTTACATGACATTTTCACAGGTTATCAGGACTAATGTGGATTAGGAAGAAAGAAAAAAAAGGATGCAGAGTAGATTCACCAAAGAAGTTACAGGGATGACAGACTCCTCTTTTAGCAAGTGACCCAAATCCTCTGACTTTATCTTTTCACCTCCAGCATCATGGCTGCGTTCGGCCCTGGAAAAGGATTCATTATGGAACTGCTTGAATGCAGCCAGTCTTTAGTCATAAGGAATTTTATAGGTGTGGATTCATCTTATGGCAGAGTAAAATTCTGTCACTTTGTGACTTTTTTTAGTTGCTTATTTGTGCTTTAATTTGACATCCATCTATTCTTAATTGGAATTTCGATGACAATTGAATGTAGCTGCACACAGCTGTGGGTATTGATAGAAACTGAGATCTAAACCAGTTCTTGCTTACAAATGAGATGCAGTAATAACATTTTTTTCTGGTCTACTTGACAAAAAGTGCTGTGTGCTTTGTACTTGCAATATTCTTTATGTCCAATATGGCTACACTGCTTCTAATTAATTAAACAGGATCCCTCCCAGCACTGGGATGCTATGGTCTGTACTCTTATGCCCTGTGGCAACTAGTTTTCTTCCCTAACAAGTCCTGTTCGTGGTGAGGCTGTCAGAACATGGGCCAGGAACCATTCCTGGAAGCAGATTGGGTAGGATCACACTATATGGCCACCACATACTGCTCGATACGGCTGAGAAATTTTAATAATGTGGATATAAATCATTCCATTCTGACAAAGAATGGTGATGGGCAAATTTCATTCATGGATAGAAAAAGAGCCAATATGACTTTTTGAATAAGACAAGCTGTGAAAGGTTTGTGAGAAGTTTGTATGATACACTCAAGTATGTTATTTTGGTAAACTGGGAACAACTCTGTGAAATCTGAGTGTATGCTGCTCATGAAAACCAATGTTAAGTACTGTTAAGCTTTAGAAATGGAAAAGAAAACATTCACAAAAAGAGGGGACATACCTGCTAGATCCTAATGCCACCTAATCCCTGTCAAGAGAGAGGGGTGGTGGAAAAAGCATCATGGCAAAGATAAATGGAATAAGAATACCCAGTGTGATGCTGACGTAATACTGCAATGCAAGTTACCTCATGTAAGAACAAGTAGATTTAACCATTTCAGGCCAAATCCAACACGATAAATTTAGGCACCTCTGAAGGCCACCAAATGGTGACTTATAGGTGTCTGCTTCTCCCTTGAATCTATAGGGAACTCAGGCACTTAAGAGCAATTTAGGAGGAACGGTTCACATCCCTCCTCTTCTCCCCAGGGCACTGGAAATTTTAAGTCATGTTTTAACCAGCCTTTAGTGTATTCTGCATTGGTTAACTCTCCAACTGACACGTTCCTTTTCAGGCTTGTCAGCTTGAAGAGATGTATATTGCAGATTTCAGAAGAGTGCAATAAAGAGATGATTTGGAAAAAAAAACCCACAACCCAAAACTGAGTAGAGGAAGAAGAAAAGAAGATTGAGGAGAAGAAATGATTGTTGCATACAAATACATAAGAAATTTTTATGAAAAGGGAAAGAAATCAAATACTGACGTCCCTAAGGATAGTACCAAAATTAGTAACTTGCAGTGAATTGAAAAGAATATAAATTTGCTACTAGAACATGTATGCAATTAGAATAAGTTGTTGATGGAGAATTTGAAAATATTCTTAGGGAATACACTCTGTGCTAAGTTTGACATATGTCAGGAATAATTTAGGAGTTATTTAATTGGCCTTAATACAGTACCTAATTATAAGAGCTCTTGCAAAATTAAATATTCCATGATTCTCTGAATGTAATAGTGATGTCATGTGTTATCTTCAGTAGCTTCAGGTAGATAATACAGTTATAATAATACAGAAAGACAAAACTGCTTTCTTCTGCTCACTGTATCCTATGGGAAAACAGTCTTTGGTATTTTTATGGTACATTATAGAATATAGCTTAGCTGAACTGTGGTAACTAAAAAGCATTGTTTCTGTAGTAAATAATGGCAACCAGAGATAAATCAAATCTGACATATACTATGCCACTGGGCTGTTGCTGCCAGTGGAAAAAAAAAGGTCAGCATTTAGAACAGAAAATCAAATGCACATAACAGTATTTTATGTGCCACAGAACATTGACGACAAAATCCAGGACTTGATTCAAAAGAAAATCCTTCTTAATCGTATGTTCAATGTAAAGCACATGTTGATTAAGGCCCGGTGCTTAAACTTAAGCCTATGCTTGAGGATAGTCCTAAGAGGGGGAAATTTTATCTGGTGCTTACATGAACTGGGACTTGGATACTTATTCTTAAGAAGTTTAATGCTTTTTGGTTTTTGTTTTTGGAGGATTGGCTAAGTCCAGGTAGAATATAAAACTCAGAGCACTCAATAGCACCAGAGAAACATTATTTCAGTGACTGTCATGATGTGTAACAACACTTGTATCAGGTAGTCCACTTGTGATACGAAAATATTTACCGAGACACACATCAAAAATATATGTATTTTCCAATCTTAAAATTAAGCTAATGGAAGTGGCAATATATGTCAGAAATTTGGTCAATAAACTTTTTTCGAAAAAGAGTGATAATCTGTTTAAGTTGTTGATACAGAATCCAACACTACACTCAAATTTGAAAAGTGGATGTTTTGTACTGAGGTGCAAAGGACAAAGCTTTTTCCCCCTTTTCATGGAGAAGGTAGCACTATTTGTCACGTTCGCTAGATTATGGTCAGAGCAGTGTCCACCACTGATTTGGCTGGAAGTTGCTGTTTCTTGAACTGATTCAAATGTATAGAGACATGGAAACGTATGCACTTAATGCGAGACAAAAGGAAAGGACAATATATGTATTTAAATTGTTTGTTTCATACAGAAAATAGCTTTTTGGCATCATCATCTTTGTTCCAGAAGTAAAGATGTATTCTCAAAGGAAGAAAATATTTTAATGGTCTGTGGGGTTTATTTATTTAGCTAAAAGTAAGCCTCTTTCCAAAAAAGATTCAGTGCAACAATTACAAACTTTAGCATTTTGGTCTACTTTATTTCTTCACAGCCTGAAGACCTAATGCTCACAATTGTTTTTTTTAGTTCACATGAATTTTGTGTATTTTTATCCATCAGTTCAAATGTTGTTGTTTTATTTTAGAAACAGTACTTATATTTGGGGTTTTGCAGATCCCATAAAGAACATTTCAGTTCTACTCAATTCCGTATCTTTATTAGGGACAAATTCTGCTTTGGTGCATCTTACTCCCACTTTACATGTGGGAGTTTATCCTGCCTTCTCTACCTTGTGACATGCCAGAAATGGCCAGAAAGAATGTGGTCTCATCCTTACCCAACTCCCTTGGTGGCTTTCAGGAGTCTTCAGACACACAGATAAGCACATAAACCGTGGCCACCAGAGCCAGCTCCAACTGACTCACTCACATTAGGAGAGACTTGACCTATTTTTTTATTATTTTTTTTAAGCACAACAGTAAGTATGTTCCATCTTCCTTTTTTTTTTTTTTCCAACTATTTGATATAATACAGAGGTAACAAAACCAGATTAATTGTGTAAATTGTAACATGGGCATCTGAAATGTGAGCTGTGTTGTCCAAGTGTGCTCTACAGAGTACAGAGATCTGAAGCACAAAATCTCTTAACTAAAGACTTGAGAGGAAATTTGGAAAAAGTTCCCCTAAAACTAATTCATGAGGAAAAGATATAGGAGAAAAATATTATGTTCATATTTGTGTATCAAAGTTTATCAGACTGGATAAGAAAATCTCTTTTTATAATGCCATTAGTAGAGTTTTCATAAAATATTATTAGTGATGCTTTAAAAACCTTCAAGTAACAGTTCATTAAAAAAAAAGAAAAAGACTTTATGAATTGCAAAAGATACTGAATTGACACCTGCAATGACTGGAATACTTTTTTGTCCACAGAACATGGGTGGCAGCAGAGTAATCCCCATCCTACATCCCCCAGCCCCAGCCGTGTGTCTCACCCCTTACCTGGATGCACCACCACAAAGGGTGAGGGAGCTATGGTAGTTTACTCTGCGTTCCCATTCACTTGTTGACCTCTTTCCAAAACTCTAATTGCTTCTAACTGACCTAGAGCTCCAGGTTAACCGAAGCAGCCAGGTTATTTCATCCAGAATACCTTCTACCACCACTTAAATCCTGGTGTCTATCCAACTGGGCTGAGTTACAAGAAGAATGCTGAGTCTGCAGCCTGTTGGTTGTCACTAGAATTATCCGTTCCTGGCTCTGTCAAAGCTAACGGGACTCAGTGAAGGGTAATATTTCATCTGTGACAGTTAACATATAGACTGTAAAGCAAACCATAAAAATATTAAAAAGAGTTAAAATTAATAATGCAAATTTAAACCCAACATTGCCATAACGTACACAAGGCAATTAACTCCTTTTTAGCTTATTGTTCCCTACAAGGGGAAGGCATTCGCTGTAAAGCCTGACTAGCTGGGCTGTTTCTGAGCAGAATGCAGGGATGACAGCCTCCTGCAATCTCTGCACCAGTTGCAGGGTTGCACGGGGACAACCTGCTCCGCATAAACGTGGCACAGCGAGGCACACGTTTCTTACAGGGGACCCACGAGAAAACCCGTAATGCGTTGAGTGCTCGCCTAGAAGCCCATATGTGAAAGCCCATATGAAGACAAATATTACTTGGATACTGTGCTAACTTACAGGATTTGGATGTGAAATAGCAAGACGACGGTTCACCTACTGGCTTTCCCCTCCCGTTCTCCTGTTGTGTCGCTTGCTTTGATTTAAAAGAGAGGTTTTCAGGTTCAAGGGCCTTCTTTCTCCTACGTGAAGGGGCATCGACACTATTTCTGCAACAGCAGCAGCATGCCTGGCATTCCATAGATTTTATGATCTAGGGGTTCCTGTGGATCTTTAGGCTGTTGGCACTTGGGGGACCTCAGCAGTCATTTGGTTATAGCAAATATAATTCTGTGGGAGTTTGTGGAGCTAAGTATAGGATACAGTGAAAGAGGCAATAGTTATAAAAGGTATAGGATGGGTTTTCTTTTGCTGCTTTAGTTGCCAGCTGTGGGGGGAAGCAGTGGGCCTTCTCTCCGTCCTAATTCGACTAGCTAGCAAGATGGAGCAGGAGAAAATTTTGATTCAGAGTTTGAAGGTTCTTCCAAGTACAGGCAATCACTGCGAGGGTTTGCCACAAGAGGAAATGTATATGGCTGTACCCGTGGCTGCAGAGCAGCAGTCTGACATCCAGTTTGGATGCAACAGGATGATTCACAACAGGGAGATAGGAAGATTTATTAAAGAGACTAGGGCTTTACAGCATTTTCTGTTCATTTCTGATTCATAAGCTAGGAATAATCGTTGCATACTTTATCTTCTCTTTTCTGTTTCTTTTGTTAGTATTACTCATTTCTTTTTCTGTTCATCTGCTGCTGATGTCTTTACGTGTCTTCTCTCGTCAGTCTACACAGAACTAGCTCGCCGTGAGTGGGAGGCTTACTAACGTGTACCGAGGAACAAATGAATCTTATTGTATTTTCGCTGGTTTTTATTGTAATTCCGTATACATTTTATGCATTGAGTGCTCTTACTGTAACCCTCAAAATCTTTGTTAAGATCTTTGGGGAAGGATCAATATTCAGTACAGCATAAATCATGTATCCCAAGAATTTTAATTGGAATACTTGTGATTCTTTAATCATCTTGTTCACTTCAAACACTATTAGAATATATGTACAAATAGTACATATACAGTACAATTACATTAAAAGAATTATGAAACTACTTATTATTAAAAATCTCTAACCAGTACCTGTACTTACACAGACTTGAAGCTTCTTATGCACTAGTTTGAGAGTTTGGAACAGGAGATAAAACAGGGATGAAAGAGAGAGCTGTGATCTCAGAGGAGATATTAGGCACCAGAAATGATGGTGTTCTTGTTCCAGCTCTTACACTGACTCTGATACTTCCATTTCTATAGCACTTGCCATCTCTGGATCTCAAAGTGGATTATAAAGAATAGTGATTTAAACCTTCCTGCACCTCTAGGAGATAGGTAAGCAATATTATTCCCATTTTACAGATGGAGAAATTGTGATACAGAGAGGCTTGGTGTTTCTTATTAAAGTTTATTTATGAACACACATGCATGCACACACACAGAGCCAGAAACAGATGTCAGAACTTCCATTGCCCTCTGTTTTAAGCTGAGTCCATCCTCCTTTCCATTTAACCTCTCTGATTTATATTCCCCATCTGTAAAAAGACGGAAACTGGTATAGATATGGAGAGATTTGCTTGCACATAAATTTATGTGCAAAACCAGAAAAAAACCCTAAAATGTCGAGGTCAAAAGTTGCCTTTGAAATCCAATGCATTTGATGTGTTGGCCAAGGATATCTTAGGATTTGGGACAAGGATTTTTGTGTAGGTGGGGACAGTCGCAGGTGTGCTGAACCCTAACGGGCAATATTTAATTATTACTATAAAATGGCCTGATTGCATGGTAATATAAGCTTATTAAGTGAAGTTTAAAAATTTAAAAAAAAAATAATAAAAAGCACTAATTTACGTGGCAAAAGGCTAGACCCAGCCAGTAATTCAATCTCTGTGTTATCTGAAAGAATATCATGACCAGACTTTGCTGTGTGGCTCAAGTGCCAGGTGAAGAGACCACCACGGCCCTGTGTCCCACGGGAGCAGCAGGGCAACGGTGCTGCACCAGACAGCAGTTGCCCTGGCTGCCTATCTGTAGGGCTGTAACCCATCCAAGTCCCACCGTGCCTGGGCTGCAGCACGAGTTCCTCAGTGGCAGACAGTGGTCTAGATCACTGCACTTACCTATTTTTTTAAGATGACTGCAATTGTTAAATATTGAAGATCAAATAGAAGTTTTCTTACTGTTATTACTATTATTGGAATGATCGTTTCTTGTAATATTTTAACAGATCTTTTAAAAGATGTCTAGAAACTTGATTGGTCTGATCATATATACTGCATGAAAACATCATGAAGATTCTGATCTCGTTAATCTTAAGTACAATGTAAAAAATAAAAATATAGCAAAAGCTTTTTAAAAATCCTTTTTAATTCTGCTACTAATTCACTGCAGAAGTGAAACATCCAAAAGATAATATATTCAATGTTTTAATTTTAATGTTAATAACACATCTGGCAATTGTCTCTGTGTTGAACAGATAGCTTATAAATAAATATTTTTCACATTTTTCTGCATGCATCCTATGGCATAGGCAGGCTAGATTAGATGATGTTAGATGCAATTAGAATAAGCATGTTAGCATTTTCCTGTAAGTAACCTAACTTCCCTGTGATACAGCAGATACATTTTGTACGTCTACTAGTGAATATATGTAGTGAATAAGTATGGCTAATGTATATGTTTATGTTAAATGGAACGGAGACTGGATGTGTTTGTGTGTCAGCATGCAAGCATCAACACGTATACATTGATTCAAAGATTCATTCTAAAGTTAAGATTCCTTTATGGTTTAGTTGGAACACTTCATGCACAGAAATACAGTGAATTTCAGGTAGGGTTTTAGTTGATTTGGAGCTAAGGTAAAATCTGATTTTATCATTGCAAGCTTTACTACACAATAATGATGATGATGATGATGATGATGATAATACTTCAGCAAGTGAGTTAGTTCCTTGTCTCAACTTCATGTGTGGCTGAGATCAGAATTTAACCCAGGGCCGTTCTGAATGCTGGTACAAATCACTTGTTACCTTTGCTCCCAATTACAGTTAAAATAGCCAGTGTCTTGAGGAAATATAACTACCACAGCTGGTGGATTAGGATATGGGTTTGCTAATGCATTGACCTTCTTCATCCGTGTAACACGAGTTAATTTGCAGCCTGACAGTAAATGCTGAAATTTGAATTGTAGCACTAATGCACCATTTTTTCATCTCTGTCAAACCAGACTAAAGGGTCATTTGGTGATGGGGATAATGGTTCACTTTGAAAGAGAAGGAAAACCGGTGAATCTTGGGAGGATTCTAGATCTTGCTTCAAATAACAAGCTGAACTAGGAAAAAGACAGGCTTGGAAATTCCAGTAACACTGAACCTGCAAGTCTGATTCTTTGCCTTGTTCTTATACTGATTCTGCATAGGCACATTGGGATACTTGTCGTGACATGTTAGACAGAATAATAAAACAGCATGTGAAGTTGGTTTTCAGGCTATCGAGCCTCAAAAAGACTTTTCTCTGAAAAGTGAATTAACACTAAGCTGTTTGCTACAATGGGAATTTTAAGCGATACTTTGTGACAAGTTTTGCTTGTTTCTTTACACACTAAACCTAAGAGCTGTTGGAGACTGAGTTTTATAATTTTTTTTTCTCTCAGAAGTGTCTTTTTTTCTTTCCTGCAGCGCGGAAAAGGATATGCTAGTCACTTCTACAGGACTTACCTGAAGCAGCATGATTTGCACAAAAGTCGACCAACAAAAAGCATCAACTTTCAACTTCATTATCTTGGCCATCCAGTTCTGTGTAACTGAAGGATTTGTGTGCTGTTGGAGACATCATGGCCAACAATAGGACCTAATTGCTCTCAGCAGGCCTGAGAAATGAGTTGAAATGCGTAGAACTGTAGAAACTTCAGAGGCAACTGATCTTGCCTCTCTGATCAGTGTGTGCCTGTTTACAGCACTATATATCTTTCTCTCTCCAAAATGTCACTGAGCCCTTTAGATGTTTATATTCACCACAAGAAGCCAATCGTACAGATAAAAGAAATGTGCATTATAAATGCAATATCACTGTTTTAAACTTGACTGTTTTATATTATTTTTGTGTGATCAAGTGTTCCCCAAACTATTCCAACTTTACAAGAGAGATTGTGATCATGTTCTTTTCACCTGTGGGTCATACAAATGTTGTTAACCTGAAGACCCACAAAATTATCAAAGACATTCTGTAGTTTATACACCGTGTTGCAAAGTGTTTACTGTACTATTTCAAAGCTTCTAAATAAATATAAAATATATATATATTATATTATATATAATTTTCCGAAAAATGTGGTACAACTTAGTTGATTTTTAAATGGATTCATACAGTCTACACCATACACTAAAGTGAGAAGGTAATTCAGGGTTCCTAAGCTATCCTTGCTAAAAACAAAAACAAAATAAACCTTTACTAGTACTTCCCCAATACTGGTATTTTGGTCAATCCTGTTTTTCTTGTTTTAAAAAGAAAAAAAAAGAAAAAAAAGCTGTAAGCAACAACATTTTGTCTAAAAGTTGTAATGAATTTTCAATGCCAAAGATGCAGCTGTCAGTATTACCAGAATGAGCGCTATGTACTATCAGAGGTATAAATCACTCTCCATTATTTTGATTATATTTCTATGGTTTTTAATTTGGAATCACAAAATCTTTTATAAGGCTCTATAAACTCACCTGTATATGTTGTTAAAAAGAACACTGAGTGTCTGTACATTTTGCAATGTAAGATATAATGTAAGTGAAGTTAAGTATTTTAAGAAAATCATCATCCCAAACTCATAAGTATTCATACACACAAGCATACATACACACACACACAAACACACACACATCTCTCTTTGACATGGTTTTGTGATACTATACAAATATATTGCCTAAAAATATTTCTCTTGTGGCTAGGAATAGTTGTTGATAGAATTCAAATTGCTAAGGCAAAGTATATGCCAAACTATTGACTCTTTTATCATAAAGGAGATTTGAAATTAGGAACATGGCACATTCTCAGCTGACCCTTCTCCCACTGGAGATAAAAAGGGGTTGGCTACCATCTTCGTCAGTAAAAGGTTTCAGCCCTTGCATACAATCTTTATGTTCTGTAATAATTCTGTGGTCTGAAATGGTATCTTAGAGCGTTTCTTTTCTATGAAATATTGAAAAAGGTAAACTTTCAAAGGTAAAGTTTAAAATTACTTTCATGTCCATGGAGTTTAAGTACCATTTACTAAATGTAAAAACCTAGTAAAATGCTTTTTTTCTTTTTGTATTGTGTTTTTTTCCCCACTTTATCTTAATATGTCAAATACTGAAAACAAATGAGAGGCCACTGTGCCTAGCCAAATTTGAACAAATTCCTAGTGATGATTCAATACTGAGTAAGACAAGAGAAAACCTCTCATTGATTGCAGTGGAATTCGGATCGTGCCGTTATATAGAAATCCCCACCAATGCTGCCATGGGATGAAGGTGTGAGAAACTGAATTTAGCCACTGCTGTGTCGTAATAGAGTTTGGGTGTCCTCCTTTTGTTATTTGTTCATTTCTTTGTTTATTGTGACAGTTTCTATTAGCTAGAAGTGTATAAACCATCTGTATGGAAACCATCCTCCTATGAATCCAAACAAGACTCCAGATCAATTTTCAAGAGCTCTTTGTACAAACAGCTGCAGGACCAAGCCCTGGAGTTCTTAATTTAATACTCTGAACAAAAAAAAATAAACACGTTTAACGTGTACATCTAGCACATTTGTATAACTACAAAATATTTTGTGGGATCCTTTTTAAAATGTATATATTATACAAAACAATGAGAAAAAAAAAGCCCCAAAATAGCTATTGATTTGAGCAAACACAGCGGTGAAACATTTCTCTAGCTGTAGGCAGTGGGTCTTTTAGTCACCTACATGCTTTGTTAATTTTATAAAGAAAAGCAATGAAATTTGTGACAAATATTTTATTTAAAGGAGTTGTTTAAATTCTTGGTTTTGCTTTTAAAGCAAGAAAATCCTTGCTCTTGTTTGAACTGTTTGGGTTTTTTGTATTTCCAAGTATCTCCTTAACATTAGGCATATACAGTAAATTAAGGTTGTTTTCATTCTTTGTGAGGAAAAGAAATGTTTTTCCTTTCTATTTTATTGACAGTTTAAATGTTTTTATTTAATGAAACTGCCTTCACATTTTGCATGCCATCTTTTCTAAAAATCTTAACTATATCATACCCTGTCACTCATTTCCGTAACTGAACTCTTTCCATGATCAGTCTATGTCATACACGTACCCATTTCTTTTTTTTTTTTTTTTTTAGATGTTAATTAATGTAGACATTGGTCTCTTTATGCACAGAAATCCTTCTTAGTTCAGTGGGAGAGTCCCAGAGGGAATCATAGGATGCAGAACTGCTGAGGAAAAGGAAGTTTTTAAGTACCATGGCCTGGGCTCCCCAGATATATAAAGACATAGCTTTTGGTGATTTCCTTAGCTCACTGTTTTTCAGTATGATGACACTGGATGACACAAGCTTTAGGACACATTAAAAAAAAAAGAGTACATAGCTGCCGTGTCCCAGGAGAAGCGCTGAGAAGCGTATTTGGCTGTAGAGAGGTTCAATTTCTCCCGTTTCTTTGTTTTAGTGGGGAAGACACCTGTTGCATCCAGCCAACCCCCATTGAAATTGGCTCCTTCAGCATCTCCCATATATATTTCATCATGCTACTAGGTGCCTATTTGCCGTGATAGGTATGTAAATGCCTTTAAACATTAGCTTTTGTATTTGCCTCTTCCTTTAAGCCTATGTGATGCAAATGTCTAAGGCCTCTGATTTGCATATTTGACACAAAAGGAAACTGCAGTAATCAGAAAATATTTAGATTGGATAATAAGGGGAAATAGCTATACCCAGAAGCTGGGATAGGGAAGGTTCTGAAATCTCCTTCATTAAATGTTTTGAAAAATACTTCAAGAAACACCTGTCAGGGATGATATAAGTGTACTTAAACTTGCCTCAGAGAAAAAGCATGGACTAGCCTCTCAGTCCTCTTGTTCTAGAATGTTCCTTGTAGGGCACGCTAAGCTTTGGAGGGTGTGATCTGTACGCAGCTGTAGGGATAAGAATGTTTTATCATTCAGTTAGGTATCAGAAGCAATATTTAATGTTTAAATTTACAATTTATGAGCATAATAGAACAAGCTGTCTGTGTGAAGAACTACGTTTGCTGTAAATTACAGTTCCAGCACAGAAGACAGGATCTTATAAAGGATAATAAAATGGAAACAGATCTGTAAATTATTTTTTTTTTTAATTCCTGGTTTAGATATGTAGCAATGGACTTCTAAGCAGCTTTCCTATTCAGTTGCTTCAAAACCAGACTTTAGTTTCTTCCAGGCTGATTCTTCCAAAACACAGAAATACTAAAATATTTCACTACTTGAAATAGAATTCCGATTATTTAATGCAAGTTTTTACTAGGCTGCCTATTGAGTGAAAGAAAAAAAAAAAAGCAAAAACAAAAAGAAGTATTTCCATTAATATATTCTCAGCTGATTTGAACAAGGTGTAGTAATTTTTCATCAGTATTGTTGCAAAATTAAGTGGAATGACAATGCACAGATAAATACAACTTGTAAAGATTATGCTTCCGGCATTATAGTCTCTATATATGTGTGTGGGGAGATATGTGTGTGTGTATATAATTATAGTTCAAAATCTGGTAAATTGCCACTGGATTTTTTCTTACAGGAGTACGCTCCTCTCAGCAAATGCGAACAGAAGGGTAGAAACACATTTACAATACTACAAAGTTAGACTTTTTCCTTAGTGTAGAATGAAATTTTGCATTCAAGATTTGAATTCAGCTCCTTCTTCATGCATCATACCCACAACTAAGCACACATTTCAGCATTGACTTTCCAAATTTTACCAGCTCATAGTAGGCTTTTCTCTTTTTTTAAACTCTTTTTTTAAGTACTATCATTCCTCAGGGTAAAGGGTAAAGGGATAAATAGATAGTCTTCCTAGGCTGATGAATTGTTGTTGCAATTTTGCAAGGCTGTTAAATATTTGTATGTCTTATATGGAGAAAGCTGATCATATCCTGCCATTGTTCCATGTTCAAGTCTCAAGTTTTATGGCACTGGGACTTCTGAATTAAAATCTATACAAAGGTGTGGGGGCCAAAATAAGAATCTTTGATATACATCTAGTTATTGCAATTTGATTGCAAAACATTGGCATCAGATGTCTATAAAGAATAGAAAGTTGTTTATTCTATTCAAAGTGATGTAAAAGACAGCTAGTAAGACTCTGCTACAATATTATGCTATGAGAACTGAAACTGTGAGTTAAATCCATTGCACTGATCCCTACAAGCAGAGCTCAAATTCTTCTTCAAGAGCTCCTTCATTTTACTTTGTCTCTAATCTGCTAATCTGTCTTGGTATGAAATGGATACATATATATATATAAAGAAATACACACATACATTAAAATCCATTGTTGAGCATCTGTGGTTTTGTAGATATCCTCATATGTAAGAAATGAGCAAGAACTAACTTGGACAGCTTTCTTGAACTGAAATTGTTTTTGAATTTGAATTTGTTAATAAAGTTCATGAGATTGACAGACATCAGGAAAAATGAAATCTATGTGGGTGTAGTCCTCCAGAAGGCAAATGCTTCATATCAGAGACCTCCTGTCAAAAATACATACATGGAAGTGCTGGATATCTTGCCGAGTCAAGATGAAACATACCGTGCTAAAGCTTTCTTGTTCACTGTGTCAGCACTGGTTAAAGTGTCCTCTGGATGTTAACCACTCTAAGCAATCAAAAGGTATCAAAAATGGCAAAGAGGGTTCAGATAACGTTTACCATTCTTACCGGAGAGAGCTGAAGGCACATAGGTGAATATATGCTAAAATATTTATGTATGTTATACAATATGGAAAATTCAGTTAAGCCAAACAGCTAATGAAGCTATGCTTCCAAATACATCCACTTCAAAGATTAAAGTTCAGCTGATGCTCAGCTTAGAAGTGTGTTTTGGGTAACTCATCTTTGAGTTGCACTAGCAGCAAAGGCTAACGTACTGTGTAAGAAAGCCTTATGACAACATGGTACGGGGAGTGTAACCAAACCAACCTTAAGTTTTAGAAGTCTTGGATCTAAACATTCAGGTTGCAAAACTGAACTGTATTTTATATGCATCAGAGCCTAATTCCATTAAAGGCAATGGCCCAAGCCACAGTGATTTGAAGGAGAGCAAAAAAAAGTTTTCATTTCTTTCTTTATGCACATGCATTTTTAAGCAAGAGCAACCTACAATAAAAGTATTTGGCACCAGAAAAAAAGGAAACTCCACTAGCTCTGCTTTTAACAAGCTGCACAGTCACATTTGGAAAATTGGAAATGGCTATGTGTCAGTTTAAACCAAACATGTTTCTAATAATTTTATTTCAAAGCAAAATAACGCAAGTTAAATGGTATCACTGTTCAGATTTTCTAAGAAGACAAAGACAGAAATGCAGTCCTGAAAAGAGAGCTTTGTGTTTTTATTATTCAGAAGGGCAGAGAATTAAAACTCATTGGAGCAGAGTATTCTTACACTGCCATAGCTGGTAGTTGAAAACGTAAGCGAAGCAAGCAAAGAAAATACCAACCTCAACAATGAATGTTTCAGAAAGTTTTGCTTTCTAAAGTAACAAACAGATCTTAAGCACATTATGTCCTTTCAGACCTAGTCTAATATGTTTCATATCATATTTTCTGGTCCAACTTTCACTTGAAGCACAAAAGCAGTCCTCGGAAGGGTTTGCATGTTCACCCCAGAGTGGGGGTATTCCCATTTGATGAGAATAAAAGAGAAAAAAAAAAGACCTAGATGAAGTCTGATGACAAAATGACCTAGCAATTCCATCCCCACCACTACAGCTTTTCTAGACAGGTATCAGAATAATTTAGGGCAGAAACTTCCTGGGATGCTGACTGAAGAGCAGTGGTGTGGCACCATTCCTCTATGAAGAAGAAAAGGAGAGAGAAAAACAGAGAGAACACTCCCTGCTTTTCCTAGGCTCGCACATGACATTAATTGGTACTTAAATAGTGCTTTGTTCAGGAACATAAATATCACGAAAGAGAAAGATTTCACCATGAGAGCAATATATTTGTTGTGGCTTATGCTAGCCGCAAAAAAAAATGATGAATGCAGGCAAACGTTCTCCTGCTCAGCCCCCTGAAAACGAGGCTAAATGACGCCCTTGAAGCTCATGGCCATTCAGTTTTGGGTTTGATTTATATTCTGACTGTCAACAAAGAAAGATAAGAGAGACAGAGTGCTGGAAGTAAAAGATAGTTAATTAATATAATCTAGGGAGAAAATGCACTATACCCTGTAATGATATCATTAAATCTCACTGAGCTTCTGGAAACAATCTGTTAAAAATTAAACAAACAAACAAAATCCCCAAAATAAAAAATAAATCCATGCCTCAACACTCCAAGTACACATTCAAATTAGACCAATCCCAACCTGAGTTAAAAAATAATGGCACGGGAAGTAGCATATTTGTTTTTTACCCTTGTTTCCAGGGGATTGTGAGGGACAGCCCTGGCATCCAGCACCTCCCTGGGTACAGGGATGGGCTGAGGCTGAGACAGGCATTTGGCCCATGGGTGGGGGTCAGGATCAGGCCCAGCACAGGGGCCCAGGGTCAGTCACAGCCCTGTGACAGCTGAGATGGGGGAGGACCTGGCCACAGCCACCCCACGGCTTGTCAGGGAGCCTCGAATGGTGCCACCTGGGCTGCCCTGGTGCTGAGCCAGCCCCCAGTATCAAACTCCCAGGAGGGTCCGTGAAAATCCTTATTGTGAAAACTTAACAATTTACAAAATTCCTTCCCAGATATATTATTATATTCTGCTTTAAATACTACTTTTTCATGGATGTTGCTTTATTGTGCTTTTCACCATTTATGTCACCTTTGGTTTTGGGGGGTTCCTGGCATTATATATAGTTAAATAATGGACCTTGCAGCCTAACCTTCAAATTATACCTTTAGAATTACAGGTGGAGTACAACTGGCCCTTATCATATAGAAACAAATATTAATTTTGCTACTTTCATTCCTGTTCTTACTTCCTGTGTGACAATCCAGTATTAATTTCATTTTATTACTACTGAAATAAAAATCTTGTTTCATTTAGTGAATCTGATCCAAGAAGTACCATTTCTGCAGAAAAAAAAAAATCCAGGCAAAAGCAGGTAGTTTACCTTGTTTCTTTTTTATATAAATCATCTCCAGACCTCCCCTGTTCAAGGATAAGGACAGGAAATACAGGAACAGACAATATTTTAAGTCTGCACAGTGATTTACTGAATGTGAGAAATTTCTTTCCTGTTTCCACTCTGTCTGGAGAAAATTGGACGCTACAATTTTTTTCTGGAGTAAACCTGTCAGGTGTTTAATTCTTCATTTGCAGAGTGAAATCTATAATTTCACTGAACACATTGCTAATACTCACAGATCTCAAGCTTCAGGAAAAAACAAAACCTGTCTTACTGTTCTCATCCAAATAATAACTTTGAGCACTGGAAAATCTATGCAGAGCTGAAAATTGAAAAAAACATATATTTCAAAGTTAGATTTCTATTAACTGCTGTTCTGTGCTCTTTATATCCTTTATTAATAAGCAAAATATACTCCAGTGTTATGACAGATGCCTGCATCACTATCCTCATTTTCCTGAAGCATAACTGAGAAATTTCATAATGCAGTTTATTGCAGAGGTGGGAATAGAACCTAATTCCTAAATCAAAATAATAAGAAAAAAATCTGCCACAACAACAGTGATTATAATATAAAATAATGTAAAACCACATGGGTGCTACAATACTGAGGTCTCTCCACATGCAGGTTAATGAGCTAACTAGTAGTCTAGAGAGCAATATGTAATTTGGTGCCCTTGGTCTCTCTGTCAAAAGAATATATAATTATTCTTTGCAAAATGGGACAGCTTCAAAGAGAAAAATCAAGAGCTCTTCATCTTTCCACTCAGAGCCTAAATCCTTTTGGATTTGATGATTAGGGGGAGTTGGGAAAAGAAAAGTGGGTCTAGATCCTTTCATATAAAAGAAGCATTTGTTCTCAGCAGCCAATATCATGGGCAGATACTATGACCAGTATGGTATGAAAAGCGCCTCCATCTGCATTGCTTTCTCAGGTAGTGCTCTATTCAATACACGTCTTCCCAGAACATCTAAAAATAGGATCCTATTTGTTAAGATGTTTGTTAAGATGTTAAAGACTAAATACCTAAGATTTCCAGAGCAGATGGTATGACTTTTGGAGTATTTTTTCAGGATGTGAGAAATCTGTATTCAGTTCTCTCCCCATCTGAGATAATTTCTGCATCCATATCCAGCTTAGAAGAGATTCTAAACAGCAAGTTGGAGGATTATCTCCTGGTTTGCTGTTCCAGGCTACAAAAGCACTTAAACTCTCTTGGTGCAGGAAGTAGGCACATGTGCCACCTTCTATGGCTAGTCACTGATAAAATAAAGACTCATTTTCACTGAATTTCACTGAATTTCACTGAATTTTTGGAGTTGGAAGGGACCATAGAGATCATCTAGTCCAACTC
>JAOTQQ010000032.1:10534776-10669748 GCA_026546715.1 Gallinago undulata
CTGTATTGGTGCCTAACATTATTCCTCCCCAAGTGCAGGACCCTACACTTTTCCCTATTGAACCTCATGAGGTTCTTTTTCTTGCTCTCTAGCAAGTATTTAGTATTGTATGAAAAATTTTGCTCAGTAAGCATTTGTAGATGCCATATACACAGTGACACTAGGTGTATTGCAGAACCATTTGAGAGCTTGCCCTCTCACCAAAGGGAGAGATCAAGAGAGCAAACCACACCTGATACGTTAGTCATGTAGATTAATGTATTATCAGAAAATACCTGGACATAATGGTAGTAAGGGCAGTCTAAAAATCTTATATTAACAGAATGCATTATCAGGAAGGATTTACCTGGTATTTACCTGGCAGATGTGGAAAAGTTCAGAGATTCTGGACAACTGTATAAATTTCCAGAAGGTAAGTCTTTCTTAAGTCATCCTGTTGATGACAACAGAACAACTACTGCACCAGTTAAGTTGGGAAACAATACTTCTTCACTGTTTCCCTGGAATAAGTACCCACTCACCAGTATTATAAACTGTAAAGACTCAGAGAAAAAAATAAAATAAAAATATGGCTTACAGAATTGCTAGTATAAAAAGAGGATTTGCCCACCCCTCTGACTCCCTTGGATGAGTTCAATGACCTCAGACATCCTGGTTCCCTCCAGACCTGATGCTGATCTCCACTTGTGGGCAAATATTCCAGCTCTTCCTTGGCCCAGTCCTGTTCCCAAGGAGGTGCTGGATGCCCAAGGCTGGGGTTGTCCCCATCTGCTCTCTGACTGCCCTGCTCCTGGCTGTGGCAGTGGCATGGGCCCTGCCAAGACACCTCCAGGGAGCTCCCAGTCACGAGGGAGACCCCAGCCCCTCAGCACTCTGACGCTGGGAGGTCATCGTTCCCAATCCTGCTGCCTTGCTGCAGGATCAGCACTTTGAATGCCATTTCCAGTACAGGTTTACCTGACCTGTTCTTACAGACTGTACTAATGCCGGGCACAACACACCTCCATTGTAAAAAAGAGATTCCACAGCGGAGGGAAAGAGAAATATTTCATTTTGAGATGGAGTTTCGTTTTGATAATTTTATTTCCGTGATGTTATGTTATTGTAAAATACTAGAGTATTTAGATTGCAGAATAATAGCTATTTCAAATAAATCAAACAAGAATGTTTCCCATGCATATGTTGTCAGTAATGTTACTCAAGGTCCTTTTTTTATCTTCTTGGTTTGCTCTTACAAAGAAAAACCTTGCACCTATAACAGTTCTGTCTTGCTTCTTCCCCAGTCTCCTCCTCACCCAAGACACTTAAATTGGCCAGACAGTACCTTGAACAAGTAAGATAATGAGATAAACTGTAGAAGACATATGAAAATAAATTCATTTGAAGAATTTTGTACACTTGGTGTACAGGTAAAATCCTACTTCAATTCAGCTTTAGTCTAAATAAACCAAGGAGAATAAAGGTAGGGTCTTAGCCTAGTGTGTATTTGTGTGATTCCAGTCTACTGCAGGTGAAGACCTGGACCCTTCCAGGTCCATTGTAAAGAAGGTAAACTGACCCATTAATCAAAATGCCAAACATATATGTAAAACTACAATTTGATAGTTGAGTGAATATACATAAATAATCAACGAATGCAAACTGAATTAAAAAGTGAGATACAGAGCTGTCCCTCAAAGTCACAGCACAGAACTCACAACTCAGAGGAGAATAAATGAGATAATATTAAATGATATCTGAATCAACCACTCTGTATTCCTGACATAAGCAGATTATATGAGAAGTTTGCCAATTTTTCAGCAGCCATCCAGACTGTATCACTAGAACCTCCCTGTATCTCTCTGTATCTTCCTGTTCCTCCTTGCTCCCATCCTATTCCCAGGATTTGTGTTCCCCTAGGGCTTTAGAAGAAGAAAGAAGAGAGCAACAGAGACTGTTCTGTCTGGCTGCTGTTGGGAATACCTCTCTGGACTGATCCTGTATTTTAACACACCGTTGTATCACACCTGCCGTTTTACTCAACATACAGAACTAAATTGGGAGAAAACAGCTTGCCTAAAAGATCAAAATCTCTGACAGCTTTGAACCCTTAAATAATATGGAAGATCACAAGAAGCCCATTCAAGTTAGAAGAATCTGTTCATCACCTTGAATTATATCAGTACCATCCTTCTCTTTATTGCCCTTAGAGTGTGTGGAGTCAAAGACAAAATGGCATAACAAATGACACTCTGTGGCCTGCTGATTTCTGGCTGCCATTTGTACGTTAAATCACCAGCAGCTGTCATCATCAGAAAGAGCAGTAGACAGTGTTGGAGAGGATAAACATACACAGACAAAAATGAGGGCTTGAATCCTTAGGGGAAGAAAGCAAAATGAAATAGAAATGGAGTGGCATAGACAATACAGGTGGGGAATGAATAACTCACAATGTTGTAAAAGGAAAATGGGCTAAGTGCTTTATAAGCATCATTTACATATCTCAGCACTTCTGTCTAAATTTGTATTGTGTATTGCCTCTCAAAAAGTGAATGGAAAATGCTTTTAAATGTCAGGCATTTTTATTAGGATTGTTTATGTGTGTTTATATCATCCAGTAGTTACTACAATAAGCAAAAGTTTGGAGTTTCAGAAGGTTACGGCTAACCTCGTATTTGGGGCATAACACCATCTGCTTCTCAGCACAGTGAGCTCACTGCACTTGGACTTCACCATAGAGACACTTTTTGGTTACCTTCCTTTGGGTAAACTGGGGAGCGGGCCATTCCTATGGAACCATCACTGGGTCTGCATTCAGGCTGAAGAGTGTGGACCAATTTCACAACTGACAAATTAAAAGTAATTAATTGTTGAATGCATTTTTTTAATCTAAATATACTTCATGACTCCAAAGACTGATTTTAAAAATTTCTGAGCAATCAGAGCTCCTGTTTAGGTCAAAGAGTGTCAGGTATACTCAGTGTAAGTTAGTACATTAAAAAAGAATCTGACTTCTATTCTCCCACAATTATGGATGCAGTATTTCCATCATCTTTATTTCAGTGTTAAGCTTCCTTTGTTCAACAAACACAAGACACATTTACAAATGTCTGCTGGGAAAGTACCGTGAATTTTTCTTCCTCCCTTAGCTGCATATTTATGCAATCCATGCTGAGCACTGTTTTGCAGGTAGGAACTTATGCATGAAACAGTGTTGAATTCCTCTTGTTTGTAGATTGGGTACCTTTCAACTGTTTTGAGTCTCACCTGCTACATCTGTTAGCACTTCACTGGAAAGCATCTTTCCTTGATGGCCTGTCACTCTTCAAGAAAGATCCTTCCCTTTTGTTTCTAATCTCTGCACAGCATTGCTTTCTCTTTGTTAGATGGATCACTTCTCCAGAATTCACAATCTTTAATAAACACATCATCGACAAAATGCTTTCATCTATTCTTTAGATTTTGTAACATCTCTAGAAAGGATTTTGCTCCTTCTACGTGTTTTGCATAAACTTGTCAGCAAATCTGTTTACCTCACTCTCAGAGAACTAAAGTTTTTACTTTTTAAAAAAATCTTTGTTCTTCTCCCAGCTCAGTAACTATTCATCAGATGGCTTGCACTCTTTGGCAGTGGTTTTTTAACCCCTCACTGTGACAACTGAACTGATCAGACACAAGCCCAGGGCTCAGATATCCCACTGGTTTCAGTGTAAAAGAAAAATCTAAGGCCCAGGTTTTATTACATGTAAAATACCTGCAGCAGAGACTTGAATTTTTAAGTTTTGGTTTTAGCACGTGTTACAAATAGACACCATCCAAAGTCCCTATGCAAATATACTTGATATTCTGTATTATATATTAAAAAGTTACTTGCATGCATCATAAAAATTCTGCTTCATATTATCTGTGATTTGCTGATTAATGAAATGCATGCAACGTATCAGTACAAGGACAGAATGCCTTTACTTACTCATACCTGGGTGCAGACATCAGAATTTTATTTATCAGTACTAGTAAAACAATAGCACATAGGAGACTCATTTGTAGGCAGAGCTGCCTACATATTCATACTAATGAATACACAAACACACTAGTAAAAGGTGTCCTCACCATACTGATCTCACAGTTTGATTATTGAAGTCAACAGCAGTATTTAGACAAACAAACAGAGGACTACAAGGGAATGTACCCAACAAAGAGAACTGGGAACCTAATCTATTCAGTACTGAAATTCAGTGGTACTTCATGAAAGGCACATAGGAAAGATGTCCTGCTGGCAGAGGATGAGCAGGGATGAAAAAAGTTGAAGATTAGAGCTTTTCTCCACAGAAATATCAAGCCCGGAATTTCAGTACTTGTGTAAGACCAGAGATCTGCCGGGGGACTCGCAGCTTTCAGAACTAATGAAGACAAAATGCTGAAGGTAAGGTGTGGCTGACCTTTTGGAAATTCACAACTTTGAATTGTGGTTGCATGTCATAGCCCAGATCCATCCCATCCAAGTTTAGACGTCGATACTAGGTGACCTCATTAGGATGTAGCAGTAAGGTGCTAAATAATACAGGGAAAGAGAGAAGATTATCAGGGGGAGCTGAGATTGAAGCAGCACTGAAATGACTGCTGGTGCTGCTTACCTGGCCAAGAGGGAGCTAAAGATAACTAGGCTCCAAATTTTGATGCTTCATTTTGGTGCCAAAACTTCAACACAATAAACTCAATCTTAGAAGCTCCATCTTCTGAAGTCCTGAGGCAGAGTCCTCTTCAGAATCTGTGCACTGACCTGAGAAAGCTGCATTTTTTAAATCTGGGCTAAACCGAGTAATTGTGTCCACACACATCGTTGAGAAGTCGGTGCCAAAGTTAGAACCCTTGTCTGGGAAGTGACATGCCCATGGTCTCCTCCTGTCCACAGCCCTGGCTGGTTTCCTTCATAGCACTGCTGTGGGCACAGGGCACAAGAGGTGGGGGTGACTGCATGCTGGCTCGTTGTGGAGATCAGTGAAGAACATTTTGACCACCCTTTTCTCTTGGGACACACCATCTAATACAGGTCTTTCAGATAGGAACTAGGCAGCCAGTGGTACTTGAAGCCGTAATCCATTGTGGGGCTATTAACAGTGAAGATGGAGCTTTGTTACTAGTATTCATTTTTTTCTTTTCATTTTTTTTTAACAATTTAATTCCTGCTAACCGTTATTTTAAAATAGAAGATAGCAGCGAAAGTTTTAAATCAACAACAGAAACTCAAATAGTTACTGCAGTTCATTATTAGCTTGGAAGAAAACAGAGCAGCGATTATTTCCCTAATTGTCCTTAAAGTCATTATTACATATGCAAGTACAATTTGGTACTCTCCAGAGTCTTTCCCTCATTACACTGTGTGATTCACTAAATTACACGATTGTGATTAGTGCGGCAATCGGTGTCCAAGTGGTATCAGGCAACTACTGGGCTCCTTTTGCGGAGGTCAATTTAATTACATTGTGCATGACAGAAACCAGGCCAACTGAGTATTGCCTTTGCCACCAGCAATTGACACCTGAGTGTTAATGAGCTGGTAATTAAGAGTTGGCACAGACAGGCACATTTTAGTGTTTGGGACTGGGATTACCATATGCTTCAATGCCTCTGTGCTAAAAGTCTTGAAGTTATCCATTTTCTAAAATATACAGGATTTTAAAATAAAGGCAAATTACGACGTTTGCAAATAACAAGCAAGAAAACACTTTTCATCAGGACTGAATGCTGCCTCTCATGAACTTCTGAGAAATTCTCTCTTTCTACTTGTAATCTTTTTCCCAGCATTTTATTTTTTGTAATACATGTTTACCAATACCTGCCCACACTGGAATTGCCTATAATCAAAGGGATGTTTTAAAGTTTGTTTAAAAGTAAATAATCGTTGTTATTAATTTCACTGCTGGTTTGGCCTAGAAAGTTTAACCAGGGCTGAACCCCTATTGAAAGATCTTTCTTACAATTTAGAAATCAAAAATGCAATATCTTTCTCAAAGAAGAGAAAAAAACAAGTTGGTAAATGTTAGCAGACATGCATTTTGTTAACAAAGAATAAATATAAGCAGAAACGCTGTAAATACAGGAATGCTAGTTGTACATTTCTTGATTTTTTTACTGATTTCCCTAAATTGTTCCAGTATTGTTGAGGGTACAGATTATTGTCATTTGCCATTATTAAAATTGAATCTTGTGTTCCAGCCTCTACACAATATAGTTTTATAGAAAAGTCATACATTTAAATTTCTAAATATCCAGGATGCAAGTTCCCTCATCTCTGGTATCACTGATAATATTGTTTTTAACTTTTTGTGAGGCTCTTCTCAGCCAGTTGCTGATCACCAGAAAAGGTACAAAAGTACCAGAAAGGCATGGGTTTGCCTGCAGCATGTCACCTAGGGAGGGTGGAATGGCTGGCTGCTTTTGCAGGAGGTGGTGGGAGAGGCAAGCAGCAGCTCCGCTGGAGTTCCTTTCCCAGTGCCTTTACGCTCCTTTGAAAACAACCTCTACTGGCTGTCTAAATTTATGAAGAAGAATCTGGTGAAGGAGACTGATCTTAAGGAGAACTGAAAAGAGACTAGCATGAAGGAGAGTGTGACGACAAGTTAGGAGGGGGGAAGGAGACCACAAAATTAGAGAGAAGGAAAAGCTATACAGTAGGGAAACCACCTCTGAAACATAATCCCAGAAACATAATGCTCAGAAAACATAATCCCAGGAAAATTAGAGTTATGTGACAGGGAAACCACCCCTGAAACATAATCCCAGAAAATCAGTATTACCAGCACACATTATTATGTTGCAAATATTCCAATTTTAATTCCTTATAATGGTCCTCAATTCCTGTGACTATATGCAGCTCAACTTTAATTTTTTTTTAAAAAATACATATTTCTGGCTACCAGAGATATTTTAAGCCAAGTGCATAAAGCATGTAAGGTAAATTAAAAACACTCCAATGACTTTTTATGGGTTTCATGAGGTTAACTCTGCACGTTCAGTGTAAAGAATGTTATAAATGAACTGATTTCTGCAATGCAGCATATATGTGGCACTTGTGGCTGTAATTCCTCTATCTTAATTTTGGTATATAATAGGGTGATATGATACAGTCAAACCCAAAGATGTTACGCAATTCATCATCGTGGTGAAAATTTTTTTGGTGAAGGCTGCTTGATGGATGTACTGATTTAAAATCCCTCTTCCATATCTCTTTCATGATGTCTTAAGCAAGTAGTATTGCTACAGAACCCTCCTTCCTCAACAGCCTGCTCTGGCCCCCAGAAAGAAGGCTGCTTAAGCTCTGGGAGGATCCTTCAGAGGTCACTTCAACAAACCCACCTTGACGGTCAACGTGGGACCTGCTGCGAACACTGGCCAGCAGCAAGTTTTGATGCCATGAGGCCCCCCATAGCAGCTATATTATTTTAATGTACACAGACTGACTCGGTGCAGTGGCTTAGACAATTTTCTGGTGGCTTTATGAATCCACAGACTTTTCACATCCGATGAAAAATGTATTAACTTTACTGAATCTTAGTTATGGGATTTACTCCTAATTTTCTTCTTTTGAGGAGTTTGCTTTTTTTCCACTGAACCCTCCGTAGGACATACAGCCTTTTATATGCAGATTGCCATAATTATGCTTTGAAATAGCTTTGAATTCTCAGTAGCTTAAACAAGAACATGAAAGGGCAAATGTTACGCTGAGCTGAAGGATATGAAAGTGGCGCATACACCCGTCCAAAATGAGATATAGGGACGAACAGCTCTTTACATGGCGATGTCAGTTCTTGACAGGTTATTGAAGGATCTTTGCAGCCACAGAGGCTGTCTCGGGCAGCACAGAAACGCTGCCTAGGGATAGCTTATCGGCTTACATTTTTGGTTTTTAATACCAAAAGGTGAGTAGGTGCTAAGTGAGGCAGGAGAAGCTGACCGCCAGGAAAACTTCAATCCTTTCCCACCGGGCTGGGGAGGGCAGCTGGGCCGCTGCTGCCCCGGGGCGGTTGTGAGTGTTATATTATTATATATAATATAAAAAATTATATATTTTTAATAACCCACAGCCCAGCAGGGAGGCTGCAGCCCAGGATGCCCCTTACGCCAGGCCTTGAGGCCACCCTCGCAGAAGCTGAAGATGGTGCAGGGCTGAGGGCCTCTCCTGTAGGGAAGAGAGGCAGGAAGCCACAAAGCTACCCACCGTCTTCTGGCTTTATTTATTTATTTATTGTAGAACTATAGAATGGTTAGACTTGGAAGGGACCTTAAAGATCATTGAGTTCCAAACCCCCTGCCAAGGGCAGGGACATGTCCCACCAGACCAGGTTGCTCAAAGCCCCATCCAGCCTGGCCTTGAATACCTCCAGGGATGGGGCAGCCACAGCTTCTCTGGGCAACCTGTTCCAATATGCCACCACCCTCAAGGGAAAGAATTTCTTCCTAGTATCTAATCTAAATCTTCCCTCTTCCAGGTTAAAACCATTAGCCCTTGTCCTATCACTCAACTCTTTGACAGAGTCCCTCCCCATCTCTCCTGTAGGCCCCCTTTAGGTACTAGAAGGGGCTATAAGGTCTCCTCAGAGTTTTCTCCAGGCTGAACAAGCCCAACTCTCTCAGCCTGGCTTCACAGGAGAGTTGCTCCAGCCCTCTGATCATCTTTGTAGTCCTCCTCTGAACTTGCTCCAAGAAGGTCCATGTCCTTCTTATATTTTGGGCCCCAGAGCTGGACACAGTACTCCAGGTGTGGTCTCACCAGTGGAGAGCAGAGGGGTGGAATCCCCTCACTCGCCCTGCTGACCATGCTGGGCTGCCCAGCCCATATTGCTGACTCATGTCGAGCTCATCCACCAACACCCCCAAGTCCCTCTCCTCAGAGAGAGACCTCAGCCACTACTGACAGACAGGAGGCGCTGTACACTGGAGGGCTAAGCATGGCCGGGGAAGGCTTTTTAAGGCGGGGCGGGAGGAGAGAAGGCCTGACAGGGAGCTGCCGCCGCGCCCAGGTGCGGTTACCGTGGCTGAGGGCGGGGGGCATTGGGGCGGGGGTAAAATGGCGGCCGTGGGGTGGGGGTGAGGGTAAGATGGCGGCCGGGGGCTAGGGGCGGGCTCGGCGCGGGCCCTGGAGCCGTGCCCCGGCGGCGGAGGGAGGGGCGGGCAGCGGGGCTGTGCTGCCCGCCGCTGGAAGCTTAAGCTCCTCTGTGAGGTGGCGATGTTCAAAGGCAATAAATGCGGGTTAGATAGTTAACAACAGGGAATCTGGGCTGGAGGAAAGGGCTTCAGCAGGGCGGGCTTGGCCAGCTGCGGGGTGGGAGGGGGAAAGGTTCAGGCCCCCTCTGCTATTGTATTGCAAAGACCCTCTGGTCACAGCTGGCCCTTACATGAGGTTTTTTAAAAAAACAAACAAACAAACAAACAACAAAACTACACAAAAACCCTCCCAAAAGCCCAGTGGGCTACTATAATCAAGGGGCTGGTGTTCTTGAGAATTACTCTGGATGTGTTACCCTTCAAGGCTGTGTCAAGTTCTGGACCTCAGCACTGGAGATTTTTGGCTGATAGAAGCCAACCTTTGCCCTCTTATTAGTATCATGCTAAAAATAGAGGTGCAATACATAATGAAACAGAGCTAAGGAGAAAATAACAACTCTGGAGGTAATATTTTCTGAATCTTGAAATTATTTATGTATATTGACAAAAGTTTTTGTTATTTGTTTTTTTTAAAGGGTGAAACAGTAGGTTTGCTTTGACTATGCACAGGCTGAAATCTAAGAACTTAAGAAACTTGCTCTGTCGAGACCAAGTGGTGTGGTTGTGTACACACTTTGGAAATAGCCCTGTATTACATTCCCCCTCAATGGAAAGCCTCTTCCTTGATCTAGCCGGTTTGAAGACTTTAATGAATAGGGCAGTTGGAAACCTTAATTTTTCCTTCAGTACCTGAAAATGGACTATCCATGTTCAGAGTTTATAAAGGAACAAGGAGAAAACTGAATGTGTGCTAGGATTTGGTTGTGTTATAGTTAGATGTATTTAACTGGTACAGTCTTTGTTATTTGGTATGGCTTAGAAGCGGAACAGAAAATTATGATAGTTCTGGATGTTTGAGAAGGATTTAAATACAGGTATTAAGAATGTTACTGTTTGATGAATATGCTGTTTAGAGCAGTTTTCCAAACTTTTTGATTGCGCACCCGTAACAGTAAAAAAATGCATACCCAAAATATGAGTATGTATTTATAGAACCATGGAATGGTTTGGGTTAGAAGGGACCTTAAAGATTATTGAGTTCCAAACCCCCTGCCGTGGGCAGGGACACCTCCCACTAGAGCAGGTTGCTCAAAGCCCCATCCAGCCTGGCCTTGAACACCTCCAGGGATGGGGCATCGCCAGCTACTTTGGGCCACCTGTTCTAGTGTCTCACTACCTTCAGGGTAAAGAATTTCTTCCTAATATCTAAATCTCCCCTCTTCCAGTTTAAAACCTTTATTGCTTATCCTATTGCTACAAATATAGCTACAATATAAACTATATACATGTACTACTGCACTAATATGGACATTATAAAACATACATAAAAATAGAAATTAAAAAGGGTGAGATAAAGATGAAACAAATCCTATTTTTAAATATTTTTATTTATTAAGGGTACAAACATACTTTTTCCTGTACCTCAGTGGATTGGCTTGCACACTCCCTGGGGGGCATACACTGACTTAAAGCATCTTTATGGTTGACCAAGTAAAGAAACTGACTCTGTGTGGTAGAAACAAGCGAGGGTGTTATTTGAACTAAGTGCTTTCATGGCTATGGAGTTCACTGTCCTATTTCTAACACCCTCTTTTCCTTCCCTCCTTTTTCTGTATTCAAATTCTTTACTAGGTTATCAGCTTCATGAGGTCAAATATCCTTAATTCAAATTCACTGGCAGTGAGAACTGAATTTGGCTCAGCTGTGGAAAAACTTAATGAACTTAGTTATACCCTTTGCTGATATTCTCTGCTATGATTGTTATCTTGCAAGTGCTTCCAGAGTTCAAGTTTTGTGAAGGCGAGAGAAGTTTTAATGAAGTTCTTAGATTGCAGCAATAGCTAAAAACTTGGTGATTTAAAGTTTTTTTGAAGGGATCTTGAGATTAAGACCTATTAATTTCTGGGAAACTGGATGTAAGTTTGCATATTGAAGTTCAGGCCTATGTTCTGCTTTCATTTTTATGTGCTAGGTTTTTTTTTTTCCACGCTGAAAGCCGTTCTTCTGCAATGAAAAACAGTGACAAGAACACCAGTATGAACAATACATTTTCATCTCTGTAACCGACAAATTTCTGGCAGTGGGAAGCGAGAAGAAACTTAATGAGAAGCCTGATTTATCTGGTAAGATTTCATATCTTAGAATTATTTGGTGTAAGAGTTTGTCTTTTGCTTTTAGTGAAGGAAATTATTTAAAAAATAAGTTGTCTTTTGCCTACCACTTCAGAAAATTGCATGAAAATCCAAATGGAAATGAGAAAGCAGTAGGACATATATTTTCATTCTGAAAGCTAATCCTTGCACCCAACAGGTGTGTAGTAACTTCATTCTCCCTATCAAATGAAAGATGAAATATTGTTAGGAATAGTAATTAAGAAGGTTTATATCCCCTTGGTAAAGGGGCATGTGCAGCAGCTCATTGGTCTTGTAACCTCACAGAGAACTGATCCAGTGTTGGGTGTGTACCATAAAGGGCTAAAGTTAAAAAGGGAGATACTGCTTGTCCACATTTCAACACTGTGTAATGCAGAGGTCCTTGAGCTAGCTCAGATGTCTCCAATATGAAATCCTGCCCTCAGTAAGGAATTTTTTCACTCCGCCCCCCTGCCACTTAAGATAGATGCAATCCTGTGCTGCAGCCACTGATTTACTTCTGGGATCTGAACCAGTGTCTTTGCATGGCAGTACACTATGCTGGCTTTTTTTTATTAACCCATTTGTTGTGATCTCTGAACTGAAATGTACAAATGGATGTCTGGCTCCTGAAAGTTTCTGTTTAGCTGAATAATCATTGCAGAATCTTTACATAGTATATAGAGCATGATAGATGTTAGCAATGCATTTGGAGAAATGAGCACGTTGAATGCAAGACCTCTCCAGTTAACAGACAGGACTGAAAACAGGGTGTCAGTGTCTATGTGAATCTAATGTTTGCACTCGTGACTTAACTTTTAGTTATTCATTACATGGGAAGTCTGGAAAGCAAAGTTCTGATTTAGACAAGTATCACACAAACTGGCATTGAGCTCAGATAGAGTGTTTTAAATTGTAAAAGGTGAAGTATTCAAAGAACAGGTTGAGTGCTCAGTGTTTGGAATTGCACATTCAGGGTATATGACAAATGTTTTGCTGATCAGGCAACCTGAACATTGTAAATTATGTTAAGTTGTGGCTGGGTAGGAAAGAAAAGCTGTATATGATGTCCTGGCTGCTGCTGCGCTCTTTTGCTTTCATATTTTACTTCCGCTAGAAAGGGAAGAAGGGAGAAACTGCTCCTTTCTTAGTGTGCTCAGACTGGGGAAGTCTCTGATGAGCAAAGTGAAGTGGTGAGCTAGTGAGAAGGGCTTTCAGGAGGGAGCTGCTGGCCAAGCCCAACTTCAGGATAAATGACAGACTTCAGAGACCTGAGAGAGGGTGGTCTGATGTCTGCTCAAGTTAAGAAAGGGCTGAAAGCTGTTGGGCTAGTAGTCAGGACTGGGAGGGATCCCTCCCCTTACTTCAGGGATGTGAGTAGAGAAAGGGAGATGTTCCTCCTACTTTAGTAGTTTCTTTAATCCTATCACCCACTGGATTTAAGATAATTTTCTTCTACTTACACACTGTCTTGGAAAATGATGTCTTGGTGCATTCCAATAAAACACCGTTTGAGTCTGTAAGCCTGCTGTCTTTGAAGAAAAGGCTTAAAAAGATCAGGCAGCCACCCCTCTAAGTCTTGTTGAGCTCAAGTCTCAGTATGGTTCTTGATTTTGTTTCAACCTGGACTCTTTCCTTTAAAGTGGGGAAGAAATTTGAATGGTGTAGAAGAGGGGTGAGAGATAATTTTGAATAACAAAGATGCAAACTTTTAAATTTAAGGTACAAATGCGTGGCTATTTACTACTTGATAAATATAGGGGTGTTCTGTCTTCTGGTGCATAAAAATTTTGGTGTTTTCCTTTAGTTAAGAAAAAGACTGCTTCGGAAAAGAGAAATCTGTAGGCAATTATATTCATAGAACGTAAGGTTTGTGAACTTGTCTGATCAAAATAACCTCACTTAATTTGAAAGAAATTGCATTTCATACTGCTATTTTTAAAGTGCCTTGCTATTGTCATAGCAATACAGTAAAACTGCTGCTTAAAAGTATTTTTCTGTGAAAACTCCTTTAATCATGCTGGGGAGAAAGTAATTTTCCCTAGTGCTATCTTCCTGCTTAATATATATCAGTCTTCCCCACTATATTTGTGAGTTTACATGTATGTAAACAAATGAACATGCCACTGGGAAGGTTCAAGAAGCTATTTAATGATTACAGCCCTTATCCACCCTTCTGATTGTTGAGACTGTTTTATATTAGACTTATTTTGGGGATGTGATCCTGATGGCTGCGTGGGCTAGTATGCTGCATCTCACTATCCAGTGATTTATTTCTTTGAGTAATCTATGCTTAGAAACTGACTGTGTAGAAAAGAAGGTAGATGCACAGACTAAAACTCTTCATTGCTTGTCCTCTTACAAGTAAGTGGTAAGTACCACTTGCAGGGTGATGTCTGTGTGCAAACACCAGTGGGCTCAGTCCCATGGCTTGTAGCAATTGTCAGGTTGTGATGAGCCACAAACATTCCTGAGGGTTAAGGTGCTCACCTGTAGCACATGCTGCGCTGCTCATCCCTTGCACCTTGTTATATTTCTTGCAGATGCTGTAGAGTAAATGAGAAAAGGTTGGATTTTGAGCACTGAAGTGATAGCCTGGTAATTTTGCTATTAGACTGATTTTTGTAGGCAGAAGAAATGGATATGCAAACTCACAAACTATGCCCCATCTGTTCTGACCCTTTCTTAACTGTTCTTTAACAATAACAAGTTTATACGTGAATCTAAGGTCTTGACCCCCTCCTCTTAATTCCCGTTCATCTCTCTTAACCTTGTTTGCTTTTGGCAAAACATGCTTCCTTTCACTTTGACTCATTAGACTAGATCGCCTTTGACATAAGAGCTGTGTGTCTGCAGTGAGAGGCAAGAGTCAGAGGGCAGCTCTGTACCTCCACTGATCCACAAGCCAACATTCCTCTTGAAATGCAGCTGTGTGAGGTTAACAAGGTACCCTCTGCAGGCTTGCTCAGAAGCATGCAAGATTGTGAAATGCCCGCAGCTTACTTAGTTTCACCCTTTTGTAGATTGTGAAGCATCAGTTCGTTATTTCAACATCTCAGAGGATAAACTATGGTACTTAGTCTTAGTGGTTCAGATCCTGGGCTACAGCCACATGAAAGAATGTATATCCATTTGCATGCAAGTGAGAGTTAGTTACTTTATGATGTTTTGCTTGTAACTGTTCTCTGAAGAAACTGGAATAAAATGCTGCCTAATAGATTTGTACAGTGCTCAGAACAGTAAAGAGGACAGACATCCAGGTGCTGTTAGGACCCCTCCTCGTCACATTGAACCTTGTTTCTGTTGGCAGCCATTAGATACATTGCATCCAAGAAAGATGGACTTAGATGAGTCTGTTTTGTCAATCTCCAAGACGAGCAGCCCTCTCTGCTACTCTGTGGTTGCTGGGGTTTCAATCATCCCCTGCCCTTTTCTTGAGTCTCTCATATGTATTGCTTTCAGGAGATGTCACTCCTTTGAAAGCCTGTCTTCCCTCAGCATTTCAAACTAATGCATGGTTGGATGATGATTGCTATTCGCCTCTTCCTGTGAAGGGCTAGGTTTGAATCGATGACCAAATTGACTTTTCATGAGCAAATTTGGGCATGACAGTGAAGAATTACTTCTGAGATTTTGCAATAAATATGATAATTATAGTAACAATTATCATACAGATAGGAGAGAGCTGGAAGAAAATTGTTAGTCTAGATGGGGAACTACACTCCACTTCCTCCTGTATTACTATAGGTGAAGTGGACAAGTAGTGTCTGCTTGTGGATCGCTTATGTTCTTCGTTTAATCCCAGGACCAAAGAGGACTGGAGAAGCCCATCCAGCACCAGCACATTTCTTGAGTGACCTGATACGTAGTTTCTGTTCAGGTTAATGGTGGTAGTTTGAAGAGTTGATTTGTTTCTTTAAATGGCTTTCTGTTCTATGCTAGATAATCTTTCATAGTTCTGCTTTCAAAGAAAAAAATAATAATAAAACAATTTGAACATTGAAGTTCTTCACAGTGAATATTCCAGACTAACTGGAATGAAAGCTAACCAGATGAGTGCTAGATGAAGTCTTTGCCATGGATTTTGTTACTTACCTGATGGAAAATTTGAAGATAACATGTGTCTATTTGATCAGCTGGATTTTGATTAATGAAGAGTGGAAGGAACTAAACCCTCAGAATACTGTTGTCCTTGAAAGGAGGAAAAAAATGGTAAACTTTATTTCCTGCAATGTTGAACTTAAATTGTAACCAGTAGTATTCTTGCAAAATAGTAGAAAAGGAAAAAGAGAGGGAAGAATAACCTGTATAATTCAATAAGATGATATGAACTTTCAGAATGTATTTGCACATATAGCAGTACTTTTTTCTTAAAACAAGGAAGCAACTGTCATGTCTTATATTCTTGTACAGTTCTTTCTGAACTCTTTAGTTACCTGACGAATCTGATCCCACATATTATTAGTTTGTATGTTAAATTTGGAGTTCAGTGTTTTATTTCTACTGTAACTTCAGATTATATAATTGTTTGGAAATAAGCTTTAGCTGAATGTAATTTGAGCTGCATCACTTCTGAAGAGCAAAAGAGATGATTACTGTCTCTCAAAAGTATGAAAGGCTGATACTGAGGCAAAGAAGAAGGCACTAAAGTTCTCAGAACTAACACGTATGTGTATTTAAAAATACCTGACGTTGCAGAAGTATTATAGAAAGAGAAAAGTTAGGAATTTATTTACATAACTCTGAAACACTTCCTACCCCAGATAAGGTGCTAGATTGAAGGAAGTTGCAAGTTATTTAATGTGACAGAACAAAAATCTAGCTGCTGCTGCAAACAGAAGGTGAAAATACAGAATGGACGGGTGATATTTAATGAACAGTAGCTGTGTATTATTGAACATCAGAAAAGGATCTATATAGCCAGATTAAAGACAGATGACCTTTTTAGAGTTTAGTTAACCTTTTGGTCACTTTTGAGAGTTATCACTTATGAAGATAAAGGTCAAGCTGAAGCTTGGTCTTCATACATTATCTTTTTCCTGTGATGAAAGGTATTCCTCTCTCAGTTCTACCTTCTGAAGAAGCTATTGGAATTGCTCAGTTTAACAAGAGTAATGTGTGGAACACTTTTATGTTTCTCTAATCCTTGTCAAAATTATTTTGAAGGGGGAATCCTTTTGTATGAAATGGATGGTCCTTGATTTTTAATCTTTCCGGTATCTTCCTGTTAGTGTAAAAATGAAAATGTGAAAGAGGTCAAAGCTCCTATAAACTGAGCATTAGTTTTGAAATCAACATAATTATACAAACTTGCACTGAGAAGCCTTCATTTTTAAAATAGCTTGTGGAGGGAAGAAAGACAAACAATTGCACCTAAGAACTCCATAAGAGGAAACAGCATTTGTATCACAGTTATTTATGGATTAATCAGTGTACAAACTCCTGATCAGCCAACTGTTTGTGAACAAGGCACACTGCATTGTTGCCACTCCAAAGAAGGCCATGGCTAGTCCTTCACTAGGAAACCTGTCCAGCAGTTGCTTATTCTTTGAGAGGTTATTACTTCTTTTTGTTTTGGTTTGGTTTGGGGGGGAAGTTGTCTTTATTTATTTATTTATCCTTAATTGTACTCTTTAGTTCAGTGTTTAGTTAAAATTGGAAGCCTACTCCAGACAGCTGTTTCACCAGTTTCAGCATTTAGGTTACTGTTAAAGCTGGGCAGAATACTTCCTGAATTTTGTAAGGGTTCTTTTTTCTGCTCTTCTTTAGCTGATGTAGTCAGGATCAAAATGAAATTTGCATCATACAGGAAACACATGCATGTATGGTGAGGTACGCAAATATTTGTCTTGATGGTGTCAGTGGAAATTTAATAGTTCTCTGCCAGAGTGAATTTCATACCCAGGAGAAGAGGGGCTGTGGGTGAGAGATACAAAAACTGCCACTTGTGCTTTCCCTTCTGCTTCTCATGAGAGCAGCAGGTGGGGAAACTGGCCTGATTGTTAGAGGACTGTCAATGGTTTTGAGCATATAGACTTCCTAGAAAATAAATAACTGTTCTGTGAGCACAAATAATGAAGTATTTGCCAATGACCAGTTTTCATTTTTTTCTGGAAGCTTAACTTAACATTTGCAGTGCTCAAATAAGTCTTTTGCTAAAATTAAATTTAGTGAATGCTTTAGGAAAGATTTGAGTTGAATAAGAAAATAATTCCTCCACCATACTCCTTGGAATGTTACGCAAACTGGGCTTCTATGTGTTACACAAGAATTAGTCCACTGAAAGTATTTTCAGGCCTTTAACAAGGCTGACAAAGAGAAAGGCCTGATTGTCTTCCCATTGTATCTAACCAGTTATTATACCAGGTCTTACCAAGGATCTGTCTACCCTGCCACCTCAGAGCTCGCAGCATTCACTGAGGAGATGCAAAGTACGCCTTGCATGGGCTTTACTCTGCTATGCTTGACCAGCATCCAGCCATCTGGAAGTCACGTATGGGCAGTCACATTGCAGTGGTCACACTGACTCTGCAAATTGATCACATCTCAGATTTTACTGTTCTTTGGTAGTGACTTCCAAAATTTTGATAGAAATCTGCATGAAATGCAGAATTACTTTTCACTTCATTTGAAGCGTCCTCAGTGATGATTCTATTGGGGGCTACCTAGTTCTTTCCCTCTGCCCTGGTACAGAAGAGAGTAATCTCCTCTTCAGCTTCTTTATGCAACGGATGATTTTGTAGACTACTGCTCTCTCTCCCCTAGTTTTCTATTCAGATGGCAAACTAATCTACTTAATCCCTTTCTAAAGAAGATTTTCCCATACCTTTGATTATCCTTGCAACATTCTGCATCTTTTCTACTTTTTCAATCTCTTTTTTTTAAAAAATGGTATTAATAGAACTGCATGCAAAATAAACTCATAAATGTATGTGTGGTCTTTCACAGGAATATCACAATGCTTTGTGGTTTACTTTTCCTAATAATGTCAGCCCTTCTAGCTGTCTGCTTCTGAACAGTGAGTTAATTCTAGTATCTTTCCTGAATGGTAACTCTCCCTCTTTAAGTGTTTGTGTGAAGCAGACACTTTTTTTTCCCCTCTCCTTTTACATCTTTGCATTCAACTATGTAGTCTCCAGCCTGTCACAGTAATCCTCACCTCTTAAACTCTAAACTCTATACTTTACTCTCTCTTCATGCGTCTTCCTCTCTGCCCCATCTTGGTCACTTGAGTGCACTGAACAGTGAAGAACCAGGTATATATATTTTTCAAGGACTGTCTTAGCAACTGCTTTGAAGGACACGTACTTTTTTCATTAATTACTAAGTGATCAAAGGATAGGAAACGAAGGGCAGGATCTTCTCTCATCTAATTATAATGCAGTTTCTTCAGGAGCCTTTAATGAGGATTTGTGACAAAAGCTTCTGGGAAACAGAAGTATACTTTATTGACAAGATTATTCATGCGTTCCTGACCCCTTCGAAGGGCTTCAGCTTGAGCTGAGAAGTGATTCCTTATCCTAAACAAATCACTCTTTTTTTCACTGTTTTGTGTTCATGTCTGCTAATTTTACTTTTTTTCAAATGTGTACAAAGCAAAAAGTAAGACCCAAGTGATGGACTAAAATTTACTGTCCTCTTGAAACCATTTTTAAAGGTTGTTAAGTGGCAAATAGACACAACTCCTCTTGCATATGTGCTCATCCCAGTGACAAGTTATAGGATAAAGCTATTCAGCATCTTTGTATTCAGATTCCCTTAGGAACAGTTGGATGAACAGTTGAGTGACCATCCCAGTCATTTGTGTTTTATGTTTGTTTCATGAATTTGTTCTAAGATGTTTTCTACTGATAACTGGGTCAGGTATTCAGATTCAGCCATTAAATAATAACATTGGCAATGTAGTGAAAATGTGAGTGAATGGCTCCGAGGACTATGCTGCAATAGCCTGGTTGCTGGTGTCTGTGGGCTAACGTAATCTCTTCCTGTGTGTACCTTAAAATACAGAGCAATTTAGTAAAGCTTTGGCTAGGTTGAAATAAAAACTGGCATTTCCAGCAAACGAATGAGGCCTCATACACAGGGTAGATCTTTATTCTTCTGGCTGAAGTATTTTGTTTGGCTGGACTGTCTCTGGCAGCATTGACCTTGTGATTTAGCTTCATCCAAAAGGAACCCAGTGTGCACCCCACAGTGCAAAACAAACCATAGTAAATGTGCATGTTTGAAAGCTCCTTAAAAAGTGCACTTCCAGTCTGCTAATCCCTAAATGCTGAAGCACCTGGTGTTCTCAATACTGTTGTGAAATCTGCCTCTGTTCTTGGCAGGGCAGGATAGATTGTGAAAGGAGCTTTGAGGAAGAGTTCAATAAATGTGTTTCATCTTGGATCTGTTCTTCTGGTGTTTTCTTCTGGCTCCAGACTCTCTGCTTTCCCATGTCATGGGCAGGTTTGCTGTGTACAGGCACCTGTGCACCCTAAGAAGGGTGAGGATTTGTCCCAAAGCTGTAACTGACCTTACCTAAGGGCCGTTAAAAAATGTCTCACTGTAAGAACTTGCCCATGACAAGGCTGCTATTAATATGAAGTGATTGTATACTTAATCTTGCAATGGTCTAAGCTAATATTAAAGGCAATTTTGCCCAAGTAAGAGATGCCATACTGGAACTTTATATGTTTTTATTTATAAGTTGTGTTGAATGATGTATCCTTTTGATTCTACATACTGGGTGCTATTATTTTGAAATAGTCTGTGTGAGGCCTTTGTTAAGAAGCTTTGGTAATGGAGGTCTTCAAGACTCCTTTTAGACATTAAAAAAATATGGAATGATTCAACTAATTATGTCAGTACTTTGTTATTAGGCTTTTTGCTTAGAAAAGCAATAAGGTTATGAGTTTCTCATCTAATAATGAAAAGGTCTGGAATGATTTACATCAATTGTCCTTCAAAATTAGGGAAGGGGAGATGCATCTGAATTGAGGACTGTAATGCCAGGCTTCACATTGATGGAAATCAACTTTGATAAGTCTTTAATTACTACAAAGCAGGATTTATAATGGAAGCATGAATAGACATTTCAATATATAGCATGTTTTTGAGGTGCCACTCATACATATTCTTACTTGTTCAAATATGACTTCTCTTATGCTTTTAGCCCAATTCTTATCTTTAGAGATGTTTATGCTTTCTTAATTTTCTGTTCTGTGTTATCTATATTTATTTGATGCCATAGTTAAAACAAACCATTGCTAAATAGCTGTGTTTTGTCTGTAAAACTGGCTTGACCTTTTTGTAACTATCAAGTCTAGCACAAAAAGGTATTTAGTGGTTTTAAGTTGATGTGACTTCTGGAATGGGAAGCAAAATGAATGGGATGCATTTTAAAATCTTGAAGTAGAAGATTATGTGAAATAAAAGGAATAAAAAAAAAAAACCACAAAGGAATGCATGCTCATCTTTGCATATTAAAACCCTGCATAAGGCAATAAGCAAGAAGTTTTTATAGAGTAAAATACTCTGTAATTCATTGCTTGTACAGCTCTGTACAACACTTTGAATAGTAGAACTGCAAGCACAGAAACCTTTTGTCTTTTAAGAATAAAAAAAGTCTTCTAATATCTGATGGTCAAAAAGGCTTTATTGGCATAGCCAGGACACTGCTAGAATGAGTGGTTGAGTTCATCGTATTACTGTTGTGTTCTGAAAGCACTTTAACCTCAGGACAGGACATGCCATTCCTTAACTAGATATATGGATGTGAACACTTATTGATTAGCTGGTGCGTTATATCAGATAAGGAATTTATTTCAGAACACAGCAATTTTGACTGTAAAGGATTGACGTAGTACTTGTAATAGTATGCAATGTTTTCTACCCCCTACCACCTATGCTACCTCAAAATGGGATTTTAAACATCTCATCTAAAAGGAGCTTTCTCTAATTACGTTTTCGTGCCACTAGCTTAAGTCACATGTGAAGATTCAAAAAGACCTGGCTTTAGTAGCAACCTGACAGTACTGGTTTTACAGATTTTTTTATTAACGTTGGTCTGAATTAGGCGTGCCTTTAAATAAAACATCTGCATCTTAATGAACGTTGAGCAGATTTATGCCCTTTATATATCCTTTGACCTTAATCCTTATAACTCATCTGCGTGTCCAATTCAGATATTCACATTAAGTCACTTATTCTGTCTTTCCCTTTTCTTTGGAATTTGAGTGAGATAGAGTAAATAATATATGATACAATTTTTCCTGTGTAGACAGTTCTTCTTCTCCTCCCCTCACTTCCCCAATCATCATTATCAGTTTAACACTTTATTAATAAAAAGAGACACTCTAGTCTTTCTAAAAGAAAAGGTATTATGGAGGATAATTGAAAAGTAGGGTAATTGAAACTGTTCCTATTACATCTGGCGGAAATTATATTAATTATGTTGGACTTTGCAGGAGCAAAGTAATAGCTGTTTTCATGAAACTTAGTCTGAGTAAAATTATTTTTGAATAAAGGCCATCAAATCTATTACTACATTTAACTCTTGGACTGTCATTATTTGCAAAATAGCAAGTAGAATTGATGTTAAAGTGACTTCTAGCAAAGAAGCATCATTGTTTATTAAGCCGCTTGGAAAATAAGATTCCCTAAATGTTTTAATTGATAGTTGCAAGGATATGCTTGACTTGAACATTTTTCTGCACACTGAGAAACACATGAAATACTGCAGAAGAGATCATCAGCTGCTTTGTGACAGCAGTTGCTTCATTAAGGTGTTATCTGGCTCCTGAATGAAGTCCCCCCGTGAAGTGAAGTACTTCACTCAATGCTGTTATATCTTACAGTGCTTGCTTATTGTCAGATTCTGTCCATGAAAGATGTAAGCAATTTACGTGAGCAAAACTTAATTTAAAATTCTACATTGTATGGGAGCTCAGAAAGAGAGACTTTGTGCTTCATATTCTGACTGCTGTTCATACCTGAAGATACTGTAGGCCTAAAACCTGCCAAGTCCTGATGCGCACAGCTGTGATGACTCGAAAAAGCTCCATAGAAAAGCAAGTGCATAAATAACTTTGTCAGCTTCCATTGCTGGATCCGTATATCTGTGAGGATCTCTCTGCAGGAGTCTGATTTTGACACTTGAAGCTTGCTTTGCACTTCAAGTGGGGGTGTCAAATGGGAAAGGCAGCCAATGTATTTAACAGTATGATACTACATCTCAGTTGGTGGGCATCTCTTCTTGAGCTAGCAGAATTGATTTAGAAATGGTATGAGTGATTTGATGGCTAATTCTAAAAGCATTAATCAAGGCCAGTTTTAGTTCCAAAGTTGAAGCCAGCCATTCAGACGTTACAAAGCTTTTAAAGTTTTACCAAAAAATACCAAACCCAGCCACAAACCCAGAGGGGGGACACGCGGGGGACTGTAATTCCTACTACTTGAGTTTTGTCAATGGCTGCATAGTTTTTATCCTTGAACAAGAGCAATTACCAGTAACTTACTATCACACTCTTCATGTCTTCAAATACTCCCTTAATTCATAGAAAGAAAGAATGCAGATGCAGTGTGATCTGAGCAAGACAGATAATGAAGCATGCTTTTGCAGAAATTAAATCTGAGTCACAAGGAGTAAACCCAAGGTCAGATACATTCCTTAATAAGTTTTACTTTACTCATCCACAACCACAGCCAGTGTTATTGAAAGGTCAACTCTGGTTTTGGAATGGGCAGTCAGTGAAGGAGCAGGGAATGTCTTTTGCTAAGATCTTGTTTGCTTTTTCTGCATCTCTAGGATCATCTTATAAGACATCAGGAATAGCCTGTATAGTGTTTCTCTATATAGCATAGCTGTTTTTTTGCCTATGATTTCATGAGCCAGCAGAAACAATTTGCGGTAGGATTTCAAAGGTCTCCCTCCAGTTCATTGAAACTGGTCGCAACTTAGTAGAGGGGCAGTCAGATTTCCTGAGAAGAATTTGAGTTGAGAGTAGTGGGCTTTTTCCCCTTCTTACTGCCCCTTGTTAATCTCGCTTATCACTTATAAAAGCTATTTCCAGGTTAGTGGAGCAGCACTAGTAAAATCTTTTGTTATCTTTCCCAAATCTAACTGCTCCTTTGCTCGGCTGAGTAAAGAACCTGAGGGGACTCAAGCCATGTAATCTCCATGGTAAAGGTGAAGTATAATGTGACATGAAGGTGATCAGAGTAGAGACAGTCTATCACCATGCCGTGATACTGCACCAGAGTCATAGGGTACATGTGCTCGCATGCCTAGGCCTGTATCCGTGTCTAGTGGTTAAGTCTACCAGGTTGCACAGACTTGGCTGTGTTGTAGATAGAACCTAGGGGGACTTGGATGCCATGTTTCCTAGGCAGATTTCTTTGTGGCAAATAACAAGTCTCAAGTATTCTGAGTCCTTGGGGAAAAGAAGCCGTATGCAGCTGAAATAGAGTTTGGCTGCATAAAAACACTTGGTTCAAGCAAGGGACTGACTATTTGCACTTCAGCTTCTTCTGCAGATGAGCAGGATAGCATATCAATACCATAAATTTCCAGAATTTTTTTTAGTCACTCAAGTCCTGTTTTGGTTTGCCATAATCTGGGAAAAGTAGAGAAAATATCCCTTACTTAAGTTGAGAAGGACATCAAGAGAAGAAAAATTATTTTATCAGGTTGTGTAGTGTCCTTACCAAAGCCTTTCCTGTGTCTACTTTGTAGTTGGCTTTTGAAGTCTAGTTGTACTCAGGTCTCTGGAGATGTGACTTGCTTTGCACAACTGTTTTCTTGGGTTTTTTTTTTTTTTAAAGTGAAACAAAATCAGACTTGACTATTAAAATCCTCCATTAGTCATGATAATCTTTCCCCTGTTGTTGCAAGCCCTGGAGAATCCTGCTGGAGTGGTTAACATTTGCATTCCCATTTGGTTCCTTTTGTCAATCTGCTCTCCAGGACATAATGAAGAGGAGTAATGTATGTACTTCATTACAAAATATGGAGTATTATCTTAAATTATCAATTAGGCTGGCTTCAGGCGAGGAAGCTGCAGTCTGGAATGAAGCGTTTCAGTTGTTCTCTTGTAAATAGGCAACAGGGGAGCATGTGGGAATTCAGGTTTGGCAACTGTAAAGTACTGGAGTAAGATATACCAGAGCTTGTTGGTAAGCACCCTGTTATGTTACGGGTGCTGAATGCTTCAGCACATGAAGTGTTTATTTGCTTGAATAAACTATTTGGGCGATAATCAGTGAACTCAGTGAATGAGTGGCTGTGTGGACTTCTGTGAGAAGGGGTATTTGAATGAATGAGGTTTGGAACTGGGCACAAAACACTCCTCCATGGCAAGAACTCAAAAGCTTGCGTTTATAAAGTGATGGTGTGCTGCTGCATGTGAAAGTGTGCTTATTTGATGTAGTATTAACTTCTGCACGGTAAGATGGCCATAAGGGTCATGAAGGTGTCAAAATTGTCATCTGTTTAAAAGCTCTCTTAGGATTTATTGAAGCTTTCTAAGTTAATTTTCTACATCAAATGTTTTTGCAGTATCCCAAACAAAGGTCACATCAAGCGAGTTAAAAGCCCAACTAGCGTGAGGTTTATTTCCTCACTCACTGTGGCATGATTAGAGTTATGATCAGAAACATTCAGTGGTCAGAACTGGAAAAGTAGGTGAGATAAAAGTGTCTGCCCACATGTTTTTTCAGAGTATTACCAATGAAGATGATTCGTTCCTCCCTTCCTTTTATGTAGTCAGAGAGGAAAAATTAGATGTTTGTGGGTGGTTTTTTGTTTATGAGTAAATATAGGAGTTATCTTACATTTCTGTGAATATGTCTATTTGTATGTCTGTAAAAATGACTCAATTTCTAGATTATTTGGAGCAAGCCTGTTTGGGTTTATATGGATTTTTCCATAGAGCTCTTCAGGTTCCCCTAAATGCTTCACCAACCACTTTTATATAATGGCTTCAATAAAAAGAGCTGTCTAAAAAAGAAAAAAATTATGTTGATTACAGACAAGAGAAAAAAAAAACCTCACATTTTCAAATATTTGCATGCACATGTGATGTTAGAGGACTAATTTCCTGAGTAAAGTTCAGGGGAATTGCTCAGACAAGTAATTGTATAAAAGATCTTGTCCTGCAAAGTCACGAATGTGGGTGGCCTGATTCTGGAGCTGAGTGCAACGCTAGGCATAAATAAGGAACTGTGCACATAGATGATACAAAACGTTTATAGCTTTAGAAATAATCTATTAATTAATAAATATGTATACTTGATAAAAATAAAGTTTTGAGATAACGACTCCTTTTTTTTTTTTCCCTCCTTGCTTTCCTGAGAAAGTTTGTCCCCTGTGGGACTTGTTTTGTCATAGTAAGTGTATTTGTTGTGGCTATTAAGAAGGCAGGTATCAGGGCAGATACAGGTGAAGGGCCTCAATTTATGAATTTAACTATGAATTAACTACTGTGGCAGCTCGTGTGCAGTATTGTGTTGTTCTTGAAAAGTTCTCTTGGTGGGGTATAGCAAAGCCCTCCTGACTGGATCAGCACCTTTGAGGCTGTGTGTTGGTTTAGTGTCAGTTGTTACAATCTTGCAACATATTATCCATAACAAAAGGAATTTTTCAGAAAAACAAATAGCTGAGTCAGTGATCTTGTGGGTCATGAAAAGCTTGAATTTTCTGTCATCCTGAACTATGTCTAAGTGTGAATGAACACTGGATACAATCCATTTTTGGGTCCCAATATCATGATTTCTACACATAAACACACATCTTGTGTGCAGTTGGAAAAGACAAACTCGGATTGTATTGCTAACAAATTGCTTTGAAACTGGCTTTATTTTGTGGCTCTCCAAATACTGATGTGAGTAAAACATCTAAGAAACAAATGCAAATGATTCATTCTTTGCACTATGGAAGTGATTCATGTTTGATCTCTAATATGCCGTAAATAAAGAATGCTAGAAGCTTGAGCAGAATTGTATGGGCACTCTGGTATTCCAGAAAGCTTGTTTGGGTGGTTTAAAAGAACACTCCTCCTTCACAGACAGAATTTTCTAAACATTTCAAATTACCTCTGTAGTTCTACAACAGCATAATTCAAACCCCTTCAAGTCAGGGAATTTCTTGCGCGTTAACAATAGTCTGGATATTTTTTGTATTCTCTAAGACAGTAGATAGAAAGGAACAGGCCATTAGGTCACTTATGAAATAGGTGTTTTCAAATTTGGGTTAATTTGTTGTATGGTGTTTTATAACCCTTAGGCTGAACTTGGGTCTTCTGATGGAAAGGATGGATAGGCAGAATAAATACTTGCAGAAAGATAGACTGTTTCTGGCAATATCATCTTCAGCCTTGGTAAGCGTGTTCCAGAGCCCTGATCTTATCCATCTGAGAATGCTTCAGTCTCTGAAAGGCAGAAACATAATATTGATTCAACCTAAACCTACATACAATTCAGTATTAGATGTTTAGTTATGCTGGAAGTGCTTTTGTGCATAGATCTGTGTGGCAAATCTTAGATACTTTATTCTTCAATCACTGCTATACCAATGTAAGTGCCTGCACTCATTACTCTACATTTGCAGTTGGGATTTTAATAATATTTAATGAAATAAAACAAGATTTTAAAGTGACAACTGTTTTGAGAACATAACAATGGAAAGTGGTTCTGTACAGAGCAGGACTGCAGTGTTTTGTGATGTATGGCATGTCTCTTGGGAGTGAAAAGTCATGCAATGCTTTGGGTTATTTTTTGGGGTTGTTTTCTTTTCTACTAAGAGACCCAGGCATGTTGCAGCCAAAGAGCTAGCTTGTGATATGTCTTTCACCTCGCTGAGAGGCATGCTATGTACCATGAATTGTTGCAGCCCAAACTGCAGAATGCTGCCATCATGTCAGGGGCAGTATACAGAGCAATAATGTGTATAATTTGTGAGTGCAGTTGCCTGGAACAGCCTATGAAAGAGGGGAGATGGGAATAGGTTTTGGTCTGTTGTCCAGTGTATTTATGAGCTAGACTTCAGAGGGTTTTTAGTTACTCTGAGTTACTCACACAAGAGCAGCAAAGCAGCCATGCGTAGTGGATCACAGAAAGGGACTTGAGAACAGAAGAAACAATTAATCCTTGTGTGTACTAAATTCTTTCACAAAGAAGATAGGACTCAGTGTAAATGTCAAGAGTCAGATCTAGAGAGGGGACACAGATGTTGTGACAAGGTATATTGCAAAGCCTGTTTTTAAATAGCTGAGATCGAGTCAGTGCCTCTGAGCAAGGCACCTGGATATCCCATAGTGCTGCTGGAGAAGCCTGGGGAAGGCTTTTTAACCCAGCCAGCAGGCTGCAATGCAGCTCAGTCCTCTAGATTGCAAGGCACTAAGTTAAGCTATAGGGAAATACTTCTTCCATGCAAATAAAATCTTTAAGGGAAATAATTGAATTTTTAAATAATTTTTTGTATATTGTAAAACGTAGCTGTAGCAAGCAGCCAGTAGTCATAGCTGCAGCAGTTCCTTCTTACTCAGTAACTGATTTTTTAAAGCATATAGTGGAGCTGTGGGCTCAGTTCTCTTCACCTGAGGCTAGTAAAACCAACATCTCCCAGGAGAATTTTGCCTGTGACTACTCTGAGACTCATTTGCTGGAGCTGTTGTGCTCCAAATGAAGTCTGGATTCATCTGGGACAGGAGAGGTGAAAATGGTTTGAGGGTTCTCCTGGAGTGTTATTGGACACATGCTACAGCACTTCTCAGTGTGAGACTATTCTGTTTGTAGATGAGGGATTTGACTAGAAAGTCTTTCTTTATTCCACAGAACAGTATTTAGAAAGGGAGGAAGTTTCCAGAGGAGAGTTTGACACTTAAACTTGACATTTTCTCTTTTGTGTATGGATTGGCTCATAGCTAGGTATGTGTGCATGTAGCAGTCTTTTACTATCAATAACAGTTACTGTTCGGTTCACTGGTCTTATAATTAATTAGACTATTTTTGTGAATCCCCTTAATTAAAACTGCTTTCCATTTGGTGTAGCAAAACCAGAAAGACCTCTTAATATGTTGCAGGGTTTCTACTGACTTGTGTGTTCTTTTGTGGACAGATCACAGGCAGCACACAAAATACCACTGGGAAGACATGACCTTGAACAGATATGCTGTTAAGAGAATTCCCTCGAGAGGTGCTTGGCAAAGCTTTGCAACATGTCCTGTTGTCAAAAAGGGTGCATGAGTGTGCCTCAGTGGGCAAATGTGTGTTTACTACGGTTTTACGTCTGTCTTGATGTAGCAGTTCCAGTGATAATGGGTAACAGAGTGTCTCTGAGGCTATGTCTTAGTCATGTCCCTTTGGGTTTTAGACAAACAAAGATTTTTGTCTCTCCTGTATTAAGGTGACTTAAGGGCCTATGATGTGTGGGAGTTACCTTATTTTTCTAATTTTTTTTTTTCCAAAGATTAAGTTTTAAATGGCCCAGCTGAAGTTGCTCCCTCAATTTAACAATAACTTTATTCAGTAATTCTTCTAACCAGCATGCTAGGGTTTAGATCCTGGCAAAGCTGGGCTGTATTTGCTTTTTTGAGGTGTAGTGTCATATAGAAATAAACAAACTAGCTTTTAAAAATGCTGTGCTTAAAATAGTTTAGTAGTGAAAAACAGCTCTGTGCAGGCTTTTATTGTTTTTTATAGGTTTAAAAGAAAAGCTGGTCCACTTTACTACCTTCACTACCTTCTTGTGATAATTGTTGATTTGGGAAGCCTAACAAAATAAAAATATGCTTTTATTATTTTTATCTTGGATTCAAGGCAAAATTAGGTAGATACAGGCTCTACGTGTACACTTTTAGAACAAATTCCAGTGAGTGTTTATATGGGTTAAAGCTTGACTCTGTAAAGAGGGATCTTAGCACAGAAGTGCAGATTTGCTTTTGGTGCCAGATGAGGAGGAGGGAGGAATGAATAACCACCAAAGAGGTGGTGATAGCGGTTCAGCCGTTCCTGTCAGGTACGCGCAGTGGCTGGCATTTTTGGTCCTGTTGGTTTTGAAAGGGCAGTGTATAAGGAGGGAGGCAAGGAAGCTGTTACTCTAAAAGGTACATTATGTGAAAGAAATTACAAATGATAACTGAAGGTGGAATGAAAATTTGCAATGAAGATTTTTAGAAATATTTTTCATGACCTAGTACAGAAAAATCATTGCTTTAACATATTTTAATATAATTGTTTATCTGGAAAATGTTTTTAATGCTCTTAAAGGATAATTTACCTGTCAATTTTGCTACACTTTGGTGTGCTAATTAGTGGCTGTAAGGAAAATATTGAAGTGCAGAAGCAGTGGGGGCATTAGAATGTATGTAAGCTCCAGAAGTGTAGGAATGTGTTGTTTCTGAAAAATGGTAATACTTCAGAGGTAGTCTATTTTACTGGTTTGCTTCAGTTTCTTAGAGAACAGAAAGCAATCAATCCCAAGGATCTCTCTCATAATCTCTAGCCAATACAACTGTGTCAAAGTGCAATTCCTTGGTGTGGGTAGTTGATCAAGGTGGTTCTACATGAGAAAGTTGCCTTAGTTCAGCAAAAGTTAGGACTTCTTACAGTGCTGTTTGATTTTTAAAAAATAAATCAGTGTTATAAACTCCTGTGTTTGCATGCTTCATGTAAGACTGTCTTGAACGCTTTAATAGTGTTTTAGTGTTACAGTTGCATAAGACCATTTTCTCTCTGTCAAAAAGGTCCAGAGTGAGGCATCTGATGTGCTGGTTTGTTCTTCCAAGAGACTGAAGAGTAACCAGGCTCAGAGGAACTTGTATTTGAGTGGTGATTTGGGTAAGTGAAAGATTGTCTCCTTGAAGTGATGCCTCAGTTGGTCACTCTGCCTTTGAGCAGAGATTGTTCTGTAGGAAGAGCTAGGAAATATGGGATTTCTTTTTAAAGTTTCTCTCTTCCTCCTTTGGCATCAGTACAACTGGGTGTTTGAGCTTAATAAGAGAGAATACTGCTGACAGATTTTTTTTTAATGTATTTTTTTCCTGAGATTTGGAAACTTCTTCCTCTTTCAAACATCTTGATTTCTGTTGCTCTTCATAGCATGTCAGATAACTGTAAGAGATCTGGGAAAACTTCAGAGGAGAACTTGGATTTGTTTTCACTTGTCCTGATTGCCCACTGTGTAGTCAAAGTAAGGGTTATCAAATTCTTCTGTTGTTTGTGAAGGTTTGTGTGATGTCAGCAGATAGCAACACCAGATAGATGCCAGCTTACTCCAGCAACCACACTTCCTTTTTTCTTATTCTGGCAAACTGAACACCATTTTGTTGCCTTTGATCATTTTCCAAATATCTCTTAGTCTTTTAATTAAAGCGCAGGTAACAGTTATTTCTCTGAAGAAGCTCTAGGATAATATCCTGGTTTGTCCCACAAAAATGCTCCCCAGATATGCCTTCTGTAGCTTTTAATTTTATTCTGTAGACACACCATTTCCTAAATACTTAAATGGTTGATGCAGAGGTTAAAATAAAATTCTGAATGTCTTTATATGCTTCTTCATTTATCTCTTCGTATTTAATTTAATTATAAATAATTTGTTCGTTTCCTGCATCTCACCACATTACAAGATCAGCAGACAAGAAAAGGAACTATGTTAAACTCACTGATTTCCCAAAGCTTTTTATTTTCTTGGATGCTACTTGGTGTTGAAATGTTCTTTGGCAGTATACATAGTTTCCTTTTCAAGTCTGCATTTTGTGCACCAAGAAACCCCACCCAAACCCCCAGTATGTCACTAGAAAATAAAGTTTACTGCTTCCACAGCAGAAGCGGATGATGAGTAAATCATCTCCAAAGATAAAGCCGAAAGATCCATGGTATGTACCTGAGCGCATACCTTACCTTTGCTCCATGTGTTAGTCTGCTCAGCAACCTTGCTTTGCAAATGGCTTTGTGAGAGTAAAGTACTTTGTATGCACCGAAAGGAGAAGATTAGCAAGTAAAAATCAAAATCCCGAGTCTGAACAGAGACCTACCTTCTCATGCTTAATGCTTTAGAGATGAGCACGTCCAACTCCCTCACCTGGGCTTTCAAGAGACTGAAAACCCCACCACATGTTTGAGATGGAAACTAACTGACCTTGCGAAGACTCTCCCTACCTCTAAACACAGCATCTCCAGTTTTGCCTTCTGCTGCCATCAGGAGATGATTCTCTTTTCTGCTGTGTTGTGATTTTTTGCAAGCCTGGTGGGTTTTTTTTCCTGATCGCTGAATGTTGTATGAATAGACCTTTGAATCATTTTCTTAGCTGTACTCAAAGTTAGAAAGAACTTCTACTTGTATTGATGAAAATAAACTAACCCATGTTAGTGAAAATAATGTACATTGTGCATAGTCTGCTTGCATGATGTTTCTTCATTGCCTATTGCCTAGTCTTGGTAAGTATCTGATAATTTATCTTCCTTATATTCTGACCTTTGGGACCTCTCTTTCCTCTCTGTGGAACAACAAATATTTATACAGTTTAGCAGAAATGCATCATGTTGTTCGCATTAAGACATCACAGGTACTTGTTGATGGAACAATTATACAGAACCACAGAGAAATGGGACAGCAGAGGTAATCAGACTATCAAGATTATAATCTGTTCCTTGTATTCATGGTTACAAGTCAGAGTGGCAGAGGCAAACATTAGGGGTAATGCACAGGGCACCTGCAGTTACAAACACACAAAGATATGAAAACACTTCAACATAATTTAGTAAACGGAAAGTGCTGCTATTTCATCAAGTTCGTATCTAATTGTTTTAGCCCTTGGCATGAATAACCATGTTGCTGAATCAGTGGCAGCAGGGGTGGTTCCAGGCTGGCCAGGGGAAATATTTCACAAAATGCACGTGTGCTTTTTAAATTGAAGACAAGACAGTACATGCAAAAGAATTGTATTGCTTCTCAGGGCTTCTCTGCTATGTATTTAGCATATTTTGACAGAAGTTCTATTTTACTACTGATGTTTAAAGACATGGGCAAATATTTTAAAGGAAGGATATGCCTCTTAGAAGTGTATTGAGAAATACGTGTTTGTGTGAGGGAAAGACAGGATGATTTTTTTCTGTTCATAGGTTGGCTTTTTAATTTAATTTAGTGCTGAACTAAGTTTTCAAAATCATGATTCTTTAGAGTTCCTCCTGAGATTTGTATAGCTGATATTCAATTTTATTTAAAAAGTCATTTCTTTATGCTTGTTCTGGTCCTCACAAACAAGTCAATTTGGCAATGCTTTTAACAAAATTTCAGGGTAGTTCTTATTGTTTGCTATAAATAAAATACAAAGTTTACCTTTCATATAGAGTAATTTTTTTTTCATTAGTAGGCATAACCTGTAATTGTCCTAAATGGCAATGTGTATTTGAAATAAATTAAGAAAGCATAGGTGGCTTCCCTGGGAATGGCATTCCTAAAGTCCTAATGCATTATTAACGTTAAAAAGCAGGGGAAAAACCTAACTCTTCCTCTCTTTCTGCATTTAGTATCTTTTGAGTTTATGCAGCAGACTATAAATGCGGTTGCACTGAATATGCTTCCATATATTTTGTAAGCAGTATGGTCAGAAACAGTATTTTTGAGTAGGACAGAGGAGGGAGGTATCTCATTGCTTCATTGTACAAATCAGAGGACAGGCCAACGTGCAGCCCATCGGGGAGATTACTAACACGTTACAGAAGTGGGTAAAGTTTGATTTTTGGTTGAAGTCCAATGGTAAGTGCACTCAGAAGCATAGGCCTTGGCTTTTTTCAAGCCCATGCAATCAAACTGTAGAGAAAAAGTTAGTGTAATGAAGCAGCAATTTTTATTATTGAACTTTGAAAAAAAGTGAATATCTTACTGTCCCCACATTCTTTTGGTTTTAATGCATTCAGCTATTTGTGTGCATGGATGTAATGATAAAAATGTGGGGCAAATTCTGTGCTCTCCATTTGTGGGTGCTGTTTTCAACTTCTTGCTGTATGTTTAATAATTAATTCAATAATTCTGTATAAAATGTGATTATCATGTACCCGTGAAGAAAATTGGGAGTGTCAGTTGTCACCATGCTGAGAGAGCGACATTCTAGGATCTGAATAATTTGTTTGTTCTTGCATTAGGGTGACTGCACACCCACCTAAAGCAGTGGTAGTATGAATCTCCATCTGTGCCATTAGATGAAGTGGCATTATGTTAACATTTTGGCATTAGTTAACTTCGTATGTTGCCCGATCAATGCATCGATGTCCAAGTGTCTCCGAGATGCTTCAGTGTGCTCATTCCTTGTGAAGACCATCTGCATGAATATTTCAGTCTATGTAGGCAAATGCCAAAAGTGCTAGAACGTTCTAGTTAGTCATACAAGTCTCTTTAAGAGATTTAAAATTGCTGTATACAAACTGATGTCACTTTACTGTGTCAGCTTGCTGACTGGTAATGCTTTCTGGAAGTTGTAAAGAGCGAAGATCTTAGTGTGCCACACATTTGGAAAGGATTATATAGAGCTAGTCAAACTGCTTATTTTTTAAATTGGGCACAGCTGGAATTCCTAACAGACTGGGATAGAAGAGTTTTTGCATGTTGCTAATGTGTTTTACCGTGTTGTAGATGCTGCTTTGTAATAGTGGTTTCCCAACAAAGGGAAAAAAATATTTCAGCAATGTCAGTCTCTTTCTGTGCTGTACAAATAAATCATGAAAATGAACGATATTTTATTGGTCTGCTTACTTGCATGAATGTCTGTTTCTCCAGACTTTCTGTTTTGGCGATCTCCTGTTTCTTCCTTAAGGAAAGAACAGTGTAAGTGCAGGTGGCAATATGATTGCCATGCATGGTTCTGAAATGGGCCAGTTTAAATATGGTAGGCACATATCAATGTTGTTAATCCACTGGGCTCAGCATGTGCTGAAATACCATTTCAAGTAAGGGCTGGTATTGCTCAGTGTTTACAGAATTGAACTGTTTGTTTGATGGATTATTTTTCTTGTCTTTTACTCACTTCATCTAACTGTTGCTAATGATGTTTTGAAACAGGGGAGGATAGACCGGCTAGTGTTTGATGTCCTTTTAGTCTTTTCTGCACTTGTAGAGTTGAAGGGAACATGTAACGTTTCCAGAGTGATGAAGGAATCCAACAGTCTGTTGTGTAAGTTTGTGTGGTGTGTTTTATTTTTTTTTTTTTTTTAGGAGACTGGGTTCAGATTCCACTGAAACTTTGGTAACATTTGCTTGCAGTGAAGCACCCAACTCTGCCCCTCTTGGCTTTGGAGGGCTTCCTGCTGCTATTAAAGGGCTGGCGTGCTTGGCTGGAGATTGACCAATCTGAAGTAACAGGTCTTTACATGTGCACAGGAGTCTTCTCAAGCTGTTGCTGCTTTTTCTTGCTGTCCTTTTGGCCGTGGGTTGAATTCAATTCTAATCTGTCCCCAGGGGGAAGGTTGACAGTTGCTATTTGTATTTAATAGAACTTACTTATCTGAACCTATCCTGCTGTAGGAATCTGATACTTGAAAAGTAACTGTGATCTCTTCATCCTAAATAATCAAATAAATACTCAAGTGAATTTTTCTATTAAACCAAGGGACAATGAGAGTAAACACGTAATTATGTAAAATCTGAATTTTTATACGCTATAAATAGGGACAAAAATAATTTCTAAAATATTTAAGGGTTGCCATAGTTAAGATAGGTAGTAGAAAGATAAATCAATCTGCTAGATTATCTAATGATGGAGTCTAGCTGTTGAACTTCTGTCAGTCTTAATGTCATAGCAGGTGTTTTGGTAACATAATACTGTTCAACAACCCTTTGTTCAACAGGACACATACTGTGAAGTGAGAACAAATGTGTTGCTGATAATTACCAGTCTCCACTGGGGAAGGGGAACAAAGCAGGGGAACATACCAAACTATGTTGAAAGAACCTGGGGCATTCCCTGCTTGGTGGTATTTTATTTAGGTCAGTAGATAATGGAAGAGGAGGTTTTTTTCAGTATTGACAAGTACAAAATAATACAGTGCTAGATGCTTGGGGAAAATATTTGGTCTCACAATAAGTAATTCTGTGGGAGAATTGCTAAATCTCCTGAAGCAAAGATTAGCAGGAGATGCATGGCACTCTGTTAGCCTGAAGGATAGTGCTATGGAGAGAGGTTGTTTTGTACTGATCCTGGTGGCTGTTCCTGATCCTTATCTCCTGGCACTTAGTTCTGCTCCTTCTTAAAATTAAAACCTAATTTAGCCTGACACGAGTCACTGAACAGTCCATTAAAAAAAGTTTCAGTTTTGCATTTCTTTGTAGAGAGTGCCAAATAAAGGGCCAGTTTCAGTAGTGTGCTGTATGTATGAGACTTGGATAACTCTGTGACATTTATGGGGATTTTGGAGTACTCTGCACAACAGCTGAGCAGATCCAATGATATTCACCTTTCCAGTCCATATTTGGATTTATACATATGTAAGACCAACATGGAAGTAGAATTTTGGATATTTAGAATATTAGGAACCTTGTAAAAGTCTGGAAGCGACTCTTTCCCATGAAGTCCTGCCCACCAACATGCGTTCCCATACCTGCATTCCTGAGGTGTTGCTAATACCTGTATAATTGCTTGGTAACCTAGGTAAGGTTGAAAACAATTCCAATAAAAAAAAAGTGGTTGGACAGCACCTGTCACTCAGAACCCAAATTTAAACTAATTAGTGTCGCTGATGAAACCACACTTGAAGTCTTAACCAATAAATGATAGTACCAATGCTGCTTAAAAACCAAAACAAAACCAGCAAATCTAGGACTGCTAATTACTTTTCTACAGATTTTTCTTTACACTTATATCGTGTATGTCTTCTAAGAGTGAAATCTGGACCTTGTTGAAATCTGTTGCACTTCTGCCATGAAATTCCACAGAAATTTAACCTTTCATTGTTGATGCAAGTGCAGTAAATGATGGTAGATCTGTAACCTGGTTACACACATGTAACTATGTGCAATTTAGAATCCAGAGTTTGTAATACCATCTTGCAATTCTTGTGAATACATCAGATGATATAAAAAGGGACAAAAAACCTAACCTGAAGTAACAGATATTTTTTTTGCTGTTCTCAGCCCCCATTTCCCATTTCTTTTCTACCCACCATTTCAATCTACGTTGCTAGGGAGAAGTTAAAGATAAAATGATGCTTAAGAGTAATATAAATTAGAATTTGGAAGAGCACTTTTTGAGGGGGATGGGGTTGGAACGCTGGTAGAGCAGAACCACACCACTTGGTGATTGTATAACCTGAAAAATATTTACTGAGCAGTACAGGGATGGTGGATGAATAATGATTTGTCTCCAGTCCAGTTCAGACTGGCATCACAGACCAAGGGGTACAGGACACTTGCCCCGATAGCTTGATGTATTGGAGCCATGGCTGATGGCTGTGCCCCGGTGTGTAGCAGTTCCACCTAGGCCCCTGGTCTCTAGAGGGTATCAGAAGTCATTTTGTGGTGGTACCCCAGGAGTAACTACTGTTTTAACTAGTTACAGCTTTCTAGATTACATTGCTGGTGTAAGCTGCAGTGGCTTTCATGACCAGACTCTCAGGCTAATCTCTCTACCTCTATATGTAAGGCCAGCTAGTTGTTGTTCCAGGGTATCTATTACTTTCTGGATTCCCATCCCAAATCTAGGAAATGGGAAGTTAGCACCAGTTACTAACAAAATTGTCTATTCCTTCTTTGTTTTTCCAGCTCATAATGGGTTAGTCTAGTCCCTTGGAGCCAGGCGGATATGGTCAAGATCTCATTTATTTGAGCAGTGCTTTTGGCCAGCCTTAATCCTGTGACAAACCTGTACCGCTACAAGGTGTATATCTAAAGAACTATAGCATTGTATTATTTGCAGCATACATAAAACCCAGAAACAAATATTTATTTAGACAAATACTTAACCTTAATCTTGGCCTCTTATTAGTTACACTATTTAGTTTGTTGAGACAAGAATGCCTGCCAAACTTAATTTGCTAGTTTATAAATTATACCCATTGTGTCCCAGTTTCTCAGAGAAAACCCTACAAAAGAGGAGTCATGTTGGTGTGCAGATAGCTGGTGAATAGGAATCTTCATATAAACAGAGTTTGTTTTGGGATATTTTCTTGATGTCATCATGTTCGCTATCAGTCTGTACTACAAGCTAGCACTTTTCCTTGAGAAATATGTACTGAAAAGCAAACAAAACACTTTTCTGTATTAAAGTGTTAGTCAGCATATAGCTCTGAAAAAGGCTGCCATAAAGAGTCATATTGGTTGAGTTTAATAGTTCATGCATTGTAAACGCTGAAATTGGATATGTCACTGAAAGCTGCTCTTGGGCAGTTTTAGCTTGCATGACCGGCATTTGCTCAGCAGATCACTATAGCTCCTGCTGATCTTCCCCTGGTAGCACTTAAGCAATGTTTTTATAGTGGATACATTTTTTTTCTTATTTTTGCTACTGTTCCTCCCCCCACCATGTATTAGACATTAACATGCTTTCCTTGGAAACTGGAGCATGCATTTCATCTCCTACTGCCTATTTCCTTCTTCAGCAAATTTATTTCAGTGGCACTGCGAGGGAATGCTATCTTGTGCTGCTCAGTGGTGTAATATGCTTGAAGTTGCCATATTGTGCTTTGGCAAAAACAGTAAAGGATATAAAGGATCTTACGTTTTTGAGAGAGAATTCTGCCTTCAAGGCACTCTGTATTCTGTAGCTGCCCTGGCCTATCAAGGGGAGCTTAGCAGCAAAATATAATCTTAAAACTCTGATGCCACCAGAGAAGGCAGCAGCTTTCTGATTTTTCAAACTGGCATAATCTGGGGTGCAGCTCAGGCAGACCGTGCCCAGCAGCTCTTCCTCTGCCTGCAGCTAGCACATGCCGTTCAGTTCCAGCCTCTGCCGTGCAGCTGGAAGGGGGTCCCTGGTGATGATGGCATTAGAAGTGTGTGCATGGGATGATGTCTGTGTCATAATATGGTCTTCTGAAGTGTACGCTTACAGTTTCAATTTGCTTTCAAATCATCTAGTACCCCAGTCATATTTAAAAGATATGTTCATGAAGCAGTTAGGTGGAGAGAGATATGTTTTTTTAAACATGCCATGAGGTAAGAACAGACTGTTGTTGGAAAAGTGGCACCACAACTAATTTATAGGGTCAAAAAAAGAAGTAAACAGTGTGAGGAAGCTTTTTGCTATGGGATTACTCAACAGTGCTAGCACTTAACTGTTTTGAGCACTGTGAAAGCCATTATAGGCTTTAGATATTATCAGCTTGTTCTTAGCCTTTAATGCCAGTAGCTTTGCTATAATATCCAGTATAGTAGTCTAAAACCTAAAATGAAGCCTTAGTCTTCCTCCTGTACAACTAACTATGGACATACATTTGCTTTATTGTTATTTCACAGTGTATACTGTAGTTTATTCAATTTAGTTATTAGTGTCAGTGAAATGTCATCAGAGAGCTTTCCAAGAGCAGCCAGCACTTGAGGTCAAAACCACTAAGTCACATCACTGAGTTGGTGTCCAGTTTGGACCAGAGAGTTCTGTGATCTCCCCAGAGGGATCACAGCTTGGATTTTTGGGCCTCAACTGTTTAGGAAACTTTCTGTAGTAGTACATGTTGGGAGTTGGAGGGGAACTGTTTCTGTGACAGAGATAACTTTCTGTAGTTTCAGGCTCATGTGGAAGAGGGAACATCTTTAGATCACAAGAAGTTTGTTTCCCATCCAGCATAGTAGACAAGCTGCCAATGCTTGCATCCCCATGCAAATCAAAGTTTAGGTATTTTTGCTGGGGCTAGAATGGATGGTGTTGAAGATGTCACAAAAGAATCATCCTTTCCCTTTCACAGACTGAAAAATACAATGCCAAAAAGTTGTATTACTCCGAAACCCAGACTTGTTGGTTTTCTTCCATAAACTTTAAATGTTCATCAGGTTCTACCAGGTAACATGAATAATATAATTTATCTTATAACTGCATTTATATAAGCATTATTCTAATTTAATTTTGTGTTCAGAAATCCTTTTTAACTTAATACATAGCAGACTATATTGCATCCAGCTCTGGGCTCCCCAACATAAGAAGGACACAGACCTGCTGGAGAAAGTCCAGAGGAGAGCCATTAAGACTATCAGAGGACTGGAGCACCTCTCTTCTGAAGACAGGCTGAGAGAGTTGGGGTTGTTCAGTTTGGAGAAGAGAAGGCTCCTCTTTCCTGTGAGAGTCGTGAGACACTGGAACAGGTTTGCCCAGAGAAGTTGTGGATTCCCCATCCCTGGAGGTGTTCAAGGCCAGGCTGGATGGGGCTTTTAGCAGCCTGCTCTACTGAGAGGTGTCCCTGCCCATGGACTGTGAAGTATTTATCATTAACAGGCATTTTCTCTAACTTTTCTTTTTAGGATAAGCAGTTGTACTGCCTGAAACATTGCTCTTCCCAGTCAGATCTAAAAGAGGGGGCTAAAATTTGACAGTGGTTATGCTACCTGTATAGACTTTTAGTTTGTAGATTGATGTAGTTCTCAAGTGCCAGAATTTTATTTTAGCCATGTCACTTTTGATATGAAAGATGACACAGGATGATGAGCTCTGGGGTAGTAACACAGCAAAGCTTTCAATAAACTTATTAGCGTGGATATTCAGCATTTTTGTAATAGTCTCGTCTCTGCCAGCAGTAGGAGATTGATCTCTCAGTTTTAATAGTGAAATTTATATTACATATAGAATATTTTACTTAAAAATATTGCTTTTGAACACTAGGTCCTTCTGTTTAGGTTCTTTCTAGGCTATATTTGGACATGTTGAACTTGGAAGGATGACATGATTAACATATTACTGCTACTGTTACAGTAGAAATGTCACAGCTCCATTCTCAAAAGCCAAATCTTTGCTACTGGTTAAATATTCAAAGATGCTGCAACAGTCCATAAAGCCATAAAACAAATTATATTAAAGAATGTTTATAACTAACATGTAGAAAAAGATCCAGTAACTTGGAAATGCAATACTAGAAACTTCTTTAACCTCACATTTTAAGTGGAAGTATGATCCTACAAAGCTTCTTAATTTGGAAACAAATTTGCAGAAGTAATTGGCATATATGTGCATATAAATACTAATAAATACATCTAAATGCCTATCTTCTAGCCTATATTTAGCAGTGGAGCAAGCACAGAATACGCTTCCTCTGTCCTTTGTTTCCTTTGAAATAGTGCTTTGCATGACATGTTCCTTTCCATAGATTGTTCTCTTAACTTCCTCCCATCAGTATCTCTCTCTAGCCCTAGGCTGTTAAAAATGAGACAGTTTTTGAATGAAAAATGCTGATGTGATGACTTGTTTCATATGATTAAAGAAAGTGTGGAGTGATATTTTGGTATCCCTCCTCCCCTCACCACCTTCCACTGATGATGATATATAGACTCTAAGAGTTTGTAGGGAAGAAAGAAGGAATAATACAATTCCTGTTGTACCCTGTTCATTGGTAGGAATCAATTCCTGTTTTGCCTTTGCACATTTGGGCCAAAGCTTTCTCTTCTTGAAATGATAACTGATACCTGCCTTAATATTGATTCAATCTGAGGAAAAACATTACCTGCCCTTCTGCTAAATTGAAAGTATCCTGTAACTTGAGCATGTGGGAAGAAATGGAGCAAATGTGGTTAACATAAAGATCTTAAATTTTTCAGAGCTTAATATCCCTTAATTTAGTATCAGATTATGATTAATAGCAGTGGTATTTTGCTGCTGAACTCAAATCTACTATTAATACTGTATGCGCGTTTTACAGTAGCTACCTTTCAGTAAAGAAGGCTGTAAAGATATCTGTTGACAGGGTTTGTGGGTGTCATTTAACATAAAGAAATCAACAGTTTTTTCAACACTACCAATAGCTCACATTATGTTTGCCCTTTCAGCTATTCAAGCAACTAATGATATGAAAGTTAGTTGTTTAATGGAACAGGCTTTCAAGAGTTTTAATTATTCAAAGGATAATAAAGGAAAGCATTAGAAAAATGTAATGTTAAACAATGGATCAACTTCATACCACTGAAGTTCTATGGATCTATTTTGAGGTTGACTTTTTCCATTGTTCTACTCTTAGCTGCCTAAAAGAAAAGTAAACAAGAAAACCCATGAACTAGCCTCAAAATCTTTACTCAAAGAAATGCTTCTCTTGATTCTAATGGAGCTATTGGCATGAGTAAAGTTAAATGTGAGAATTAAAGAATTAAGAGTTTGTCCTCTCAATTTGTGTGCCATCCAGTTAAATGTTGAGAAAGGGATAGGCATGTAGGCAGACAAAGCTTTATACTAGTGAATTAAATATTTTAAAGTAGTTGGAAACATTACGGGTTTTCAACCTTAAAAAAAAAACAACACAGAACAACCCCACAAAACAGCCAAACAAAAGAAAAGCTAGAAGTTTGCCCTGTTGCAGTTGGAGAACATCTAGGATGTTCTGTGGCTGGGAAATGAATCCTACTTTTTTGTTTAATGAAAGTCCTTATTTGCATTTAATAGATGCAAGGAAGTATTGAATGTAATTTAAGGTATTGATTAAGGCTTAATAAACTAAATCCTGAACAGGGGAAGCAAGCAAAGTTTTCAAAATCCTTTAGCTATTGAGATGAAATTCTAGTAGTTGTGTCCCTCTTGTTTGAACTACTGAGTTTGACTTGGAGAAATAAGAGAGTCCTCCTGCATTTTGATACCGTGCTGGTTAACAAAGCAGGTGGGCAAAGCAGAATAGATGGAGTGCAGTGAGATCTTCACCTTCATTCCAGCAAACCAAAGCACAGCAGGTAATTTTATTACACCGGTGAGATATCTCAGTGAATGGTCTGAAGCTGCTTGTGCTAACAGCTGGAATGTGTGTGTCTAAGTACAGCTGCTGATGGAGAGAGATGCCGAAGTGCAGGCAGACAGCCTGCACAGTAATGGGCTCTGTCAGCAGCTGCTGACCCCTGGCGTGGTGGCGGTGGCGGGGGGGTCGGTGGGTGCTCTGTGTCATGGACACTTTGCACAGTGGGCTTTTTTACAGGAGAGCTTTGACTGAAGGGGCAGCAGCACAAAGTTTGTAACCTGAATTAGAATTTATCTGGTGCATTGAGAGAGACTTGGACTTAATTTAGGGACTGAGAGGCAATGGTGGAGAGACATTAAATTTTTAATGAACAAAAATGATCAGGCACATTACTTTGTTCATCAGATTTGTGTCTAGTCTTTTTTTATACCTACTTCTTTCCCATTCTTTTTTTAAGATTTGTGGGCATACAAAGACCTTTAGAATTATGGCTCTGCTGTGTACTTATTTTCTTATGGCTGTACCAGGTAACTGCTTAGGTCAGAGACCAGATAGTGAGAGATGTTGACTATAGCCTTTTAAGAAAACTAATTTACAGTAATCTATAAAAACAAACAGACAGCTTTGTGTGAAATGAGTAGGTCTTGGTTCAGTTGCTGGTAAAGAAATGAAAACAATACATATTGAAATAACATAGTTGGGATTTTTCCACATTAACACAGGGACTGTGAACTAACTTGGGCATTTAACAGAATAATAAGTGGGATTAGTTTTATTTATTCAATCTCTAAAGACATTTCATTTATGATAGACATAGGTATACTGACAGAGTATCATGAGAAAGCTTCAATGATACAACAGCAAAGTTTTGCTATACCTACTGGACTTCTTAAACTGAAAAAGTCTTGGAGCAAAGTCTTCAGCAATATGTTTCTCGCAAGAACTGTGGAATACATTTGATCATTGCTGAGAGTAACTGAAGTTTTTAACTCTTTATCATCTTGTGGTGTAATAATTCAGTGCAAATCCTGGGGGGAGAAATTCTTGTGAAACAAAGTAGCTAGTGTACCAGTTACAAAGGGACTGAAGGATAGCAGTAAGAGAAAATAACTTTGATACATCAATAATAAGGTGAGTTTCTCTTGCCATGCTTATCAACTTTTCATACAACCTCATAGAAGAAAGTTTTTGATACACTGTGATTTAAAGAATGCCAAGTTTTGATTTTATGCTGTTTGGAAAGAATGTGGGGGTAATGTCTTGTGCATTCATACATGAACTGTTTGCTTAGAAATAGTACAACAGGTGTGATACCTTTGTATTTTAAAACCAACTAAGAAATAAGTTTATATTTGTACAAGTGTGTATATAGGCATATATTTGTCTTGTGTTATCTGACAATTGATGCAGTTGAAGTGTATACCATTGGACCTTTTTGCAGCATGTCAAGCAGCTATTACATTTATAAATATCTTGGCAATTATGTTTCCAATTCTACTTTTGTGAAATAGTATAGGCTAAGAAGTTTTTTTTTAAAAATATAACACCATGTAGTATTATTTTGAAATGAAAGTCATGACTGAAACAGTATTTTCAATGTCTTTCAATCTGTACTGTGTAGTCTTTTTTTATTTTATAACTCCCAACTTTTATCAGGTGCATAAGTACTGAGCCCATTCTGGGCTTCTCAATGCATTTCCCACTGGTCCTCCGCTGCACCTGCTGTGCTGCCATCAGCCATTAATGTTCAGATGAAGCCAACAGCCTGTTAGGGTATGCCTGAGACATTCAGTAGTGCAGATGGCGTGTTGTCTGCTTCTACCTGTAACATCTGGCAGCAGTCAGATGTGAGAAAGCCCAAATGAGAAGGAGAGGGATTTGTTTTTTAAAGTTGAATTGCACAAATAATTTTCTCCAACAAACTATTACAGTTTGCTTGAGATCATAAAGAAAAAAAAACATGTGAGCTGGGGGCAGAATTAGTTTGCTTGATTGATTTAATTGAATGAATGCATATATTGTGTGGGCTTTAAAGAATTTCTCAAAAATTGAATTGGAAGTTGGTTTAGAGCTTAATGGATGGATGCTGTAGTACCTAGGGAGTTTTCTCCTTAACCATCCCCAAGAATGTATCAAGCTACATATCTGGCAGATGGTTGTGCACTTACTTTTCTACACTGTTATGAGTTTTTCTATTGATCTTGATCCAATTTTAAATATGTTTTTTAATTTTATTTGGGATTATGCAGGTAAAATTAGAATAGCATTTTTTCCTTCTGAATGACCTTGGTTTTGTTATGAAGAGCCTGACAAGAGAATGACTTACTTTGCTATCAGATCACAGAGGCAAGAATAGTCAAACTTCTTTCTTTCTGAATCAGATGCTCTTTTTCACACCTTATATTTTATAAACCAGTAATGTGGTAAAATGTGAGGTAGTATCCTTCACAAAGTTTATACTGTGTAATAACCACAGTGTGGTAAATACTAAGCGCTCAGGCAAAGGTAGAATCTGTGCCTCAGAGAACCAATAACTTGCATCATTCTTGATCATCTTCTGGGTTTTGACTGAAAACAAATTTTGGAGTCTTGGTTTTATCAATTAGTTGTTACTATTAGCAATGCAAATGGCTGAACACTGAAGGAAAAAACCACCCCAAAATGAAACAAAAACTAGACCGAAAAAATGGGGTAGAGGAAGAAGGTGCGGTGCTTGGCTTCCAAGGCAGCTGTTGCTCCAAGGCTGGCTGGATGTTAGTCTGCTTGTGGGATGTGTTGAGTGATAGCTTTTGTGTCACTTGTTTGCCTTCTCCCCCATCCCAGTGGGATGGGTGAGAGTGGGGAAAAAAGAGAAAGCCTTGGTGCTGTGTTTAGCAACCACAACACTGTTGTTCTTGTTATCAACACTGTTTTAGCCACAGACCTAAACCAGAGCACCATATGGACTGCTGTGAAGAAACTTACCTCCATTCCAGCCGGATCCAGTATAGATAAGAAAGTCTGTCCAACTTAATTATAAATAAAAAAATCAGAGAATTGTTAGACTTGGAAGAGCTCAGAGAGTTCCAACCCCTTGCCATGGGCAGGGACACGTCCCACTAGTGCAGGTTGCTCAAAGCCCCATCCAGCCTGGTCTTAAATGCTTCCAGGGATGGGGCATCCACAGCTTCCCTGACTAGCCTGTTTCAGTGTTTCACCACCCTCAGTAAAGAATTTCTTCCTAGTATCTAATCTATATCTCCCCTCTTTCAATTTAAAACCATTACCCCTTGTCCTATTGTTACACTCCCTGAAAAAGTGTCCCTCCCTATCTTCTTTGTAGGCCCCCTTCAGGTGCTGGAAGACCAACACTATCTGAAAAACTTCGTGCGTAGTTAAGTTTTTTCCTCTTATGGACAAAATATGCTAGAGAGTGCTGAATTATGGAAGAGAGATGAATAAGATTACAGTACAGTAGAGACAATAAAGCTGTAAAAAAATGCATTTTATAAAGCACAGGAGAATTTAATAGATTTGCAGGATGGATCATGTCAGTCAATCTTAAGTCCTGTTGGCATCCCAAAGGAGGAGGAGCAGAATAATATGGCTTCTCACCTACAACTATTTCTGACAGTGCTAATGAGCATGGAACAAAAAGTGAGAAGTACTCTGATTTCCGGTATCAAAAGCAGCTCCTGGGCAAAGACCTCATCTTGTCACTTGCAAAGGCCTTTTTGCTTTCAGAATAAATAATACGTGCTTTTTAAATCTCATTTTGTGTCAGAATCTGTGTAGAAGGATCTTGACAACACTAACGTGAAATGTAGCTGCATTTGTCACCTTTAAATTATGAAGAACTGATAGTAGAAAGGCATATTCTATGTTAGTATCTATATTATGAAGTTAGCACAAAAACTGCTTAAAACTGTCTGTTTTTTTTTTCATGTTTGTGGTTAAGCTTCTAAGACTGTTTCTGAGGATAAAAAGTCAACAGGTAATTCCTCAACCCTGTGGTACGAGAGGTAGAGTTTTAATTAGAGCTTCTGTAATAAAAATCCATCTGTGTATTCTGTGCCTTTCGTATCATCAAAATAGTTGTCTTCATTCTCATTTGAGTTGTGATTTAGTGCCCTCTACATGTCCTGTTTGCTCTAGAGTAAGAACCAGACCGCTTTAGAAACAATGGCAGGCTATCACCTAAAGCAAAACATGCAGATGACTTGAGTTTTGAACCGCTGACCTGTTTTACAGGCTTCATTTTTTCTCTATTCTCTCATTGACAAGCTCTAAAAATGCCTGTTATAACGTTACAGCTGCTAAAAAGGGGAAAATTAGAGTATGTAAAGTAGGATGCAGACCTCTTTTCGTCTGTATAGCTGAATAGATTCAACTATTGTCAGTTAAACAGATGTTAGTGCTGTTAAACTTGCAAAGCTGATGTTCCTTGTCAAAGTTGAGTGTTTGCCGTTCCTCTGAGGGGACAAATTTGACAGACACCAATTCAAACTGATGGAAAGAGTAAGACACCAAGGAGGTTCTTGAAAAAAATGAAATAAATTAAGAAACAAAAAAAATGCTCACGGTGGTGATTTTAGTTACTTGGTTTGTTTTTATTTCTTAAACTGTGAACTTGCTAAGCCTTGAGCCAGTGCAGTGACTGAGAAGTGATCCCTTCTGTTTAACAAATCTTTTCCCTGTGTTCTCATAGTAACTGGGATGAGGGTTAGGAGGAAAGGGTGCTTGCCCGGATGTGCTGATGGGTTTCAAGTGCCTGCTTGTGCTGTTTATTGCTTACTGTTGTAGAGGCAAGTTGTAGTTAAGAAAAAAGCCACCATTGTCTCTGCATGTACGTTTAGCAGAGCGCAAACTGTACGTGGTTTATAACAGCTCAGGAGGACTAGGAAGAGGCTCCCTGCTGGTGGTTGGGGTGGCTGTGTGCTGGAGCAAGTGGATGACCTCTCCGGGCAGTCACCGTCAAAGGAGGTTCGTCAGGACAGGTCAGCAAGACAAACCTGTCTCAGGACTGGGGTAGGGGTACTTGGTGCTGTTGGGGTGTGACTTTGCAGATGTGATTTGAGTAGTGGCAGGCAACTGTAGATATCCACGTTGGACTGCAGTCTGGTAATGCTGTACCTTTTTGTGAGATTGAGACGTGTGGTTTCAGAATGGCAGTTGTAGCCCCTACAAAGATGAGTCTTATAGAAATGGCTATCGTGTAAAATGTGCATACTTGCCACATGCAGACAAAATAATTAAGTGAAAATCTGCAGGTTGGTTGCTGTTCCCTTCTATTAGATTTGAAAACAAAGATTGCCTTGTTCAGTTCATTATTTTTTTTCTCCCCATGAACAGTGGTGACTTCAATTTATTTTTTTTTAAATGAGAAACAGCAATATAATTTGGCTGTGCAGAAAAATAAAATATCTGCCAAACGATTGATCGCTTTTGGCTTCTGAATCCTCTGGCAAGTATTTTGCAGTGTATTTAGGAGTACTTTTGAAGATATAAATAGATCATCACAATCTGTGGCAATTAGCAGATAAGAAGAAATAACAATCAGCTCTATATACTGGATATATAGTAAAGCTGGATTTTAAAACCAAAGGGAGCACAAGATTTCCCTTTCCAGCACATGATTCAGTCCCACTGTGATGGAATGCAAGCAACAGTGAAGCTGATTTGGGGGCTACAGTTTAATAATGTTGTCTTCCCCATGGTTATTTATTATGTAAAGTAATGCCTTGCCTCTGAAGAGAAGCCACAGCTTATTAGTTGTGTTATGAAATTGATGTCAATATGATGCACTTAAAAAAAGCATACTGTTTCTAATAGAGGACTGATTATTGTTTTGTCTGATCTTGTTTGCTTTACAATGCCACCTGCCAAAGTGAAGGCTATGGCCATTTATTTACATGCTCTCATTTAAGGACTGTTCTCCCAGAAGACTGCTCTCAGTGAGACAAATTTGGGTCTTACGTACACCAGACCCGTGCAAGTCTTTATTCAGGTCTAGAGTAGAAAGAGTAACTTCAGCCTCCTGTTTCTGGAGATGACCTGGATTCTTTTCCTTAGCAGGCTCTGTCAGTCTTAGGCCCAAAGAAGGGCTTCTGTGCTTGAAGGCCTGTTTATTGAGCTACATTAATAGTTTACTTTTCTATAAACCTTGCCTTGCTTAGACAGGCATGACTCAGGAGCAACAATATATTTCTGTGCATGTCTGTCACTTGATTAAAAAGCTTGATTGTACGATAGCTTTTTCTTTATTACATTTATCTAGGAAAGATGTTTTTATTTACATGTTTGTATGGCAGAACAGGAGTCAGTTTTAAATATATATATGTGTATGACTCATACACGTACATAGGAGACGAGTATTTTTGGTAAGGAAGCTTTCATATAAATGGCTGTCCTGCCGAAAGAAAACTTCGTAGCATGTAGTAAGGTTGACTAATCTGTTTTAATAATGTGCTTTTCGACAAGTTTGCAAAAAGCAACATCGTAATCTATGAATTGATGACTTAATCATGTGGTACTCATGCTATAGCATTTTATGAGTGAATATCTGGAGGAAAAATATGCTCCATTTAAGGAGTTTCTGGTAGAATATGGTAAAATAGAAGACTCTTCCAGGCAGAGGATTTATCAGCACAATGGGAATTCAAGAATCAAGTCTGTGCTTCTGCCAAGGGGCTTTGTGAGTGAAAGGGTGGGGTGCGCACGTGTCCTGTGTCCTTTCTTAACACTCTTGTTTTCTTGGGTCTTAATAAGTTTCTGTGTATAGTTGACAAAGGATACACTTCACCTCTGGCTCCAGGGAACCATCATGCTGCTTGCTATGTAACTATCACTGACTTTAGTTTTTTCTTAGTTTTGTGCAATTTTTAGCAAGAGTCTTATTTCCTAAATGTGGTACTGCTCTGACATGGCGTAAACCAGTGCCTTACCTTTATCCCAAATTCATCTTTCTAATGTGATAATGTGGTGAGAAGAAGATGCAGTAGAACTCAAGCTTTGAGCTTACTGCTTTTCTCCCCAGTAATGAAATTTGTAATTAGCATGTTCAAGATGCTAAAGAGAATGTGAGCATGTTAACAACTCTCCAAATGTCAAAATGATTTTGCAGTTGTCACTGGTTGTTCACGTTAGGGATGTAAAGATGCTTTTTACTACTCAGTAAGTTTCATACTGTCACAAAGTAGAGCAGAGAAATATTGATGAAGGACATCATTCAAATCTGCAAACCAGTGGGGGTTTATGCTAAAGGCCATAGCTGTCTACAGCTGTTAAAAGCATCAGCTCCTGACAGTCGGTGCAAATACTGCTTGCTCTCAATAAGTTTATCTACAAAAAGTATCTTAAATTGCATATTAGGAGATAAGCTTTCAAAGAAACCTCTTAATGGTGTTGCTACTCTTCTGAAAGACGAAATAGTGTGAGTAATTTTACACAAGGAGTATAAATCCTAATTATATTACCGGACTTTCCTTAAAGCAAGAAAATCAAGTATTCAGGATGAGCTCAAGATAGTTCACATGCTTGACCAAAGTCTTATCAACCCCTAAAAGGTACCTTAGTCCACAAAAACGTAATTAGGAAAAACTAACTCTAAGAAGTTTGCTTCATAGAGGTGAACTGCATTGCAAATATGTTGTTACATGTTAGTTAAATTATTAGCTGAAAAAATTAGAGCTCTATCATTTAGAAATGAAAGAAAAGGACTGGTATTTTTTTAGGATACAAAATTCTGATTATTAGATTATTTTTAGGCATTAGCCAGGAGCAAATTTTAGTTTTAATATAATTGCAGTAACATAAATGTTAATAAAAGACTGGGTAATCTGTGTAGCCAGAAGAGTTACTGATTCATGTATCAACAATTGTGATTTCTTTCCAGGTCTGGAAAAAGAATATATACAGTAGATAAAAGATACTCATATTGACAACAAAATCAGTTCCTTTAGCAGTCATTAACTTTGTCTTGAATTCTGAGGTAACTCTATATCCTGTTGTAATTTTTAGTGTGATATCTGAATTTATATTCATAGGAGCATAACAAAGTATATTAGTGTTAAATGAGTTTTAGTCTCTCTGCAAAAGGCAGTTAACAGGTAACTTACATTTTAAAACCAAAAATGTTTAATTAGGGAGTGAGAACCAAAATCCTTATTACCTCTTCTAACAGTCTTCTATTCACTGGTATCTAATTTATTCCCATTACAGTTGGTGTACACTCAGCGTGCACTTTTTTCTGAGAACTATCAGCATGGAGGAAAAAATGAATAGAGTGTCTGCTGTTGATCTATTTGGATGTCTGATGTTGACCTATAATATACAGTCAATTATCAACCATGGTTGAATCTTGGAAAAACATCCTTTAAATGAAGGATATTAAGCTTTCTGCTATCCTAGGACAAAAGTTATTCCCCCTTTCTTTCTGGATGAATTATTTTCTTGTGAAAATGAGGGCGTATTTCTAGTAATGTAAGCTGGACAATTATGAAGTCTGCTATACCAGTAGCTTTACTGACTGTAACAACATCGGTTAATGGTGACAGGAACAGTCTGCGAATTGGGAGATAAGCAGGTAAATCCATGCCTGCTGTTCTAGCTGCAACTGCTAAGAGAGTCTTGTCCCTCAGCCAGCAAGGCGGTGACCTTCTGCCCTACTGAGACAACCAGCTGAACATACTTTGTCTTCCATGTACACAGTGAAGCTGCTTAAAGCATCTCTAGTAAAATATTACTTTAAGTCTAGTAATGCATAAATTCATCAATTAAGTCCATAGTGAATAATCTGTAATATTCTTAATTTTTGTACAGCTGCTGAATGTGTGTAGGTTGATCCTGGTAACATGTTCGACTAAATTGTAGTATTATACCTTCGTTACAGAATCTGAGGATGGATAACTCTTTAGGAACTTTCAGTCGTTCTATTAATTAATCATCTTGCTACTTGAAAATTGATACCTTTTTAAAACGTTACCAAAGCTTTCATTTCTTCAAGTTACAGCTTGTTTACTGAAGTGTTGCCATGACAAAATGCGTCAACTAAACTTTCAAATTCCACTAATATTTTAAAGTGGCCCTTGTTCCTAAGGATAAGAGTAATTTTCTGTTATTGAACATTTAATCAATTCCATACAATGTTCTTGAACATAAATAATTATGACAGTCCTCATAGGTAGATCAAGAAAGGATTTTATGTAAGAGATTTTGTCCATTTCAGTGGAGGCTGGAAATAACCCTCAATTTTTTTACATTGATTTTTTACCTGGCTTCTTAAGCCTTATTCAGGGGGCTGAATCAATGTGCTGGCAGTGGCCTGACTTACTGAATTGCAGTAGGTGATGCTGGAAGTTCATAGCTGCCACTTGTACCCTGATACTTGGGCAGTGTGAGATTGATGTGAGGACTAGCTCTGTATTTGCTTAAAGCCATTCTCATTTGGTTGTCAAAAGCTTGACTGAGCATGTCGCAGCTAGCAGTATTAAGGTAGAAACTACTGTAGGTAGATAAACCCAATATTCTTTTCATTAAAGGAAGTTGTAATAAACTCCTTTAGAAATAAACAAAAAAAACCCTCTAAACCAACCACCAAAATCCTTCAAGGTCTGCTACCCTGACAAAAGGCAAAGAGATCTCCTGGATGTCATTGTTGTTGGAAGATGCTTCCTGCTCTTCAAAGTCTTGTTATATGAATTCTCGTATTTTAACGCACTACTTCTTGTGGAATCACATCTTATTACCCATTTATCTCCTGAAATGCTGCATGTGGGATGTGCATACTTGTTATTTAATCCCTGATAGCTGGACACCTTATCCTTGGGTAAGCAATTAGATTTTCAGTTGGAAATGACCTTTAATTCAAAGAAGATTAGATTAAAATACAAATTAAATTATTTGCAGTATCCAAAATAGATAACATGAGCACTAATGCTTTTAGATTGGAGTGATGAAATAAAGGAAACATTTCTACACAGAAGTAAAATCGGAAAGATTGCCCTCCCTATACCTGCGTTCCTCTGACCTGAGCTGCTTCCCTGACCCCCTCCCAGGGGCCTGAAAGGCTGGGGTGCATCTCCCAGAGCCAGCTCCTGTCTGTAAAACTGAAGCTCCTTCAGGAGCTCTCTTGAAGTCTTTTTTCTTTCACTTTTAAACTCTCTCTTCCTCAGAGGCTTACTGATCTTATAAAAGTGAGAGGTGCTTGAAACCCCTGACAAACAATGGACTAGGTGATTCTTTGGAGATGCAAATACTGCTATACCAGACCAGAGGCTACGAACAGCAGTCTGATCAGTGAAACACACCTCCTGGCCTCTTAATCCTCACTTACCACTTGGGTGAATGTCTGTATCCATATTTACATTGAACATACAGGAATGGTGCAAATACTTTGATGACATTAACAAAATGGGATTCTTACTAGCTCTTGGCTGAGAGCAGATGTAGTTGTGGTCGGTAATCTTGAGGATACCAGGTTTGGAAGGAGGAAAGTAGATCTCTGTGAGACAACGTAACTTTCCACACACATCAATAGGAAGGCAGTTTTTCCTAAGAAGTCACTCAAAAATAAATGTAAGATGTTTGACACTGAGTAGCAGTGCCGCAGTGTTAATAACTTTAAAAGGTTGTAGAAGAAAGTCTTGCAATGTACTATTAACCTTTCTTGTAATGTAATTGGTGAGTTTTGATAAGGCTTTTATTTCAGCTGGTTAAGAAAGTCTCCTAACAAGACTAAATAGAGAAATTGCTAATATCAACAAAGCTGCTGTTTTCTATCATGTCAAAGATAAATTTCCAGTAGTTCCTGGCAAGGATATGAAAGCAAGCAATTATCTATATGAACTATGCGTTTTGGAATACAGGTACTATACTGGAAACACTTGAAAAAATATCATTTTCTGTTATAACGGTTCCTATTTGAGTAAGCTTGTGAGAAATGTCCTTGATCCTCCAGTTCTTAAACAACACACTTTTCCATCTTAGGTGGAAGTAAATGTTGGAACAGAATAGTGATGAGGAAGAATTGGGAGGAGCAAGTAATTTAATGTTAGCACGGAGGCAAAGCAGGGATTAGCAAAGTAGCAATGTTTTTACTTTGCATTCTGTTTTTACTATACATTTCCTTTAATGTAAAGATGTCTGCAAATAAGTAAACTGTTCAAAAATTATTTTAAGATGGAGATGTACATCATATGAACTACTTGCAAATAAACTTGAGCTTAATTTATTCTTCAGTATATTAATTCAGTTCTAATCACTGAATTCCACATGGCTGAGTTCAAAAGAAGATCATGCACCCCTGCTCCTTCCCTAAATTTTAATTTCTTCTTAGTTTGCTTCAAAAACTGAACTGCTTAGAAATACCCTACTTGACCTTTAAAAGTACAGTGTCAGGGGAATCATGATAATTAGATGAAGCCATACAATTATTTGTCTCAAATGTCTGCATAAACATTGGAAGCCACATATGAGCAGTTTGTGAGAATGCTGTCTTTTCACAGGCATGGGATGCCATTGTAAGCTACATCTTCATTCATGGATTAATAGTGAATATATAACTGAATAGTGAAATATAGCTGAAGGTGTTTGCAGAATAACATGCCTGTTTCTAGTGGAAGTTGATTCTACTTTTACTGATGAAGTCTGAAAATAATTAGCCTTTCCTAGTTGCCTATATTCCTTCTACATAGTTGAGGTTTGGGAATAAACCTGTACCCAATAACATATTCCTTCCAAAGTACACGTGGTCAATTCCTCTTTCCCTCCTCCTAATGTACACCACTGTGAGACCATAGTTTTCCATAATGATACAACACCTCTCAGAGGACCAATGTTCATCATTTGCTGAACAATGTCTCTCTAAAGGTAAATACATTGCGTGTTTTATACAGGAGAGCTACACCTACAGAATAATTTCAAGTAGCAGCTGTGATGCATTGTATTTGTCACATAATAGCTACATTACAGCCATCTGAAATGGCAGTGAAAAATAGCAGCTAACCACCGGACTATGGTAGTTAGGAGCTGGTAGAAAAGTATCAGTGTAGGTTGGCGTACTTACTGTGACAACATACAGTAACTTCTGCAAATAGCAAAGAATGGTTTTCTTTCTGTCAGTATAGAAGTAAACCAATAAAGGAAAATTAGCGTGCCTAATCCATTAATGCCATGGAAGCCATTTGCTAAGGATGTTAGCATTTTCTACACATTTACTAAATCTTAAATGTGTAACTAGTGGGACCTAGGAGGGTAACAGGAGCTAAAGAAAATACACAAGACTTAAGAGTTAAACTTGTCTTTTTTTCTTTTTTTTTTTAAGAAATCAGAATAATTAATAATTTGGATAAAATATACGTCTCGGTGCTCAGCACAGTTCAAATTTAAATACAGTTTGGTTTAAATACTTCAACAATTTTGTGCTCTTAGATTAAATGTAGCATGTTCCAGGAAGGACTGTCTCCTCCTAATGACTTCTGCTGCTTTGAAGGAGTTACCCCAGAAGACATAATATATTGCTGGGCTGCAGTGATAATATTGATTTTTGCGTTAAAGAATTTTAACTTTGATAAATTTTACCCTGCAGAATAATTTAAATGAGTAAGAAAACAACAAAATATATTGTCTTAAATTGTCAGAGTTGACCATAAATTTATGCTTTAGTGTTTGGAGAGCTTCTTCAAGTCACTTTCAAGGAAAGAATTCTTCCTTGGGTTGATTAATTTTAAATTGTCTCAAATTAGTTTAAAAATATAGGACCTCTCCAAATCACTAGTCAGTGTCAAAAATTTATATTTTCTGGCTACAGAGCTTCCTAATGAGTGTCTAGGGAGCAGTCACTACTTACGGGGTTATTGTCAAAGTCTTAAAGCACAGACTCCTAATGAGAATGTGTATGGTTCTTTTGGTTTATCAATAATAGGCAGATGGCTATTTTCTCTTACTGTAGATGTTTCTTATGGATGGAATAATCGTGGCCCCCCTTACTGTAAATGTGTGTAGGGAAGGTTGTGGAACAGTGATGAATACTTGTCCTAGGAAGACCTTGGCCTTCGAACACAAATGTGGGTGTGAAGGATAGAAATGAGCCAAGAACAGTGTCTGTAACCTTTTGATAATTCACTAGCTACTCGTCCTCATTAAAACACTTAGGAAATGTGTATAGATGGACTCGGCTATAATTCTGAATTGAAACAAGAATGAAAGACAGAAGAAAAAAGTCAAATGCAACTAAATGTAGTCTCCTGAATGTGTAATTTAAAAACTGGAGAGTAGTGAGCTACAATTACTCACATTAGATTGCCCAATGACCTGCTAATTAGCTGCTTTCCTTATTGAAGACAAAGATCCCCTGGAGCAGGCTCAAAAATCTTGTCTCTGGTAGTAATGAGGAGTGGATATGGATATAGGAGAAGGTTTATACTTGACTGTGTATGGTAAGAGATGCTGTCATTTTTGTGTTCCCTTAGCAAGTGAAAAAAACCAATAGGTTTGTCATGCATTAGATCTAGGAAATGTCATGCGTTAGATCTAGGAAAGAGAGGAAATCTATCCTTCTATGTTAGTAAAGTTGAATTAAGGAAATTAGTAATACAGTTTCATCATTCCCCATGAATTTCTGAGCATACCTTCATGTTAGTCAAGCTCTTAAAAATACTTTCAGAGTCTTTCTGAGTTTGAATATTTTATTAAGGATTGCAGTTGCAACAGGGAAGGTTAAGCTGTGAGTTGAACTAGACATGACGTAAAGACTTCTGCAGAAATAGAGAGTAAAATGAAAAAAAGACATGGTTTTGTGTTGTTCAAAAATATGTCTACTCAGCTTTAGTTTTGTTGCTGCGCTACCTGTTGCAGAACATAAATAACTCATAGTGTGTTACTTGTGTTAGAAAAGATTTTCCTATCAGTAGAAACAGACTACCCTGTTGAAGGGGAGTCAAGGGACAGCTGATGTCCTGCTGCTCCTATGGAGATCTTTCCTCCCACCCGCAGAGAGGATGGCAGCTGTTTGCAGAATAAGCCTCCACAGAAGGTAATAGAGTCCAATTGTGGCAGTAATTTTGAGACAGTAAACGTCATTAATATTTTTTTTAAATCGAATACTTCAGAAAGAAAATGCTGGTTGCCTTTCTTGGGTAGGTTGTCTTTCACATTTATGGCTTCTTTCCTTATTACAAGAAGCAGGTGGCTTATCAAACACGTCCCTCCTGAAATATGAACTGTGTTTGGAGTAGGATTGTGACTGCTTGAGCATCATTCCAGCATTGATCTTTGGGCTAATATGAAGTTTGCTTGAGCCTACTTGCCCTTTCTGGTTGAATAGGTGGGGGAGCATATAGAGCCTCTCCTATGCTGGGGTTACAGTCTGTGAGTTTTATACAAATAATTATCAATTACGTACAGAAAACAATTCAGCAGGAAAAAAAAAAAAAAACAAAAAACAAAGAAAAAAACCCACAAACAAAAAACATTATAGCTTGAGAATGATTCAGACTACAGCATAAGCCATTTTTGACTCATTGCACAACAAATATGATACTGAGACTGTCAAAATGTACAAAGAGTTTTCACAAGCCCATTTTTAATACTAGCAAGACAGATTGGGGGGGTCAGCATGAAATCAGTCAGTGATGCATGGCTAAGATTTAGTTTTGTAGGGTATGTGAGCAGTGTATTGAAGAATGTTCAAGACTTGCATGTGGTAATTAACGAGATCTTCCTTAGTTGAATTCTATAAACTGATGCTTTATGCTTTTCTCCAAACAAAATTGTGACAGAATAGTTTTTCAATAGCTTTTTAACTGTGCTACGCAAAGTCTGTGTTTTTAAATCCTTTACTTGGGTAAATCACTGTGCACAGATCTGTGAATAGAAGAAAGGGAAACTGACCCTCACAAAACCAAAGCTCTCATCTCATGCTCTTTATTTAGACTTACCAAAATCTGAATAAAAGGTTATGTGTTTGGCATCAGCTGAAAATACTCTGATTATAAAAGCGTATCATTTTTTTATGGATGATGTGAACATTTTTCTTGTGTATGAGTCAGGGCGAAAAAAAGTGTTGAGAAAATCTGGTTTTAAATATTTAGAGATCAAATATAAATAGATATCACTGAGAGCAAAATACACTTATGATTTGGTTCATGTTAATCATCAAATAGCTAAATGTACTGGATCAGGTGTAGCTATATTTAAGTGTGTGTATATATATATACTTACACACTTCAGTGTATAGCTCTAGATCTCACGCTATGTATATGTATATGCTATATATAAACCCGGAAAGACCTCTGAAGTGTTAAAATATTCTGTTAAGTGGTAGACTTTCCCTTTCTGAAAAACCCTATTTGAAGTGTAACCTTACAATAGTAGAGAGGTCACTACAGTCTGTAAACTCTGGATAGCAATTCATGAAGACAGTGAGTTGCTAAGCTGCATTCAGAAAAAGTTACGTTCTGCTGTTCTTACACAAGACCAGAGGGGTGCCATCAGCAGCAGAACCATGGTTGGGAAGACACAGCACTACCTACATGATGAATACTGCTGCTCCTCTGGCCTGAGCATGCTGCCTGAAGGACATGGAAGGCTTCCAAGAAACTGTGGAAAACTATTTGCCACCTCTTACACGGGGTGCCAACAGGGAGGTGAGAGCTCATCAAGTGCAGGATGGGCAGAAGGAGCACAGAAGTAGGATATGAAATCAGTTTGTAACTGCTTCATTGGGAGCCTTCAGTGATACTAGTACCAGGTTCAGCTGAGGTAGTCTGAAGTAGCTCCATCAAAACCTCATCCTTTGGCATATTACCTTTTTAAAATGAATTCTAGGTTCTGGTTCTGACTTATTTTTTTTTTTTTTTTTTCCTCAGAAAGAGTATGCTGATTTGCAGATCAGATTCTTCATTAGATCATTATGGTGATGTTCCATTCATTAGAGAATTTAGGTGACAAATTAGAAATATTTGTGCTTAAGAGTTACATTGTCATGTTAACACTGAATACAGCAGGCTTAGTACTGTTGTCTTCTAAGCATAGTTTCAGGGAAACATGTTTCAGACTTAGTTCTGAATCATAATTTCTCTTCTACCCTCCTCCTAGTCTTAAAGGGCAAGATAAAACTGTAGCACTTGCTAAATGGATCTTTGTAGGAACACTTCTTGCTTTTTTTCCTTTTTAAATATCAATGAAAACACTTTTCTTAATCATACTTGGGTACACAAACATTTTTCTAACTAGCTAACTCATTAAAGTGTTTTCAGGTGTGGACACATCTTGTTCTCGTTTATGCCTATTTAAATGTGTTGCTGACCTGTTCCACCGTAGTTCTGCTGTTGCTCTCCTGCACTGATCAGCTGCCAAAAAAGGCCAAAGCCCTGCACAGCTCTTGCCCTGTCAGGCTGTTTGGAAATACTGAGACTTTCTGCCCTTTATATTCACTTAGGTGAGTCTTCAGAAGTACTGTGTGTCTTGCTTGAGCACACTCTCTTTGATTTCCACACCTGTTTCTTATCTCATCATCTATGCATGTTTTTTCTATTTTCTCTATGGTTTGTGTCTAGAATGAATCACTGAATGTGCAAGCCGTGTTTCATCTTCTTTGCCTCAGTAGCACCAGCTAAATCAGTCATATTCTTTATAATACTTCTAGATCACTGATGTTTCTCTTGTATGTATAAAAATAACACAAAGTGATCTTAGAAATGTGACTGTTCTCTCTTCCCTGTCAATTTGTTGGTGCCTGTTAGAAAACACATTGTTATTTCAGCCTTGGAATTTATTTTTTTTATTCTGCTCATAAAATGAAGAGGGAAGACATTAAAATGATTTTCCCCGGAAGTATGTTGGCCTTCAAGCTGTTCTGAATTAAGGTTTTTATGCAGTAATGTGTTCTCACTCCTAGGGTGTACAGGCCTCTACATTTACTAAATTTAAGCAGATAGTGTTCAAAATCATGAGAAATCTGACTTGTTAATCCTGTAGTTCCTTTCAGGAGAGCTCTGTACTGTTCAGGGAAATTGGCACTACTGCTGTGTCCTGTGTCAGGGCTTTCCAACCGCTGCTTTTAAACGGTCCTCTTCCTTCCAGGCGTGTTGAAAGACTTTCTGCTATGAGCTCATCTCATGCCTGTTCAAAGGACAAGGCTGATGTGTTTTAGAAATTCATGGACTTCTTGAAGAGTTCAGTCCCTGAGCATCTTCTGAATGAGCATGGCACTGCATATGCTACCCTAAACATGTATATTTATTTGACTTTTGTCATTTGGAGAATTTCTAAAATGCTTAGGATTTCCTATGCTTTATAAATAAAACATGTGATTCTACATACGCAAGCTGTGCTGGGTATGTCAGTGGTGTGCTTTTGGGAGTACAGTATGGTTTCTGCCTCTGCAATTCAAATCTCTGATAAAGGCAAAGGGACGGAGCAGGGAGAAGGGAAACAATACTGGCAATAGCAACCCTTCAAAAAAAGCCTAGATTTGCCTCCTGTGTTTAGAACTGTGTGTGAAGCAAAGGTATATAAATTTTTTAAGTGCTTCTTTATTTCCAGCTCTGATTCCACTCTGTAGAACCTCGGGTATGTTTAAGGATTAGGACAAGCAACACCTTATTACAGCTAACAGACAGTTTTGATCAGTAGAAATCTCAAATTAAAAACTGACCTCTGCTTTGTGGTTTTCATGCATTTACTCTTGAGATTAATGCTGCTATTGTGATATGTTAATCAGAAAAGCATTTGCTTTTTACACATTTTGTTTATAAGTGCTTGCCTCGTGCCCTTTACGCCTAGGGTTCATGTTTCAGAAGAATACAGTATGTTATAAGGGTTTTAAAGCAAGTGTTTAATATCTTTGTGATGTTAGTAATAGAACACTGAAGACTGGTGGCTCAAAGTTGTACAGAAGTGATCAAATTCCCAGAGAGGACTACACAACCTGTTGGACCAGCTGCTGAGCAAGGGCCAGATGTAGCCTACCTAGTGATGTACCCCTCACTCGTACAGAACCATAGCTTTTCCTTCAGGCCTCGTGCAAGGCGAGACAACAGCAGTCCATTGACTTTTAACATTTGATATCTCTATGACAGTGCTTAAGACATTTAATTAATTTCTTTGGCTGTGCTATTTCAACACGAATTTTTTCAGGCTAGATGAAGTAGCCATAAAGCGTCTGGAGTGCAAAAGCAACACGGTACCTCTTCCTCAGGAAGATGTGGCACTCGAGCGCTCTTCCCTGCATGCGTTCCGGTAAGGACAGCTAGGTCCTTGTGTTCTAGGAGAGGCTTGTGTCCAGATTTTGAGACAAAATAGGAGTAGAGGGGAAAATCAACACTTCTGCTTGATTGTTTTAAAAAAATGAGAACAGCTACAACTGTTTTATTGGGGTGGGTAAGCTGGTTTTGTTGTGATCCTCTGATTAGCATAATTGTGTAACCACCCAAAAGCATTTCTGTTAACCTTAAAAAGTTTGCTCAAATGCTTGAACAAGTACATCTTGAAGCACATTGCCAACTGACTCCTCCTGGACAGAATTCCTCTGAAATCTTGGGCTAACTTTGACTTTGGTTGTGACAAAAGATTCTGTGGACTCAATCACATAAACTACTTATCCCTAATCTCAGAAATGTGTGTTCTGATTAATTATTTCTAACAGAAGGCAAAAGACAGGAAACAAGAGTGATATACTTGTCATGCAAAGAGTTTAAAAAAAAAAAAAAAAAAGCAGGGAGACAAAAGAGCTGTCTTGCATTTATTTCACTCCACAGGTTTGCATTAGTGGGGACTTGGGAAAGTAGTTCAAGAAACGTGTTTGTGCGATGAAGACTGTTACCATAGCTGTTCTGGGGGGGACCGAGGTATTGCTGACTTGTTAAGCAGCTTTTGCTTTTCAAAAGACAAAGCTGTGTGGAGCCTTTGAGAGCAGAATCCTAATGAGGTTGCTACACTTGCAACCTTGCAATTTGTGGGTTTTTTCCTCCTATCAATCCCAAACTTTTGTAACATGTTGCGATCTATTGAGAGATCAATTTAAAATGTGAAAGATGGATGGGGCAAAGGCAAGGTTCTGGGTGCTCTGTCCAGCTCCCTCATTGCAACAGTGGGTCAAGCAGAGCCGCTGTCTGTTTCCACCGACTCCATTTCAGAGTGTCTGGCTAGTGCTGCACATGCGAGGGATGCTGATGGTGATTTGTGGATATAGAAATTCCAGTATTGATGTGACATTGGCGATAAAAATTGAACTGTGAAATGCATCAAATTAGTCTAGAAAACATTGAATATGTACGTTTATTGCTTAGAGGAATGAGAAATCCTTCATATTTTGGGCAATGTCAGTGTATCATTCTGATCTAGAGTGGCTATGATTTTCTGAGTTGCAAATTGTAGTTACAGCCTCTCGAGGTAGTTGAGGTACTTTAAGGGCCCTAATTTTTTGTACATCTGCTAATATCATCAGGATCTATGGTGGCAACACAACTGGGAAGCATTGGTAGTACAGGGAAAGACAAGAAGATCACTTAAAGATGATCATTTCTAGGGAACCAAAGAACAAATTTTGCTTAGCCATATGGTTTAGTAATTGTTTTTGTCAGTTTTAGGCTGATGGTTGGACTAGATGATCTGAAAGGTCCCTTCCAACCTAGACAGTTCAATGATTCTATAATTTCTTAATTTCTGGTGTGTAGTTTCTTTGCTCTAAAAGACATGAGAAAAATATCATGCTCTCTGGAATATACATGGACTATGGTAAGACTTGATGGATGGATGCTGTGATAGAACTAGAAATCTTGGCCTGCCCAACAGCAAGTATCACCATAACTCACGCGGCTTAGCTGCAGTGGCCTGTGTGTGGACTGGGGTGGATAACATTAATTTTTGTTGATGCAAGAATCATTTGGTAGGTAGTGCTGCAGGTACTTCTTATCCTTCTGCTACATGGTGGAAATAGATTAAATCTTCCTAGAGATTCAAACATTATAGTTTTTCAAAATAGGGTTAAAGGTCCTGGAATCTTCAAAGATAAGCAGGTGAAGTTTGGGATGGAGTAAACTGTACAAGCGCTAATATCTGGAAGTACGCTCAAGCAAATGTTAACACTAGCTTTCAAATAAAAACAATCTGATCATGTTGGTGAGGGAATTTTGACAGTAACTGTCAATAGCTCACATGCAAATGGAAGTGTCAGTTGTCATTGAAACCTTACGTGACTAAGCTAATAAATTATTTCATTGCTCTATAGTACAATAACTAAGGAAGCTTTGGTTTTATTTCAAGAGATCATCTAGTAAAGCATCGCAGTTACATTCCAGTCAACATATAGAAACTGTACAGAAGAAAACAGGCTGAACTGCTACCTTAAGAGCATTACGTAGACAATATTTTTAGGTTTCTAGCTGGAGCCTCATCTAACCATACCTTTTACTTAAAAAAAAAAAAAAGTCCATTTAAGAGGATTCCACTATATATCTGAAAAGTAGCCTGCATTGCAGAATTTAATAGGATTATACTATTGATTCCATCTTTACAATGCTAGCTAGTATTTGGTACTTGTGAACTGCAGACTATTATGCGACTGAACACAAGGGAAGAGGGATTAGTTTGTAAAAGAATAAGCAGCTTTCCCTTAAACTGACCTGAACCAAAGATATATACTTGGTATGGTCTCTGCTAGTAAATGCCAACTAACAAAACACCTGTGGCAGCACTTTCTAAAACCAAGTATCTTCTAATAATCACTTGCTCAGTCTCCAAGTAGAAAGTAATCAAAGCTCTTGTGAGCTGGTACCTGTTGCTGTAATGCAGCTGTTTACAGTTGCTCCAGAAAATTCTACCTGTATGTCTTTAACCAAACAAAAGCTACTAAAAAGTTGTCTGAAAATCCATATCATGATACTAATGGTTCTTCTGATACCAGAAGGTACTTTCTACTGGTTTTGAACTTAATGGACTAAATGCCCAATTGAGATATAATTTCCATAGTAATGTATTTTTTGAAAGGTAACTCTTCCTAACTGAATATAGAAAATAGTTTTAAGTACTAAATCACTTCTTACATACCAATGCTATTTGTTTATTTTTACTATGTTAGTGACTATAGTCACCCCTTTCTGTTTGCAAAATCAATTAGCCTCTGAACTTTGTCACCCTTTGTGATGACAAATATTTCTATAGAATGGAATTTGTAAGATTTTGATAAAATAATCTGGGGTTTTGAAATGACTTTTATAAGAAGGAAGTCATCTTCTTTTTCTCCAGTTGCTCTCCCCCCCTTCTTTTCTCTACTGAAATCTCTTTATCTCTGTCTTTAGTAGTAATAGTCTACTGAGCTGTTGCTTCCCATTAGTTTTAGATGGCTCTGCTTCCAGAAAGCAGATGGCCAGCTGTGAAGACACCAGTGCTGCGTAGAACTCGTTAGGGATGAACACCAGCAAAATGCTGGTCCCAGAAAACGGAGATTTTATGTCTCTGGGATAAACTTTATGTTTGTAGTTTTTCCCGACTCACAGTTCAGTGTAACCTGTTATCTTGAAACAGTTATACTGCCATCTTTAATTCCCATTACTGGGGTAGGTGGCCACAAGTTACTTTTCTGTGGAATAGTTCTCCTCTGTTTTCCTCTTTTATTTTTGATAGTAAATTGGAGAAGATGTGCAGAGTGGAAGAAAGAGACCTTCAGTACCTGAAACTGTAATCCTTTGTGCTCAATTGTCTTTACATTTGAGGGCTGCGGGTGATGGTGGGTTTCATTCATCCAAGAAATAAAGAACCAAAGACAGAAGAAGTTGTCTAAGATCATCAAGAATACAATGAAGTACGTGAAGAGCAAACACCTGTCCCACTAGCTTTGTCTGAATGGTGGTCTCCCTCAGCTGGTGGATGCTGCTGTTAGTAATTCACTATTGTATTACACAGAACACAGATTGCTTACAAGCCATGTTTGAATCAAAACCAACTTAATGCCAATAAAGATTTCTAGACCTGAGGCGTAAGGGTTGCGATCTTCTGTTTAGTCCAGCTTTTGGTTTAGTGATGGGTTATGTTAGTGTTAGGTCAATGGTTGGACTCAATGGTCTGAAAGGTCTCTTCCAACTTATACAATTCTATGATTCTATGAATATCAGTTTCTCCGTTTTTCTCTTTGGATCTGTCATGTCCTTATTCAGAACAAAACGTGATAACATGAGGTGAAAGTAAAAGCAAGCCAGTAACCTTTGTTGTAGTTGGTAGGGATTAAAGCTTTGTGAGATGTGAATGCTTCCATAAATCTCAGTGGAGGAATCATTTCTTCTTTGTAATTAAATGAACGTAGATGAGAAATTCCTATCTTACGTGCTACTTTATTCAGTTAGTATTTGAACTAATTATGAAAATTTGAAACTCTTCACTGAGTAACCTTACCTGTGGCTGGCTTGTCAGTCCCATTTCTTGAATATATACATGAGAAGAATGCTAGAAAACTCCATCCCTTTTGCACAGTAGCAGGGATAGCACTTCTATTATTGGGGTGGAATTTTTGGTGGTGGTGGTTTTGTTTTGTTTTCTTAAGAAATAAGTCTATTTGCTAGATGATACATGTGCAATTAATGTTGATGATTACTGCTGAAGCTAATGTGAATTGTAAGCATAAAGCCTCCCATCTCTTTTGAGCAAGAGGGACATAGTGGCAGGCAATGGCATTCAGACAAAGTTCTATGTCTCATCAGTCATGGGAGAAGATAGGGGAGACAGTGTATCACTGCTAACTATAAAATATTTCTGGAAACAATATGCCTGAGTGCATGGGCTCAGGGAGGTCACTGAAACAACATCATGAAGTGTATCCTGTCCTTTATATGTTTCTGGTAATGCAAGTTGAATTTATTAGCAGTTTGTTGCTACAGTAAAAAGCATTCACAAGATTTACAGCTGAAACAATAGCTGTAGATGTTCAGTCTTGTTGTATTTATTGAAGGTTTTGTTGAGCTCATGGCATCCTTTGATTAATTGCCATCTGAGGCATATTTTACAACAAGGACTGTGTCAGAGTTTCGTGTCACTGTATTTCATAAAGTTCTACTGGGTGTTTAGGGAGAGGGAGCACAAAAACATTAACAACAAGTGTGTGGGCAAGTGGTAAAAGTAATACCTAATTGACTGCCAGTGAGGATTTATACATTTAGAGAGCACCTCCTCAAGTAATGATGGGTTTTACATTTTATTTTAACAGAGAGTAGCCATTATCTTATTGCTGGGATGAGTTTCCAGAGTGTGCGTTGTAACAGCCCTGAACTTTCTCAACCATTTAAAAAGAAGATGGAGGAGTATATTGTAGTCTGTAGTATTTTCCTTTCCTTTACAGTGGAGTGAAAAAGTAACAACATGTGCAAATCATGGTGAAAGAATAACATAGGGTTTAGCTCGCAAGAAATCTTGAGGTATTTGAAGATATGTGCTTGAAACATTGAGGGTCTTAATGTTTAGATGAGCTCCACAGAAGCATATTAGAAGATTAAGGTTAACTTTGTTGGAGTGTATAAAATGCAATCTATTTATAAGATTTATTTGGGTTTTTTTTAAAGGCTACCAACTCCAATTTTATGGGTTTGGAAACATAATTTAACCTAGAACCTAAAGATTAAGCTAGGTCCTTGGTTTGTGCATGTTGTCTCCATAAATATATTTTGTGAGGCCACAACAGCCTGATAGTAGATCCGTTTCATTTTTATTGCTTTTGTACAAGTGCCATTGATTTGATATTTACCAGGGAATAAAAAGTAGAAAATGGATTTAATTTTGCCACTAACTATTCATATAACATCTATTATAGGAATATATTTGCTGTATGGCTGATTCCACAACTCTTACTATTTCAAAGGCACAGAACTTCTATCTTTCTTTTGTCAAAAAATATCAAATTCAAGTTGGTTTTTCTTGAGTTCACCCATTTCAAAGTGCTAACCTTCTGACTTGTATGATTTTTCCATGAGAGTGAACATGACCCTTACTGATTTGTATCTTATTAACTTATTTGAATTGTGTGCTTAGCTTCAAGCTCCTTTCCTTCAGTATCTCTAATGGTGTTTGCCTTTATATTCTCTTGATCTGAAAATGTGAATACTAATCAGTTATCACTTCAGTTTAATATTTCAAAGCTTAAAATATATTGTTGACTAATTCCCTGGTATTTGAGACAGTTAATTTCTTCTGTCGTTGTGATAAAAGAAATGTGATGGAAGAAATTAAGGCCAAAATTTAGAAAAGGAGGCTAAAATACTTGGTTTTAGTACTGTGTATTTGAAACGTGTTGAATGAGTTAAAGCATGTGCAGTACTTACTGCTTCAAACGGCAAAGCTGGACACCTCTTTCCCCACACATTTGGAGCATCAAGGATTTGGTTGTGCATGAAATATTTCTACCTATCTATATGTATTTTTAATAAATTGACACCAGAAGAGCAAAAACTGGGGCAGTGATTGTCCCCCGTACTCAGCACTGGTGAGGCCCCACCTTGAGTCCTGTGTCCAGTTTTGGGCCCCTCACTACAAGAAAGACATTGAGGTGCTGGAGCGGGTCCAGAGAAGGGCAATGGAGCTGGTGAGGGGTCTGAAGAAGAAGTCTTACAAGGAGCAGCCGAGGGAGCTGGGGTTGTTCAGCCTGCAGAAAAGGAGGCTGAAGGGAGACCTTATTACTCTCTTACAGCTACCTGAAAGGAGATTATGGAGAGGTGAGGGTTGGTCTCTTCTCCCAAGTAACAGGCGATAAAATGAAAGGAAACTGCCTCAAAGTGCACCAGGGGAGGTTTAGGATGAATATTAGGAAAGATGCCTTCACTGAAAGGGTTACCAAGCATTGGAACAGGCTGCCCAGGCAATGGGTCACCATTCCTGGAGGTATTTAAAAGACATAGTGCTTAGAGACATGGTTTAGTGATGTTTTTTGTCAGTGTTAGATTGATGGCTGGACTAGATGATCTGAAAGGACTCTAGGCAACCTAGGTAATTCTATGATTGTATGAAACCTGAGACGATAGTAATTTGACTATACATGTAAAGATGGTATGCCCTTTCCAGAATCCAGAAGTTAATATCGAAAGGTGTTTTCTTCATCCTTGTCTGTTGCTGGAGGATGAGATAGATAGGGTTTTGAACAGATGTTTCTGATAATAGCAAACACTCAGCTGGCTGAACCCCAGGGGGAAATCAAACCCCAACACTTCTGGAGGGTGTCTGTTCCTGTGGTGCTGCACCTCTCCTCTCCTTCTGCCTGTGGGGTTTTTTGGGGTTTGAATTTATTTTATATTTTTTTTAAAATCTAATGATGGTGGAAGAGAAGTTGCCCAAAATGAGAATACTGTTACGAAGAGGGGCTAGAGAATAGAAAAGACCTAAAACTGGGAAACCACAACTGCTCTCGGGCCTGGTATTAGGGGTGGGGGCTGCCGGGCAGCCCCTGTGAGGAGCAGCTGGGCCTGCCCTCAGCCGGACACAGCCGGCTCCAACCGACCCACCACAGGGCCTGGCCCGGCCCCTCAGGGGAGGAGATGGAAGGTTCTGGAGTGACGTTGAGCCTGGGAAGAAGGAAGGAAGGTGTTTTTAGTTTTGTTTTTGTTTCTCACTCTGTTATTAATTGGCAATAGATTAAATTAATCTTCCCCCAAGATGAACCTGTGAATGATCTCCCTGTCCTTTTCCACACTCTCCCGCTTTTTTAATCTTATTTTTTCCCTACTGAGGAGGGGCAAAAAAAAAACTTATTTATTTTTTTTAAAAACAGCATCAAACAAGAAAAAAAAATCCCCCCAAAAAGCTGCTACTGAAAATGTAAAGAAATGTAACAAGAATGATGGCAATCATTTGTATTTCCTTTCCAGAGGGAAATGAAAATGGTGTTTTTTAGAAATGTCAAATAAAATGCCTCCAGCATTTTAAATAAGGCTTTTCAAAATCAGGATTTTATACTAGTTTCTCCTTTTTAAAAAAGAAACATTTTTTACAAATTGTTGCTACAATTATTACAAATTAAATATTAAAGAGCAGTAATTTTTATTGCATTGCCTGCATTAGCAATGTAATAATTTCTTTTGAAGAATGCCACTTTGTCTGGTAAATATTTAGTCCCTATGCTTATACAAATCCAAACTGACTTTATCTGAAATCAGCTGGGCAGCTGAAGTCAGTAAATTGTTGATGCAATTGATAAATGGTATGTAATTCTTTAGGCATCTTATTACAAATCGCTCTCTAAATAAAGCAAAGCAAAGGACACTCAGTGATGTAGATCCTATGAATCGTCTGTGTCATTTTGGGGCTTGGTGTGAGATTCACAGGAGTCACTAGCTTCCATTTTGCTTGCCAAACAGAGCCAAATGCAGGAGTTCGGTATCCTTCCAGCCGCTGTTAGGACAGGGAGAGGACATGAGTAATGCTGTAACTGTAGTTACATCATCTTCTTTCTTTTCCCCGTCTGCAGTTGATTCACTTGCTCAGTCCTCCTTGCTCCACTTCCAAACCCAGGTCCCAGGAAGGCCATAAGCACGTGGCTGCTCCTGAAGACTGAGGCAGCACCCATATGGGAGGTGGATGTCTGCCATGGCATGACTGTTGATGGACTCCTGTCTCATGCTGCTATCTGTATAGGCTTTATCAGCTAGGCATCCCTGTATTTAAACTGTGTGAAGGCTTCCATTTGTAGGTGCTTATCCAATCATGCAGATGAGTTAGATCAAGGAAGAACAATTTAGGAAAGCAGCTAGGTAACCGCAGCCTTGGTGTGTTAGCCTGCTCTTTGCTTAAAATAAAGTCCTTCCTCTGAGAGTAAAAGTCCTGGGAGCCATTTTTCTGGATAAAGATTTATTTAAGTTTTCAACTTAAAGGAAAAGACAGAACAGAAAAGATATTTGTAGTGGAGAGTAATGGGAGGGTAAGAGAGGATTCTTTCCACCCATGGAAAGGTGCAGTGGTGGTAGAGACGGCTTAAGCAGCAGCTTACATCTCTGTTGTACGAGACATGAATGTTGTCCTGTATCTGTGGAACCAGTTGTTTTAATCTATTGGTTTAGTTTTACCTTGTGCCTCCCTCTAGTTTCTCTGCTATTCTATGTTTAAAGGGTCAGATGAGTAGTTCTACTGTAGTGTTGCTTTTGAAAATGGGGGGACAAAAATGGTCTATCACTATCGTGACAGTCTAAAATTGCTTATCTTCAGAATTTCTTCCAGTCCTGTATTCATTATTGAAGCATTTTCAAGACAGAGTTGCAAGTTGTTGTAGCCACATGAGTTAGATCTGGTTATGCTTTGCTGGTTTGGAGAAGATTGTGTGCAGAGTAGCTTTTGTGTTCTTGTTCTTTCACTCTGCCATTCATGAGTGAATATTCATGGATCGTTTCCTTTCAAATATTTACTGGGTTGTCTGTTTTCATATGTTAAGTCTTCGTATGAAATAAGCAAGATAATTTTGAGAAAGCATTTTAATTAGAGCCTTAGAAGCTATAAATATTTCACTATTTAATAAAATAGTGCTGCAAGATGTAAATGATTAAATGGAACATGTTTCAGATACTTTAAATTGTATAACTTAAAATTATGCATGCTTTCACACTTCCAGATGGGACAAAAGCCTTGATATATTGCAACCCATATTTGTTGTTTCTCAGTGACTGACTTTTTTTTTTTACTTTTTTTTCTCCTGTGTGATATTGTAGGAAGTGGTCCTCCTTTGCTGAAAAGTAAAATGAGAAGATGAAGCTTTTGGGAACAAAGGTAGGCAACTTGTTTTACATTTCTATCTTCATTTTATGGATTACTGATGTAAAGAATGATTCAGTCTCTTTAATTATCTTAGAAGATCATAAAGAAATCATAATTGATAAAGAAGCTGATAGTGTGAAGCATCAGGGTCAGGTAATATGATTTAGGAGTATTGTGAATACAAGTCAAGTTTCATTGTAGTTCCCCTTACTGAAAAGGTCAAGAGTGATTTTTGTTTAAAATTGTGAATGTTTTCTATTTGAATAATGAACAAGGGAAATGAAAAGTAAAAAAAAATGGTTAATGCATTTGGTAAATGTTGTCCTTTAGTGATGCAGAAAGCTTTGTGTTGCAAGAACAATGCTATTTTCTGACTTTATTTACATCTGCACTCAATTTCTGGTGCTTTCCTTTCTGAAACACAAAGCTCAAGATGCATTACTGCGCTGCAAGAGTCTCATGAAAATTGAACTCCGCTATGTATTTGCATTTTAGAAGTCTGGGAAGGAGGGTCACATGTTTACAATAAGTCAAAGCAATTTGATATTCTTTTTCGTCCCTGAGAACAGGGCAGACTGCATGAATGATTTTGATACTTTTTTCATGAAAGTCTTATGTGAAACCAAACTGCAGACCCTGCTTTAAAGCAAAGTCAGCAATGAGGGGACAGATTTCCAGTTAACAATGAGAATATGATATGAGTGACAATAGAAATAAAGGTAGGGGGGAAAAAAGGTTAATTGTGCAAAGCAGATAAATACAAAAGTAAGAATAATTTGTGACTTGGGATTCTAAGCATTGCTTATAGCCTCCTTGTGTTCTTGGGAATTTGATTTTACTTTCTATGCTACTGAAACAGGAGATCAATTGATATTAATCAATTAGTACTTTTCTGTGGTACTCTTTCTGTTTTGGGGTAGTTTTATTTTTTCTTTTTAAATTTGATGGACCATTTGCTTGCAAAAAACCCAAACTGAACCCTGATACTGTGTTCCCTGCTGGAGGTTTTAAAATAACCTGGGGCTATTTCCCCTTGGAATAAAATGTATATGTTGCAGTTATGTTTTGATAATACAGCTCTGTAGCTAATATTCAGATGTTATTTGCTGCTCTTGCTGTCATTTTGTAAGCAAGATGACAAAGGGAAAAATGAAATGATATGGATTCTTTGACATCACATGTGATTTCTCAACTGGTATTTTGACATTAACTTCTATAATTACTAGTGGATATTAAATAAGAAAGAGCTTTACCATCAGGAATTTTGAAATAAATATTTTGTCCACTATTTATAACATTAGCTGAGAGTCAACTAAAAAAAAAAAAAAGAAACTTTTTGTTCATTAGAAACTTTCATTCAAAAGAAAGTTAGTTTTAATTTTAAAAGCAAAATAACCTTTTGCTTAACTCATGTTTTTAATATCTATTAAATATTGTAACAGTATGAGGTTTAAAAATATTGTGAATATAGAATAAAATGTCATATATATGCCTTGCTTAAATTTACTTTAATAGATGTTGGCAGTTGAATAGTTGAACACCAAAGAATAGACTTTTCTGTCCTAATCCACTACATTTGAGTCTGGGGAAAAAAATAAATTGGTCGATTGAGTATTATAAAGAACAGCTGCTAAATACCTGCACTTCATCTCTGGGCAGCTCAGTGTTCAGAGAGAGAGGCAGACTGAATTACACACAGAAGTATAAGGTAATTGTGGGGATATTACAAAGAGAATCATAAGACAGATGGCAGCACTTACCTGCACCTGCTTTGGACAGATGAGCAGCCCTTCTTTTGAATGTTTCTATTTCTTTAGAGAAAGGTATCTGGAAGTTCAATTAGGGATTACTTTTTTTTAATGCTAGGTGTTATGAGACACAGACATTTTAAAAATTCCAGTGAGGTCATCAGAGGTGAGTGCTTGCATCAGCTGAATACGATTTAAGTATTTAATCTTCAGAAACCCTTGCTAATCTCTGATAGGTTTTTGATTGTCCAACACATTGTAATACTTACCCAAATTATTACAGTGCTATTGTCCCATGCATTGGTTTATATTGGCTTGGAATAATTATCAGTTCATATTTTAAAACCCTAAATCTGTTAAGATGAGTTGTCACCAGCAGAAGGAGGAGGAGCATAGAACAGATCAGAAAGTCTTTGCTGTAACTGTAGGATAGGTAAAAATAAGTAAATAGGATAAGGCAGGAAATACAGGGCTGAAGTCATAATGAGTCATAATCATGCAAGTGAACAGATGCCCTGCAATCAATATAAGAAGAGATGGGTATTTAATTAGAAACATAAAATAGTTTCAGCTAAAAATAACATCTGTAAATTTGTTTTGTGATACCACAGCAGCAGGTGTTGTTACGTGGTAGTAACACTGTTTTGGTAAAGTATTTTGCAAAAGCCAGATTGTGACAGCACTACTTCAGCTGACAAGTGTCCTGCTCCAACAGGTCCATTCATGGTATGTTTCCTGTGAATTCCTGTGAAGGGAATACTTCTGTCCTGGTTTAGTGGCCAGGCCAGCCCTAAACCACAACAACTTGTTGCAGTACAAACTTCAGAAATCCAGTTGAATATTAGATGTGTCAACTAGAAATGACAAGGCTAAGAGTTTGGAGGCCCTTAGATATTTTTACTTTAAATGTGGTTATTACTATCCCACAGAATGGGTAGAGTGAACTTGAACCTCAAACGAAATGCTTCTAACCCGTTTTCAGTTTAGGAAAAATAAAACCAGACAGATTTTTGTCTTAACAATATTTCCTGTCACTTCTGTCCTGACACTCCTGTCATATTATTCATGTGAAAATTTTAAAATGTAGCCTTTTGGCCATTAGAAACTTCCATCCTTTGCTTGTGGGAATAGAATACATCCAAATGACAAAGAAGGGTGGTGAAACACTGGAACAGACTGCCCAGGGAGGTGGTAGGTGCCCCATCCCTGAAATCATTCAAGGCCAGGTTGGACAGGGCTCCAAGCAACCTGATTTAGTTGAAGATGTCTCTGCTCAATGCAGGGGGTTTTGACTAGATGACCTCTAAAGGTCCTGTCCAACCCAAGCGATTCTGTGATTCTGCCACACTAGTGATGTCGAACATACTTCTGTGAAGTCAATATACAGATCACTGGAAGCTGCAGAAACTCAGTCAAACTTACTCGTGTAGTTTGTTTGCATTGACAAACCAGATGATCAAGAATTCTGTCCTTGATTTTGAAAGAAGGAGAATACAAGTTTAGTGAAGTAATTTCCTTTCCTAATCAGGTACATGTGATTTCCTTTTAAGCTCTATAACATCATTGAAGAGACCATGGTGGATTTGGATTTCAACTGTTGTGTGGTAGATCATAAGCCTCTATTAAATGATAAGATGGTGAAGCATAGTGGTAAACTAGTAGGATTGGCTTGCAGATCGAGGAGTAGAGAAGTGAGGTGATAAAAGGAGCTTTGAGAGAACATGAACATGTGGCTGCAGCAAAGAGGCAAAGCTGGTGTTTTGCCACGCTGTTTGCTCCCGAGGAGTTTAGGAATGTGCTAAAGCAGTGTTTTGCCTTCTCCCGCGAGAAGCCCTCGGAACAGTCTCAAACTGCAGTATCAATAGTAGGAGTTTGAGACTAAAACAAGAAAATGAACTGTAGCATATCTAAGGTTAGCATAGTATTACCTAAGAGTCCTCGGGAAATTAAGACATGAAATGGCTGAGCAAATGGTTGTGTAGCATAACCTAGTACTAAATCAGCCTTGATACCAAAGGATTAAAAGGGTGGTAACTGCAAATCCTACTTAGCATTCTGATACTACACAAGGTAAGGTTCCTGTTGAAATCTCACAAAATGTGCTGGAAACTGGGCTGGCAACCCTGGTAAATAATCCGGGAGAAAAGGGGTAAATAATAACATGATGTTTAAGTACACAGATGTTCAGTCAGCTTTATATTTGACTTTCTGAAGAATGCTCATATGACGTGACTGAAAGGCGTGCAGAACTACAGTATTTATAAATGCAAAGTAATGCACTTAAGGACAAGATAAAACAGCTGCGTCAACATATATGCAATGTTGGGCTCTAATTTAGTTCTCAGTGCTTAGGAAAGACAGCTTGGAGTTACATTAAAGAACCAGAATAGGCTCAGAATGGGAAGGAACAGAGGTGTGGAAGAGGAGAGAGTCTAAAAAGAAAGATGAAACCGATTCTTCAAATGAAGGAAAAAATGAGATGTGAAATATGATGGAGATTTCTGAAATCATGAGAGTATTGAAAAGGTGAATAGGGAGTGATTGCTCACTGTTTCTGACAATGCCAGTTCTAAGAGGTGCCCAATGCCATTATTCAAGCAGCAGCTCTAAAGTATAAAATAATATCCCTCTTCCTCCTTTGAGAAAAGTTAGTAATTTAAACTTATGGCTTCTAGGGATAGGGAGGTCGAGAGAATAAGAAAAAAAATGTGGAGAATCCAGTGTCCATTAGTGGCTGTAAAACGTCTTCCCTAAAAAAGTGATTGTCAGATGCTCTTATGGTATTGCAGGGAAGGATCTTTCTCCTGACGTATACTGAGTGTCACACTTCTTACACTCTACCCTTGAACACTTGTGAATGCCTAGTTGTTTGAGGTCAGGTAACAGGGTAAGCAGACCTTTGCTCTGATGACATATAAAGGTTTCTCCACTCATATATTTTAACTATATCTTAACATTTTGGCATCCTGAAGAACAAATGCAACAGAGAACCATTTCTTCCTTAATCAGGGGAGCTTTCAGAGTTAAAACTGATGGGAAGCTGTTGCTCAGGTCCACTGTTTGAAGGAAAGCAAGGCCAAGTCTTCAGCAGTAGCCATGGGTCTGGTCTTTTTGGCTCTCTACCGATGCCCTGCTCTGGAAGTGCCTGAATGCCCTTGGTAACTGCGTATGCAGTGAAATCTCTGGGACAAAATGGAGCAGAAGCTGAAATTAAAGCTCTGCAAATTGCCTGGCAAAGGTAGGGACCTTGTTTACTGAGTTCAAATGCTTAAACCTGGCAGCACTGAGCATCTCCTATCCAAAAGAACTTGATTCACAGTGAGGCTGAACCATGCTGGTTAAGACAGAGCAACTCACTGGGATCAGTGTGTAAGCACATCAGCTTTCGGAAAGGTACTGCAGTGTTAGGTCTAGGCACCAACAAAACTTTACAGAACCAGGAGAGTGCTCTGTCATGTAAATGTCAGTTCAGTGCCCGAGGCCATTTGTGGCTTTATCCCTATACGCTAAATAAATTATCTTCCTCTAATTCTCTAGCTTTAACCCTGTCTCAAGATGTATTGAAAGAATCTCAAGATATATGAAGGAATCTCTCAAGGCCATTCCTTTTTTTTTTTCTTGTACTCAATGATAATTCAGAATACATGAACAATAATCCATTTGATTGCATCCAAGCCTGAAATTTATTTTCATTTACACTTATGTTATTTCTCTTGTCTGTGGGTGGCTTTCTTGGCTGGTTATAACACTTCCACCCCAGACCCCCCAAAGCTTTTCCCAAGCATTCTATAAATGCTTAACACTGTAGCAATCAAACAGCTCTCAATTATTGTATGCAGATAGTATATCTGCAGAAATAAGGCATACATAGGGATGGGCTATATATAGATCTTTTTCTTCTATTTTGTTGCATTTAAACCAGTGCTGCTGCTCGAGCAGGTTTAACCTTTTTGTCCCAGAAATCAAATTCTACATGCCTCTGAGCTACTTTCAGAATAAAGCTGGAGATTCCGAAGTGGGAGCCTGCCTCGATGAACAGAGGCTTGAAAAGTCACTTGTGATATTTGTTTTGTCTTGGATCACAGTAAAAGTTTGAGGTGATATCTGGAAAAGTTTTAAAAAAATTACCCCTCTGCCACTTCTGTCTTCAGTAGGATGGCTTGTCAGTGAATTTCAAAATAAGAACCTTTCTTAAACGTCCCATGTTCTCTGCTTGGCAGACACCTGTTTGCATCTGTTAATATACATCTGCTGTCATTCTGCCCAGCTGTGTTTGAGAAACAGCTTTTCTGTAGTCTTCCCCACAGCTCTTCCCAAACATCTGTAACAATCCCGTGAATTCGTCTGATGACTGTATTATTAGGACAGGGAATTGCTTGGAGTAGTCACAGGTAACTTTTAGAATGAAATGGTGTTCTCGGTGTTAAACCAGTAGAAAACTGTAGTGACATCAGGGATATCAACACTATTAATATAATCAGGATTTACATTGGAATAAAAGAAAATCCACTTTTTAGTTCTAAAATTAGTTAACTCTGACTGTAAACACAGGACTTTTAACCATTTAATTACTTTTTGTAGACCCTTCTCTCTCTGTATATAATTCATGTGTTTAGATATCGCTTATTAATTCTTTTTTTAAACAATTTTATATTAATAGCTTTGATTCAGGTAAATTAAATTTTTTTTTATGCAATTTATGTAATATTCTCCTGGACCTTGTGGTTTACTGTTGTAACATTTACAAAGCCTGTTTTTCTGACCTTATATTCTAACTCAGGCTTTTGTCTAGAGGCCTATAGAATAAATGTTAAGCACAGGTTTATGCTAATATGCACATTAGTTTGCAAGCTAAATGTTAAGGCAATACTTCAAAAGGAAAAAGTAGAATCAAAGGAAATATCATCATGATGGAAAAACTGAACAAACACATACAGTGTAATACATCAGTTGTATTTTGCTTTGCCTAATTGTACTAAAGACATGTAACTTTTCATATATAGACTCTTCTCTGGCTTCAGTAAAAATGTTACTTTGTAGTATTCTTTCATTGACCAATCTTCTGATAATGGTAATAAGATGACTACATTTCTTTATACTTCAGAACTAGATAACTAGAGAATACTTTTTAATGGATGGAAGGTACACAGAAAAAATCTTTTAAGTAATTAATCATATTTATCTACTGATGAAAAGAAAGTAAAGTAGTTAAAATACATGTTGCCTTTTATTTAAATAAAAGATTTGCTTTTGTATAACGTATAATGCTGTTTTTGAAACACATACTGCAAATATGGCCTCTAAAGTGCAAAAAAGAATTTGAAAAATGGTTTTCCACTTGTCACACAGTGGTCTTATTGTGTATAGCTGAAAACATCAATGCAATAACCAAAAAGGGATATTCGTGTTCCCTGATGTCATTCTGGTCATTAAGAACAGATGCCAGTGTGTGCATTTGTCCCCGTGTCCATCTCTTCATCCTTAGCTTGTTCTTTACCATGGCTGGTAAAAGCTTCTCAGAACCTTTAGTTGAGAGTATACATTTGATTTCCTCTTTTAGTACTGACATAAGAAAAAAGTAGTATTATGCATTTATTAATATGTGCTAAATCCTTGACTTATTTTAGATGGAAACCTACAAAATCAAACATGCAGCAGATCTTGCTTTTTTGTTATGTACAGTGGGAGTCAGGCTGAATGACTAGAGGAGGTAAAGAGGTAGGATTAAATACAGATTGTACGCATCTTTCTTCCTACCCCTCAAGCTATTCTTGTTTGTATGTTCATAGGCCTATAAATTTGTAACAGAATGCTGTCCTAAGCTGTAGTATTTAATAGAATATGATTACATTATAAGCTGAGAAGAAATTAAAAAAAAATAAAATAGAAGATTTAATCACATGTCGCTGAAAGGTATAACTGAAAACACAATGAATATGTTTGTACTCTGCATTTTAAAACCAGCTGGCAGTTTGAGGAATCTTCAAATTAACTGCGATGTGAATATTCACTGGAAATACATTGAGAAATGAGAAATGTTAGTATGTTCAGTAATTTATTAACTGTATCTACGTCTAGAAATCTAATTTCTTCTGCAGAAAGCAATTATACAAAAAGTACTAAATATACTTTATATAATAAGTATATGATTTATTCCAAATTTTTTTCAATCTCCTATATATATTGAACAATGATCATAATGCAATTAATATAAACAATGTATTTGTAAACAAAAATTATGGAAGTTTCGGAATTAGAACTGTTCAGGCAATGGATTTAAACAAACATTTTAAAGCATATACTTGCCTTTTAAGATTGTAGTTTAGCCAAGGATTATTACTAGCTGAAACTTTGCTCTGCACTGCATTCTTAAAGCCTATTGTTTCCTGCCTATAAAATTAGTCATTAAAGTAAAAGTCTGAGGTGTTCCCAGGCAGACTGAAGAGTACAATAGAAAAGTATTTGGTCTATAAGGATAATTTATTTTCTTTTTTCTTAATTTTCTACCAGGTAGCTTTGAGGTAGTGAGATAATTATGTCTAAGTAGGAGCTGAATAGAACTTGTATGTGTTCTAGATACAGGGATTGTACCCTGTACAAGGGTATAGGGTCAATACAAGGGTAGTATCTTTTTATCAGAGCAGAAGTGAGCATCTGCCATTTCATATAAGCAAATGAGATGTTTCACACAGTATATGGAGCATGTAATATGCTACAAACCCAAGCTTTACTACTTTGTAGTATTCACTGTTTGAAAATAAAATGGTTAACATAAAGAGGTTTAGTTGCAATACTTAGTTCTCAGTATCTCAAACACTTTAAAAATGAGCAGTATTTTGCTACTTACTGTTTGTCTTTAAAGCTTCTTCACAGCTATGTGATTGGACATCTTGCTGATTCACACAAGAATCTTGTTTTACTCTTTTTTGTTTGTTTGTTTTGTTTTATTTTTTTATTTTAATCCTCTTGATTCTTGGGTACGGTCAGCTATTAGCCCAGGACGTTTTGACTTACGTCCAATCTGTGGAAGCCCTTTTATTCAAAAGAATATACCAGGCCTAAGGGTTTTGCATCTAGGAATGCATGATAAAAGTGGGGATTCACTTCTGTACTGAGACAACACGCTGAAAGGAGGAATGACAATTGAACCCCTTGCGTGTTGATGCTATGTACCAGTTACCTGACCTAAATAAACCAGGAGCAGAGTTTATTCCTGAATAAAAAGGAAAGATAAAAACACAAAATGAGTACTTGCCTGGGACTTCAGGTTCATATTTTTCTGAATGGTGAACTAAATTGCCCATGAATGACAATTCTAAAATAAGAAAGGAAATGCTTTTTTATCTATGCTAAAATAAGATTTAGTTTTTGGTATATTTCCATTTTTCAACTACATTTATAACTTTCATCATATAATTCAATTCCACTAACTTTTTTTTAATTTTAGCAATAAGTTTTTTACTGGCTAAACTTTTCAATTATTAGTGACAATAAGGTTTAGGATTATTCAGTGTTGTATGTTATTTTTAGATGTTGTTTTCATTCTGCTGATTAATATGTTTCACCTTAAAGAGACTAGATTGTACTTTATCTTGAAACCGCATCATCATGAAGCATTTCAGTGAGGTCATGCTTGCTTTCTGTAAAGGCTATTTAGACAACAGTTTGCTTCAAGCTTATGTTTCCTTCCTACTAGAACACGCAACCTCTGTTCTGCATTACATACGGGCTGGTAGACTTTCCCCATCTGCTCCTCTGAGACAGCTTCCTTATTCCTTTCTTGCTAGGCATATTTAGAAACTGCAAGCATTGGAGTCTCATCCGAGGCTGTGCTGGTTGGTGATGATCTCCTTTTCTTTTAACCTTTAAGCCAGGATTTGTTTATTTTTCTCCTCTGTCTTTCGTTCTACCAAGAGCTTCAGAGGTTGCACCCCTTGTTTCCTCATGCTAGGAGAGAAGCAGATATTCCTATTTCACAAAAGGAAGATGTATATGTGAGGATTATTTTTTTTGGAGGGTATTTCTCCGGTGTTAAACTCAATATTGAAACCTGGGGAGGGGAAAGCTAATTACAGATCGCCCTAATGATTTCTTCTCTTGTAGAAAAAAAATAAAATCAGTTATCTTCAGATACATAGATATCATTAAGATATCAGTTGCCAATGTACATTGATGTTCCTAAGCAAATATTAGTGGCAAATCACACCTCCTGTGCTAGCCTGTATTAGGAATGTTTTTCATTCAATGGCATAGCCGACTATTTTCTTACTTAAGTAATTTTGAAGTTTACAGAACAAATGAGACTAAAAAGATGAGCGTCCCGCATCAGGCTTTTCCCAGTGTTTCTGGGTCTTAAATGTGCTCATCCATCTCATGACTGAAGTTGGCAATAATAAAACTGTTTATGTGGAATCCCAGTGAAATTAGAAAGAGGGAGATTTAGACTTGACCAGATCAGTGAAATGTTTCTAATTCTGTCTGTTGATAATATTTCACTGAATAAATTTCTGTAGGAAAAATTCAAATTTTCTTCATCTTTTTCTGTCTGTGGTTTTGTGTTTTTTAAAATCACTGACTTAATGGCTCAATCGTGAAGGAACTTTATGCCTTGTCATCCAATGACTGGTGAAATAAATGTACGTTAAAAGCATTTGATATGATGCTATGAACTGCAATATTTCTGGGGTTTCCACAAGGGTTTTTTTCCCCCAGTAGGTATAATCCATAGTTGTTATATCCCACCTCCACATTGTCTACTGTTCTTACAACATAAAGTTGCAGTAGCTTTATATTCTGTAGAGTATTTAATTCCATCTGGGACAACTAAAAATTACTTGAAAATAATTTTCTTCCAGAATGTGCTGGCAATTTGAAATTTTATGTCTGTGTAGAGCTTCTTAAGGTTTCTTTGAGCTTGTTTTTGACTGTTAACATCAAATAAGGAGGAAAAAGTCCTGTGTTTTAGCAGTTTTAGCAGATCCCATTGACCTGAATTTAGGAAAAGCGTTGAGGACTTTTCAGCTGTGCACCTGTGGAACGCATTCTTTCTACTTTACTGTGTGTGTAAATATGCTACGTAATCCTCTAATAATCCTTCTTTTCTTTTTTTGTGTGGGAATGCGGAGGATTTTGTGCTATAAGGCTTCCTAAATCTGGTAGTTAAAGATGTCTTCATAAACAAAATGTTATTTCAAAACAGACTTGACTTACACAGAAGTTACAATATTACTTTGTATCTCTGAATATTCCACTTTCTATTCCACTGGAAAGTTTCTAATGTTTCTCTAGCTATTTTAGGATTTCTTTATCTGAAACATGCAACTTTTCCAAAGCAGTTTCAATTAACAAATATGATTTTTCAAAATACCATTAATTCTGAAATAAAAAAGATTTTATTTTTCTCTAATGCGTTAGTGTTCTAGAGAAGATTTATAATTTTATCTTTACTCTTCTGGCAAATGCTGGGATGACACAATCTGAAATAGGGTTACAAAAACTCTGTTCTCCTTGAGCCAAATATGATTATATTTATTTGCAAAAATGAAATCTATTGAATATTTACAAATAGAGAGAGAACAGAGACTGAAGAACAGCAAGGCAAATTTTTAAAGTATTTCAGTGGTTGAGTCCAATTACAACTTCCTAATAAAATCATACTTTGTATTGTCAATATATGTAAATGATTCAGGATCATTTGCATAATTACAAATTATGTGTCCTTTTTTGAGAGAACTGTTTTGGCTCCCTGCAAATAAACTTTAATAAGTGTATTTCTACAAAATAGAGACATGTCAAAGTGAAACTGTCTTTTTGGATCCCTAAATTGTTCTGAGTGTTACCAGGCATACTGAAAAAAAGAGTAAATTTTATTTGCAAACAGATCATTAGGATAGGTTGGCTTTTCTTACTTCTAGATATAAGGAATGTCCTGTCTTATATATACTGCGTACGAATGACTTCCATTATAAGCAACCTTCTGTGGTGGGTTTGAGGAGTGAAAAGAAAAAGTAACTTTTTCTTGAAATACTCAAAGATTGAGAAGTCCAGAAATAAACTGCATTACTGCAACATTGGGTTGTTGCTTCTCAGATAAAAATTGGTGTGTTTGTTTTTTCTTCTAAAATGATGTCGTTTTCTTCTGTCTAAAAGATTAGGGGAAAATACCTCAGATTGATGGAAGTGCCTGTACTTAACATGTTATTGAAGGAAGTTATTCTTCCAGTAATAAGCAACATAAAGTGTCTCTGAATCAAAGGAGTTCCAGAAGGAGCTTTGAGAGAAAATATAGAAAATCATGATGTGTGTGATTGAGGAAAATTTTTATGTGAAACTTAGTAAGAAGATATGTTTTCTTCCCTGAGAATGTTTCAGTACAAAAAGAAATGGCAGATTTCTTAGAAGACACTAAGTAAAACTCCCAATGCTTATGTGCAGATTATTTATTATATCCACTATTGCTGGGTCTTGTAAATATGGTGAAACAAGTTAAGTTATGAGGGTAGGGATGAAAGAATGAATTCTGTCACCTTTATAGGTTTGAGTATCACGGGAGTCGTTGCAATAGAGCTTAGTGTTGTGGTTAATGAAATACATATAATAGAGTGTTAAAAGGGTAATGCTTTCTAAAAAAAAAAAAAAAAACCAAACAGAAAAACAACAAAAAATGGTGTGATTCTCTAGTTCCTTTCACTTTGAAACCAGTAACTCCAAGTGGGGAAAATAAACACATCAAAACGTTCAAGTCAGGGGTGGCAGGGGAAGAAATGTTTGGGTGTGCTTTTCAGGTGAATGTGCTGGCAGCAGGTGGGTTAGTAGAAGCAGTGTGCCACCTGGCACTGCACCTGAATACCACCCTTTGAATCTCCTATTTCAAATTCCAGAGAAATCCTTTGATTTGGTGAATGTAAAAATAGGGAGTGTGGATTTATGTTTCTTTTTGTTAAAATGTTCCTAGTGTGTTTAGTTTGTCTGCAGAAGTGTAGTAATATTTGCTAATAATTTCATGTTACATGTTTTTCCTGGATGTTGTGGATACTGAAGTTAGTTTCCTTTCTTTGCTTCTTTCATCATATGAATGGATCATGGGTACATATTTTTTCCATTTCATCTGAAGCTGGCTACCATGTCAAATGTGAGGATACCAAGGGTCTTGCTGGCTTAGCAGTGCTTTAGGTTGGTTCATTACAGTAGTGATAGCTTAGTCTGTATTTTTCTTGAAAAAAAACCTTGTAAATAATTTATACTGAGCAAAACTTCAGCTACAGAAAAAAAGTGTAATATTTTCCAGTAATAGCACTGGCAGATAAAGGAATTCTTATGTGCTTAGGATATTAGCTTAGGTAAAAGCTTGTTATTTTCACAGATGGTTACAATATTGCTGAAATTTTTCTGATAATTATTCATGCATAAATTTGTTAAGCATATGTCAGGGAGAATAGTTGTTTTTTTAGTATTTGTATATTTGTCCTCCATTGTTAAGGACAACAGAGGATATATGGTTGTGATAGGGAGGCATTTTGCAGTGGAAAAATTCAATATTCTTGGTATATCTTTGCTCGGTATATACATTATGTGATTTATAACAAATTACATGACAAGTATAGCTACTAGGTTGACTGCTGTTTTTTAAAAAAAATTACAGCTCATTAATCAATATTCATTTTTCATATAAAAGCATTATTATTTTTAGGCATCTAAAGGCCACGAATACCCAAGAGTCAACACATTATTAAAACTGTTGAGTATCACACTCATTCGTTTCAGTTTAAAGGCTGACAAAATTTCCTCTGGAATAACTGGATCTGAATTCAGTGTGCCTGTTTGCAACAACAGAACGCACTAATAATAAAGTGCAAGGCTATGTAATAGAAACGAATGAAGTGTAAAATAAAATAATAGAAGAATATGACAAGCTAAATGCTTTCTGCAATGCAGTATTCTTGGTAGTGAGTACATCATTTGAAAAAAAAAAAAAATGTTACCTTCACATTTGCTAATTTTACATAGGAGATATTTCTGACTTATCTACCTGTGTGAACAATGCTTTGTTGTTTGTCTGGTTTATCAGATCTTTGGATCTAAAGTTGAGTAGCCACGATAGCTGCTGTGGAATAGATATTACCTCGAATATTCAGTAGTTCAGGACTAAATATTTTGTTCTCTATCTTTTAATGTAGTTGCTATATAGTCTGCAGTGATTTACACAGTTTCAACAGAGGCATAAAATCACTCTAAAATTGCAACTTGCCTTCTTATTTGAAGTACTCTGGAAATGCAGCACACCTTTTCTGTACTGTGCCACATTCAGGGAGGAGCTTAAGTCTGCAGAGGTGAGACCACAAAAACACAGTAGGCTAAGAAACAATGAAGGGAATGCTGTGTAAGTTGGAAAGCGGCACCAAACCACACTTTGCTTTACTTTACTAGTATTATTTGCTATTCTGTCTTTATATCCAGTTAAATTCTGGTCAGCCTGCACAATTAGGCTACAATTAAGGAAATGAGGCAATCTTAATAAGCAAACAGAACACATGCCCTGAAGCTCTGCACACTTCGTTTGTGCTGCTCCTTCCAGGGAAGGCAGTTGCGGTGGCACTTGGACTGCCATTTCCAATTGAAAATTTTGTACTTCCAAACATTTTCAGTCCTAGAACAGTACAGAGCGTAGCACACATGACATTCACAGGGTCATGTTTACCTTTCCTGGCAGCACTGCACATACGCCTATTATAGACGGATGAGAGAACTGCCAAAGCAGTAGACTTGAGATTGGAAGGTGCAGGGGGTGACAGGGAGGTTTCAGAAGTTTCCCATACTTTGCCTTTAAGATCATCTGTGAATGAACAATGATTCAGATCAATTCTGATGAAAACTAAATTGGTTTGCCATCCATAGCAATTTTCTTATCCTTCTCCCCTGTCTCTTTGCCCTCTCTGAAATGATGAGCTGTTGGTTACATAGCATTGTGCCTGGGCCTGAGATAGTGGGGATTCCTTTCCTAATAGCCACAGGTGGTCATCTTATAAGACTGAGATTTGATTACCCATATCATTGGCTTAGCTCGCATAGCTGCAAATGCTATTAAAGGTAATAAAATTATCCAACCCTTACATCACTGTGCTGTGGGCAAAGGATATTGTTCTCAGCAATCACCATTTACGTCTAACCATTTAACACTGGTGAAGCTATGCTAATGGCTTTCTATGACATTTTCGAAAGGACAGCCATTAGATCAAATGAGGAGATATCCACCTAGCAAAATGTAACATTCAAATATTTATGAAGAAACAGAATTACCAAGTTTGTCATCAATGACATTGGTAAACAAGGCTGTTCAGGGCTTAGGTGCAGGAACAGATCTCTTGCCCTTTCTTTTCCCAGCCTAATAATTCACTACTGTGGGCTGAAACTTGGGCTGATGTTGTGATTGGATATGAAGGGCGATATAGTTTGTAAGGCTTTAAATCAGTAGAAGAGTGAAGTGAAATCACAAATGGGTAGACAAGATAGGCAAGAAAGTTAGACCATTCACTGCTTTAATTACGAAGAAAGAAGAGGGCTTTACGATCTGTTTTATGGACCATTCATATCAGCCCTGACATATGTGAGGATTCTGCTAGGGGTGCACATCACCACCGGGGAAAGGCGCAGCAATGACTCTGTCATATCATTGCCTGGAGTCATGCATTACCAGTTCTCAGCTATTGCTTGCTCTCTTTGAATAAAAATTTTCTATAATTTTTTATTTTTTAAATTGCAAAAGACATAATGTCCAAGCCTTTGCCTTTCCAGTGATACTTCTCCTCTTCCTTCCTAGCTAAATAAGGTAAACATAATTGGTTAAATCACACTACTTCTGTCATGCAGTGTTCATTCTATTTATTCCATGCTCTCTGCAAAACCTAACATCCAGTGTATGTTTGTCAAATATTAAATAATTCTTGTATATTATAGAGTGGTGTTTTAGATCAACAAAGGTTTGCTATTGTATATTAGTACAGATAATTGAAAAATTTAAGAGTAAATAAGTGGCATAAATAGCAATGTTTGACCTTACAGAAAAAACTAATTTTATCTGTAGTAGGTGTTCAGGATCAGGGTTTGATACGGAGTCTCATCCTACAAACTTTTATTCATTTGACTTCAACCACAAAAACCTTTCAGTCATTATTTAATCTTTGACACTAGTAGTCCTGCTATGGTCAGCCTGTATTCATAGAAACTAGAGTTAATGCTAGAGGCAAAAGTTTTCAGAAATTACTTTTTAAGTGTTAGTGAAGTGAGTGTGGAAAATAATTATCGCCATATCCATTTGTAACCTTTAAAATACTTAGATTATGTAACTATAAAGTCATAAAACATGGCTGTTAACACCATGACTTCTAAGTATATATGATAATGTAATTGGAAGGTCAAAGAGAAGATCTCGTAAATACTTACATGAATAATCTTTGCTTGTTAATTATTCTTTTTAGGTGAGCAGGACATTTCATTGAGTATTGCTCATTGGAATAAGCAGTGCAGGATCAGACCTTCAGTGCTGAGCAATGAATGGGAACTCCATAATGTCGCTCTGATAAATTTTTTTTTAATCTGTTCTTTCTGATGATCTGGTTAGTTCCCAAAACAGCTGGGGTGGAAATCAGTCCAATTCCAAAAGACAATGGAAATTTGCTTCAATTACAAGGTACCGTAATTGGTTGTAGTATCAAGTTGAAAGTTGCACACTGAAAAGCAACTGATTCATGATCCATAGGAAACAATTCCACCCCACCAGCTGTTTTAATGTGGAACTTCACTGGCAATAAAATATAAATCTACTGTCTACAAGGCTGCTCAGTTTTATGTCTATTTTTCTAACAACTTGAGTCTTCTAGGTGAGGATTTCATTAATTTCAAATGTTCAAATCTTGACATATTAATTTGAGTCTTCTATACACCCAAATAGATGAAAAAGCATGCTATCTCCAACTATTTTCAATCTAGGAATCTGACCTGTTCAGCAACTTTGGTCGTGTTTGAAGGCCACAAGGGTAAAGAAAGTGTGAAGGGGGATTTTTTTTTTCTCATCCTGAAATCTTGGGATTAAGGAAAAAGCAGAATTACTTGTTCAGTACCCAAATGAGAGGTTTGTGTTTGCTAAATCCTAATGAAAGGTATCAAAATTCATATGTTGCTCCAGCTGTATAATGCAAAAATAATTTGAAGATTTTGCAGGCTTTATCCTGAGGTAAGCTATGAATCTGGATTTTGCTTTCAGTTGCATGGATACGGTATCACAGAAACTTGGTCTAAATCTGCAGTTGTAAAATGACTGTGAATGGTCACATTTATATTTTAGGTTTGCAAAACAATTAACTCTGGGGTTCTTAAGAAAAGCAATCATCAAACCTTCTCCCGTCAGCCTGGTCCAACAATCTTTATCTTGGCTGAGTTAAAATATTTGAGGGGTAATTACGTAGATCACCTTCAAATGTGTAAAGGTCTGGTTCACAGTTATACACATGGTATTTCATTATTTGCTTAACATTTGTACATAAATCTTTTAGGTTTTAATTACTGTGCTGAAGTTATATCTACATTCATAGGGTAATACTGCATTTCACAACTTTCATCATGATGCATTTAGACAGTGGAATCACAACATCTGAAATTTTATGTTATCTGTTGACTGCTTATATATATAAACAAAACAAATCTTCAGAGAGAAACGGGGTTTTCTGTATACATGCACATACTAAAGTTGTCCCATAATGTTTTGTATATGTATTGCTTTATAGCTTTGGTTTGCTTCTTTCTGGATGGCTGCAGTCACAGGAGAGTGGCTCCGTTCATTGGTTTGTGCTACAGCATTGGTAACTTGAGGAATAGTGTGGTCCTTGTGTGCTGCATACTGCATACGGCAACGTGAGATGCAGTCAGGGGCAATTGATTTCTCTGTACAAAGATTACTGAATGTATATAGCTGTAAATGCAGACACACGCACAAAATTTTTTTTCCCATTTTTCAGCAAGTGTAGGCCTGTTCCCCATAATACTAATATTTCCCCAGGTTTAATATAATTTAAAACACAGTAGAAAAAGCTTAGAGAAAATATATTACTGGGTAAGTGGAGTTACTGACTTTTAGCATATATGCTACAAGCCAGTAACTTGCCATATGAATATATATAGCATACATTTGGGGGTGGGGGGAGGATCTTATTCCAGTGCTGGCTTGTGCTGATTTCATCTGAGTTGATATGATGATAGGACTCAACCCCTTGAGATTGTGCTGTAACTTTTGCAAGGGTGCAGTGACACTTACAAACATTATGGCTATCAAAACTTCTAATGATGAAGTCCTTCCTTCCCTCCCTCCTGCAAATGAAACATGAGTGTTTTAGCTCAAACCATGCAAATGGGTATCTGACTGAATTAAACATTTTCATTATAGGGATAGTCAACAATTCAGCATGTTTAATACTGCTTTTTATTTCACTGATCAGCTGATGAATTAAAACTATTGCACTCTTTCAACATCAGACTCATGCATGGAATTAAAGAGAGCATGATAATTAGACACAGCTCCTTGTACTAAATGTGTGCCTATATCACATGCTGGCATCATCTGAGATTTAAAAGGGCACTAACTTTGGTATGTTTTTCCATTACATATGAACAGCACCATTCTTTCTTGCATAAATATAAGAGATAGTATATTTATATACCCCACTTCTAAGCTTGAAATGTATAATCAGTGCCAATTCTGTAATCAACAGCATTTAACTCCTTGTTTACGTGTCTTGGCTTAATTTAAAGAATAGATTGCCTTGGTGCCCTTCTCTTTGAAGTGCACTGAAAGTGTAATACAAGTAGCTTTCTATGGGAACTAACAGCAGCAAAAACGTGTGTGTGGGAAGGGAACATGCTTGCTTGGTTGATTTTTTTTGTGTGTGTGTTTGTTTCCCAAATCTCTGAAAGTTATCCATGGTTAATTATATTTTTTCCTAAAGTGCTTGAACATATTGATTTGAGGCATCTTGGTATTCTTGTTTGGACTGCTGATATTTCAATTCTGAGCTGGTACTCACTGGGCCACCAAAGAGAAGACCTGCTTAGAACAGGGGGGCTTTGAGTGCTGCAGCTGCTGTGGGTCTTAGATCAAGAGGGAACCTTGGAGGAAAGAAAAATATTTAACAAAATTGGACTGCAGTAGCATTCAAGAGGTTCAGGGATCAATGTACATGCTCCAGCAGGTCTAGGAAAAATATGACCGGGGATCAGCCTGGTTATAATTAAACCAGTAGGAAAGCTGGAAAGGTTGACTCTCTTCTTTTATTCTAGTGTAACTCATATTAAGGTGTCACTAAAATAACTTAGGCAACATTCAAATATCATAAGTGACATGTGAAAAGTGTTTAATGAAATTAAATATATATTGGATTTCTTAAAACATTGCTCCCAGTTTCTTCTGAGGTCCTCCAAGTATGAGTACTCTGCCAGAAATGACAATTCAGAATAAAGTGTTACTCTGTTTAAAACTGATGTGTTCAATAAGCATCTTTTTTAAAAGGCTCCATACCTCTAAGCTCTTAATGATTATTGAATCATTAGTCTAATGTATCTCAAGGGTCTTGTTGTAGAAAATTACAGATAAAATACCCACTTCCCACAACATTAATGGTTCGGTAAATAGTACCTTCCTTGCAAAAACTTCTTTAGATTTGTCCAAAGTGCACTTATTATTAATTGTTTCATTGTCAGAATTAATGGTATCCTTATCTAAAAGATGTCAAGTAGGGGGAAGTAAAGACAATGCCGATTTGTGGAACTTCACTTAAATTCAGTATTTTTCTAGAGGGACGTTTAATTCCTTCTTTGCTCTGTGTTTAAATATTACCATTCCAAGCACAGCTTTCCTTAACTCTTAAAGTAAATTTTAGCTATTGGCAATCTTGCTACTTGTTTTAAAGAGTGGTTATTTGCAGATTGTTTAGATCTAAGTAATGTGAAGTTTCAGGCAGGTCTGATGATCACGGCTAACTATATTGGCACTCGAGGTGATAATAATTCACTACAAGTTATCAGTCTTGAAATGAATGAGGCCCTTTGCATTTTAAAGTTATTTCAGGTTCCTTGTGAATTGTAGGCAAACAATTCTCCACCAAACCACATGTGCTTTCAAAGTTTGCATTTGCATAGAAAAGGAAACAGCACTGAGGGATCTGAACAGTTTCTTTGCACGTGCATGATGTCAGCAGAATGGCAAACTTTGTTCCAAATTTTATTTTCAGACACTTGTTCTATGAGATAGCTAGCATCTTGGTTTCGTTGTACTGAAGAAATAAGCATAGCTAAATTGACAAAATGTGTTTAAAAAGGGGCTGGTAATGTAGAGAATGCTGAACCATGCTTAAATGATGTGGTATTTTTCTATATGGTACAGTGGTTTGCACTTTAACAGTACCCTATATACAGTCCCATACACAGATTTTTATAGGTTTTTTTTCTAGGATACATAGATTTTTATCGTTACATTAAAAAGGGTTGTTGAGTACTTAGGTTTTAGGAAGTGCTACAATTAACGTGCACTACTAGAAGATATCAACTGCACATTGATTTTATGTAGGCTGCCACTGTATATAATTACAAAGCTGTGTTTATGGAATCTTCCAATGAACAACAAAGAGAATCAGAATATCAAATATCCCTCAGTAGGTAGGTATCAATCTATTTGGAAAAATAAAAAAAAAAATGGACTGCACTAGGTCTTGATAACTTCCAATTGTTCTTTTCCAGCCATTCCTGGCTTTCTTTTGGGAGCAAAAACTTGCACATAAAAGGTCAGGTTCTTTATCTGTTGAGATCAGTGGCAGGCTGTCCACTTCTTTCAGTAAACAGTGAATTATATCTGATTTCCACAGCTAAGAATGGCATAAAAATGTAGCAACTTCTGTGGCTAGCTCCCAGACCATGAGAAACACGAAGCACCTTAGTAAAAGCATCACTCTGTGGCAGAAAAAAAACAACTGGAGGAAAGCAGACCAGAAAAGACGATAAGGTTTCTTGGGGAATAGTTACTATTTGTCTTAGAGCAGAGATAAAGAAATCCAGAGTTCATTCTGGTTGGTTGATAATTAGAAAGAACAGCCTTGACATGAACAGTACAGTCTGTGCTCTACATATGAAGAACATGTTTCTTACAACTCAGCTTGCTTGTTATGCTGTTGCTGCTAATAAAACGTAAGAGTGCTTTGCTACAGGAATATGCCACAATTTCTATTCTTTCTGGTTGTAGAAGAGAGGATAGTATTTAACACTGGGCCTTAATCCTGGGTGAAGGACTGCAGGGAGGTACAGAACGGTTCTGAGGTAGGGAAACATGTACCCTGATATAAAGCAAAAGGGTATGTGTACATGCACAGACTTCCACCAAAAGCTGACATTTGTATGCCTCAATATTGAGATTTATTTTTCTACTCGTATAAATATTGGCCTACAGCTTAACTACAGTCAATATTCACCTCTGGAATCAAGAAACTTTTAGTGGCCATAAAGAAATGGATATTATTGCTTCTTAATGCACTAGTCAGGGCTGCATATCAAAATAGTACGGCACTGGTACTTGCCAAACTTTAATTTCCAATTAAAGTGCATCTGATAGAAGACTACATACATGCCAAGTAACCAAATTGTAATTTTGTTCTTATATCTTATGTTGAAATATTTAATTTGACTTTTGTCACTAATGAATCTGCGGATATTGTGGGAAGGAACTTTTGTTTACAAGGGAGATAAGCAATGCGGTCTGAAAAAGATATTTTTGTTGTTGTTGTTTTGGTTTTGTTGTTCCCTTAACCTAAAAAGAATTGAGAATGAAAGTATACAGTTCCTTTTCATAAATGCAAAAACATAACAATTACATACCCAATTATTTAGTAAAGATTAGGCTTTAAAAAAAATATCTTTTGTCTTATAGTTTGTCAAAGAAGCTGTAAGATGAAATATGATCAAGAGCATTCATAATTTGAAACCTACTGAACGTTGAATGCTTTGATTTATAATTGATGCTTCAGATACATTATAAGTGTGAAAACTTCAGTTAACTATGATAGTTTACACACAGACATAAAGGACTGTGCACTAAAAGCTCTATTTTAATGGACCTGATCCTGTCAAAATATCAGCATGCAAGAAGTATTACTTCTAAATATTGAGTTCTATTTTACCCTATGATGAAATACTCTGAGGATAACACAGCTTCTTGAAAAAGTCATTTTTTTCTAAAAAAGGCTTGTTGTGTTTCATAATTAAACAATCAATGTCATTCCTTACGATAAAGTAGATCCCATTTTATCACCCAATATACCCCTGTGAACTTAGTGACAGTAATTGTTCCATGGGCATATGACAGAAAAATACAGGAATGAGTGTAGAAAAGAAGAGAAAGAGTTATGGTGTTTGTGCTGGCATTTCACTTTTGGTTTTATTTAGAGAATTAACGCTGAAATATCCATTTTCTCAAATGTAAGATGAACAATTCCTTTAAAGAGGTACATTCATAGATGAGAACAAAGAGAGAATTGAATCCTTGACAAAGCAGGGAGATGGGACCACTGGTGCACCTATCAAGGGTCAGCTGGGAAGTGAGACCTCCCAGTAGCAAGGTGTCGAAAAGATCGAAGGAGCTGCACATAAGAAGGCAGCAGATTCATCAGCACATTGTATGTTTTGGAGAGGGAACTGCAGGCATAACTAAGGCAGTTCAAGAGGGCAGGCGGGTACTCATTGCTGAAAACTCCAAATTCAGTGCTGAGTACTAATTAGTAGTAGGCATGGCAAGGCATTCTGCTGTCTGTGTTTTTGAAGATTTCCTCAAAACTTATATTCAAAGGATGGAGAAGCTTCAATAAAAAAAAAGCTTTTGATTTCTAGTTTAGTTTAAAACTCAGCCTTTTGCAATGTTACTGAAAATGAAGAGCAGATTTCTAATAAAGGAACTAATTATTATTAAAATTCCGGTGTCAGCAGAACACTTCATCCTCACAGACAGAAATGAAATAGTTGTTCACAGATATTTATTCTAAGTTTCCAATAAGTACTTGGCAAAAATTCAATAATGTTCATTAAGTACATAAATGGAAATATTAAAAATAAAGATTTTTCCCTTGTGATTTATTATATCACATTTTTGAAAAGCAAAGTTGAAGAAAGAAGTCGTTATCTAGCAAAAAAGGTACTACAGAAATGTTAATTAAATTGCATAGTCATAAGTAAGCCAGTGAACAAGAGCTTCCCTGCTTAGAATTGGAAGCCATATTTATTCTGGCTGGATGCTTAAAGACGCGAAAAGATTGTCTTTAAATAAAGCATAAAGAGCAATATAGTTAGATACTTTTCTTTTTGGATTATACTAAATGAGCAAAAAGAATCTTTAGAAAAGCCAATTAGGACGCCTGTCATAATTAAGAAGTTGGAAACAAGCATAGGCAGGTGTTTGCAGACACGTCTGAAGCACAGATTACATTATGGAGTAATTACACAGAAGGCAAGGTTGTGCACAAGGAGCCATCGTCCCTCTGGACTGATAGGAGGGGATGTCCATAAGAAAGTCCCTGCGCTCTGCTTGAGTTGCTTTCCCCCAGTGCAGAAGCTCATTCTGGAAGGAATCAAGGAGGGATTATGGGTGTGGGCATTGCAGCCAACCCTCCTCTCTGCCTGCCAGCCATGCACTGGAAGAGTGTAATTCGTGAGTTATTGGATGTTCATCGGGGAACATGTTCCTCAGTGTTTTGAGTACAGGAGGTTTCTGCTTTCTGCCCGTCTATGGCTGGGCTTGAAGCCAGAATTCTCTCTTGTTTGTGCTTGACAAAGTGTTTACCTGTTTTATTTTGTTGTACATATTCCTAGATTTTGAGGGCTGTGTTTCTTCTGTGAGTATGAAACCTTGAATATTTATTTGCATTGCTCAAAAGAGCATGTGAACATTTTAGATCTGCTAACAAAACCAAAAAAAAACAAACCAAACAAAAAAAAATATTTCTGTAGCTCATGATCAAATTATGTACCTCTTTTAAAAGTGCATTCTTATCAGTGTAATGAGTCTACTCTATTTTTGAATACAACTGCAACACCCCCAGCCCCAAATTGCTTAATTCAGTGCAGTTTCTAAGTAGCACTGAATTGTAGTTTAGGAAAAAGGAAAACAAAACCAAAAAAAAACCTCAAAGCAACCCACAAAACTGCTCTTTATTTTATACTTCAAAATGATTATTTACTTTTAAACTGTTATATTAAAAGGACTCCTAAGAAGGATTTTCATCTGCTTCTGGACACCTGGTTAACATTAAGAACAGTTTACCAAAGAGTTTTGTGTTGGAATAAGGAACTTACTATGAGAATTTAGTCAAATATTTTACCAGACTTGTGTGGATAGTTCAACTGCACAGATTAATGTTCCTCAGCAGGATTATGGTCGATCTCTCTGAGAAGGTATGCAGCTTTCTTTTTTTACATCACAAGGTTTTGTAGCACTTTTTAATTTTGAAAATTCCTCTTCTCTATCAAAGGTGAGGCTTCATACCGCTGGAACTTTCAGATCAGCATCATTTATTGGCAATGGTAGCTAGTGCTGTGGTTTTAATAAAACCAGTATCAGAGGATTGTGTTCCGCAGCGTATTTTGTAAAGTAAAATTGTATAGGTATATTCTGCGCAGGCTTTTGTATTCTAAAACTTGACATTTGCAGAAGTGATTTGAATAGTTTGAATGAGCTTACTGATCCATTCACAAGGACTTGTTGTCTCCTCTAATGTGAGAGATGTGTTTGATAAATCTAAAATGAAATCACTTTCATCCTTAGGAAACTAGTGCAGTTGGGTTTTTTTCTGTGTTGAACCAAGGGACTGGGTACCATTGTTCTTGCTCATTTTTGAACACCTGTTAGAAAAAAAAGACAAAGGGGTCAAATTCCTCTTTTTTAGTTGTTTTTGCTTAACTAAGTAGATAACATTAGCTTTTAATACATAGAATTGTTGCCAATTTTGGCCATTTTATTCCTGAAACCAGAGCTGTGGACAAAGCTGAAAATTGGCACCTGAGTACACAATGGCATACTTCCCTCTGTGGCAGTGATTGTAGTGCTTGTAAAAAGAAGCTCTCGGGGATATTTCATTTGGCAGAAAAACTTTGGAAATTTTTTGAAAAACTTGGTTCTTTGAACAACTTACGGGTTATTTTATTTTGGGTAGTGGGGAATGTCCAGTTAACTAGCAGATGTGTTTTATGTGATTGCGAGAGCTTTTTTTTTTCTCCCTCCTTTCCAGCACACACACAGATACTGAGGAATGTTTCATATAAATAACAATTATTAATTTCCAGGTAATTATGTGGAGGAGGACAAAAGAGAGAGAGAGAAGCATGTGTTTTGTAGGCATTCTGAATATATTGTGAAGTTGGCTAGTTGGAATTGAACTGTGCTGTTGCTGTGAAAACTGAAGGACAAAAAGTATTAGGTCCTGAACAAAATTGCATGTGAGTTAACAGACCTAGATGCACCCGCCACTGTCACACAAAGTTGGTGCATGTTTTTTTATAAATAGAAAACAAAATAGAGCTACTGAAGTGTCACAAATGATTCATAAAATGAAATAAAAGTATAAAATTATTTAAAAACAACTGTAAAAGCCTTCAGAAATTTTCTATGACACTTCAAACTCTTCTTTGTTTTTTGTTTCTATAGATAAAGAGAATAAAATTGTACACGCTTTTAACTATTGTTATATAATTAAAACCAAAAAAAAAACAGTGGACTACAACTGATTTTTGTGTGGATTACCAAAATCAAAATATACACAGCCAAGGCAAATTTAAAATAAGGTGACCTCACCTTTCGTTATTTTCATTTTCTAGTCTACTTTGATCATATTGCTGTACTACTTAAACTCTTCTTTCTACCTTAAAAGGCCATCATTCTGCAAAACTTGCTCAAGGCCTGACTGTTTCTGATTATTCATTACTTCCTCAAACATTCTCCATTTTTAAGAGCCACTGCTAATGTTTGTTCCTTTACTTCCCAGGGAGTTGAAGGTATTTTCAAAAATTGTCTAGATAAAACCTAAATGTCAGCTTCTCCAAGGCAGTTAAGTACCAAGTTCAGTGGGAGTTAAGTGACATATAGAAGACATAAACACCTTTAGAGATATGGGCTTAAGTGCCTTTTCATATCTCAAGGTAAAAAAGAGTAAAAGGCCTTATATTATTTATGTTTCATAAACACAGATGTTCTTTCAGTATGATGATTACAAGTCTATAGAGCCTGTTAGATTTATTTTTTTTGCAGTTGTAGCACAAAACTGTAATATATCTCTTCCTCAAATAATCATGGTCAAAAAACCCCTGACTCATATGTGCTGTACTTCAGGTGACCTCCATTGGGATGGTGCGTTCTTTGTGCTTGTTTGTGGGTGTAGATATGGTTAGGGGTGGAAGGAACTTTTTCCCCTTCCTACCCTGCCGCATTAGCTAGCTGTGATATAGCACATTTTCTGGGTAAGTGTGCTGTAACCACAGTGAGGAAGGCTTGGTTCACTGGCAAGTAGTCGTTTTCTTTGTCCTTTCCCCTGGCTACTTTTTGGGGACCTTGTACAATCGAATACTCTGGCTCTGCCTGCAACAAAAAGACCACAGATCCTTTATCTGTATTGAAAGCTCTTCTGGCCTGAGTCATCCCTTGGTTGCCACAGTGTTGAACACAGCAGGGTCTTGATCCCTGAGTATAACATGAAGCATTCTTTCCTAAAGAAAGGTACCAAGGTCTCATGTGGCACAATCCTGAACTGTTTCTGCTCAGAGAGGCCTTACAGTTGCAGCACAACAAAGAACAAGTAGCATTTAGCATAGTTGTAGGCTGTCCTGAAGAGTCCAGCAAGTCAGTATTTGGCTTTGACACCATTTTTCTAAATAGGTGAAGTGACAGCAAACATCTTCAAAGAGGTTTGCTTTAAATTCACCCTTTTCTGCTGACTTTCAGGTGGGTGCCAGGAAGGTGATATAGCAATCTACCTCTTGGGATTAATATGTTGTATCACATCTGTCTGCCTAATGCAGAGGAATCTCTGGTAATGTCAAGTGCGTGACACTTCAAAGGAAGCTAGAAGTCACCAGCAGAGATATTTATAGAGCCCTTCTATGGGGAAGTGTCTTAACATCTCCACATCAGTAGCTGCCTTGGATCTGAAGCAGGACAAATAATTCTGTGTCATTATCCATTCCAGTACCTCATTCCTCTTCTTTTTTGATTCTGATTGTTGGTCACATAAAACACGCAGAAAGGCACTACTTGTAGGCAAGGTCACTCAAACAGTGTCACGTGTCAGTCACCGCAGAGAAAATCCAAGTGTAAGAGAACAAGAGAGGGAGACAAGCAGGGAAGAGCAAAGCAGGTACCCTGCAGGGCAGGAGCCAGATGCCTCTGCCTCAGTACAGCGGGCCTTGGACTTCAGTTGTGTGATTGAACTGTGCCTGGTTGTCCAGGTCCAAACCAGGCAGCGGGGAGCTCTCAGCGTGCTGCTTTTCCGAATGTCTCCAGGCAGGCACAGGGTTCTGTGCTGCTTGGAGCGCTGCCAGGCAGGGTTAAGTGAGGAGGGGTAGGAATAATCACATCTAAAGGTTACAGTTCTCTGCTCCATGCTGGGGAAATGTCTTGGGAGCAGGAGACGTTCACAGGGGCCTGGTGGGTACTGTCTTGTCAAACTGCCTCAGAAGACAGGGCGAGTGTGTGGAGTTCACAATGGAGAAGAGGCAAGGGATTATTTACAGCATTTCTGTTACTTGTGCTGCTCAAGGCGTAGCTGCGCTGTGCAGGGCTGTACGAGGTGAAGAAGTGCAGGTTAGCTCCAAGGTCTCAAGGGCTGGAGCACTGTAGATACAGTACGATGGTACTAGTCTCTTGTACAGGAGTTTAGTGGAATACTTAGCTCAAACAGCATTTCAGGGAGTTCTCAGCACTGCTGTGAGACGAGTACTGCTGGCTCTGTGCCACCCTCTCTGTTGTGTATGAGCTCTCCTGTTGAGGCCAGGCAGGAGTACTGGTTTCCAGTACTGGTTTCTTGGCTTAGTTGCATGGCTTGCTCTGGACTTAGCATAAAGCAACAAGTAAGCAAGGTGGGAGTCTTTTTAGTTTGGGACCAAGCCCAATGTCAAGCACCAAACTAACAGGACATGGCAAAAGCACCCTTAAAATTGTGGTTGAGTTTTATACAGAGGAGGGTGCCTACTGATGCCCTCTTGCAGTGGTGCAGCACAGCCTCTACGCAGCTGCAAGAAGCCTGGAATTTGGAGCAGTGCCAGCCCTGCCATAGCACAGTCAGGGAATTAAAGTCTACATGCATCCCTCTATCCAGATGTTCTCTTGCTTTACTTGCATTGAAATATAGAAGGTGCAATATAAAATGTATCTCACTGCTGATACAGATTTAGACATTTAGATTTATTTAGACAATATCAAAATTTATTCTGGGAGTTTGTTGCTTGGTGGGCATTTTTGAATTATTTTTGAAAACATAACATGACGCCGAGACAATTATATCTCAGAAAACAGGATAATTCTGGATTTGTGTTTATATCAATTGAGAATAAAGTCAGCTTCTACCACAGTGTTGCAATGCAGTGCAGTTGTATTCAGTCTTTGAGAGTCTGCATGTGTGCATGTGCCCATGTTACTGCTACAGCTCTTCCTGCTTATTTTCTTGTGGACTGGCTGCAGAAGTTGGTAGTGTGAAAGTGTGAAAGTAGTAGTGATACTACCCTATAATCAAGATACCGTGTGCTGCATGATTTTTGCACTGGATCATGCCACTTTCACAGTCTACAATTTGTCCTTAGTCGAAAGGTAATTTATCATCCACCTTTGAATTCCAGAGGGTTGTTTTATCTTGGATTTTTTTGACCCAAGTAAAATAAAAGGCCATCTTAATGATTTTTTTTTCTACCATATGTAGATACAGGTTTGGTTTTTTTTTTCTAAGAAAAACAAAATTTTTTGTCTTGACTTAATAGTTCCTGGAAATTGCACTATCCAATTGTAGTATTTTCTGCATTAGCTAAAGCAAATGAAATGTTTATTTTTTCTTACATAAGAAAAAGTACAAATAGTTACAACTAGGTGAATTTAGAACAAAATCAGAGTATTCCTACTGCTGAATTCATGGCTTGGTTCATGTGAAGGAGAAGCAGTTTTGTTTTTCATACTCATACATGAGTGCACAGTAGCATGCAAACAGAATCTCTGCCTTTAAGTGAGGTGAGGAGTACTGAATCTTTAGTATTGAGGTGTCTTGTATCATATTGTCTCCTCTAAGAAGAAAGGCTTGTAAGCTTTATTCTCTTCTTTGCCTGCTGAAGTTGTAGCTTTCAGGTTTTGATTATTTTCAGTACTGATGGAATTCATTACTTTTTCTTTAAATGAATTTGTATAGTCTCCCTCTTGTCTCATCTGAGGGTCTGTACCATTTTCTTATGGCTGAGATAAAACATAAGCTTTTCTTGAAGATAACCCTTATTTTAGAAGTGTCACCATTAAACAGTTTGTCCTTTTTAGCTTTGGTTGCTTAAATGATGCAATTTGGCATCCTTGCTAAGGAAAACAAGTACTTCTGTTTAAAACCAAAACTCCAAAATGAAATTTATCTTCTTGTGACCCACTTTGTCACTTGGAAATAAATTTCTTGGGCTTCATCAATGCAGATTTTTCAGATTAATTAGTTGCTGTCGTCTTTGTCTTCTGGAAAGAACTTGGGTTTTTCCATTCAGTGGCTGAACAGAGAGTAGGGATGATGAGAGATTGTGTGGTGGTGTTGTGCTGGATCTTACAGGCCGCCATTTCTAGTAGACTCAGACACTGTTGTCTTGCCCTACTAAATTGCGGGCTAGCTACAGTTAATGCAACAAATTGGGAAAAGTAGGGTTGAAATTTGCTTCCCTTGGAGAAAAATTCTACAGCCTGGAGCCCGGAGTACAATTAGATAAATTATTTCATGTTACACTGGAAACTGTTTCTTCAAACTAAACCATAATGTTGTGTTTTAATCTTCTTTAATGCCTTTGCTGTCTATGGTTAATGTTTAAGTAGTTTATTGAGACAAAGGTTGTCTTCTGAGGTGACTAGACAAAATACTGACACTTCTAAAGATGTCTTTCAAGCCAAAATATGGGTGTTTCCCTTGTCTGGTGAGTCTATCTTCTCAATTTGGAATTTAACAATCTCACTTCAGATGGATCAAGATCAAGGATATGTTTTGGTCAAATCATGTAATACTCTGGAAAAAGTTGCTCACTTTAGGATAATCCTGAATATATGAATACAAATAAGGCAGGACTAAGCAACAATTTAAAAACCAGCCTGTTCTCTTGAACTGGAAAAAGCAAGAACATTCACAGTTGCTTATGGTGGTGGTATGCTGCAATGGTTTAGTAATCAGGCTTTCATAAAGAAAGTACTAATGTTTGCATTTTCTTGAACCAGGGTCAACAAATATGTAAACATTAGCATCTATACAGAGCTCTATTACAAAATAGACTGACTTTTCCTGTCTGATTTGCTTTCTGCTGAATTACTGTTTGTAAGGTCAGCATACCAAAATCCTCATGCATGATACATTCATTTAATATGTCTTTATTGCTAAAATTGGCCTACATTCCTTAATTCTTTTGGGTATCAGAAAGTATCCTCAATAAAATTCTTCTCTCCTTGTGTCTAAAAGAAAGAAATTCTGAGGTTCTCTTGTTTAACAACTGTGCAACCTCTTGCATCAAGATTAAACACTTTGTTTTGTCCCCAGGCAGTTGTATATTTATTACTCTTGAGGCAGTGGTATTTGAAATAAATAGAATTGAAAGATCCTGAGAAATGGTTTCTGAAACACATATATTGAGTTATTCTCTCCTATGTGAGCAGAAAATGTTTCTGATGCTTCTCCCTGCACCCTTGCAGGGGAAAATAGCTGATGTAAAAATATCACACAACGAGGTGGTGAATAGGAAAGCAGCATTTTTTTCCTTAGTCACTGAGGCTTTTTCCTGCATATTCTCCTGAAAATAATTAAGTTATTTTTATGGAATGTATTAGTATTCACTAAAGATAACATAGGTAAGGCCATGATGAAGGACAATAGGGAAAAGTTCTCTCCTGTTCTGCCTCAAAAGGTACAGTATGAAAACAACAAATAATCCACAGCTTGCAAATAGTCTTAAAAACTTCTCAAAATTCAGACATATTTTTGCCTGACGAGAGGGCTTATTCCTCCTCCCTGTTCAAAAAAACAGATGTTCACCAAGAGAAAAAGTTCTTTTGTGTTATAAGGGAAACAATTTCCGTGTAGCTTTTGTGTGTGTATACGCATATTCATAAAATATGGATTAGCAGCACTAGGTATTCAGCTAAGTAAATATTCATAAAATAAAGGTGGAATTGATATGCATTTCCCAATAGAGAGTAATAAGCATATTTTGATTTCTTAGTAAGAAATCCAACTAAAGGGAGAGAAGGCACTTTCTTTTGTCTGGGCATTTTTTATTCCTCATTCTTACTGTGTTGATCCTGCTGGCAAAGATATTCTTTACTGACATTTTGAATATACAATATTGCTTATGTTAAATGTACAAGAATCAGGAGTTTTGCCTAAAACATGAAATAAAAAAGAATCCAAAATGTCTTTCTTTTTTTTTTCTTTGCATTCTTGCTTGTGTCTTTGGGGTACATTAAAGTTGCATGTTTAAGCTTGTCTTTATAACTATGAGAGGTAGATATGCTTTTCTTTTTTTTTTTTAAATAAAATCTAAAATTGTCAGAACTGTAGGAGCTGGAGCTTTGTTAGTAATACTTGCTAACAAGTATTAGAAGACTCAATAAATAAATGAAAGATGACCCAAAATATTTGTTTATTGTTGCCTTTGCAACACTGACTGAAACTTCTAATTAATTTTGCATAGTTATTGTCACTCACTGCATAATGACTTTTTTTGCCATCTCTTATAGATGATTTGCTACTAACCTCTGATTTACACTGGAATAAGGAATTGAGGTATATATATTACAGAGGTCTGAACTGTATAGTAACAAGTATGCCTGAGAGCTTCCTTTGCAGTACACTGGATGATCTAGAGTAATAAACTGGAATTGTTTTTGAATAAAATGAAAATTAAGTGAATGTTCTAAAGCTTTAGCTGAGAGACTTCCAGAATGGCTCAAGCAGTTGGTTGAATCAGGGGAAAAAGTACATGTTGGTATCCAAGCAGGCAAAGGTTTAATAAAAATCAACTCCTTGAAGTACAACAGAATAGAAAGAGGTTTTTGCCGTTGTTTTTATTTAATGTCTAATTAAATAGTTGGCTTAGGCTTCTAGGTTTCAGAAAGTAATGTTTAAATCCCAAAATTGCAGAATAGGTGTTCCTAGATTAATATTTGATATGATCATTTGGAATGTGTATTAGTCTTTGGCTGCCTTGCTCTTTGTTCTTGTTGGAGCTGTATTTGTTGAACACTGTATCATCCCCCACTTTTGTTTTGCCGCTTTGCTTGGGTCAGTTGTATCTGGCAGTTCTCTTTTGGAGCTGAGGGGAAGATGGGCTTAATCATACATGTATGGAGCAGACAGCTCACATCCTCATCCCTCTCTTCCTTTTCGTTGTTTCATTCTTTGAACATAAACAGTTCTTTCCAATAGCAGCCATATTTTGGATAGTCAGGAAACAAAAGGTCTTTGTTCTACTTATTTTATGGACATTATCTGATATATTAATGCATGGTATAGGTACATTTGGTAGTGTAATTTCATTGTGTTCATTGCCAATAAGGAAAATGAAAATAAAACCATCTTTGACAACGGGCACGAAGCGAGGGTGAGCCTGTAAATAAATGTGTATTTTAAAAGAGATTTTATTTTTTAGAGCTGTTAGAGGAAAAGAGGATATGACCATTGTCATGTAGTTTGAGAATTTTGTCCAAATTACATCATCCTACAGCTGTCAACTGGATGCCACTGATCATTTCCACACACTGAATAAATTAAAACCGTCATAAAGTATGGCACCAATTGCCATTAACACGGCTTGTCAATACCTGCTTGTTGAAGTCTATTATTTAAAATCATTCCTTTGGCTTTGTCAATGTTTGTACAGGGCAGCATCATTAATGTTGACTTAGGGTTCTCTCTGTGTTCCATAACTAGAATACAGAACATTTCTATTGATTTCTTAGCCACATTCTTCTGCTTTACTATTGCTAAATGAATTTTGATTCATAAAAGAAAAACCCTGGGAGTCAAATGTCAGCTATTATCCAATATATTGCTCTCCCCTGCAACTAAAATAGTCTGCATCTCATCTTGAAAATATAATGTATATAAGTCTTCTCTGAAAGAATTTCAATAAAATATTGATGTGAAGTACTTTTTTTGTTTTGCATGATAAGGTGTTTTGAAGATATGGACAAGGGCACAAAACAAAGCCTGGAGTCATCCTGTATCATGCTTTGTATTTTGTGAGCTTTTTCACTCAGCATTAATAGCCACAAAATGTGGGATTTTTTCTTTGTGTTTAATAAGAAAATAGTTTGCGGTATTGTCTCGAGTGGTCTGTCTTAGTTGATTTTGTGCTAGGAGTTATGATCAAGACAAAAAAAGCCTAAAAACAAACAGTACTTGTACACACTACTTTGAATATCCTATTGTTTACTTCCTTCACATTCAGGTGCCCTGCTTTTAAAGAATGTGTTTCTACACAATGCATTTTTGTGGTTTTTTTTTTCTCCTAAGTGTATAGACAGCAATATGAGTAATTAGAATATCTTGTTTTGTTTAAAAGCAAGTTTGTGATTCTATGAACGGTCTAGTATGAATTGCTTTTTGTGATACCTCCCAACCTAAGAAAAGGTAAGTAAAGGTACCTTGTAATGAGAAGGCTGATGCCATCTGGAAAATTTGGACACCATAGTGGTGAGAAAAATATTAGTTTCTAGGGACATACACACTTGTAAACAGACACATGGGAATGGATGTGATTTTATTATTTTTATTATTATTTTTACTCAAACAGAAGGCACAAAAAAAATTATAATCCCAGGGCACTTAGGATTCTCTGGGGACAGGCTATGATGATACAGGGTAGTATATCTGTATATTTTTACCAGAAGTACTGTGTGCTCATTTCATCTCCCTTAATGATGTTATACTGGCCATTGGTCCACAGCAAAGAGAGACTACAGAGATGTTAAACAGGTACCCATAATGACAATAAATTCCTAATGCAGAAATGTGACATTTAGAACATCCAGAACAAAAATAACCCACCCTGAAACTGCCTCAGAAGTCAATAGCAGATTTAAGAGGAGTGGCAAGAGCACACAGAATTGGATTTAGAAGTGGGATATAAAAGGTGAAATTGAGCTTTGAACTATAGTAGTGGCTATGGCATGGCTAGTTATCAGGGCTGTGCCGTCTGCTCCCCCAGGACAGTGAGGTGGTTGTTTCACTGAGTTATACAGGGACTTCCCATCCAGTCTCTGCAGAGCTGAGACAATGGGTTGAGAAGACACAACGGGCCAGCTTGAAATAAGGTGATCAATTGAATTCCCAGGCCCCACCACAGCTAAGTACTTGGTGTGGTGAGGAAGTGCTCCTGGTGGGAATTCTGGATTGTCCTGCCAATTTTCCTCGGCAGCTCCTGCTGTGCCTGGACCAGTGGACAGGCTCTCCTTGTGTGCTGGGCTGCTGCAGCAGATTCTCCAGGTGGTTCCTCCTGCAGAATCAACCAAATTATAGATGATGCACCTCTAAGTAGGCAGTAGAAACAGTTCCTTCAAATGCAGAACCGGCTATGTAGAACAGTCTGTTTGCATTAAGATAGAATACATTTTGTATGTTGTTTAAGATGACCAATAGTGGTGGATGATGCCTGTTTTGGAGTGGTTGCACAGGACCAGCAGCCAGCTGCATTATAAGAGATGAAGGTAACAGCAATTTGGGGAATCTAACCCGATCTGGCTGAAGCTGCTACTGAGAGAAGGCTGCTTCCCATAGTGAGCCTTTACCCTTTGCAGTGTTGTGTGTTTTTTTAAAACAAATGCCCTGTCCATGAGTGACTGTCCGACTTTTTTGGAATGTGAGAATGAAAAAGAAATCAGGCAACTATACTTCATTCTTTTAATTCTTTTTCAGAAAGCAAAGGCAAAATGTGTGATTTCTATGGAACAAATGAAAAAATGGTGATCACTAGCATTACAGTGAATATCAAATGAATATATAATAACAGAACATTAGGAAACAATTAGAAAAAGTGCCTAGACATTATTAATTCATGTGCTATTCATTGTACCAACATTGATCATGTAAAGTAAGTGTGGTGTTAGTTACATTTTAATCATTCGGTGTTGGAGAAGGACTAATTTTTTTCAAATAGCTATGAGAAGGATCCAGTTTTAGAAAAAATCATGGAATGTCCAATTTAATCCACAGCATTTTCATAGGGAAATGTGTGACTGCTGATAATGGTAGGACAGTGAAGAAAAATGCAGCAATCGTCCATGTTCAAACCTTTACAGGGAAAGGAGAGATATTGTTACCCTCACAAGAGCTTGTTTCAACTCCGGGATAGGTGTGTGTGGAACATGGCCTCCTTCCTCACTCATCCAGTTTAGGGCTTGGCCAGACTAAGCATTTGGTCCCTTCCAGCCCTTGGGTCTCTCTTGTAAACCAGCAAGAGTACTGGGGAATGAGAGCAATAGGTAGTCTTCCCAATGGATTCGAAGTCAGTGAGGGCCATGCTTGCCATGGATACAAGTGGAGAATAAAGGAAGGAGGACTGGCTGCTTCCATCTCCTTACTACACTTGTCCTCCACTGTGGAAAAGTTTGCAGGGGCTCATGCTCACCTCTGAAAATAAGAAGTTGCACATTTCTCCTTAGAAAATCATCTCTGACCTTGCATAGGCGTATAACACAGAGGCAATATGGAAGTTTGGTGACTCCTTTGTAGGAAAGGTTCTGTTGCTTGGGCTAAGGCTGTATGCAAATAAGAAGCTCTGGGCATGTGCAGCCTGATGGAACTGTCATAAATTAGAGAAGCAGTTACTGATATTCTTCGTAGTCAAGCTGCCCAACTCCAAGCTCATTTGGATTCCTTTTAAGTGGCTTTATGTTTGTTCTCTCCCTTCTGCAGGCAGAGAACCTCATAAATGTCTCCAAATGCAGAGGCGGTTCTCTAGGGACTTCTCTGCTACCCAAGTGCAGTTCTATGAGCTTTTCTTCTTGAGCTGGGACCCTCACAGGTGGTGACTTGGCAGGTGTGTTTTGAAAACAGCACGTGTCTCTACTCGTTCTGTGTTTTGCTGTAGCTTGTGGTTTAAGAGATCTCAGAGCAGTCATAATGATACAGTCAGAAAATAGCAAGGCAGCTGAAAGATCAGAATTGGTAAGCTAAATCTGGCATGATTTAAGTGGTAATTTCACTTTAAATGAATAGTGTTTAGGAAAAACCTAAGAACATGTATCCAGATGACTGTAACAAAACCTATTTTGCTTTTTATCTTGGTACTTCTCTCGTTTCTTTGTTGCATGTTTAGAGGAAGGTAAAGATCAATTTGTAAACTATAGTAGCATATGCTTAGTTAGAATGGTATCCTATTTACTCTGGTATATTGCATTTTGTATACCCTCTGAGTTTGGTTTACTTCTGTTGTTCCAGGACAAGAGTAACCCATATTTTCTGTGGGTGAATTGGGTGGTTTAAATTCTCAGAAGCAGCAAATGTGTTCTTGCTTCAATAGTGGACTCCAAATGGATGCTTTTTATTCTATTATCTTCCTTAGTTTTATATAGTATTGATGAAATTGAAAATCAGCGACCTGACAAAAACAAAATAATACGGCATGAAAATTGCTACCATGATTTCATACTGTGTTAATGCAAGGATGTCATTCATGCTTCAGAATAATAACAGTGTTTTGCTTCTGAACTTACGGCACCTCCTTCTCCCCTTGTTCCCTTTCCCCTTTCCCCCTCCTCTCCCCCCTCCCCCCACTTTTATTTTTTTTAAAAGAGAGCTGATGCCACAGAGAAATTCTCTTTAATCACATCTCTTGGCAGTTTTTTAGAGAATAGCCACAGTTAAAAAAATCATTTTTTGAAGTAGTCAGTGGAACCTCTGTATTCCATATGGATATGAAAAAACACAGGGTGCATAGTGTACATAGTGAACTGCTGTGGTTCACCCAGAAGGGATCAGGCATAACAATCACCATATTATGGTTGAATGCGGAATTTGGGAATTTTTTTAATTCTTCCTCAAAGGAGAACCAAGGTCCAGGCTGCCTGGTGGTGCCCTCTGAATTCTCACACGGCACGGATGGTCCTGGAACATGCAGAAGTGATATTTTCAGTCTGTTCTCAAATATACTGCTGTGCCCAGTGAACAGCCCAAAAGCTTAAACCAATTCCTGTTGTCCTGCAGGTGCCAGGAAAGATTTGAGGAGAGAAGGTAAATTCAGATTAAGGAGCTCCCTGAAATTGTAATGGTGTGACCAAGTTTTTCTTTCAGGCAGCTCAATGGATTACAGAACCCTTTATCTAAACTTCCTAACTTGTTAATGATTGTAGAACCTACCAAATTTTCTGTACAAATTGTAAATTTTATATCAAAGGTGAGAAGGTAACTGACAGACTTTGCCATATAGGAAGAATGTCTTCCAGATCCCAGGTACTTGTTCAGCCTCTGCCATGAGAAAGACTTACCTGTTCAGATAGGGAGGGAGCACCTCCAGAGTCCCAAGTTAAAGGCCAGCATCAGCAACAACTCCACTTCATTTTGGCTGCTCTCTACTCTTTCATGGCTTGCAGGAGAGGTTGAGCCTGACTGTTATGTGTGTGCAGAATGAAATAACCATCTCTAGCATACCTCATGGAGAAGATGGAAAAGGATGGGAAAGAAACAGAACACTACACCTCATGCTCTGCCTCACTGACTCGTCTCAAGAATACTCTATAGAGGTCATTTTTTAAAAAAAAAACCACAACAATGTATAGCTTCTTGCATTTAGTTATTAAATTAAACTAAATTCTTGCATCTTGCAGGTGAAGGGCTGCTGATGTAAAGTCTCTCTGCATATATACTTGCTTTATATTTAAAGCATTGACTCCCAGTACCTGAGACCTGAATTGATTCAGAATCTCTTCTCACATGCAAGGAGTTTCTTTAACCTCATCTGTCTTGGTTATTTTAGGCAGAAAATAATTTATGATTCAGTGGCCCAGAGAGAAAATGCGTGTGAGCATAAGGTTTAATGGTTTTGTATTCACCTGAGGGCTCCAGTTTCCATGCTAAGGACAGCTTCAGCTCTAATGTTAGCTTTTGACATGGGGATTTGAAGTTCACTTTCCAGCTAAGGTGGCTGATAGGCTGCAGAATTCTCCAGTTCGTCATTGTCCTCTATAATTTCATAGCCTCCACGGGGAGAATGGAAGATGCCCTGATGGGTATGGTAACCTACCTCTTAATAGACAGGTAGGAAGGTGGGGTTGAATTCTGCTGGCATAGGAAATAATTCAATCAGTCTGGAAGAGTACTCTGGCTATTTGTGAATTGTTTCATGGGGGTGAATAAGAGGAACCTTATCCTGTGGCTGTAATTCAAAAAACAAGGACAAACTCTGAAAGAGGTAACATTGGTCACTTACTGGTTAGGGCAGAATTTTTTGTGAACTCATGCTTCTCTCCCAGATGTTTCTTCTTTCCCAGATCTGAACTCTAAAGATTATATTTTTTTGGTTCTGAACAGGCTAGGCATTCTCACCAGCTTGGTTGTCGTTCTGTCATGTTGTCTTCTTAGAGAGAGTGATTTTTAAAATTTTCAATCTCTATCTAATAGTGCTGGGACAAATATAAAGCAGATGATTAAAGGAAAAAAGTCTCCTTCCAAAATAAAATTTCTATTTGCTGAATTAATTTTATTTTGTTACCAGAATCCATTGCTAACTCCTGCCTGCCTTTTAGGGTGCAGGAAGCTGTCTGTGCTTTGTGTTGCTAATAATTTGCTGTCTGCTTCAGTTTTAGGTTTGTTTCTTAAACTGTTCTGGCCTGTTGCCGCTTTTTCCCTGTTTGTTTGCAGTTTTCGCATCTTTTGTTTGTTCTCATCCCCTGCTGCTTGTACTTCATTGTGGCCATCTACTTTTTTGCTATAAACTTCCCATCTGATGGCTTTCCTGCTGATTTTACTCGATTGCTAGAGCTCTGGCATTAGCTGCATTAAGCACTGGAGCACTGTCCATCAGCTCCGCTCCGTCTGGTGGGAGGCCAGGTGCTCCAGCCATTCGGCTCCAATGCCTGATCTAGTCCATTAACCAGCAATGTTGGAGGGATCCTCTGAGACTGGCTGGTACCAACCAGACTTCAGATGAAAGGAATTTTTTGGTCTGTTCTTTCATATCTATGCCAGGGTATTCCCTAAGCGTGGTTATTTTGTTACTTGGATTTTGTTGTTATAGCAAACAGGAGATTGCTGTAACTTAATGAAGATGCCTATGTATAGGAATGTCATAGAAGAACCTTGCTTGCATTGGGTTTTTTCCTAAATGTAATGGTTTCTTTTTTTTTTTTTTTAAACAACAGTATTTTTCACTGCAGATAGTTTTCTATGAATATGCTCGATTCATAATTACTTGTTCTGACAAACAGGTTTTTATTACTGATAGAAGCATGAGGCAAAAAAAGAAGTATAGAGTTTAACATTCTTTATTATAGAATTCAAATTTACCATTAAAATCAAACCCTGTAATTGAACTATATAAATTGATTTATATCCTTTGGGGGGGGATCCATTCATCCATGCATCTTCTTTAATTTTTTCAAAATATGTTTTAGCATAAGGATATGTACAGGATGGGGGTTAACATGGAGACAAAAGTCAAAAGATGTTTATATTTATATAATATGCTTGCTAATATATTTAATCAATGTAGTTGTGTTTTACCGATATGTAGGAAACAAGAATTGCCCACATACTCTATGAAGACAAATTAATATTATTCAACTAAACAGTGTAAACAGAGTATGAAGAAGGGGACAGAACAAAAAGAACGATAAATGGGTATTATAACAGTACACTTGGACATTGTTTTTTGTAGTTTATTTTTTTCTTCTTTTTTTTCAAGGGAGAGGTCTTTCTCAGGGCTTAATAAGTCTTGAGTTTTTTAAATATTTTCATGGGATTTCTAGGGGAGGATTTTTTGGTCTTGTAAGAGGCAGGAAGGGAGACCATGAAGGGAAAGGGCACAGTGAGTTGAGGAAGAGGAAGAACTGGAAGATGGTGCAGGAAAAACATGATGGGTAGGAGTGAGAGTGGGAGCAACAAGGGTCAGATGGCTTGCCAAATGGAAAAAATGGCCCAAGGGAAAACCTTAGAAAGCAGGGTGGTTGTAGCACTGATGCTAGGTTTCAGTTCATGTTTCCTCTTCCTGGGGGCAGTTTGTTTGTGGAAACGAGGGTCTTCCAAATATTTTTATTATCTCAGCACACAGTACAAAAGGTTTTGTGGCAGTGGGAGGGAAATACCCCACAGGTTCTGTTCTTTACAAGAAAGTGCAGGGACAGGGAGAAAAAAAGATAGTCCCCGTTTTCTTCCTTTTCTGCTAAGGAACTCTTAAAACTCCCTCTGTATCTCTGCAGTGCATCTAAAACAGAAAGTCATGTGTCATGTTCAAACCTCTCCAGTTTCTGAGAAATCAAACCTACACCCAGATGCAGGCTTCAGACTCCATAGTTGGGTCATGTTTGTTTTTCTTGCTGAGGATTCTTGATAGTTTTCTTCCTGATAATCTACAATTCTTCCACTCTAGGGATCCCAAAGGAGTAACTTTTCTAATGCCAGAGAAATTGCTAATAAAATTCACATTTAAAAATAGGTGAGGATCGGAGAAGTAGTCAACCAGTTCCAAAGGGAAGAACTGGTGATGTTTTAATTTAGTCTGTTTATCTCTGTATAACTTGTCTTTCCATTCAAATGAAAGAATACATTGTATTAAAAGGCATTGTGAATGGAATGGGTAAATTTCGCATTTGGGAGAATATTCAGATAAAAACAAGATATGTATTTTTAAATTAGCTTAATTCATTATTGAAACAATATGTCTTGACATGTGGTGGTTGTTTGTCCTTGATACCCTAGATTGTGACTGGATATCCTCCTAAAAGAATCAGAAATTGATCCAGAATGTTTTGGTTTGATACAGGAATTCTCAAAATTTAGGGGAATTGTACAGACTTGAGGTCAGCCTAAAAATGTATTTACACTTTCTGCCTCTTTAATTGTCGAAGGCATGCTGTACAACAGCTTTCCAAGTCACTTGTAACAAATTAGGCCACTGGGTCCCTAAATCAAGTGCTCCAGGCCAGAGTGGAGGCAGAGGCTGCCCTTGTGCTCCAGGGCTCGGGAGCATTCCCCTGCGGCGCAGGCATTGCTGTCTGTGGCACCCTGCATCAGCTCCAAGGTAAACTGCCTGCAATGCCAAGGGGAGACTTTTATCCACTGTGCTGCTTTAGGGGCTACATCAACTGGGTGTTTTCCAAGAACGTGCACCGATGGTTTTCCAAAAACCTTCCAGAGATCTGGATTGATCTACAGTATATGCCACCTCCTCGTGGTAATCCCTATGGATAGGTGCTTCTTTGCATTACTGGTGCTGCTTCTCTTGCTTTTATTAAATATGATGTGTTCAGAGAAGCTTAATCCAGAAACCATCCCTGTGTTCCCCATAAACAGGAATGCCAATTTGGGCACTTACTGATCTGAGATTTAAATATCAAGGAGAAAATTTTTCCTACTTACGATCAGGAAGTACCTTGCAGTAATTCTTTGTAGATGCAGACTGGTCACAGTAAATGGCAAAGAAGTAAATCTTCTCCAGGTATTTACATTTTGCTTTAGGTTGCAGGAAATTGCCACAATTCTACTTCTTTATTACATAGCTTGCTCTTGTTAATTGTTGTACAATTACTGAATTAAGAAGTTAGATGGAATTATAAAAAGCAGTATATAATAGATACCAGTATGAATTAGTATAGTGCAAAGTGCTTATCTCAGCAGGTGTTTGTTAATGGATACATCTGCTTTGTTGCTGTTGGAATACATGTGTAGTGATACAATGCTTTGTGAAACACATATTAATACTTACTTTTATGAAAATAAAAATACAAGATATTTTACTCTGATTTATTCCATTTAGGAATTAGAGAAATTAAGCTTCCTTCTCTTTTAATTATATCTTGCAGAGAAACTGTAATCTCTTAATCTCTATAAAGCTTCTCTCTTTTAGTTTGCCCATTGGCATTTGCTGACATGGAGCCTGCAGAGCCTGCAGTAGGAACGGTACTCCGCAGCTCAGAGGGGTGCACTCACAAAGCAAAGGCCAAATTTTGCCTACATATGTGCAGCTTGCTTTGACTTCAGGGCAGGCGATCTGTACTTGGGCTACACAATAAATTGATTTGTCAGTTCAGTGACCGACTTAAAAATAAATAAATTAAAGTGGTTCCAGTTGACAAGAAACAGATCTCTCCCTTCATTCCACCCCCACCTCCCCCCCTTTTTTTCCAGCTAATCCAAGCAACATGCTTTATTCAACCAAAAATGCATTTGCAGGCATTTTAGATGAAAGCAACAGCTAGATTTACAGGAGGATATAGCTGCTCTCACAAAGCAGGTGCTGCAGTTTTCTTTTGTATGTTGAATCAGAAACAGTTCAAATCTGTACTGATTTTAAGGAGATGTACTTTCCCACCACCCCCCAACTTGGAAGAAAATGTCCTAACTGTGGAGCTATATGCTATTACAGAATGTCACGCTTTTCTGTTGGAACAGCTCCGCTCTGTATAAAATGCTTAAGCATCTATTTTGGTCAGCAATACAAAAAGTAACTCCATAGCCTGCTGCTTAGAACACTCTCTGGGGATGCCCAGGTTCTTTTATTAATGAATATTTAAGGGCTTAATAGGAAAAATGAGAGACTGAGGGGGCCCTAGCTCATGATAGTTTATTATTTTGTCTGTATTTTCTTGTATGCTTGTTTTGTTTCAGAGAGAGATTAGATTTGAATCTGAGTCTCTGACAGCCCCATTCTAATTGCTGGGCTGAAAAGCGAGAAAGCTCTTTTTCATGCAAAATACAGTGAAACTAAAAATTGTAAAAATATTGTGGAAAATTAAGAAGTAGCCACTTTGAAATTAGTAAATTGCTCTACCCAAAAGGAGGATGTAGTGAGGTAGGGGGTCAGTCTCATTGTCCAGGTAACAGGTGATAGAATGAGGGGAAATGGCCTCAAGTTTCTCTAGGGGAGGTTTAGATTGGATATTAGGAAAATGTAGATGTGGCACTTAGGGACTTGTGCTTTAGTAGTGGACTTGTCAGTGTTAGGTTTATGGTTGGACTGGATGATCTTAAAGGTCTTTTCCAACCTAAATGATTCCATGAATTAATCATTGGCATGGGGGCGATTTTTGTTTCTGTTTTACTATTTGGTGGAAGTTACTCGGTATGATTGCTCCACAACTGTTTTTGGAGGAAGAAGTACTTTTTCTCAAAATAATTAATCCAAACCTCTAAGATAGGTTTTTACCTCTTAGTCCAAAGTCTAGTGTACAAAGACATAGGTGTGCAGTCAAGCACAAGAGTTCTTACCAGGCTGAAGTGAGAGCATCACTTCACATGGGTGAAGGGGTAGGCATTTTTCCTGTCTTATTTCACCTTATTTGTATGTACCATGTGGTGGGGAGTATGATGGAAGCTAGGATCCTTGCAGAATGGACATCAAAACCCGGCAAAAAAGGGAAAGGGTTGTAGCCAGAACCAGTGGATGCTTGGCATTTCTTTCTGTAATTCTCATAGAAACCTGCTCAAGCATTAAGGCAACGCAAAGGAAATGATTGGAGCTCAGGAAAATACCGTGCCATGTGATTCATCCACCCCTGTTATAAATGAAACATGTTTACTTTTGCTGTTGTATGAGTCTCAATTATTTATCAATTATTCTGTATTGCACAGTCTCAGATGCTTACTGCTATTGGCAGCATGTAGCGCGGTGCTGTAAACTTGTCACATTTTAAAAGAGAAAACCTATAGGTGATGTATGGGAAAAATATTGCTGTTTGACAAAAAATGTAAAAAGTTTTGTGGACTTGCCTTGATTTTCCTTTTTCTTGAGTTTAGAAAGGAAAATAAATGTACCTACTGGTCTAAGAGTTTAATATACTTGAAATGTACGGTGAAACTTTTTTTTTTTTTGGTCATGACAATTACATTATTCTGCATGATTGTAGGTTTAGCATACTGAAATATTCATTTTTGCAGAATTCTGTACTGCATTTATGTATCCAGAAGCTATTTTCCCTTTTAAATGCAGTAAGTGGACTTACTACAGCTCTTAAAGTAATACTCTTGTAAAAATTTGTGAAAACTAGCTGCTGAAAATATTTTTGAAACTGAATTTGATAGCTAAAGACAATGATATAATTGATTGTACAGAGGCATTAATCTTTTATCCATGAGAGAAGTCAGTGCAAAATGTTACCTTACAAGCGATCTGATTGAAGTCTATGGACAAACTGTGGTTATTTTAGTAAGGTAGGTATTTACTGTGCCAGATATTAAGAGTGCCGGAAAAATTGTGAGAGGGATTCTTAAAAGGAGAGGCTGTCAGAAAGGGAAAACATTCCCTTTGGTTCCTCCAAAGCAGCCACTGGGAAATTTTAATCGCCTTGCTTTATTTTATTTTCACTTTGAATGCAGTATTCAGTACAGGATGTGTTTAAAAACATGAGTGCAGAGAAGTACTTAAACTCAGTACTAGACAAGTAATAATTTTAAAACTAAATCTTAAATTCCTGAAAATAAAATCAATTTTGTTTTTTGAAATAGCTTCTGAACTGTCCTGTTTAACATGGATATTTCACTCAGTTTGGATGGTTTTCCTTTGTATGACAGTTAATTTAAATGTTTTGCTTCTATTCTAGCATAATTTTCCCAACCATTTCAGGTGAGTGGCCTCTAACCTGAAGCCACAAGCCACTTGCTTCTCATTAGGAATCTAATGAGAACACCCTGAGTAATTTATCTGGTTGCATTTTTTGCATGATGTAATATTTGTCCTTGAAAGGCGGTGATGTAGAGAAGAGCATCATTGGTGATGTTCAGCTCTTCATGACAGCAGTAGCGCTTCATTGTGTGAGGCTGTGGCACCAGCCTTCAGTTTTTGTAAGCTGCCCTGGAATGGTTCTGTCCTCTTGCACTGGGTGAAAAAATGGCTCAAAACAGTTTGGAGATTTTAAGGTGCTGCTTCTTTGATTTGGTTTGACCCCCGTGGTCCCAACTCCTTTTTCTCCCTTATAGAAGGATCAGAGGGAGGAGCATCTTAAGAAATTATTTGAGAACAGCACTTCAGGCAGCTCTTGACTCTACCCCAATAATGTATTTAGGAACATGTGTTAAATTTCTGTCATTTTCTGAGCAGAGAAATAGAAGAAAGCTGGTTGGCTTTCTGTAAATGTCATTTTTAAAGCCTACTGTCTGCCTCAGAGTCATGCAAAATCTCAGTGATTCCCCACTATGAATAGGGTTATCCAAAAATTACCTTAAATGTTGAAATATACTCCTTCCAATTTTGTCTCAAATTTTTGAGAAATGTAATTTATTCTGCTAACTATGTTTCCTCCCATACTTGGTAGGCCACCTTTTTATGATCTTTATTTATGATCATTTGCAAGTGCTTAGTGGACTAATTAAGATGTCTGAAGGTTTAACCTCATCTTATAAAGTAGATCCTGAGACTTGCCTCAATGTTAGCTCAGTAGGGTACAGGGGAAGCGTTCCAGGAAAGATTGTGTAATGTTGTCAAGCTGGGCTTTGCTGTTGAGATTACTTATCCTATAGAGTCTAGGTCAATGTGAATGGGACAGAGGTTCCTTGGGAAACCGTTTTCATCACACAGCATTAAAAGGAATTGTAACACCTGAGTTTAAAAGAAGTTGTGTTGATTGTATTTTATTTAGTTGCTCTATAAACTGTGAAAGATAACTATAGTTTCAATTAATTGCCAAACAAAATCAAGTTACTGACTTTGCTCAAAACTGGACACATTTTAATGGTTCTGCATCAGCAGAGAACATTTCCCTATTTTTATGTAAAGGAAACATGTTTCTGAAATAATATGTTAACCAGAATTACAGAAGTATTAGGGGAGCCGTCTCTCCCTGGTATTTTCAAATGAGAGAGTAGGACAGTGGTAGCAGCTGAGTTCAGCTGGATTTTACTCCCCTTGATGTGATGATGTGATGCCATCAAACAGTGCTAGCTTCTGATGCTGTATCTTTTATTTTATAAAAATGAAAAAAATGAAAAATGCCACTGATCTTGCTTTACGGAACTATTGCTGTTACTTCTTCAGATTTTGCACCCTAGCTCTTCAATACATGTTATTTGCTTAGAAGGGAATTTGAAGCTCTTCTATTTGTGTTATTTATTACTTCATACCTTTTGGCACTGTCTCTTCACTGCATTAAATCCTCAGTGATTTCTAGTTGTTTTTTAAATATTCCTGTGGTGTGAACACAAGTGTAGTGCCCTACTGTGCGAGGGTTCCCTCCCACCTTGTGTTCTTGAGTGAAGGACAGGAAATTCGGCTTCCTTCAGGCAGGGCGTGCAGTAGAGGAGGACAGCTGAGAGCTGGATGACAGTGGTACCAGCTCTCACTGGGCTTTTGCCAAAGTCACTGGGTTACTTGGCCTGGATGTGGCTTACCGCAGAGCTCGAGCTTGCCCACGCTGCTTGGCACTGGGCAGAGAGAGATGGAGATCTTTATCCTGATGCAGTAACCAAAAGATGAGAGAGGGGATCTAGCGTAGATTTTGGGTTTCATTGGTCGTCCAGATAGTGGATGTCATTGGCCTGTGTTTGGGCCTAACACACAGTGTAGATGTATCCCAGAGCAAGGATTTGTGCCAAAATTACGTCCTTGCCTGTAACAATGACCAGACCTAAAAAATAAATATATACATCAAAATGAAAAAAAAAAAACAAACTAAGAGAAGGAAGGGAAGAAAGAAATCTTCTTTTATTGTATAATAATGAAGAGCTGTATCAAAATCCATAAATTAGGCACAACTTTAAAATCACATATAATTTCAATTACAGCCATCTGTTTCTCCTTAGGAAGAATGAAGTGAGGTCAACAACTAAACATTTTACAACCATAAAGATTCTGGGATGCTTTTTAAGCTATATACATATGTGATTTGTAAGAAACCTATTTATATGTAAAATTTTTCATTTGAACATTCATTCCTTTTATCATGCAAACACCAAGATTTTTGGAATCTACAGGCTTTGAAATGAAGTGAATACACATATTTCAGCCTAATGTTACTGCCCTTTTTTTTTTTTTTTAAATTTTAACCCTCTGATATTTCTATCATCATGAAGAAAAATATCTGCATACCTTTAACTTTCAAATGTGTAGACAGCAGAGAATAGATGCAGCATAGATTTTCCTTAAGACAAGTGTGTAAAAGGTTTCTTAGCCCTTTGACAAAAATATAAATTAAAACTTTAACAGAAGTTTTTGAGAGAAGGTGGGCAAGAGAGGAATGTGACATGCAGGAACTCAAGGTAGAAAATTATTTAAATCTTTTAATTATATGTAATCATTTATTTGAGTGGCACGTACCTTTCCTTCTCTCACTCAGACACAGTACTGTTCACAGCATTGAACTCTGAATGTCTTCTGTGACCCTGATGAGGGTTATGTCCAAGACGTGGCATATGTCATTTTAGAAGTGATTTTAATAAAGTTGATGACTTTAGTCATACAAAATAGTGTTGAAATATATTTTACATTCATCCTTAATGTACGATATAATGTATTCACCTTCCTTGTGCGTGCAGACTTTTTGAATTCCTCAAATATGAAAAGGTGAGCAAAGACTTAAGTAAGCTCATCCTACAATAAATCAAATGAAAAAGAAAGCAGAATCGCTTTGAATACTTAATCATAAAGCCTTCATGCACAAAATATAAAGCAAAACACTGACCTAAATGGTTAATAGCAAGAAAAGTCTGTTAATACCTGTTGTATAAACCCCTAATCTTTACAGTTGTTAACAGGAACTGGAGTGTATGCATAAAAGAACGCTCTTCACAGCAATGCTGTTATCCACATCAATCAAGATAATCCCACCGTAAAACCTTGCTAAAGAGGAAATGTGGCATGTTTGGATAATGTCAATGATTAGAAAACATGTCCCAGAAAATGCCATGCAAAGCAAGTTTAATTATTAATGCACACTTTCCTAGCCCTTTTCAGCTGAAAGTCTCAAATTATTTACGTGGACCTCCAGGGCTGAACTCTGATTGCAGTTCCAGATGTGAAACTAACAGAAGTTCATGTGTTTTTGAAAACAAAGTGCAATTCTGACCTGTAAAACTTCACATCTGCTTTTTCAAAATATATTAATACTCAGTCTACACAAGGGTAAATTGAGTCACAGAACAGGGAAATGATTTGTTGAAGGTAGTGAACCAGTGCACATAATAAACCTCACTATCTCCTATTACCACTTCCTTCTTCCTGGCTCAAGGAAACACACTGCTGGTTCAAATTCACTCTGTCTCAGGCTGACAATGTATTTGATCATAACTCATCAGAGAGGACAATTTTATGCTGTAGGCCATGCTATAAATTAAGTCCCTGGAAGAATTTCATTGGGTGTATAGTATGTTCTGGTGAAATCATTGAAAAAGGCAGAATTACACACTAAACCTCTGTGAACAATTGTGCCCCTATTTTCTGCACTAGATTAATTGTAATTGAATATGATTCACACTTGCAGGTTGGCACTCTTCAACTGCTAATCACTTGGAAAAATAAAGCACATAGCTCTCTCAAGTGCTGTTGCCCTGTTGTTTCTCAGGACAATCAAAGAATTCACTCTTCTCATGTACTTATGAGAAAAGTGGTATTAAAAAAATATGTAAGCTAATTTTAGATGACTACAGCTTAAAAGTCTGGATCTCAGACTTTGTAGCTATCTGAAGTTAGTGAGATGAATCTCACCTGAAGTTAAATTGAATAAGTCATCCTTCTGCAGAGTTTAGCAGAACTGGCACTTTTTGAACTAGCTGGAGCAGTGCAGCAGTTAAACCTACAAAAACCAACGGGCAAGGAAGAAGCACAAAGGCAAGCCTGAATGTGTAGTAAGAGTAAAGTTCACACTAACACAGAAAAATTGCACAAAAGCCTGTGTTTCAATGAGGAGGTAATTCAGGTTCCAAAATGGAACATGGCAAAGTTATGATTACATTTGATCAGAACAGCCACAACATCAGATAAAGATTCATTATTCAATAAGCTCGCGGTTTGATTCAACTGCATAAGATGTGTGAATTTAAGTAAACAACTGAAAGCCTGGATAATCAGTTAGGTAGTCTTAATAACTTAGCAAGGAAGAGTGAGGAAGAATACCATGCTAAAACGTATCTTTAATGAAGGGTTGCCTGGAAAGACAACACATAGGAAAGGGGTGTGTGTGTGTGTTTCATCTTTAATGTTCAAAGCAGAAGAAATAGGTTATCTCTGATGACTTCTTTCCTGGAACAAAAGACATAAATTAAGAAATTATTTTATAATAATTTAAAATAAAAAAAAATATATATTTGCTACAGAAATAAACATCCTACCAGTAGAGCTTCCAAACTCTGATTAAATAGTTTAATTGTTTTAATTAAAAAAATAAAAAACAACTAAAACTAACTGTGACTTCAAATTTGTATGGTGCTTTAAACATAAAACAGAGGAAAATATGATTCTGGCAGGAAACTGAGATGTAGGAATTCTGCTCTCACTTTGTAAGCTGTTTACTCTCTTTATGTTGAACATTTATGAATATTATGTGCTTAGATGGTCACAGAAGGATGTAGGAGCCCCCATACCTTCAGGAACATCCAAGATCTGGGGTTTCGTTTGTCTGGGGATGCACTGATCATACACAAGCACTTCTAGTTAGTGGTAGTGGACATGAAAGGTAAATCATGCGTTGTGCTCTACTTTGGATAACCTTGTTGATTTGGATTTTTTCTGTACTAGCACTAGCACTGAACAATGCCAGACCAAGGCATGTTTACTGGCTGCAGGGCCACCAGGCAGCATCTGGCCATACATTTAAACAGTCTCAGCATCCAAAAGATAGATCCAAAGGCTGCATCCAAGCTGCCCATGGGGAACAGTCTTAAGCTAATGCACTGCACCCCAGATGGTACTGTCCAGAGAGTGCCAGCTCTCCTGTGCCAAACGGGTGGCAAGGGCTACTTTAATGGTTTAATAAACTGCAGAGAGAGAAAATTTTGTGAGTGGGAATGTTCTTTGACACCTCAGTGAACTGGAATAACTATAGCACTGGTGAACTAGGATTTCTGATAGTGTCCCTCATTTAGAGATACTGTAGGAAACTAAGCTATTACAAAATTAGAGGAAATGTTTTTACTCAAGTGTCACTGTTTCTTAAACATAGTAATTGTCAGTTGTGGTGATTAATAACTGGATTAAAGGTGAGATAGAAGTTTACGAATAATTGGAGTTTTTACTATAGATGGATATTACCAAATAGATGAGCATGTGCCTGTTCTGAGAAACAGAGGACACAAAGGATACAAGATATAGAGGGATAACAGAGAGATCAATAAAAACGTGTCATTACAAAGGTGTCTATGAACAACAGTTTGCTTAGGAAAGAAGAGAACTCATGTCTCTTTTCAAGGAACAGATCTAAAGCAATCAAAAGGATGATTTTTTTTTCATAAAATTTGTAATTAAATTGTGGAACTTGATGCCAGATAAATGGATACTTCATGGCGGATAGGCACTTCAGGAAATCCTTGACCTTCTCGCTGCCAGAAGCAGTGATGTCGGCTGACAAGGAATAGTCTGTCCTTGCCTTGTTTCTCCCATGTCCCCTAAGCATCAGCAGTTGGAGGCAGGATTTAGCCATCTCAGTCTAACCCTGCATAGCAGTTTCTGTTTTTCTGTACACTGGATCATGTGTGTGGAGACCATAAAGGGAATGGGCCACATTTGTGACAGCATTTTATTTGTTTCCTTTATCATCTTTTGTCAGCAGCTTTGAGATGGTTTTAGTACTCAACAGAGCAAAGGAAGCGTTGCAAGAGGCATTGGAGGAGAAGTTATGACTCTGAAGCATTTGTTTGCCTCATTATGCTAATTCCTACATTATCTCTGGGGTAGTGCATCATCTTGTTCCAGGTGAATTTAGATAACTCCTACATTCAGCCCTTAATTCCATTGTTCTTGGGTCCTCAGTCTGTAAAGCTGGGATGCTGTCATGAGAGGTAATGATGGCAAATATGCCATCTGTGAGATTCTCAGCTTCTATTACAGTAAAGGCCATCAAATGAGGTAGAAGAATTCTCCATAAGATGGGTTTCTAGATACTGTGCCATAATACGTAATCAGGGAATAAATGCAGTCCAGCATTTATACACTCAGACACCACAAGCAAAGAACTTCAGGTTTCATACCTTGGAACCTAAGTAAATGCAGCTGGACCAATGCTGCTGACACCGCGAGGCTTTGTAACTCACACATACATTACTGCAAACCAGGGATGTTTGTTGCCTCTGCATTTTTGACCCCTGTAATTTTTATTCAGGAACATGTGAACTGTCTGAAGGTGGGAACCTTGTACTTCAGTTTCCCCAGTTACAAAGTAAAAATAATTTTCATTTTCCAGAATGTTGTGATTGTTCAAGTTACTTTGAGATTTATAGATCAAAGGCATCATAAAAGCACAAAATATTTCTGTGTTCAGAAGATACAGCATCAAGGATCTGTAAAAAGGTGCACAGATAGTCAAAAGGAAAAATGGAGTTTTGAGCAAGCGTGTATGTAATTTCTGTAGACAACTGCCATTAGCCTGTGAGGCAAAAGCATTGCCGAATTATTAAACTAATTACAGATATTAAAAACAATGTCTTTAAACCCTCTGTTGCCTTTTTTCTTCCTTTGAAGGCTTTTTATTATTTTTTATTACTGTGGACACCTATAAAAACTTTTAATTTGAATAATTTAGAACTTTGCATTTAATTTTATTATATTTCTTTTCATGTTACTGCAGTGTTGTCTTTGGGGTTTTAATTGATTTTTGTTGTTTTTGTCAAACACTTTGAAACTTCTGAAAAGAACTGCATGAAAAGAATAAATAATGACATAGTCATAAGAAAAAAAACAGCAATATTTTATTAAAGAGAATCTTTCACAGAATTAAATTCTGTGATTTTAGTATTTTCTGAGCAATTACAAAAGCATTAGTACCAGGTTCTTATGAAAGTAACGTATCTGTATCTATAGAGCAGGCGTGGAAAATGCTGCAAATACATGCCTTTGATCTAAATGACAGAAATAAATTTGCTAAGGACACGGTAACATTAAGCATCTTTAAACTGACCCATATTGCTTGAAGTGCAGGTAGAATATTTCTCCTTTTGATCAGGCCATTTGATTTAAAATATAAATGAAATTAAGTTATGTGCGTAATACATGTAATATAATTTGGCACATTAACTCTTACAGATGTAGGTTAATATTTTATTTGCGTATATCCCCTAGTTTTTTCCTGTTCTGCAGTTAAATTTATCATGAGTCTGCAGGCATGACTTGCTGCTAGACATGGACACGAACAATTAAGTTTTCAGGCAGAACTGCAACGAGAGACTCCACTCTGGCTGCGTGTGCTAAGCCTTTCGGTAGCTGCATTGATAAGGCAGAAAGAAGTTCGTGTGTGAGAAATCTGAAGTGAAGATGCAAATCTCATGCTTGGCTGGTATTTTTTTATCTAAGAATACGTTGATCCTGAGGGGCATCAGAGTAGCTTTGCTTTCAGGGTAGGAGAGTGTTTCTGTTTTTGTTCTTTTCAAAGTATCCTAAATCTTTTGGTAGAATTAATGCTTTATTGTCATTATCAGGAACTCAAACAAATTTGTTAATGTTGTGATTAGAGTTACCATTTCATAAGGTTTTAAACATTTTTTTTACAATGTGTTCATTAATATTCAAAGGTTTTTTTAGAAAGTCATAGATTTGTGTCTAACATTCAATCAGACATATTTTAGTTGCTTTTCATAGATTTGGAAGTTTGACATGTGCTTTCTAGCTTGAAGCAGTCATAAATGTCTTCAACATTATGATAAAATAAGAATATAAAAATAACATCAGACTTGCATTCATTTTCTCTCCACATATCCAAAGGTTCTAGGATTTTAAAATACATTGCATATAAAAATAATGGAAATATGCATTCAGGTTTTTTAGTTAATCGTCAAGCTACTGTGATTTTCAGCAGGGGCTGCTCTATTCGCTCCTTGTTTGAATAGTATAACAGTGGGGCATCTAGATTCCTACAGAGTTATAATATTTTAAACTCCCTGGGGAAAGGAGGCAGACTAACTCCAAGCAGTACAGACTGGTGTGTGAAATCTGACGTGTTTGAAGATGATGCCTCCATCATCTGACCATTTAGCTGATCTCTTCTGAACTACATCTTACCTGTTGAGATGCCCTGCATGTAGAGCTCCTGCTCTAACGCTGAAAGATTCTGGAGCTTTCCATTTTCCCATTTTTTCAAAGCACTCACTGTACCTTATTCTAGGTTTGAGCTTAAGCACCCACCTTAGGAAGTTTGTCATTTTCAGGCTTTTTATGTAGCCTGCAGAGGCTGGGAAGTTTCTCTAGGGGATCATTCAGAACAAGAGTTTCTTGTGACCAACTGACTAAGGAGCATAGTGAGTCCAACTTCATACTTGACTAAGTGGCTAAATTGGGTTCTGTTCAGAGAATTATTCTGGCAGCAATTCCAGTGCTAACTAGGCTGTAGAGCTGCAGGACTGTTATTTTTCTCCACCATTTTAACACACACACACACACACCCATTGCTTGTGTGCATGGAGTGCTGTGTCTAGGTGCAATAGTAAATTTTGTAGGCCTGCCATGTTAGAAATTTGTGCAAACACTCAGAATTAAGAGGTTACAGCCTTTATCTTAACAATTATAAGGTTCTCATTAGCCTAATGAAGCCATGTCAGTATATCTACAGGGACGGTGCTGCAGTAGTGTGAACATGAGTTTGTTGTGAGAATATTTTGAATTATTTCTGATTAACAAAATGCAGTCCCCAGGGAAACAAAACACTGATATTAGAGATACAAAACTTGCACAAAACTACATTGCTGAGAGAATACCAGAATGATCCAGGAGGAGACTCTTCTATAAAACTTGATTTGTAATTATGGGTCATAAGATACTAGCTGTCCTCGGTTGTTAAATATATACTTCATGAATAGAGCTTGAGTAAGTTTTTCAACCAATAAAAACTACACTGAAATCAGAATTTAGGGCATTACCAGCATGATGAATCTGATGAACAGTTATGGCTTTTCAGTCTTTTTCTATTTTGATAGGAGAGGCAGAATGTTATCAACTGGAAAAAAATGTAGTTGTATTTCCACCTGTAATTCCACCCACCACCTAGGAAGATGCAGTTAGATACAAAGCTTAGAATAAGCAAAATTTAGGTGGTATTTAATTTAAAAGACATGATAATCTGAAAACATTTTGTGTTCTCTGCTTATGTGTATTTACAGAAGAAAAGCAAGACAACAGAAACCAAGGAAGCAAAGCTCCCAAATATGCAAGGTCTTTGAAAATTTGAGGCAAATCTTACAGTGCTTTTTCCACAATGAAGTATTTGCTTAATGCTTTTTCACAGGCTGAAAAAACTTTTCATACTAGTTTTATCAGTTTTCAGTAGACAGAGATATTCCAAAGACCCCAGTTCTTGCTTGAAGTTTGTTGTCGCATCGCATGCATGCAACAGAGAGATAAAATTCTAACAATAAATGGACTCCATCCTTGTTTACTTTTTTAAGCAATACTGGTATAAAGTGTATTGCTTGTTCAGAAAAGCCTCTGTTATGAGATTAATGAAAGAGATATCAGCTGCAAGGTTAACGATTTCCTTAATGATCAACAAACTGTTTACAGTGATCTGGGAAGGAGGATGTGGATAGTGAAGCCAATGAAATAAAAACTTCAAAAAAGTTTTCAAAACGTTTGTTGAAATTCATAAACTTTTTTTTCTTGGCATTTTCTGAGAAACATTGAACGTAAAAAATGTTTCATTTCATAAGCTACAATACTGTAAATATTAACTGATTAGACTGGTCAAAAATCAACTGATTAAAATCTTGTTTACAGTCTCAAATCAATAAGTCACTTGTCAAAAAGAGTTTGAAAATGCAGATCTAATTCTAAATTTTTCTGTAAGAATCAACTAAATGACAAAAGAAGGGGGAAATGGCAGGCAATAGGTGGGCCTCTCTTCATATTTAAGATTGAATGGTTTGAATATTTCCTGAAAGTCTTCAGAAGTCTTCTGAAAAGTTTCAGATGTCAAAATAGAAACACCCGAAGGTCTTTTATGAAAATAATACCCTCTGTAGTCTGTGAACTTGGCAAAGGAGAAATGACTTGTCTCCAATGACATGGAGCTGATGGTTTCCACTGGCAGCCAGTCACTTGTGTGACGTGACTAGATAAACTTCTGCCTATTTAAGGGCCTAAAAATTGATTTTGGATCACAGGCCAAGATTCAGGGCCAGGCACCCGGAGACAGATTCTCTGCTATTTTTAAGAACCCTTGAGACTGCAACTGGGGATGGTATTTATGTACACTCTTTGCTTAAGTGGTAAAATCTTATGTTCTTTTTAGTGAACAAGGGGATAGTTACTCCTGTAATTTTAATATAAGCTTAGAAAATGTAACTGACAATGAAAACCTCAGTGAACTGTCCTGGAGATGACAGGTATTCATTAAATAATAACCACTCTTTGTAGCATGAGGAACCTTAGCAATGGACAATGAAGCCATTCTGCCAGGTAGAACAGACCCCCTCCCCTGATACAAAGTCCATCCAATTTAAATTCTCAACATGACGCAACAGTTGGATAAAGAAGCTGAGAGAGCAGGTAAAATGCTATAGGGGTTCTTTTTGGTAGTATTTTATATTCTTTAACTAGTAGCATGCAGATCTTCAAGAATATTCTGCAGTTTTTAAGGTGTAAGAGTGATTTTAAAAAAAAAAAAAAGTAATCTGGTCATGGATTTCAAAGACAAACTCAGCCTGTTGGATGAGATCAAGTAAAAAAAATCAAGCTCTAATGTATTAACTGAACAAATATTTCATTCTGACTAATCACAAGTATTGTTTTACAAACATTAAAAAAGCTTGCTAAAGCCATGTCATTCATTATTACCATTAAAAATATTGGTATTATTTCTTTGGAATAATTACAAACATAACAATTATTCATAAGAGAAATGGGTAGGATTAAAAATAAGCACGTACAAAGCTATTCATCAATTAAATAAATCAGCCCATGCTATGAAAACTCCATGAAAGGATACCTTAGAGATTTAGTTAATATCAAGGCACTAATTATTACAGGAACGTTGATTGTTAGGACATGGTGAGAAGGAAATCTTAGAAGTATTGTCTAGATAAGACTAGAGGCTTATTTTCTTTTTAAAATACAGTGAAAATAGTATGTATAACAAGACGTTTGGGGTTGGGTTTGATTTATTTTTTTTAGAGTGATTCTAATATATCTGTGTGAAAAGCCAGATTATCCTACGTACAGACATAGGATGAAATTGTATGTGTGTTTTGCTTCCCCCACACCCCCCCAAAAAAACCCAAACCAACAACCACTACCAACACCTCCACCACCCTTTAGTCTTTAAGTGATGCATTTTGTGGTTATGTTTAGGCTATTTCTTACCTAAAATTCTGGTGGGTTTGGAGAGAAAAGAGCTGCAGGTCTTTTCTACTGAGAGCGTCGGAGATAAATAGCTACTGCTGTAGGCATGGAAGCGATGTCCAGAGACCAAGTCAGCTTTAGGAAAAGATTGCAGGATGGCTGAAATAGTATGTTGCGGAGCTTGAGAAAACAAACTATTAGCCTGGGTGAGCAGGCAATGCCAGAGTGATCAGACCACATTTAGCACTTTAAGCAGTACTGTGCCTTGCCAGCATATCAGCTCTTTCAAATACGCCGGGGAGACTGATGCCAAGAGTGACCCCATGCAACAGGTACCTGAGAAGGAGTCAAGAGCCCCTGCCACCTGCCTACACAGCATGACCTGCGTACCCATGGGTGCTGCTGGTGGCCTCTTTGTCCCCCAACACTCTGCAGCTCCTTTCTGTTCTCCATGTGTGCCCCAGACCCGAGGTATCTCTGCACCATGTGAATGAGTCTCCCCAAGACTCCCTGGACACTCTGGCTGCTGAGAAGCTCCCAGAGGCCAAACCTCTTGCGCTGAGCAGCCTATGAATAGAGTTACGTATTCACTGAAAATGAAAACCAGCTCACTTGTCTGAGCAAAGCGAAGACTAAGCTGGAAAGTCAGAGAGCTTACTTTGCTTTGTCAGATTATCCTCATTATCATTGCAGGATTAGTAAATTATAAATATCTACCCATTAGAAGAGGAAAAGTTGTACTTGAAACAGGAGCTCTGTTCTCTCTGCTGGGCTTGCTATTATTTCATTATTTCTAACCCTGTAAATCGTAGTATTTCAAAGGTAAAATGTGTTCATAGTTCATGTAACTTTACAAAGCAGGATCTCTGCTGCTACATATAAACAGCAGTACACGAGCAACTCCTGTTTTACAGGTCTGAGCATGTACTCCACTGCACACAGCCTCCAGACTGGAAAAGACCAAAATTTAAGACGGAAATGTGTCACTTCCCCTTTTCCATTCACAATTTTCATGGGAATGAGAGACAGCTGCTTAACCTGGAAGGCCCGTGGTGCGCAGGGCTGTGGGGAGTGCTGACGAGCTTTACTTCCTTGCGGTCTGTGCATTGGCAAAGTGTCTGCCATGAAGTATGTGTTCTGTGAAAGGACTGCAAAGTTACCGATATATGTCTAAACAGGGCTATTAATAGAAAAGCAGGTCTGGGAGTGTGTGCAAGCTTTATTTGGCAAAAAAACAAAAGGGACTGAGAACAAAAAGAGCTTTTCACAGCCTCAAGCCTGACGTTGGCCAGGGTCCAGACAGCTCCCTAATGCTGGCTGAAATTAGAGCTGTGTGAAGTCTGCCTTAAGTTGTGTCTGGTTGCTTATGGCCCTGGTCTGCTCTTCTGAGAGTTACAGATCATCCAGATTTGGGAGTGTCCATCTCATTTCACTTGGCATCATTCATTACATTGGTGGCTAAGAGACTTTATGATGTAAGAGTCATTTTGAGATCCTAGACAATCTGGAGCAGTGCCCATGAATTTAGCTTTTTGAGTGAGAAAATCCTTCAGTTTGCGCTGGTAAACTTGGACTTTCTTTTGCGTCTTAGTATTATTGCACCTTTAATAATACTGACTTAAAATATGTAATCAGGAGGAGTTAGCTGTTATTTTCCATAAATATATAACCTTTTTAAATTACACATTCACATAAAGATATTTTTTTAAAGAAGTCTTTTTTTATTTAAGGGACCTTTGTTGATGCCTGATTATCTAAGTAACCAGAGAAACAGCAGGTGAAAAATTATCTTATGTGATGAAAAGGTATGAAAAAAGTGTTCTGGGAAGCAGAACTTGATTATTTGTGAATCTGGAGCTACAAAATGTATCTTAAGAATACACAGCTCTCAGAATAGATTGGAGCAGCCTCAAGTCTGACGGACACATCAAGACCCTACCCACTGCAAAGATTGACTTTAGGCCATGTTTGTCTAAATTCACTGCTGTATAATCAGAATTATTTGAGTTTTGAGTGCTGAAAAAAAAAAAAGGATAAAAACTCTGCATCTTATATTTGCTTACTTTACATTTTCAGTTTTCCTTGTGACAAGAAGAGATAACTACATAAAATGTCATAGTAGCAGAACACAAGCATACTGTTGTGTGATGGGATCACAGTCAGCAGTCTTGGCTGTACAGTTTTGAATCTGCGTACAACTACTCAAAACATGAGTTTATTAGGAATCATCAGTCCCAGTTTATGCAAAGAACAGACAGTTCCTTTCTGGTGGCGTCTGCTTGCTAGTCTGTTACACAGCTGGGTACAGCTGAAGAACAAGTAGGAGACAAATTAGGAAGTTTGATTCTTGAAGTAACTGGAAATATCCAAGCAGAAATATGCTCCAAATCACAGGCTATTAACAAGAGAATAGGAGGTACAAAGTACGTTCATCTGAGAAGTACAGTCTTTAAGACAGCTCCTGCATCTTTTAAAAGGAGCATGCGAGTCTCTCAACTTCTCTGGAGATCTGTGTTGCTGCTAGCAATGGCATGCATTTGTGTGAAGGCTGAAGGATTCTTCCATGTTCTCAGTTCAGCAGAGTTGGCCACTATGTTCTGCTTCATCCATTCACCTTACTCCGAAAAACTCACAACGTCCTGCCCACCGCCCACCCGAAGAACTAAGGTTTTTGTATCTATTTAACTTCATTACATCCTAATGTCTGATTGCATCCTAATAACTTTAGAATTTGTACACTTGCTTGTAAAACTTAGTGTTTATCATATCTGTCTGCAAGCTGTTCTGTTGACCTCTTAGGAGCTAGCTCATAAATAAGCTGTTGGCAATATAAAATTGTGTGTGCTCTAGGAGTGCTTTTCTCTACTGTGTATAAGGGCACACTATATAGATAGCTGCAATGTGGATGTTTAAATGGTGATATTTCTCAAGTTTTTTATATCTGTTAGCGCATTGCAAGATGTTCCCATAGAAATTGAGAGTTCCTTCACTTAAAATATAGAATTAACTTACTTTTTGCTACTATAGAAAGGGTGACAAAAATATTAGAAATACATACTGATGTCAATGGTAAGAGTAAAGAGTTATGAAAGAAGAGGAGAAATCCTAACTCCTCTTCCAGCTCCACTTCTGCCAATCCATCAGTATTTCCTATACTGCATTTTATACTGCCTTGTGAGAGTTGTGACTTCCATCAAAGTTTTTTCACTAATCCAGAAGAACTCATTATCAGAAAAAAATTCTTCTCCCTTTTCACTCTGCTTTTAACTGTACTTTTGGGGTACCATTCGCAATTAAATAATAATTTTCTTTCCAGTTTTGCATTCTGCCCTCCACAAAAATCCAATTGCCGTCAATTTCTGTTGCATTCTTAAGATTTCCTCCAGTGTCTGCTTCTCGGTGATTCAGATATGAATCAATTTTTTCAACTACATTATGGTATTCCGGGATGTTGTGCCACAAAAAGTATCTATAAAGGATTCCCAATGTAAAGGATCATCTTTATGGAAGGCCTAAACAACTGATTATGTTATATGTGGTTGAAATGCATCTTAATTTCTTGCTAGAGCAGCACCTTGTATCCATCACTACTGAATATAACTTTGATCAGCTGTAAAGCTATTCTGAGTTTCTCATTGAGTTCCCAGGCAACAAGATTGCTATTTTACCCTTTTATTTTCACTTATTCTTTGGATTATGTTTCTTTCCAGACTTGTGTTCACAGAACATACAAAGCTAATATCTGCTAAGTATTTCATATACACACAGTTCATTTTCCATATATTTTTTCTTAAAACAAGATGTGGATTCTGAAGCTGGTGCTGTGGGAACTCTTATTGTATGACAAGCCCTTCTTTAAAGACAATATTTAATTTTTATGCTACACATTTATTTTGCAAAGCGATTTTTCCTGTTTCTCTTCAGAATCCTTTGCGCATTGTAAGTGGTAATTTGAGTGACTCCTGGGAAATTATTTTTCCATTTCTGCAGAATTAGTAATATTGATGATTCTGAAAGTCCATCAATAGTCTGATGATAATACTATGTTTTTCTGTCAGACAACACAATATCCATATCACGAGGCCAGAGAGAAGGCAAGTCTTAGAACAATATAGATTTTCTCTTTAATGGATTATATCTTCAGTTCCTCATCTCGTTGCCCTGTTTCAAAAAGTAAAGGGGTAACGCAGTAACACATACTGTTGTGTTTTCCTAATAGCATAAATTCTTAAACTTCCTCCTTCAGAAAAGCCAGATATAATGTCTAGGGTAGAAGTTAAAACTAACTCTGTGTGAGAAAACCAAGGCACTTGACCTGAAAGCTATCCCTAACTAATCTCCTGAATAATCCCATAATAAACAGTAGCTGTATAAAAAGTACAAACAGATAAGTTAGAACATAACTAGTTTACATGTGTTGTGCACAATGCTTTATTGATATTTTACTGTTGCAGTATGTCTGGAAACCTTGAAAGAAAGAAAGGAAAATACAGTTTAGTTCTGATCATAGAGATCCTAACATTGTAATAGGGTCATGAGATCATTTGCAACCAAGCAGCAAATTCTTTAAAAAATTTGTTGTCATTGTTATGCACAATAAATAACTTTTACAGTTGTCAGCTGAACTGAGGCAAAAGCTTAATAAGTGTATGAAATCAAAGAGATACTTACACTGATATTTTATGGATAATGACCATTCCTAAGATCTGATAGAATATTATGGGATTGCTATGAGTTCACCATAATATTACTAATGTGGTTGATAGTGAAGGAATAAACAGACTAACAGGGGAAACAGCCATTTCTTAGAGAAGCTATGGTTTACTGTCTGAATTCTACATACTTGGTAAATGATTTATGAAGCCATTCCTAATTATTTTATGAACTTATCTATAGATTTAGTTAGGAAATTAATCACTGCTAGAGCTGTATATTTATGTAACGTAAGAAGATGCCTTTTTCCTTATTTACATATAGAGGGGAGTGATTACAATTATATACATGTCAACATCTTTTCAAATGATGTTATAATATCAGAGTGGTTTACAGTTTATATCCACTGCCAAGCTAAGCTTCTGTGCCTTCATCTGCTTCCCCAAATGAAGGGCAATCAATGGCCATTGTGGATGACTGGAAGGAGATACCACCTCCTTCTTCAGAGACCACACTGAGGATCCTTATAGGAAAAATTACATGCAGATTTTAATTTCTGAAAGAAGTGCATAGATAAAATGAACTACTGGAAACCTCTGTTAAATTTCATTAATTTTATTAGTCTACCTAGATCAGCTGCTCTTGTTAAGACAGGTTGGCTGTTGAAAGAATTTTCTCTCATTTTGTCAAGTCTGCATTTTTCCATTTGCAGTCTTTTCGTTAATATATTCCTACGACTCCTACAGCAGTCGCCTACATGCTCATATCAGTGATGAAGATTTTCTCTACTTTTTTAAATGTAACAGGTACACTGTCCTCTATATTTTCACTTAATTTCCCACACACACTCCTGACAAAATAAAAATGCCACCAAAATCAGTGAACAAAACACCAGTTACACAAGACCCCTCCAAACATCTGAAAACAGAACATCTAATAGCAGAACATAAAGAACAGAACATTGGTTTTCTGTAATCCACCCGTTGGGATATCAGCAGAAAGCAGAAACTTACTTTTTGTGTTAATTATCTAATTTTCTTTCCCTTGTCCCTGTCCCATTTCATTATAGCCGATTCAATACTGTTTATTTGCATATGCTTGAGCATGAAGTACGCTATTGCCCGGAGAACACATACATTAAGATTGAGTAAAACCACTCTTCCAATAAACACTTTTCTTGGCAATTTAGAATACTGACACAGAGTAAGTGGAAAAAGTCTTGAATCAAAATTCAGCTTAGGCATTTTCTTATAAATTGTGTAATCTTTACTGATCAAGGTTGTGCTGAATCAAGACACCTTTATTCCTGCCCAAAGCTTTTTGGGGACTGCTGCCTAACAACCACTTGTCAACCAGTCAGTTGCTTTTTTATTTTATTGCACGTTAGAAACTAGCCCATTAAGATCTGATTCCCAGAGAGAAAAAGAGGGAAGATAACACCTGCTTAGTAAATGGCATGAAATAACACTAAAGTCAGGATGTATTTAAAGTGTGAACACAGATGTGCTTTTCTTATGTGAATTGGTAATAAGCTTTTGAGACTTTGGGGAAACTTGCCTTTGTTGATCAGTTCATCGAAGAGTTAAAAGAACAAAAATTGTGAATTTTTCTTCACATCAGTCATTCGCTTCACAATTTGAGATCACTGTTCCCTTTTAATCAGCGCATGGCATATATTCTGTTTTCTTGGAGAGGGCAATTTGTGGTTTCATTACTAATTGAAGTAGACTAATTATAAGTGATTAGCATTTGAAGAAGGCTTTTAACTGCTATATAAGACCAGTTCAGTGTGCCTTTCTCTGCACTTCTTGTGAGTGTAACTTAAAATACATAATTCAATAAAGACTTGTATAAAATAGGGTCGAGTATACTTATAAGTCTTTGTCAGTCATTTCTGCTGGTCTCTACTCCTAAACAAAATGGTGCTAAATATGCAGAATTGCAAAAGACAGGAATCAGCTAATTCAGTATAAATATGCTTACTTTCTACCTGAGATATTCCTACTATTTTTCCATTTTTTACTGCAAACACTGTTTCATGGAGAATATGAAAAAATACCATAAGCTTTTAGCTCAAAATCAACAACCACCACAAAAAATAATATTGATCTGGTAAATCCAGCTGAAAAGAATCATAGAAATCTACACCGAAGAGAATTGGATGGATTCTGTAATTGTTTACATTATCAGTAACATTATTAATATAAGCATTATTTTAGAATAACACCATTAAAATAAACTAATTTCAATGCTTACATATGTGTAGAACAGAAATAGGTTTGTTAGCTCCACATCTCTCTTGTTGCTGCCTGGTTATACTGGAGAACTCCTTCTATACTACAGAATGTTCTTCATGTTCATCGTTTTCAACCCGTGAGCATGAATGTGACCTCTGCTTTCAGAACGACTTAGGTTTGCAAGGCTGGATCAGGGAGAAGAGCTAAGGGAAGAAGAGAAGTGACTTCTTGCCAGAAGCTCTTCTGGGAGAACAGTTTTCCCCTTGGCAAAAGAAAAACATTTTTCAATTGACTTTTCTGGTTTTGCCCTGTACAACTTGGGTCAGTTCTCCAGACTGTATGTTCTTTGTGAAGTCCTCTGTCTTTTGCAACTATTTCTTCCTCTCCTTCCCATGAAACACCTTGGGACCAGCCTTGGGTCTTGGATACACTTTCAAGGGCTTGTAGTTACTTATGAACAAGGTGCTACAAGCAGGTGGCCCACATGAGAGCGTCCTTAAATGGCATTATAAATTTGGTAATAGTACTTGGTTTTGCAGTTGGCTGTGCACTGTATAAATGTGCCAAAGAAGATCCCTGCCCAACTGATCTAAGAGTAAACTGAAATACCAGAAGCAAAAAAATACAGAGCACAAGAAAAACACAGTAATGGTATGCTGGAGTCATAGAGCTTTACAAGTTTTCTGAGCCTTCATAATAAGGGAAAATTTTTGTGAATGGAAGGGAGAAAGAAGGGGAAATATTTTCACTCTGTCATGTGAGAGGTAGAGCAGTTAAAATATGGAGACTGAACTAAGGAGTCATTCGGGGTTCCTGCTGTTGAATTACTGGAACTTACTAGAAGGGGCCTATGATGTATTGAGCTTTAAAAATAAAGAGAAATACATTGTATTTCATACAAAAAAAGTGACCTAGTAGTGGAAGAATGAAAAGAGAGGGGTTATGTGGACAAAACTTTGTAGTAGAAGAGCAGTCTTTGCAGCAGCATTTTAAGTAGGTGAGGTGAGACTGAATGTGTGTTGTATTTCTAAATATATATGACAGTGAAATGCTGATTGATCAGAGCTAGAAAAAAGAGGGTTTGTTTTGAGGATGAAGAGGAAGAGTATGCCTGGAAGGTACCTGGACAGGCTGGAGAGTTGGGCCGGGAGAAACCCTATGAAATTTAACAAGGGCAAGTGTAGAGTGCTGCACTTGGGGAGAAATAACCCCCTGCACCAGTAAAGGTTGGGGGCTGACCTGCTGTAGAGCAGCTCTGAGGAAAAAGACCTGGGAGTTCTTGTGGACGACAGGATGACCATGAGCCAGCAATGTGCCCTTGTGGCAAGAAGGCCAATGGCATCCTGGGGTGCATCAAGAAGAACGTGGCCAGCAGATCGAGGGAAGTCATCCTGCCCCTCTACTCTGCCCTGGTGAGGCCCCATCTGGAGTACTGTGTCCAGTTCTGGGTTCCCCAGGAAACTGCTGGAGGAGGGTACAGCAAAGGGCCACAAAGATGATTAAGGGCCTGGAGCATCTCTCCTATGAGAAAAGGCTGAGGGACTTGG
>JAOTQQ010000032.1:10669848-10692977 GCA_026546715.1 Gallinago undulata
GACAAGAGGAAATGGGCACAAACTTGAGTATAAGAAGTTCCACATAAACATGAGGAGGAACTTCTTTACTGTGAGAGACTAGTGAAAGGCACAAGTTAAAAAACCTGTATCTTTGGATTGTTGCTTGAGTGATACAAAGAGAAAGTTTTCCTGAGTGATTAAGAAAACAGGGGGAAAATGTTGCAAGTGAATATCAAGATGCCTGTTCAATCTTTTTGAGCTTGGAAAGTTGATAGTTAATCACTCGTAAGATGTCAAAGAGATGAGGAGGAGACTGATCTGGGATGGTGAGTTAAGGCTGTGTGTTGCTTTAAGATAGTAGCTAATTTTAAATTTGCAGGTAGAAGTACCCTGAGATAATTTAAAGGCAGGAGAGGAGGAGATAAAATACAAAGTATTTTGGAGATCCCACCAAGAACTGCAATAAAATCTGGAGGGTTCTGTGGAAGAAACAGTGAAAAAATGATCATAGCGCACAGCCAGAGAAGCCAAAAGAGACTGATTTTAAGAGGAACTTAGTTGTATTGAAGGGAGCTGACAGTTCAAGGCAGGATACGGAGTGCTATTTCTGAGTGCAAAGAGATTAAAGAGAGAGGAGAAGTGGCAGTTAAAGAGGCAAGGGAGGTGGGGCAACCATGTTTGTGCTGTGACGTGAGAGGGTGTGAAAGTAAGGCAAAGATTAAAAGACGGAATAAGAACAGACACTAGCACAATCTGAAGTTAACGTTCCAGTTTTGTGATAGGGAAAATGAAAGTAAGTAGCAGGGAGGAAAGACAAAAGTTTGCGATGAAAGCAAATGGAAAGAACTGAAATAAGTTCTAAAAAATGTCATGGATCTTTCTTGAATCACCAGACAACGATCTTCCTGCCTGCTGAGGATGATGAAAGTAGTCATGTCCAAATATTGCAGGATGGACTGAATCATGGCTTTCCCATACTCATCTATACTGCTCTGATCCAGTCTGACTTGTTTTCTGGCTAAGGCATTGTAGAGGGAAGGTAATCCTTATAATTAGGCTCAGGTGGATCCGGATCATGTTTCTGCATGAGGCTTTTATACAAGACAAGTATCAACTAAACCACTAAGACTGCCTTTTAAAAAGAATTATCAGTGGGTTAAGCACTCCATGAACAGATGTATGAATGTGCCCTGAGAACACACTGGAATAAGAACCTGAAGACCTAAACACTATTCTGCCCATTGTCTTTATTCTGTTGCAGTCCAAACAGGGCAAAATTAGGACAAGTAAATATAGAAATAAAGTTTCAGATCAAAATCACACACTCAATGTTTGCAACACCTTTGTGTTCAGGGAGACAATGAACAGAAGCTATTTGGATCACATAGTTCAAGTCAGATATCCAAAGGCATGCCTATTTTACAAGTTTGAGTCCTTTTACAGGTGGTCTTTAGGCTTTTCTCTTTTTATCCCTTACTTCAGAATAGATCTGCCATTATTGTGTTCCCTTATTAATGTTTAATATCTGGTGGGATGTTGATGTTTCAAACAAGGAGATGGCTCTTTTCTGTCTCTGTTGTAGAAAAGCTCCTATTATAGCAAATGATGAGTAACAATATTTTTGTATTGTTATATAGATAGGAGGACATTTTAGCAGTATGTTTTTATCTACCGATATTTTTGCCATATTTTTCATAGTTGTGCTCAACACAGGAAAAACAACTGTAGGGAAATTAGTTATAAAACGTCCCCTTTAAATAGAACACAGAAAACAACTGAGGTGTGCTATTGCGAAGTGACCCGTGAGCAGTTTGCATAGCTTATACTCCATATATTCTAACAAACACATCAAAACAGAATATAGCCACTATGTAAACATCCTTGCTGTCATATAAAACTAAATAGTCTGTACAATTTCTTTATATTAGGCGATTCTTTCAGATGTAGTTATTTATATACATAAAAAATATTTATGTATTATTTTTTCCCCAGTATCTCCTACCTTTTTTCGTGTTTGAGCTCGGAAATACGTACCTGTATAAAACTTCCTTACATTCCTCTCCCTCTCTTTATTTCTCTGTTCCTGTTTCCTATGTTGTATCAGAAGCAAAGTATGACTGTATTTGCAGATTTCTCTTTTTCCTCTCCAGCTTTTCTCCACCAGCAAGCCTTTGATTTGAAATTGTAAGGCACTTAATCTTTTGCCAGCATTCTTATAAACAGATTCAGCTTGTCCTTTTGCCGATGCTTCAGCATGTAGCCAATTTCCTCTCTTTTCTTGCAGTTTAGAAGACCTCAGATAATTCTTCCTCTGTTCTCTCACAAATATATGAAATTCTAAGTAGTCATCTAACTTCTGTCACATTCATGAGAAAATTCCATCACCACCAAATTGCAGACTTGGCAAAACATTGTCCATCTGCCTTTGAAATGATATAAGAAAGGATTGAATTTCAGAGATGCCAGTGCAGACAATCTAATCTACTACATGACTGCTTGTACTTTTACAGAATAGTACGTTCTTTTGCATATCCCAGCATGGAATGCTTAAACTATTATTCAGCTTGGTTAAAGTCTCCATTCAATTCACCAGTGCTTCACATTTTATTTGATGAAAGACAAGGTCACTGGGATTCATAGAATTTGGCCTAAAACTGCTGATTTGCAGGAAACAATGCAGTTCTGTATAGATCTTTAGAAAGGACTGATCTGATGTCAGTATGCACTCTAATGGTGCTTGGCTGCAATTTTAAATGCTGCTGAAGTAAAAGTGGTGAATGCTTTTACTTGTGTTACAAACTCCTGGTTAATGCCTTTGGTGAGAGGTTATTTAGGAATAGAGTCGTGTATTAATCCCTCAGGTTTAGCTAGATAACCCCTACAGAAGCTTTAAGCAGCCACTGCCTCAGATTCTTCAGGCTGAATCCAGTCAGGTCATTTTTTTTTCCCTTTCCTCTTCATTTTAGGACTTTCAGTCTGCAAGCTGTAAGCACACACAAAAGAATGTGAGCAGCTGCGGTTACAGAGACATGTCTAGTAAGCACCAGTGTGTGATTCACAGTGGCACTGCCTGATGTGTGGAGTTCTTTAAAAAAATATTTACCCTATCTCTTTAACGATGTGTTTAAAAGTAGGACAACCAAAAATCCTGACTCTGTCCTGTCTCGGCGGTCACTGTCCCTCACACAGTGGTAGTCCAAATATTCCAGTGTTAACTTTCAAGAGACTTAAATCCACCACAGTCAGGAAAGATATTAAATACTCAAAAAAGAAATATACTGACTAAGTTGCTGGCTCTCTTAGTCTGAAGAGACTTATACATCTTTTACCCTCTACGGCTTGTAAAGTCTGACGTAAGAGGGGAAGAGAGCTATGTACTCAGTAGAAGGGCATTTTCATTATGTCAAAAATAAATGGCTGAAAGCTGAAGTGTGGTTAGTGCTGAGTGTGCCTCCTTGGCAGGAGCTGATATCATTCTGAGCAGCAAAGCCTTTGAGATGTTTCAGTGGTCCTATATTATTTATTTTGATCACATAAATGTTTATTATCTGTCTCTAAAAACAGATGAAGTGAATTTGAGAGTGTTGCAATGTGAATAAACAGCAATTAGATGAAAACTCTTTTGGCAATGTACCTAAACCACCACCATCCACACACAATTTTCAGTTATAGAAAGAATTATTGTTTTTTTGTTTGTGTATGTTTGGAATATAATAGTTAAGATCTTATCTGGTAATGCTTATCCAAATGATAACAGACCCCAAATATATTACTGACTGTGGAGCTCCTTTAAACCACACTATAGACCAAGGTAGTTGAGCAATAATCCAAGAATTTGTAGAAACAAACATTGCTTTCTCTTACTCCCAACTATACCTTACTCTGTTTGCTGCTGCCAGCTGAACTGTAGTGATGGGTTTATGGCAAGTATTTGAAACTGGATTTTTGTGAGACTTATGACCTATATTTTCAGTTGTGGAAAAGCTTTGGAGTGTTTATGAGCAATCCTCATGATTTTTCAGCTATTCTGAAATCATATTCCTCAATTTGTGTTCTGTGCATTAGGATAGCACTTAGAAATACATATTTTAGTGGGTTTTTAAATTGTAGAATCTTTTAAATACTACTGAATGTTTGAATTGAGATCACTTATTGAATTGTGCCCTTTATTTGATATGTTGTCAAATACCATTTCAAAGTTCTTTCTAATACTTCCCCAGGCTGACATTTCTTTTGTCTCTTTCTCCATCGTCTTTGGGAAAGCACTTACATAAGTGACAACATAACAGTTAGAATAGCAAAATCCCACTTTAAAATCTGTTTAACATGTTTCATAGGGCAAATAACATCTTTTTTTCCAGGACAGAACTACTTTTCTGAAATTTTATTAGACATTTAGAATCCTTAAAATAAATATTTTTTAAAAATCTTTAACATTTTGGTCTTTTCAGCAAAGTAAAAGAAAACCCAAGTCAAAAATCTGTGTGATTAGGAGAATAATAGCCCTAAGGTTATTCTCTCCTATCTGTTAAAATCCATTCCTACCAGACATAACGAGAGCTCAACTCATGCCAAAATTGATTTGAAGTATATTTTCACTCTTGACTTTCTCTGCGGTGGCTCATTTCCCTTTTCTGTGCTTCTTTGTAATGGCCTTCTTCCAAGCTGTGAGACTGAGAAGTCAGTACAAGCCCAACACTGATTTCAGCAGGGAACTGCAGAGACATTTGCCCTTTATTGTAGATGCAGAACATAAATTGAATCCAGAGAGAGCAGCATCCTAAAATTACCCCAGGAGTAATTTTTCTAGACCAGACATTTAGATGATGAGCATTGTTCCCTTTCACTAAGCTTTTTTAATATCATAGAAAGTCAAGCATGTTCCTACTGTAAATATTGTATATCCCTTTTTAAAACATGATTTTTACAAGAACTCTTTCGGGTGGCAATACAAATGCAAAATACTTAGGATCCAAATTCAGAAGTAGAAGGTCCAATTTGGAACTTTGTGCAATAAATAACTGCTGACTGTGGATTTTGATGGGGCATAGCTTATCAGATAAAACTATAGGTCACAATGCATTTAAGGCCTCTACTTCCAATACTGGCTTTTATTGTAAAAACGATTAATTGATTAGCTAATTATAGTCAGTCATTTATCATCCTAATGCAGACATTTTTTCTTTCTTAAAATTAGAGTATGTCTCTCTCTTAGGGATCATGCTTCCCAGAGCACTTTTTATTTTATTTTATTTTATTTTATTTTATTTTATTTTATTTTATTTTATTTTATTTTATTTTATTTTATTTTATTAGTTTGGAAAGGGAGCAGGGAGACCTCAAAGCTGCACAGTAAGACATAACCTATCAATTTCCTTACTCTACAAAGGTAAAAATACAGACAACCCTTTCATCGTCAGGGAAAGAGATATTACAAGCCTAAAGTAGAATCTTGAGTGTGGTGTTGTCTTTGCCAAATTGAATATAGGGATTGTATTCAAAAATAGTTTACGAGGCTTTTCACGGGAGTTAAGAGCCTGTAACAAACAGAAGTTCCTCTTAGCTTCTGGCCATTAAGAAAGACATACCTGTTAACGCTACATACCAGTTACCACACTTCCAGAACATAGCAATTAGATTTGAACATTTTTGTTTTCCTGGAAATAGTTTATTAGAGGTAGATTCAGAGAAGAGTTTCAGCATCATAATGATTATGGCTGAAGTGCAGCTCCTGTTTGATAGCATGTGTATTGCCAAGGGGCACTCACAGGCCCATATACAAAAGGCATTTAAGCAGCGTTACGTTAAACATGAGAGTAACTATGCTCAAAACCAATCATTATGTCAAAAATTTACAACTCTTCTTTGTTCCCTTATACAAGGAAGAGTTAGGTGCATCAGAATGGGATCCAGAGAACACAGAGCAATTACGTTCAGTTAATAGGAAATGCTGAAGATAAGAAGATATGTAAGCAACTTTAGAAGCTGTTCTATATTCTTAACAAGCTATTTCCTTTTCTGCTATTACTTCTTTAACCTAGGCTTGAGGCATAGCCAGAGAGGTGGGATCAGAGGAGATTTAAAAGTATATCCTCTATGTATCTACTGTATTTGTCCTATGGGCTTTCCACAATTATATTGCCTCTGTCTCTCCTTTTAAAATTGTTCTGTTTTGCCCAGAGTAATTAAATATTCACGGGGCCACAAAGAAAAAAAGAGGAGGAATGTCTGGTTTGGGAATTCACCTGGGATGGGTGCAACCTTAGTTCATTCACACACTGATATTTGGATCTATCATCAAACAGTTCTTAGCCAGGGTTTATTTAGGGAGCTTCAGGTATCTTTTTATGATGTATCCTTCCATCACAGTTCAGGATTCATCATTTAAGTGTCTATGATCAAAACTTTCTCTGATACCTGGAGATGCTTTATTCAACAGACAATATATACAAGCTCTGTGTATAAGTTTTCTAAATCCCTGACCCCTTTGATAACTGCCTCATTTTGATGAGACATACAATTTAATATCCTTTAATTATAAATCTTTGTTTTCCTGATGATGATATTGTATGTTTTACTGATCAGTTCTTTGACCCTGTGATACATATATTTCAGTTATTTCAAATTAATTTAACTTTTCCATGCGAATCCCCAAAACCAAAAAAGTGTGATTGTTAATGCTTCTTTGGAAATCATTGTTAGAAACAGTCTAGTCTGTGTTGAAGTAATGTATTATTCTATACAAATTTATTCAAAAACAGTAAAAAGGAAGAAGAATATAAATTCACAGGTTGGGTTTTGCCATCCTGAGACATGGCCATCATCATGAAAGTGCTTTAATTCCTAGTGCTTATAGCAGATTACATGATTAGAATCACAACAGAGAAGATGCTTAATTCAAATTCAAATAGTACTTATCCATGGGACAAGTTCTGGTCTCATTTTATTGTTCTATATTCACAGTAACTATGATGTGGGGGAAGCATTTGCTACTCAGGGAATAAAAACAACTCCACATCTCTTTAACTTTTAATCTCAGTGTGTGGTTTATGTATGACTTTTTTGCCATGTTCTTCATGTCTTACAAGAAACAATAAGAAACTCAGTACGCTGTGAAAGGGCTGGCTCCACTAGATAATATCTGTTTTCTGATGATTCTCCTTCTCCTTCCCCCAGCAGAGCAGAATGATGGGGTTTGTTTAGGCTATGAAACTTACAAATTTCAAGGGACACTATTTGTTTGGATTTTCCCTACTCAGGTCATTATTTTAGTACTTTTTCAAGCAAATTACTTTTTTTTTACCCTTGAATAAGGTCATTTTTTGTGTGTGGTAGGATTTCAAAAATCAATTTCAAATTCCAATTTCAAGAATGTGAAACCACACCTAGCTATTCTCCAGAATGTTTAACAAGACTGCTTGAGACAGAGATTCATAGCATTGATGGGTCACTAGTATAATTTTGTCAGTGGTCTGTATTTCTCCCTCAATAAATGTTGCTGTAAGATTTATATTTTTTTAATACTTGGAAATTCAGCATGAAATCATTGAGACTGAAATGAACTTTAGTAGGGAAATATATAATGATTACGTCACGAAGTTTAATCTCTCATTTTGGGGAAAAATAGGTTAAATACCTGTAAAAAACCTTGATCTCTTTCCATGTTTGATGTTGTAAAAAAGTCAGCACAAGTTTGAGTGAAACCCTTTCTTCACCTTTTCTAAATCATATTTCTAGTCTAAATATTTGAAAAGCTCCATAATTATGTTGGTATACATTGTTGCTAATAACAGCTTCCAAAGGAGAGCTGGGCGTTTAATGCAACTCTCAAAATTTTAAATAGAAAATAGAGTCACATGGAAATGCTAAATATATCCTAAATAAATAATTGAAATTTGCATATCATAGGGAAGTGTCTGCCATAGAGATGTTGATTATAATGAGATTTATTACACAGGGAAAACATTTTTATATGCTGATTCAATTAGCTTTGAAAACTTGCAGTAGTGTGCCAGTGTTGCTTATTGCCATTATTTGCTTCCAAGGCAGCAAATTCATTGACTGTGTTCAGGATAAGTCACAGGACTGGAATGAAAGTATTGTCTCTGCAGAGGCGATGTCGGTACACTGTGGTGATTAGTTTTCTTGTAGTAATGGTTATGCCATCAGGTCTTCTAGTTTCAGTTCCTTTAGGGCATGTTCCATCACTGTTACACAGTTTTGCCATTGAATTTAGTCAAACTGGACTGAAAATTGCTTTGGTATCCCATGGAGTTTTCAGAGATCAATTAAATATTTTCAAATAGCATATTATTACAGCTAGAGTTATTAATTAATGCCAGATCCAGTGCCCTTTGAAATCAATGTGGTATTTTTGGAGGTTCTGAACTTCAGACCACATACTCAAAGACAAGGAGATATGTAAATGTAATGTGATTCCCTCTCCAAGATGAATTCAGGCTTCTGATCATATCTGTATGAAATATTTAGATCCTGGTTTAAAGAACTTCAGTGCCATTTTAACATTAAGCCCATGAGTTGTCAGTGAGCGTGTTTGGGCTTAGAGTTATCCATGAAGCTGAGAACTCAGTAATCAAGAAAGTTCTAAAAGTAGTACTTAAGACTTTCCTTTTGGTTAAGAAATATTTTCAAATAATTTTTCAAATCCTGAACTCATGGTTTGCTAGGTCATTGGAAATGCTCTCCTTCAAAATTATTCACTCAGAATAATAAGGCTCTTTATATAAAGTGGCCTATTATCATAAATGAATAAAGTGCAACCTCTTAAGCAAGTGGAGAAGATTGTATGAAGAGTAGATCTCAGTCATGTACAATATCTCCTTCAAACATGGGGAATTTTCATGAAAATTACAGTACTTCAAAAACTCTCTTTCCTTAATCTTTGCTAAAATTGCTTGACTTATGTCATAAATCACTTCTAACTACCTAAGGTTATGTACTTTAAATGGTAATGAGCTTTATGTTTGAAACTTTACAGGATCGCTGGTAGGTAATTCTAGAAGAACATCTAAAAAGAGAATTTGGGGCTCTAAGCATTACAAAACAGAATGAGCTGTTTAAATTAACAAGCAAGCTGTTAGTCAGATTAACAATTAGTGTAGTGAAAAAATATCATAGTTAGGCAAACTTCATTAATATGTTGCTGTAGAAACAGCTATTTCAACAATTTCTCAGTCATTAAAACTCTTTGAATTTCTCTTAGTCTAAAAAATCATGTAAAGTTATACAGGATCAGGGAAAAGAAGAAGAGCGGGGGGGGATGTAAAACAGAACTATTTGTAGCTTGAACTGGATTAAAAAGAACAAAAAAAGATAAAATTATTTTTTCCATTTTCTCATAGCAAAACACATACAGCTAGTCTTGATTTACTGTGTCACAGGATAACAAACAGATGTGAAGAAGCAAGTTTGAATTAAAAATAAAATCCCAGTAGTTAAGTACTTTTCAGTGCAGAGGAGGGAGTGACTATTACAGTAGCCTCCTGGGTAACATCACACTAAAAACTTTCCATCTGCCTGTACAAAAGTTTGATAATACTCAGCTAGATCTTGAAGAACTCTGTGTCACTTTTGCTTTACGTGGGTGACAATGCCACGTATGTAGTTTTAAAAAGCTCATCCATCAGTCTAAGGTCTCTTTCTGATAAATGTGCAAATGAAAAAAAAAATTATATAAGTATGAAGCAAACTTGCTTGTCTTGAACAAAATAGAATATGGATTTAATCTAATACCAGCACATGTTCTGAGACCGAAAAAGGCCATCCAGACCTTTATGGTGATACTAATTATTTTATAATAATTTGGGCTTTCTGCTTTTCCATTGCTCATTATGGAATAATGTTCCCAGACTCCACAGGGAGAGGTAAAAAAGAATGTGGCTTCAATTCTTTCTGCCTTTTTCTTTTGAAAACTTTCTGTGGATGTAGCACTTATGAAAATAATTCAGCTTTTCTCTATGTCTGGTAGGGTTTTGTTCTCCTTATTTGTTCACTTATTTAAAATTATATATCTATCAATTGTTCATACATTTTCCTGTTCTGCAGCATCTAAAATACTGGCTCAAATTCTTTATTTCCAGTGCTTCTAGGAATTGCACCTTTTGCCTTCCCTTGTATGTTATTTAGCCAAGTGTTATCTTGCTTGCTAATAAGTGTAAGAAAACAAGAAAGACACGGACTATGTTTCTGGTACACTGCTAACCACTCCAGAGAGAGAATCAATGTCTCCGGTATAACTAGTATCATTGACCCAAATCTATCCACCATTAACTGAATTTTGTCAACATAAAAAGAGGCAATATTTCTTCTAAAAAGTTTATACTCTGTGAAATTTGCTACCACAACAGCTGAGCCTGCCCCTCCAAACAAACAAGCACTATCTAATAAAATAGCAGTTAATGTAAAACTGATGGTTTGGCAAGGTGTGTTAGAACAAGATCATCTTTTCTAGGATATAGGCTCATTATTGCAGTGTTTGATAAGGAATGTTTTCCTGTGAAGAACATTAGGAAATTTGCATTAGTACACTGATTTTGTTTAGTTGAAAGACGTGGTTTGGTTTTTTGTAGTCTGAGAATGCTTGTGCAGATTTCTTTCCTACAAAGTAAAACGTGTTGGCTTTTGCTGGAGGCAAAAACACAGGCTTTATGGCCCATTATGGAAAACATTGCAGTTCATTAAGATGGGTTGAGACAAGAGAAGGTTGTATAACTGAGTATATCAGCTTGCAATGAATCTCTAATTCTTCATCAGTAGATTATGTTAGGTTAGTTATGTCCCTCTTGTCAGTGAAATCCCAAGGCTCTGCTTAGTCTTTTGTGGCATTGAAAATCCTTGTGATCTATTATCAGATTATCCTTGAAAGAGTACTATAAGTTTCACTCCTAGAAATAAGCAATCTGCTCTCTAGCACTCACCATTACAAGGAGTCATTTATTACAGCAGAACTTTGTCATTCAATTATGCTTTTGTGTAGAGCACATGGTCGAAAATCTCAATCACAAGTGTCTAAAGTTGGTTAAAGAAGTTGTCGGTGTTGCAGACTTCAGAGATGCTGATCCTGTGCTGAGGTGCCCGAGTGCCTACATCACAGCAGAGAGGAGCCCACTGCAATCATTTGCCAACTTGTGATCCCCTGACTTTCTCATTTTTCAGGCAATGAGCATTCTGTTGCGGCATGTGAAATACATCTTCTTGTGTAAGTTACTTTTCTCAGCATGCAGTGAACTGATAAAAGTGAAAAATATTTAGCTAAAGCTTTAATTACTTTAGCCTACTTATTATGTTCAACACCTTGCTGTATGCCTCATTTCAACTTCTTTTGATCCACATTTTCATGAGAAAAAGTGATTATAGGTATTACAGGTAGAGACCTGACTAGCAGGAAGAGACTTGTGGCATAGCAGAAAACCTGTCAAATTCATAACCTAGTTATTTTTATGAGCTATGTTTTGTTATGCTATGTAGAAAAGGATTTAAATAACTGATCATTCATTTCCCCAAATAGGTCACCTTTCTTTTAGAGGTAACTGTCAATAGCAGTTATAGTTTAACTGCTTTATGCCTAAGACAGGAATTCCTTGTGTTTCTGTATGCCATAAATGATGTTTGTTAGGGATAAATCAATGCATTGACATAGCACAATAGCTGCAAAGTTAACTGAACTTCTGTAGCCCAGGTGGGTCTGCCTTTTGTTGAAACTTGTGAAATCCTCTAGCTAGGAACTATTTGTTCTTCCAGTTAGCCCCTTCCTTTCTTAACCCACAGGCAAAGTAAAAGAAATACCATAAAGCAATGGGAGGATGATGTAGAAAAGGAAATTGCATCTGGTGTGTTCATTCCCAGAGGCTCAGAAGGCAGGAACAGGAGCATCTGTGGCAGAAAGTTAGTCTTTGAGAGTGTAGAGACCCTGGAAAGAGAGAGAAAACCCTCAAAACGGCATTGCTTAGGGAGGAAGCTTTGGACTTAGTCTCCCTTTGAACCATCTGTTACTGGGTATTCTCTTCACCTTTTACTACTTCGCTCTTCAAGTCACTCCAAAATTTAATGTACACCTTGCCTTTGCCTGCTGACTGTGCTGTGGGGTCAGTGGTCGGCTCACATATGCAAGGGGCTGTTAAACACAGTACAATAGAGATAAATCTCCTCAGATCAGCAGTAAGAAATGTGCACCATCAGGATTTCTATTTTAAAAAGGTTTTCATCTTTCTTTCTTTTTCAGCTTCTTGGACCACAGTTTATATGTATTTCTTCTAGAAATAATATATATTCAGTTGAAGTGATGGTCTTTCAGTGTAACTATGAGGTGAAGAGTATTATTCTTTGCAACGTGGTACTATAGTCTTTTCTTTGCAATGTGGTACTATAAATGTGGCCTGATTTTATATAATTGTTCCTATTTTATGAAATGCGAGTTACATTATTTTTTTTATTGTCTCATGTAAAGCTCCACTCATTCTAATTGTGTGTCATCCCTTTCCTTTTGTACCGAGAAAACAGACCCCATTAACTGTCTGACTCATTCAACAGTTACTGTTTCTCAGTGTTTCTATGGTGCTGGTGCAACAGCTCTTCCTTTAGTGACTCCTTCTCTTGAGTCCCAGAATACTATAACAGGATAATATTTGAACAGGTTAATTCTGGTAAACAAGTTTTGGTTATTCTTTTCAGAGAAGAAGTGAAAAGTCACATCGAGTAGTGAAGTGTTCAGATTTTCATCACTGTACTGTAGCAGGAACAGGGCCCTGCAATTCTGTACCAAATATCCTGTTTGAATCTGGCAGTGAAAGACCATCATTAGAGAGGAGCAATGAAGGTGTGACAGCACCTTGGGCAAGCTACCAAGTGCATGCAAAGGTCAGCTAGCGGATGAAAGGGGAGAGCAAGAATTAAATGAAAGGAGGAAAATGCCAGCATTATGCTGACGTTTTCATTAAGAAAATCACTGAATACGTGGAACAAGTCTGACATTTACTTACACAGTGGTAGAAATCGGTACACTCTGTGTACTGCATGTGTTCCTGTTCAGTCAGCATATTGTACAGCTGTGATAAAGGGGACTGTAATCATTTCACAAGAACAGTGATACAAAATTGTTCATTGACTCAGCTTTTTCTCCATTATATGAAATATATTATAACTGGCCATGTAAGTCAATTTCTTTCATTATGCCTCATCCCACCTCTACACATATCATGGCTGCAATCATCCTTTTAAAATCCTTTTCTCAGATGTTGCCGCTTTCTGTACAAATTACCCACCTTTCCTCTGTCTTTCTTTTAAACAGGTATGTTCACTAAATTACTGTAGCCAGACATCATACATTGTAAAGTCTGGTTTAGTTATATAGCTAGAAAATTTCACTGTAATACCGCTTAATGAGGGGAGTCATTCATTAGGCCTGGATGACTGGTAAATCTCTCACAGACCGTAGTGTGGTGCATTTCTGCATTCAGCAGTTTATTATGCACATGGAAGAGTCCATTGGACTCATCCAAATTACATCACTTTGGCGATAAAAAGAGGTCATAAAAGGCTAAAACAGCCTTTGGAAACACTCTCCACTTTGGACATGTTCTGGGGTTACAGGCAGGCCCAGAAGGGTCAATTATCTGGCTCTTCTGGACAGGTGGATGGCTCGTAAGGGATGCTTGCAGCCAGAATATGAATTAGAGTAGCTTTAAACTTTATCTAATTGATGCCAGGAGTTCAACAGGTTCCCAGGCAACCTGAAAATACAAGGAATACAGAGGTGATTCAGAAAGTTAGGTACTAAATTTCCCCCCTCTGGAACTCAGTAACAAAATTCATACCAAGTTTGAGGGTGGCAGAGTGGGAGGCCAGATTTAATGCTTGGCGTTTAATCTTCCTGGAAGATGCTTGTAGCACTGAGCCAACAACCCTTGGGGTATGACACATGGCCTGTTTATTTCAACTTCATATCCTTCAAGTTTCACTCCTTCTGCTCTTTCTTTGTCTGCATTGGAAGGTCCCTTTCCACAAAGAATGGTGTTAAAATCAATGTCGATCCAAAGACATTAAAAGGTACTTCAAACGTTGATCAGTTCTATTTTACCACACATTGGTGGGATGTGCCATAATACTGCCTTTTCAGAGACCATCAAAAAGAGTTAACAAGAGGAATGTTGGTGCTGCAGCACTAACCCTTGCCTATTGTTGTGAAATTTTCTCTGCAAAGGGGGAGACAAGTGAAACGGAGATGTTCAGTGAAAGGATAGCTGTGACCACTGAGCATTGTCTGTGTCCCTCCCTTGCTACTACTGCTCAGTGAACAGTCCACCCCAGACTCAGGACGCTCCCCACTCAGCCAAGAGCTGTGGCAGTGAAGTAGCAGCGGTGCTGTCACAAATCCTCTTTGGCACTCTTGGGGAGTGGTAATAAGCAGTTGAGGAAAAGTGGTGCCTTAAATTTTTCCAGCTGTTTCTACATTTATGTGTGTAAGCATGTTAAGAAGGTCATGCCAGGAGACGCTAGTGGTTGAAAATGTTCTGGAAGGGAGAAAAGGGGAATCCTTGCTGATTGCAGGCTCCTTACTTAGACCTTGAAGGAGGGACACCTTTCCATCTGGGATCCCAACTCTTCCCAAAGACTCAGTAGGTTCAGCACTTGCAATGTAAAGCCAAGAAGCGTCAGAGTATTACCTACACTCAGTCAAATCAGCTCTCTCAGTGACCCTGTTTGCTGATCATCTAGATACATACCTGGTGGTTTACTTGGAGGCTTTCTTTTGGAGTACACCAGCCAGTTCCTTTTAAAATAAAATCTGGATGTGGTTTTGTGGGTAGCTCACTCCATGGACATCTTGTTTACAAATATATTTAAGACCTTAGGATCTTTATTTGTGTGGCCTTTCCACACTGTCTTGACAAACCTTGCACCCTAAAATATCTTCATAAATCACCTACTATACCCACAGCACACAATACGGACTCTTGGCATCATGTTAATAAAAACCTTATTAAGGTTATTATTTTGTGTGTTTTGAGCAGCAAAAACAACCCCATTTTTTCAGGGTGTATGTTGAAGCCACAAATAGGGCCAGAGGGATTAAGGCCAAGTATGGCACGGTGTGGGCTGCAGTACACTTTGGACATAGTTAATAATAGTAATAATTTCACTGATGGAGTTGAACCCCAAGGAAATACAGATGGAATCTTGGTGTACCAGGTGGTCTGAAGCCAGACAATGTTTTTCACAGTGTAGATGTAGCCTTTTTCTTTTTATAAGTGTTATCAAGAAAGGCCAAGGTCATCAAAAAGGTCTGTTTTGGGGCTGACAATAGATAGAGGAGTTTCTGAGTTTTAGCCACAACTTTGCTTTTTCTGAGTTAGAGTGGTTTCTTTTCATGTCATGTTTCCTTTCATGGCATAAGTTCAGTTTACCTCCAATAAAAAATAAGAGGATATACCAAAGGATGTGACCTTATTATTTGATAAATGATAAAATGTCTGAGGAATATGGGAGAAAAGTTCCATGTTTTGGACTTTATCCTTCAGATAAAATTCAAGTCCATACTGATAATTTACCGAGTCTCATATTTCTGTTAAAAAGACCACAGAATGAAGAATCATTCTATTCCTCTCAGAGCAAAGTGGGTGTAACAGGTGCCCCTGGTGGGGCATTTACTTATAGTCAATTCCACGAGCTATGGTCTAGCCCAAGCAGGAATTTCACTTACGCCTCTGTAGTATTATGGGCAGAGCCTCCTCCATAGATTCTGGACTTGTCCATGTAGTCAGAAAGGAAATAGTGTCATCAATCAGACCCACTGTCAGTATAATTAAAGGGAGATCTGTCAGAAAAACTACTCTGCTGACCACTGACATTGGTTCTTTTGTTTTCCTGGGTAATACAACAGTAATAGATTGATAAGAATCAAATGATCTGTTTCCGAAGGAAATATATTTGTAAGCAAATATCTTTCCTGTGTTTGTAGATCTGATAAAACAAAATCAAATTACGTGCTGAGGTAAAAGGCATATTTTAGGTTGTATTTCTACCAGTTCTACTGCTCAAGAAATTCTGGTTTTAGAGTCTGTCTTCTGTTTCTGTTCCTCCATAGTTGAAATGTTTTCTGTTTCATTTGTTTTCCTATTTTCAGCAGTTTCTGTGACAGTGTTACATAGTCTTTTCTGCTAAATGGTCATAATTCTTAGCTTGAACTTGTTAGGTGTTTAACAAATATATAACCTACCAAAATTAACAATGCATTTATTCTTATTTCCATGTGCTGTGAAAGAATGTGCTATAACTATCCATTTTCAGTTAAAACATGAACGCTTAAAAAAAAAATAAATGAGGGGGGAGCTGAACTTAATATCTATGATATAACTGAGTGGGAATGAATGCAGTACATATAATATACGTTTTTAAAGCTAGATTCCTGTTACAATATGAGAATTTTCCACTCATGGTATTTTTGTTACAAAAGTAGTTTCATTTGTAATAATTGATGTACATGAGTTGCAGCTAGTATGCCTGTATATATTTTTATAGTTTATATTTTTACAATAAACCTATCATCAGAAAGTCAAAAGTATTGACATAGTCATTCTAACTGATTCAGGGATGCCTTGGTGACAGTGACTATGTAACACGGTTAGAGCAGGTATTATAAATACCTAAGAGCAAGACTGGTAATTCAAGGAGGCAGAAGACTTCTCAATGTGACAAAATGCCTACTGCAGGTAACAAGTGGGCTTTGAAGAAATTCCAGTTGCTGCTGAAAGAGGATAAGATGCATCTTGAAAGATAATAATAAATAATATCCAGTAAGTTTCAATCATGGGCAATTTTAAATATTTCTTTTAGCCAAGGTCATACTTGTAATATGAGATGAGAAATGTCAAATATAGAAGCTTTATACCAACAAGCTCGTTTTGTTTCAGAAATGGGTATTTTTTCTGAGGCTGTCAAACCTTTCCAAATGGAAAATAATCACCTGATACTAATTACTACAAAAAATTAAATAACCCAGCATTAAAATGCTGTTTTATCTGGTAGATCTCGTCCCTAAACAGATAAAATAGTTAGAGTGGTGCTGGAAACCGAGTTACTGTCCAGATTGTGCAGCACGCTGTCTGATTTCCCTGAGCTTTTTAAAGAGATGTATCTCTCTGGTATAGATCCCCGTAGTCTACTTACAGAGAAATTTCATTACCATGCTGTGCGGTCCTCACGGTGCTGAAAGTAAAATATTGGATTGACAGGCACTCGTTGTGGAGGAGGGCTTATTGATGATGGAAAGACTGATTCAATCTCTAATCCTGAAGAACGACCTGCCACCTGGAGTGATAGTATACAGATGGGTGCAATCTAAACTCTCTTTCCTCCTCAAGTTGCATTTGGCTGTAGATTAACAATGTGATTCCATATAATGAAGATGGTTGTTTGGTGCAGTGGCAATTTTCCATTACTGACATGCAATGTCAACAGTTCTGACAAAGCTGTAAGGACAATGTTTAAATGCGCTACATCTGGCTGGGACGCTTGCCAGGTTATTAACAGCCCCATTAAAATTACCTGCAGAGATCTGCTTTGGTAGAAGAGAACATAGAGCAATGTTTCCCTTGCAACTATGTATGCAGGCATAATAACAGTCCAGTAGCACACACTTGGAATAATACAGTGTTATGGCAGTGGTAGCAGCTTTTTTAGTTTTATTTTGGTGAGGGAATATTTTAAAGCTTTAATTGTATTGAATCTAATTCCTGTGGCCTTATTCAGGCAAATATCCTGTTGAAGTCAGTGACAATTTCACCTTAGGATGGAGTTACATCAGTAGGGCTTGATTTTATTAATTATGTTTCCAATAAAAATACTCTGAAGATGTATGCATATGCATAAGCATTTTTTTTGAAGTGATATATGAATGTCCTTTTAATTATCCTCTTTTTTTCCTTTCCTCTTGAATGACTATGTGACACTCCCAGTGAAGCGTATATAATACGAAAGGGTTTTAAGGCATTTTTCTGAGTAAGAGTAAAGGGCCATGCTGTCCCAGAGGACACTGCAGAAGGCACGGCACATTTTCTGGTGAAACTCCCCTATTCCTTTTGAATGCAGAGGGAGCACTTGCCAGTATAATGATAAATGGGCTTGTGATCCTAGCTCTCTATAAGCAGTATTTAGTCCAGGCTGAAACATTCCCTCTAATTCGGTAGTGGAATGCTGGAGAAGGTTCTCGCACCCTCTCCCTTACCAATCCGTATAGCGTCTGCCTTAATTTACTTCCAAGTTGCATCTCTTCATATATGTCTGAAGGATCTCTGCATACGGAAAAATCCACCAGCTGCCTGCTTCCCATCCATATAGCTTGTGAGCAGAAGAAGTCCATGGCCTGTGGTGAGGTTACCTGGCCGTGCCTGGCGCTGCGCTGCCCCATCGGCTGTGCTCGGCAGGGCTGTGCTGGGGACAGGGTGGAAATGCCCGCTGCACCTCAGCCTGTCTTTGAATGCTTCCTGCCTCTGTTGGCACCACCTGTGACCTTCAGGATGACTTCAGGGTTAGTTCATAATGTGCAATGAGAAAAGGAGCCCAAATGCGGTCATCTTAGCTTATTATGGGTATGTGATCAATGGTATCAATAAAAAACTGGGGGCATTTCACATCTGATTATATTCTCTTCTCTGGGATGCTGTAGTGAGTAAATTCATTTCTTTGCAGCCTGAAGAAAAATACAAGTCTTTGAGTGTTTTTGTGTCAGAGTGCACAGGCTTTAGTCTTTGTCCCTCCTGCTTCAGCTTCCTGAACAAGTGGAAGAATTTTCAGACATTAGGGGCGATACAAGGGCTTTTGACATTTATTACACGTGGAACTTTCCACACGTGGCAGAAATAGAAGACTAAGTTTAGAACGAGCAATATGACTTAATGTCTGTTATGCCATATGTTTTTCCTGCTGCTGCTGTACCAGAGAAAAGGGATGTGGAATAACCTGACCTCATTCTGACCGTGGCTGTGTTTGTAACTCCTTGGGGCTGTTACAGCCACGTGAAGAATTCTCATTCTGCTGCACCACAGAATAGGCAGAGAAAATACACATCTATGACAAGACCTGTAGCAAAGGGAGTACAGTTTTGCACCTGAATCCTGCACACAAGTCTGCCATGGATACTCTGAAACATATATTACCTCTTATTTTAAATTAATTATTTTTTAAGTACCTGGTAGCTCTTGGACTACCGTGATACGAGTCATAGCAATATACATGTTACACATGTGTTTTGCAGGTCATGAGTCGTACATGTACAGAGTAGGTCACACAAAGACTTCTGTGCAAAGAACAAAGGTTAAAATATATGTACAATTTAATTCAACTTGGAGCTTGTTCTATGTCATGCAATGTCTGTGCTTTAGAAATAAGAAATGAAAATCTGTGAAGGCCAGTCATTTCGTAGTGTTCAGAGACTCTCAGATTCCCATTTTCACCCATCTTATTGTCTGATGGTAGCTCAGAAGCAGAAACACAAGCATGCAGTCTGAACTATCGGGCTTGGGAGAGAGAGGGTCAGTCTCACAACTGAGCTTTCTTAATTTGCCATATGTTTTATTCACATACAGGGGTAGGTGTAGGTCTTTCAATCCAGTTTAGGAGCAGAAAGGGCTAAGGAAAATAATGAAAGAATGTTGTAAAAAATTCTTGCTTTCCCACCTGTAGTGAGAAGTTCCAGTGACTGAACATCCAACTGTGCTCTGTGCACAGAATATTGATTTAAAGAGGCGCCATCCAGTTGAAAAGACGGGCTAGTTCCATAGCAAGTATGCATGTTTTTGTATGACTCTGTGGGACTTGTATCCTTCTGTACTAACAATTGAGCCTCATATTTTAATGTAAATATCTTTTACTTAGACTGTGTTGGAATTAGAAAGTTACAGTATTTAAAATGAAAAAGTAAAGAAAAATATTATGCTGCTATTTTTGCTATAGCTATCACTAATTTTCACTTCTAAAAATGGAAATAGTCAATTGTAGTCTATTTCACATTCAGATTCCAATAGTTGGATTAGATTTTTTAAAATCTTTTCTAACTCTAGAAGTAAGTACTTAACCTTATGATAGAGAAGGAGGAATTATCCATGTCCATCTCAAGCATATTTCATTTAACCGTGTTTTCATGTTTAGAAAATTCAGATATATAAATGATGGTATTGCAAACTCAGTTCATTTATGTTTTCTAGGGAATCTGAGATTGATTGTATTAGAATATTCACCCTAAATTATATGGTTAAATTAGTTGCCTGGTAACATTGTACTAGATAGATACAATAATACCTGTGTTTGGATACTACTCATAGAAATGAGTATATAAGATGAATGCTACCATTAGTATAATGGCTATCTACAGCCAGATAATTCCTTTCTTTTAAAATTAATAGTGTCTCTATTTTTCATAGTAGGTCAGACATCATTTTCATTTCTTTTTCTATGCCTTCTCAGACACTGATAACTAATGATGGCTTTCTTACATTTCAGGGTCCTATTGTAGTTTCAGCTGTCTTTTTCTTTCTTTCTTCTTCAATGAGTTTGACTCTTTGAGCTCTCTTTTCTTTGCCATTTTCCTTCACTTTTTGTTACTTAGCTTTTATTTAGCTTTGCAGTTTGCCTCATTTTGCTCCTTTTCATTGATATGACCGTTTTTATTTGTAGTTCTGGATCAGTTCCCTCACCTGCAGTCTTGGTCATTGTCTCTTCTTGATGTGGGACTTTACCTGACCCTTCTTTTTTTCACGGTCTACTAGCTGCAAATTTCTCTTCTTTAATAATCAGCTTATTTTGCCTTACATCACCCTGTCCGTTGAGCTCTGTCTTTTGTCATACTTCTACAACCTCTAATTTATCTCCATAAGATCTTCATTCATTTGATTTTCTTACCTTCCACTCTTAAGATTATGTTTATACTCATGGTTAAGCCAGGTAATGGGCTAAAGCCAAAGCTCATCGCAGTCTGGATCCAGATATCCATATGGCTGGTAAGATGCAAGTGTCCCTGTATTTAGTAGTCACACACTGCCTAAAAATCCTTGCTTTCCTTGTAGCAAGTGGTGCCTAAACCCTCTAGAAAAGGTTACCTGAAGTCTTCTCAAGAGCAGATGGGATATCTGGTAGTAACCACTTAAGCAAAGCTGCGTTCTTCCAAACTACAGGACTCTCATTTTCTTGGGCTGGCACTAAAGAGTTGAGTAAGCCTGACTTCTAGGGTTGCGTAAGGACAATGCCCTAGCATGTATTTCTAAAATGGGCCAAGACTTTATAGAATACTTAGACAAAGTATTGTGCCATCTGAGGTATCTTAGTTTGCCCTGTATATCAATTCTTTCTGTCTTTGAACTACAGAGAATTGCAGGAGAAGCGCCCTCCCTTCGAGCCCTGAAACTGTCTCTGAAATGTGGGGTTTTTATCACCAGCTTGTTCACTCTCTTTCTCCCTGATTCCTCTGGCTGTTGTTCTCAGTAACCGTTCTGAAATCTTCCTTGCTTTGCTCTTACCTTCTCTTTTCTTCCTCTCTTCCTTTTTTTGTCTTCAGATATTGTGTGGTCACTTGTCATCCTTATAAAAAAAATCTTTTCACCTTTCCATCCACCATATGGCATGTATCAGACTTGGATATGCAAAGTCTCTATGATGTTATTATAAGAATAAATGTTCCCAGGAGTTATGTTATTATGTAATTTCCAGATGTTGGTTGGAAGAAAAATACTGCAAGTAACAATGGGATCCAGACATGTTTTTTCATAGGTTTCCTTACCAGATCATGGCATAACCAGTACAGTTTGTGAAAGTAATGATCATGTTGTAGAAGATCAGTCATTGAAAGTGCACTACACAAAGAATTGTCAAACAACTTTGATCAGCTGATTAAGAATTCATTTAAATGAAAGGTTAAGAAATCAGTCCATTGCTTCATTTTAGAGACATGTAAAAAATAGATATTTGGGAAACAAGCTGGTGAAATAAACTGAAAATATTGATTGCTTGCATATCTAGAAATTATTTCTATGTAAGCAGAAAAGCTATTAGGACGATCCTCAGGTTTCATGGATAAATAATAACTTGAAAGAGACCATTAGGCTAATATCTGAAAGGGGAAGATAAGCTAACAGGCAAAGATAGCCATATCATGGAGGTTAGCAACTGTAGGGACTAAGTGAGACTGCTAATGTTTAATCTGTGTTAGACTTTAAAAGGAAATTTAAATCTTGAAGGCCTTAAGGAACTCTAGGGTGGAGATTCAAAGTAGGTTTCTAGCAGTCCACAGTTCTGGAGTAGGCATTCAATGATAGTAGGGAGAAAATTCCTACTGAATTTTAGGATAGGTTTTGATAACTCTCCCTTTATTCCTGCATATGACATCCAATGACCTTACCTCTTTAACACTTTTCCAGATAATCCATATCTGTCTTCTACGTAGCTAGTCTTTGAAATTAGGGCCTCAAACTTGCCTGTCACAGTTTATGTTCACTGGACTTTAGGTGCTCTTATTTTTACTTTTAACACTTGAGAAAGAGCAAAGCAAAAAGTTAAAACTAAAAACATGGCAGGCAAGCAATGAATACAAGTTAGGAAGGAATTTATTTTCAACTGAAAGGTACATATATTGGAACAACAATTTTCACGAACGGCTTCCTCACCCACATGAACGGCACACTCCCCCTGAGTGTGAACTCAGGCCTGCTGAGATTCATATTTTCTGGGATTCCTCCTCCTTTTCTATTGTTTGTGTATCATTAAGTCCACAGTTGAGCAATTCTGTATCCCCAAGGTTTGTACTAGCAATGAGAGTTATGGGCACCGAACCCCATGCTGCTAGAATTCCATTTTTACCATCTATCTTTCAGGCAATTTTCAAAATGCAATATAGATTCAGCACCTGTCTTTTTGGTTCCAGATGTCCACCATAGTAGAGTTTAGACCTCCCGAGCTCAAACTCAGATTTACCTACCCACACCTCTGGAGCATCAGCTAAGACATCCAAGGTCAATATCCCTAGATTGCCATCCAGACAGCTTCTCGCTGCTAATATGTTATGATATGTCAAGCACATTTCTATATAGGACTCCAGTGTGGATTACGTGATATCTGGCTGTCCCAAGAGTAATTTTTAAAAGAATTCAGTGCATCACAAAACT
>JAOTQQ010000032.1:10693459-10731713 GCA_026546715.1 Gallinago undulata
AGGACTCCAGTGTGGATTACGTGATATCTGGCTGTCCCAAGAGTAATTTTTAAAAGAATTCAGTGCATCACAAAACTATATTCTTTACCAAATACAGTTACCTGTAATTAATTTAACAGTTCAGGACCGAAATATATCTTCTGCTTTTAGTGCTTTACTTCTCTGAATAGATAAGAAAATTTTGCTCCTAGTTCTATTTCTGCTTCCCTCCCATGCTTCCTTGGTTCCCGGAGAAGGTCTTCTTGCCTTAGGTCTTAACACAGTCCAGTCTTACCTTTCCTATGGCCTTGTTATGTTTTAGCCGCGTTCAATATGCTGGCTTAGATCTACCTCTTCTCCACAGGTGCATCTCTCTTTTTCCTGACATTTCCTCTTACATGTCTGTTAGTGGTTTCAGCATCTTCCCTGTCATTCAGGCTTACAACTGCTATGTCAATTTTGACACTCTCTTCCCTCTTTCCAGAGTAAGTTGTCAGTCCATCATGTCACTTTTCTCTGTCTAACTCCATCTTCCCACTTCTGCTTCCATGACTGGAACTGGTGTTATTCAGTAGGACAATGAAGCTGGTGAAGACTCTAAAGTATAAGTCTAATGAGGAGCAGCTGAGGGAACTGGGGCTATTTAGCCTTGAGAAAGGAGGCTGAGGGGAGACCTTATCACTCTCTACAACTCCCTGAAAGGAAGGTGTAGAGAGGTGGGTAACAGTCTCTTCTCCCAAGTAACAAGCAATAGGACAAGAGGAAACAGCTTCAAGTTGCCCCAGGGGAAGTTTAATTTGGATACTAGAAAAAAATTTTTCATTGAAAGTGTTATCAAGCTTTGGAACAAGCTGCCCAGGGAAGCAGTAGAGTCATCATCCCTCAAGGTATTTGAAAGACATGTAGATGTGTTGCTTAGGGACCTCATTTAGTGGTGGATTTGGCAGTGCTAGGTTAATGGTTGGACTCGATGATCTCAAATCTTCCAACCTAAGCGATTCTTCAGGAATCTTGTGTAATGCTGCAATTAGCAATATGGGACAACATGATGCAGTTCTGCAGTTGCAGCCTCAAAAAGTAAAGGTACCTGCTTCCCTGTAGTCGTTTCTACTACTGTTATGGTATTTGACCAGCAGTTGCTGTTCACTCCAGCTAGTAATTCTCCATGAAATGCATGCATAATCAATATGAGACTATTTACAAATGAACTTTTTATGGTGAGGTTTTATACCATCTCTATGACTGTACTTCCCAAGCATCACAGTACCTGATGTAGTGTTAGGTAATATGACACAGTCCAAAACTCAGAAACACCAAACTTTTATTTATTGTTTATTAAATTATTTCAGAAACTGACCATGAATTGTACAAGCTTTCACAAAAAGTGACTGTTCCAGTTCCGTAAGGTGCAGCCTTCCACAATTCACTTCCTGTTGGTCTTAGATTAAATTACTGTTCATCCTTATTTGACTAATTTAATATGGATGTTCTATTTTTTCCCATGTCTCTTCCTTATTGCCTTTTTTCTTTGTTATCTCTCCTCTTCTTAAAGTCGTGGTGTAATCCTCACCCCCTTCTACAGGAAACTAAATACAAACAGTTCCCTTGATAATAGTTAGTACAGGGCTTCAGAGAGAGCTGGCACAAAATTAAAGAAGCAGGGAAATTTCCAGTAAAAATACTGCATAAGCTGTACATATACATCGAATATGTTTGCAGCATAATTATGAACATGTCACTCCCTTGATACAGCTTCAGTAAAATAGCTTGAGATATTTATTATCAATAACTAAAAGTTAACTTCAGTTAAGATCCTTTCATCCTTTTATGTCCTCTCTTTATTTTTCTATTTCTCTGTGTGTGGAAGTGTTTCATTCTTTCCTGTCATTCATTTCTAGGGCAGGTCACCTCTCTGCTGTGAGTTGAGAGATGGTGATGCACTGATAGAGACTAATAGCAATGTCCACAACAGTGAATTGCTTGAAAATCAAGGGACCATTTTCAACATAAGGTGCTTCTGTGAATCCAGTTCAGTACGTTAGGGATGTTGGTTTTTGGGAGGATCAGGGTCCAGTGATGGAGGGGTTCCTGGCATCTGTGATGCTGAAACTCAACAGTGATAGCATGAACACATGTATGTCAGGGCACTACTGCCCACATCTAAGTGTGGATTTATAGAATACTGTACAATTTCCTAAGTTAGGAATAAGAACACACATGATGTATAATGCTGCTGTGTGAAAAATGAATACTCAATACACTTGAAACTCTTATACCTATATTTTGCATACTTTGCCTCTTTCCTGGGGTTTAGCCTGGCATTTCAAATGTAGCTTCTCAAGTGCCATCTTAAATATGAAGACTTTGTCAGCTAGGGCTGTCTGGCAAACAGGAAATCTCCTTCCTGGACATTTTAGTTGGGAATTCAGTTTATTCCTTTTCACTAAATGTTTGTAGTTAAAAAAAAACATATTATTGAGGGAGAGATTCATATTACACCTGCCACAGTCCCATTTGCTACAGCACTTCTGAGGTATGTAGGAGACAATAGTGCCAATTCCTTCTCTCCTTGATTCCAGCCACGGTCTTGTGGCTTATCAGCTGCCATTCTCATATAACAACCTCACCTGAGTACATGTAGAGGGCCACAGCATCAGCTTCACAACAGTTTTGTGATATAATAATATATAAACATATCTTTTTATGATTGCAAGGCCAGGTTAAAACTAGTTTTGAGAGAATTCATAGCATCAGAAGAATGCTTATTTATTGCGGATGTTATATATTCCACTGTTTTACATTCAGTATATCACACTATTATTTGTATCAATGTAGAGGCTTTTAAAGGAGAAGCAGAAACTATTAATGATACTGTGACACTAATTCCCATTTCTCAATTAAATTCACATCCTGTGAGAGAAGATGTGTGGCTGTATTTGACGGTATTTCAACAAGAAGCACTGAAAATGATAAATGCACTTCTAGCCAGGGCCTGCTTATGTACTGGAACTAGTAGAAAACAGGATGGAACAGCAACAGCAAGGACATGCTATGGCTTAATTTTGTATTCCTACAGAGCCTTGAAATTATTTGGCCATGTGTTTCGTTTTTTGCTGCTCCAAATGAGAGTGAAGAATTCCTTCCTGTAGTTAAAATGTGTTTTGGATGAGCAGGTGTTGGTTCAATCAAATTTGCAAGCTGATTTAACTTCCTGGGATTTCAACTGTTGAGGCACAAGGGGAAACCTTTAAAAAGCGCTAGCAACAATAAGCTCCTATAGATCATTATTTCAGATTGTTGCTGTTGGAGGAAATGCAATGCAGTGTTTGGTTCATCAGCTAAAGTTCCATTTTATGGTATCAGTCAGACTGAAGGAGGTCAGTCTGTACCCAGAAAGATCTCTTCTGAAACTCTTTTGTTCTCTAACTCCATGAAAGAATAGTTGGAAGCGAAAAATAGACCGTGTCAGATGAAAGTTGGTATCTTGGCGTAGTTCCATTAACTTAAATGGAGTGATACTGATTTACACAAGCTAAGTGTCTGCCCTTAAGTCTATTGTTTAGAAGTCATCCAGGAGTATTTTCATACCTTTCAAGGGGAAGTTCAGATGCTCTTTAAAACCTGTGACACTTTACTAACTGAAGTGTAAAGCTGCAAACCAGTAACCAAGGCTCGCTCTTTTTAAAAATTGCACTCTTAAGAAAAATCAAAGGCTACAAAATAGGTTTATGGCTAAAAATAGTTCTGTCTTGGTGATTTTGGAAGTTCAGATGCTGTGAACTTAACTGTTTGTATTCAGGCTTTGGTAGGGGTTCTGCTAGTACCAATGATGGTTTCTTTCCATGCTGATGATGCAAAATGTATTCTTGATGCCACTTGTGATCAGACAGCTCTAGATAATCCATGCTGTTTATCATGGCAGCAATAGAAAACTTTTTATTCTATTTCTAGATCAGGTAGAGTCTGATTTTTTTATCTAACACCACTGAGGAGCTTCACTCTTTCTAAGACAGAAAAGAAAGGCCGGATTAAATAATAAAACATCAAACCGATTTCTTTTCACTTATATTAATTAACCTATTTTGGCATTTTTAAAGCATTAAGTTGTTTTGATATGTGAAGTGAAAGCATGGAAATTGTCTGCAAGTCTAGAAAACATTCTACACTGGGAGACTTGTACAGACAGATCTTCTGTCTGTGTCTTGAAAAGCATTTGTATATGTTAAAAAATGAATAATTTCTGTGACGCTAGTAACCTTACTTCTGTTCCTTAAATTTGAATATTACTCAGTTTAGTTAAGTCTATAATTGGGACTGCTGTAATTGGGACTGACAGGCTTTTCCTATCAAGCTATTTTTGTCAAAGGAAAGCATAGCTTTCAACTGCCCATCAGGAAAAAGAAAATAAGAAATGAATGCTTTATTTTAGTGTAGACATTTAACCAAGTGCAAATTCATCCTTTCAGTTCAGACTGATATTAACCTATATGCTAACTAATTAAGCAGTACTGTTGAGATATCTCATGGTATCCCATTTTCAATCCCCTTCTCTATGGAGAGGGCTCTTTGACAAGACTATATGGCAGATCATATTCTTCTCTTGACTGAAGTACAGTGGAGACTTGGTGAGTTGGATTCAGTGCTGTTCCAGCATCTCAAGATCCCCTGAGAGGGTTGGAACACAAGAAGAAACTGTAGATATCTTGATATACTTCCCATGTGATCTCTCCCTTCGAAGGGAAAGTAACTTTGTTCAGATAGAATTAAAAAGCAGAGTAATTATTCTAGAATAAAATATTTTTTATCCTTGAAATAGAGTATCCACATGGGGGAGTTATATCAGCGTAGCTATGGCACTGTAATTATTCTGTATAAAGTGAGACCACTCAAATTCTTCTTCTAGCTAAACCCCAATATGACCTGTTACCACAAGTGGGAAGAAAGGGAATAAAGAAGGTTCATTGGGCTCTTCGTCACCTCCCATGCAACACCTTCAAATAAAAACTGTAATTCTGGTGTGGATAAGAACAGCAATGAATGAAATAAAGTGAAACATAGAAGCTTCTTTTTTTGTGTTATTGAAATGTTCTGCTAACAAAATGAGCCAGACAAAAGATAGAATATGATGATATGGCACAGTGCCCTGCTCCACAGAGATATCTAAGCAGTTCTGAACACCTGGACTAGTGTAATCAGTAGCTTATCTTATTAATACATTGAAATGAGTTTTTAAAGACAGTATTTTGCAACTTAATATCCAGAATATTTAATTTTAAAATTAAAAAGACATATGAGAGTTGAGAATAATAGATGAGACTTTAAAAAATATGTAGTTTATTTACTGTGTTAACAGAATTTGGGTGTCAGAGAATAAATCAAGACTTCAAATTTGCTCATAAGGAGATTAAATACAATGCTCTCTCAAAGGTCTGAGTCATAATTCTTGGTCAGATTCTCTCTTAAAATTCACTTCTGGTAATAAGAAATTTAAAATGCCCCTCTAATTGCATCTTACTACAGTAACCTCCTGTCATTTCTTCTCTAAGGCTTTAACACTGCACATTATAAGTGTGTCATATTGCATCACTACACTTTAATTTTGATAAAATACAGTGTCTATACAAAATATATATGATGCTATACTATAGCATCAGTTCTTGGAGCAGTTGTTTCTCTTGTTAGTTCACCAAAGTTGCTCTAAGTCAATCTCTTGTTCCTTGTGATACAGTGCTTCATGAAAATATACAAATGATGTAAAAGAGCTGTGCTTCTTAAAGACATCAGTTATTTCATCAAGGTAAGAGACACTCACAAGAAGTGAGTTTATTGAAAAGGAATTGTTGATCAGTTTATCAAAGAAAGATTTGACATAAAAATCACGATGGGTGCAATGTAAGAGTTAAAAATTCAATATATGTCATTTACAAGTTCCTAAAGTGTAGTTTGCAAAGTCTGTTTTAAGAGTATCTGCTTTGAACTATTTCAATGAGAATGACTTTAAGCTCTTCAGGGAACTAGCCGTTCCCTTATTCTTCTTTCTTAAGCACCTATCAGGATGTGGATGCTCTAAGATATGAAAGTGATTAAAACAACACTAATTAGTTTGGCAAAGAGATTTAAATGTAGAAAACCTCTAAGAGATCCATTCATGTTGTAAAAATTAACAAGGGATTGAATAAACCCATGCCCATGGAGTAAAGAACATACCTCAAACAAAGTACTGATGGGAGCGCGCTCACTGTACTGAGAAGTTACTACAGCTTTGGGGTAGGGAGCGTACAAGAGAAAAAGCAGAGAAAAGAGCTGGCTTTTATTTCCAAGTCTCACCCATTTCAAAACCGCTTTGATGGCCTTTAGCAGCATCCCACCTGCAGAATACCTGTCCAGCTCCAAAGCCTGTAGCCTCAACTCAGGCATGACACTGCTGGAGAAAAAGGGTAGTAGAAGCTTCTTCCCCCAACCCCTTTGAGGTCTTGCCAGAAGCAATGTGTTCCCTGAGTACTGCTAGTCAGGTATTTCCAGTAACAGCAGCTGGTCTTACAGTAACTGAAGGGAAAAGCTTCAATCACGTCATTATGGAATGTATATAGGTGACTAATTCTATTCCTACCTTTCTCTCTAGGAAGAATCTCATGCTTAGGAGTTTAGGTGAACACTGGAAGTAGATTGTGTGCCTGTAAAATTAGGAAGCATCAGCTTTATGATTGTCTATGCAAGCTTCATTCTTACCGTTTTATGGAACACATACAGCTTTTCATTAGATATTCAGATCACCACTTTCCTCAGAGGGACCCTTCTTCACAAAGTCTGAAGACACAAAGGGACAAACTTAAATTCCACCTTCATTCTAAGCCTGCTTCCCTAAGCTTTTCCTTTGGCATAAATCTCTTCCAGGAGATTGGTTTTGTCCACTAGGTATCATTTTAATATAACATGGGTTTTCAAGGTTGTTTCTTCCTTTTTTGGAGTCACATATCTGAAACAATAGTATTTTTTCTTTTTAATGTAAGATTTTATTATTTTAATGAAGATAACCTCAAAACACATGGAAGTTAGCAGGACTACAGACTGCTAGACTATCTACTTGTATTTTCTAAGGTAAAAACCCCAAGCCATGTTTCATGTCTCATATGGATGTGAATTTAATTGATTATGCTACATAAATGCATTAAGTAAGTCTTAAGAAATTATTTCTAAATTCAAGACTTATGTTCTGTTTGGAGTTTTTTTAGCTGTTACCTGCTCTGGTGGAACAAAGCTGCATTCACAATGACTGTGATGACCTCTCAGATCAGCCACTGCATGTGAGTGATCACCCAAAGACATAACAAAAGTAAAAACATGTTTTCCAAATAGTTATTTGGCAGCAAATGTGCTTGACTACATTCCCAGCAGAAAAACGAAAAGGCTTAGATTCAGCATTTTCAAATGGATGTAAATTAGTTTAATACAAACATAAACTTCCTTGTGAAGTGAACACTAGTTATTAAAAAATAAATAAATCTGGAACCAACATGCTCCAGTAAAAAAGATTGACGTGAGAGTAGCAGTTATATTAAGAGGTATTAGATTAACATCCTCTAAATTTATAAATCATGCAATTTGACTGCTCATTCTGTATATATAAGAAGTAATTAATCAGAAGAGTTCCTTTTTTAGCATCACAGAAATATGTTTTACAAACCTTTACATAAGAGTTAAGATGCAAAATAAATGTGTGGGAAACAGAATTAGATTTACCTACCCATAAAGAGCCATTTTCAAAAAATGATAATTTGAAATTCTAATTCCTACACATGCAACCAGCAGGTTTTTTTTGGAGAAACCGGATGTGGGACCAGTTCTAGGTAACAATCCACTCATTTTCATCAGTGTGGATGGGCTCGGCTACTTCTGAAATGCAACCACTGGCATGTGTTTGTATTTTGCATCTAATCAGCAGATTTGAATGTAATTATGTATTTTGCAGGTGAGGTGTTAATGCGGGTTATGTGGCACATCAGCTGTGTGCTGCCACTTGAAATGGTCCACTGGAAAATCTTGAGACAAACAACATTCTATTAGGCGCACAGCCATGAGCAGCTGTGCTAAGTACCACTGGCATCGCCTCAGACGCACAATTCTCAGTGTGAGCCTACTGCTAGCCGCTTTTAAAATGTGTTTATGTTGGTGACAAAAACTTTCCATCATCAATTCTTCTTAAACCTCTATGCCTCTTAGCTGAAAAATTACAGCTGCCTGCAAGGGGAGGGATGCTCAGTCCTATTAATTTTCATTGGATGAAAAGGATCTTTTTTTCCTTCAGGCTAAAGGTTTAACCTTTATGAGTTTCATGAGTAACAAAGGGCAGCCAGATTTTTATTACATGGGCTAGAGCTGTGCATTTGTTCAAAATAATCAGCACTGGGCAAGCTACTGCGTATCGATCCAAAACAAACATTATTACCCATGTAAGCTGTTTCCTTCTCAAGTCTACATTTGGCATAGGAAAACAAACTTGTTTGATCATGAGTTTTCAAATGCTTACCGTATATGTCACTACAGTCTGTTATAATGTTTGGGATTCATGACAGCAATACTACTTGGGGAAATGCATCAATAGATTTTGTGGGGTGTGGTTTTCCCCTCAAAAATCCTACTCGTGTATTTATAAGCTACCTTTCTGAATACACAAGCGCAGCCATGGGTAATGCTGACTTGCTCAGCAGTCAACAGAGGAGACAGCCAGCAACACCTTTACATCTGTATCTTTGCAGCTGGTATAAAAGTAACAGCCACACAGGTATTTTAGTTTGTGGAACAGTGCTGGTTGATTCCTTCTGATTTGCTGCGGAGGGTGTGGTTTGCCTGCCCTCCCGCTGGTGAAGGGTGGAAGACCTATAAGGGCTTTTTGGAAAGAAGCACACAAGCATACTGACCATTGAAGGGAGGAGAGGGAAAAAGGAGGAGGACAGAAAACAAGGCATTTAGGTTTAATTTTGGAATCCTCTTCTAGTTACAAAACCACAAAAAACATAGAAGCTGCCTTTTGACTTGTTACTCTTTTAAGGGTGAGAAAACCTGCAGCTCAGGTATAGTTACACAGAAATCGTGAAAGTATGATGGATGAGGGAACAGAGCTTGGGTTGAAAGATGAAGAAAAAACTCATGAGGTCATTAGTATCACCTGACTGAGAATATTGCTATATGGAAGGGACTGATAAGAAATGCTCACAAGCTGAAGGGCAGTTTGATCGTAAACAGGGGCTAGGATATGAGAACTGTATCTCTTTTTTCAGTATGTGTCTGATTCTGTGAGCCCTCTCAAGGCCTGAGAACAACTTCATCTGGATTTGATTTGGAGCTTGTAGTTGCATATAAGGAGTCATCTCATATGCTACTGCATTGTAGTTGCATACAAAGAGTTATCTCATACTTGGGAAGGGACTGGAGGTGGTCTGATAAATATAATAATTTATAATAATAATATAAGCTGATAAATGGACAGTAAAGTGTAGCAGCGTTGGTGAGACAGCAATGGAGGGAACTGAGGCATGCGAGGACCATTGCCTTTGCAGTGTAAGCATAGTCTACATATGCCAGCAATCTATTTCTATAGAAACCTCTGGTTGTGAAGGAAGCCTTTTTCTTTTTATTTTTTTTTTTTTAGTGCAAGTCTAGCATTTCTGTAACAGATGAGAATATTTCTTAATGTTTGACAGACTTGAACTGTGGGGAATGCAGTATTACCTGTCCAGACTTCAGCACTATACAAGAGAAGCTAAGTCCTATTAATTCTTTGGTGGTACAACAGAAGATGTGAAAGATGAGAAATCTGCTGACTGAGTGGTAGCTATTTAAAAACTACAACATGAAAAATTAAGAGTTATGATAGACAAAGTTATGGTCTTCCCCAATGTCCCGGTTTCAGCTGGGATAGAGTTAATTTTCTTCCTTGTAGCTGCTCTGTTTTGGATTTAATATGAGAATAATACTAGATAATACATATTGGTTTAATTGTTGCTGAGTGATGTTTACATTAGTCAAGGACTTTTTCAGCTTCCCATGGAAGCTGAGAGGAAGCAAAGACAGGACAAGCTGGCTAAAGGAATATTCCATACCACAGGTGTCATGCTCAGTGTATAAATGGGGGTTGGCCAGGGGATAGGAATCTGCAATTGCTGCTTGTAATGGGCTGGGCAATCAGTCATTGGTGGTGAGAACAATTTGTGTTGCATCACTTTATTTTGTATATTCTTTTACGTTTTTTTAATCTTCCATTATTGTTCTATTAAACTGTCTTTATCTCAACCTGTGAGTTTGGGGTTTTCTTCCTCCTTTTTCTCTCTCTTCTACCTACAGTACTTGGGGGGAAGGGAGTGAATGGCTGTGTGGTCCTAGTTGCCGGCTGGGGTTAAACCACAACACCCAATTATCTGTAATTTGAAAAATCAGAATTAATCATAATTTTTTCAAAAATCATAATTTGTGCTTCTAGGCAATCGAACAGGCATTTGGAAACAAACCGATCCTACTGGTGACTTAGTGAACTCAGCTAGTAAATAGGGTGTAATGATGAAGGGATCGCTAACCTCGGGGCATTTCGGATATATCTCATGCAGAGTTAATGCACTGATATGTGTTTGTATTGATAGAAATAGTGTGACTGTCTGAATGAGGGCTTTTGTTTGTGTCTTGAAGTGAGAGTAGCCATCATACATGAACATACACTTTATGTATTGTTTTCATGTTTGATGTGTAACACTGCTAGCTTAAGTAGAGAACTCGAAAAGGAGAATAGCCTAGTAGTCATATTCTCCTTGAGTGCAATTTTAAAACCGAATTAAACTATTCTTTTCTAAATAACATTCTTTAAAAAAATAACATAGTACAGAATGCATGATTTAGTTTTCATAAGCAGAAGTTAAATAGAAGACTCATTCTTCATCACTTGTATTTTAACCCTAACTTGCTTACACTTGAATAGTAGATCAAATAACAAAGCCAGTTGTATAGAAAGGATGTTGGATTTTTCTTGTGTTTACCTGCATAATGTAAGCTAGTTTCATACAAAATCTTAGTACTTTGTCTATCATTGCTGGTTTGAGATGTGCAGGAACATTCCTCAGGTATTTCCTCTTGGAAGAATACGGTAATTCAGAACCTCATATATCTCCTCCTAAGGAAGATGGGAATAAAGTAGATGAGAGCTAATCTAGTCTAGTTCTATACATTTTCTCAGAGTGCCTCTGCAGTCACAGTTCTGAGTGAAAGCAGTCTTTTCTGTATACATTTAGCTAATATCATTTTTTCGTGTTTTAGAAAGAGAAACAGTCTAATATTTCTGTAGGTATGTTAGTTTGTATTTCCCAATGCAAAACACTGTTTGTTGTAGTTTGAATTTTCTATTTGGCTTTGCATCAGTCTTTTTTTACTGGTTCTGTGCAGTATTTCAAATGTAGATTCACCTATGTATTCCATTAGTGATCTCTTCAGGTCAATGCGGTCCAAACTGTTTAACCCAAAAAATGAAAGTAACTGCTTCTTTTTCTCAATAATTTTGTTTTCTAAATTTCCATCTGTTGGTGTTATTTTGAGCCTTTTGAAATAAGTTAAAGTCCCTGCTCTTCTTCTTCCTCCTCTTTTCTTTTTCTTTTATTGTTAGCCACATAGATCTATGGTATGTAACTTAATTCATATGACATTTTAGGAAATGCACAGAGGAATAACAGAAAGCATACAATGCAGTCGGTTGTGAAGATACAGGAGAAGTTCAGCCCATGTGCTTCAATGTTTCCTCTGCCACTTTCAGAATGGCCCTTAGCAAAGTTAATAAGAGCATATCATGCAGGGAGAACGCCTCTTTTGTTTTTTTTTAAGATCTGGTGTTACCTTATTATTTTTTGTTTGGTTTGGAGGTTCTTTTGTTACTTCAATATCTTTTCAGTTGTTTCTAGTGTTTCAAAGGATGTCATCAGGTAGAACTATAGGCCTCAAAGAGATGAAGTAGCCAAGTTGTTTTAAAACTTAGTCTTCCTTTCACAATAACGATATGAAGGTTTCTTTTTGATCTTGTGGCTGAAGGACCTTATGCAAGACTTTGATGCTTAAATGGGGAGTTTTTCTTGGGAAAGGGGAGGAGGCTTTATCTTACATGTATTACTGAGATATCATCATTACCATTTTGAAAAAACAAGAATATTGTCCCTTTTCTCAGGATGTTTTCAAATCCATCTGAGATGACGTTTGCTTTAGACAATCACACCTTTCAAGAAGGGTCGATGAGGATTTTGCAAAGGGCTTACTCTTAATGATAGAAGTTAAAGGTCTACAGTATGTAACGAGTCACTATTTCTTTCAGTGGTCTGTTTACCTTTAAACTTCATGAACTTTAAACTGACTCAATTATTATTTGTGGTTTTGTCTTGTTATTTGAAATATTTATTTTGTCAGGATATATTAGGAATTAAGGTGTAGTAGCCTTCTTATTTTTGTACATTCACATGCTTTTATATTCTCTAATTTGGCTGGTTTGAAAGGAAGATGCTGGGGAATACTTTACTTTCCTTGTTTCATATTGACTGGTAAAAAGTAGGTGTTTAAAAAATCCCACTCTATCCAAGAGAGTGCTAATGCAAACCCAGATTTGTTAACCCAAGAGATTTGAGTAAGGCTATTGGAAGAAATGAGTTAGATTCTTTTCTGAAGTGAGCCTGTCATGTTTTTGAGGCTCTCTAGTCTCTACAGGACAGTAGAGAAAACAAATAAACAAACAAACAAAAAATTTTATTGTGTTTGGCTTTCAGGAACTTTGAAAAAAGAAAATACCTGCAAGACCTCCTATACTTAGAGTTTGATAGCTGTCCCAGATTAAAAACACATAGAAAAGACAATCCTAATTATCTTTCCTCTTTCAATTGCAAAGGAAAAAAATTATCTTCCGCTATCCATGAATTTACTATGAGGCCTGTTAAAAGATAGCTTCGATGCTCATCAAGCTAATGAGTTGCAATGCCAAGAGTGTACTATAGCCTTGGCTGAACAGCCGCCATCAGACTTTGAGCTCAGCGAAGCATCTTGGTGCATTGGGAACAGGAAGATTTGCAGGTGGAGGAGCATCAGTGGGCTCTTGACAGATCTGAAACTTTTGAAAAGAGATGGGATTCTTTGGGGAGAAGAAAAATGGCATAATATAAAATCTTTTTCTGAAAGTAATGTAATTACTGCTGTGCATCAGGTACACATTTGTATACCTGAATTGGTTGGGAAAAGGTTGCTTCCTAATGAAAGATGAGACTATTTTATCCCAGTAGAATGAGAAGCAGTAAGACAATGTAGTTTACAGTAGATAAGGGTGAAGTTTTTTTTTATCTCCCCACTCTGTACATGGCTCTGTGTTGCTCTTACAGAGGCTGAATGTCTGCTAACCTGAGGACATCCATCAGACTGTGTTTCAGCAGGAAAAAAGTATGACTCTTAACTGTGTGATCTTGGTGGGAATGTGTTTGCAATAGATATACTTTTGGCAAGAACATTTACTTCTTTAAAGCTGTATGGGAGTTATCCTTCCCTCATAAAGAAACATGCTTTATAATATTACTGTTTGAAATTATCCCTGGGAAGACATGACATGTAACAGAAGTAGCACAATGAAATGGCTTCTCTGCTACAATCATTTACAAATGTATAAACTTTAAGCTATAGTAAGAAGTCTTGTTTTGCTGCTTTTCTTAATGTGATGCAGAATATCTTTTAAAATATTAATGGAAAATGTGTTATGTCCTTTCTTTTGGTCTAATCCTCTGTATTACCTGTACAAAGAACAAGGATTTGCACACCCCCCCGCTTTTTTTTTTTTGCTTATCTATGCTGCAGTCCTACTGTCATTGTTTGATTCTGCTTAAATCCCTCTGTACCTAAAGGTACAGCCTTATCAATTGAAAAGCTAATGCTATATAAGAAGTGAAAAGAACACAGAAAGGTTTCCTAGCAACTACTGTGAATCCTTCTAAAGTAAGTCAGTTAAAACCATGTAGTACGTGCAATGGGTGTAAATTAGGGAGCTAAGCTGATCCACAGATTTACAGATGCCCACTATAAAGTACAATAAAACCTGTAATAGAAGGTGAATTGCTCAAGAAGAAAATCACATCAGAGTCTTGACAGCTTTATCATTATTTAAATGATCCAGCTTAAATTCTACTATGTAGTTAGTAAGGCTGAGTGTCAGAGCTACAGCAACAGTGTACAAAAGCGCAGTTAATAGCATTGGTTAGTGTCGCTGCTGTGATTATGTCTTTACTGCTCTTTCCAAAAACCAACCAGCAAACGTAAACAAACAAAACAAACTCCAAGGGGCAGTTGCGGGGGAGCCATTACAAGGTGCAAATATACAAAATCATGTCTGTGAAACAGAGTCTTTCTTGTTTTGTTCTCCTTTGCACACTATGAATTAAACCGGACATTTTTAGATTAGTAAAATCCGCTCAGTAGAGTGTAGGGAGGCTAGCAATTATCTGTCTGCACACACGCTGCTCTCCTGCACTCTCCCATACACCTATTTCAGTGTGGGATTCTTTACACAACACTTTCCTATTGCAGATCTTTTTTAAAAGAATTTCTTGGACTGGGATTATTTAGGGACAATGCCATTTGGGACCAAGATTTTGTGGTGGTGTTTTTTGGTTGGTTGCTAAAGTCATCACCCCTGAAATGAAACTGATATGTGAAAACAAGACCCAAATCTTCACAGTTTTATTATGGTAGTTTTAGTCTTTGCTTTCTTCCATTTTGCAGAGTCTGATAAGCAAACCTGCAAAGGTCTGAAACATACTCCAGTACTTACCCAATGCTTATCCCTCCCTGGCTTCTCTGATCTGAAAATCAGGTTGGAACTGTCAACAGACTGACCTTTCTCACATTATTGTATTATTTCTGCTTCTCCTTTTGACTTCCCACAGAAAGTGCAAAGACACAAACATGTTGAAAAGGAAAAAAGAAAAAAAAAGAAAAAAAACTGGAATAGAAGCACTCTGAACACCAAACAAGTTTCAAGTTGTTTTGAAGTTTGCCAGTAAACTTTGTTTATTCTTTGCTTGGCTCTTATTTTTGAGGTGCCCATTCATCTATTTTGTACTGTGAAGAACGGACTGACTTCCATAACTCTTCTGGAGGTCAAGTGTGAAAATTGTGAAGCAGCAGTTTTTGCCATGTACTTCTTCCTTACACTCTCCAACCTCACTCAGCAAGTTTTGCACTTTTAGAAGTACTGTGGTAGAAATGTTAATTCACTCAGTAGATTTTGACCCTCATTTACACAAAATGAATATATTAGGAGAGTTGGGATAGTGATCTCCAAGTATTAGCAGAGATCCTTATTCCAGGCTTAAAGGGAGCTGCCTGCCCCAAGGTCTGTGTTCACATTCACAGGCAGCACTGTACCTGCAGCTTTCTCTTGAGGAAGTATGGGAAGTTCCTGTAATAAATATAAAATTTGAAGCAGATATTCCCTAATGCTAAGTGTGTTTCATTGTTTTTTCCCACCTGTAAAGGGAAAGACTCCAGAGAATTTTTTGCCACACAGTCTGCCTTCTTTATGAGCCCTAAAGGAAGGCTGAAGGCTTGCAATATCAGGTGTATATTACACACTCACATACTGTCTCTGGCAACTGTATGTAGGCTTGCCTTGTGTTGAGGGGTATTTGATTTAGAAGTTGAAAGAAAAAACTCCAGAAACTCCTTTATACAACTCTGAGGGAAAGGCCTGTAACCTGGCTAACGGCAGGCTCCAGTATAAACTCATAGTCAGCACACGTATGCAGTAATGCATTCTAGCTAATGGCCTGGCTGAACAGTCATAATTTGTAGCTTTGGAAAGACTTACTAAGTCATCATCTTTAGCTGTGGCAGCTGAACGTGTGTGTAATTACACCTTGCACAGGCTGATTGTTAACAGTGGGCAAAACTCGATATGCGCTGATTGTGAAACATATCAGAGGCTTTTCCTTTCACAGGTAAGCAGCATAGTAGATAGGGGCAATCACTTGCTTTCATCTTCATGGCATAAGAAATAGTCTCATCAAAATACCATCTTCCTACTAAGCTTCTTCAATACAGTACTGGAGAGGAGGCCTTCCAGTCGTTTGTGGAATTTAATTTTTACCCTCTGTGTAATTAAATTGCCACTCTTTGAAGATTTGTGCTAAGCATAGGGAAATAATTTAGACACACGATGTAATAACACTTCCAGATGGTAAATTCATGATTCTGTTTTCTGGTGGTATAATTGATGATTCTAGTCCTTCATAACATTTGAACCATCATTATCTACCACAGTGTCCTAAACCTGAGCCAAAATCTAGGTAACTGATCCTTATGTTTCTTGGTGGTATTCTAGTCTTATACTTGTCCAAATCCAGGAAACATTGTCAAGCAAAACCAATAAATAACTGTGAAAGTCATAGAGTGTAAAAATCTGTTTACTGCTACCCACTATGGAAATTATTAGTATGCCACGGGTTTTTGGGGTATATTATCAGGATCTGACTTTCTGATAGTCTTTCTGATAGTCTGATACCAGGAGCAACATTGTAGTCCTAAGAATAAATGAATTTACCTTATCTTTACCTTCTGGCTTTTATGAAATGGGCTGAAATAAATTATGCTTCAAGTATTTTCTGCTACTGCGTTCTCTATGTGCATGATTTTGTGTTCTCATACTGCATGATTTGCAAAAATTCATCTTAAATAAATGCAGTATCTGTAAATCTGTAATTGACATGGGACATTTATTTCAGTTTATCTAAAACGTATATACCGGTGTGAATAAATATTGCTTATCTACTCTGCAGGTGTGTATATGCACATATACATAGCATTTAGATTTCACTGTTCACCAGGTCATTTACTTAGCTTTAGCAGTTGATCTTTCTTAGGATAGTACTCATCTAGACTTTCACGAAATTACTTCCTGCAGTAAATCTCTTAAGTATTGAGATGTCCTGGACAGTTTCTCAAACACATCCCTCACTGTCAACCTCTGAAACCTATTTCCATCAAGATCCTGTGCCCATAATTATTAATATGTCCAAGAATCTTGGAACTAGTACAAGACATTTTATTGATATCTAAATATTCAGAAGGAAGAAAAACTATAGAACTTAACAGATCATTAAACAGAAAGTTATATAAGTAATGAAACTGCTCATCTGGACTTGAAACTCTTTGCCTTATGTTTACGGGAATAAACTCTGACATGTTTAATTCACTTCACCAAGTTTGCTTTTTTATCAGTCTGGAGCATGGTGTTCGGGTACCATTCAGGGCCAAGAAATCTGGCAAAAAGCTTGCTTGCTTTGTCTGGAGTGTTCTCCCCGGTTGGTGCTGTGGAACAGAAGCGCCTGCACAACATAGCAATTGGGTTTGAGCAGCTCATGATTGTGCATGAAGCAATTCCTTATACATAAGATTTATAATCTGGTTAATCCTTTCTTCTCAATGCCCCTGTTCTTCAATTAGTGCCTTTTCACATGCATTTCTCTAATCTTATTTCATCTTCTTTCAGCCTGTGTGTTGCAGGCTCTATTCAGTTTTCTTTGAAGTTGATGGAAGGACCTCCACTGACTCCACTGTGTAATAGATAAGAGCTAGTTTGTTTTTCTGAGGAAAAGAAACCCAGCCTGGTTTCCAAGTGCTATGCCCAGCTATGGTGATTATAAATTTGTGTGCACCAACCATCTTTCAGAGTGTTCTTGTACTCGTTCGTTTCCTGAAAAATGACATGATTTTACTACTGTCAAGGATGCACAATAGCATGATTAAGGAAGAGTGAAGTCAATTCTCTTCTTTACGCATCAGATTGCACCTCACTTCTCATCATGAGATTTGTATTATCAGCACTAGTGGTAATTTAAAGCAAAAAAGAATCTGTTTTGCTTTGAAATCCTATGCCCCATTTTTTTTTTCCTTTTTTTCAAAGAGGAAAAAAAGTCCACTCAGAATAAGAATATATATAACTGAGAGGGAGGGAAACATAAAATATTACAGTATTATTTTACAAAGCACTTGTAGTCCTACTGCACAGTTAAAGCTAGCAAAAGTAAAGAAGTGGGATGCTCCTTACAGGTAAAATTCTATCTGTACAAGGCTATCCATCACTGAAGTGCTACTTAAACCCTGAAATAAGTGGACCTCAAGTAGTTTGTAGTCCATCGCACAAGGATAGATTCCACCCAAAGAAATATCAAGTGGCATTTTTCAATTTAAATCAATCATCTGGTAATAACAGTAGAGTCAAAATACTGTTGATTTATAAATCTATGTATGTACAGGGTGCATATAGACAAACACAAAATACAAACACTAAAATGTATTTAGTTAAACTTTGCTGAAATAAAAGTCTCATGCCAAGAGTTTTCTTCTGTTTTGTGGAAAATTTTGCAAATCACACACTAAAGAGAACCGAGAATTTTGGAAACATGGACAGCATTTTGGTTTACCAACTGTGAAGTAGTAATAATGCTTTTATTTAGTACTGTACCTAAAATACAGTAATGCCATGCAACCATTCTGAAAAGACATAGTGATTTGGGCATGAAAAGACTAAAATTACGGGAAAATGGAGCTCAAAATTATGTGTTCCTGTGAGAATTAAGTCCTTGGTGTTCAAAAAACCAGAATATCAGTTATAAGCCTATTATCCTTTTACCTGCCTTTCAGTTAGAAATTGCTGCAAGCCATAAAAAATAGTGTTGTTCACACTTCTCAAGTTTAATTTAATCAGATTCGTTGGAGGTTGAGTCTTTAATAAAGGACTTTTTTTTCAAGGAAGTAAACTTATCTCTCTCCCCTTCAGGGTTTTCTCCCTCTTATCCTTTCCTAGTGAAACTCCGCTAAAGTGAAAAACAGGACCACAACTGTATTCTATCATATGGCCGTTTCAAGTTCTAATATGACATTGTTTTTCAGAGATGACGGATACAGATATTAAACACGATGTCGTATTTGAAGGATACTCAGAAAGATGTAAAAGGAGGCCTTTAATACTCACTGAATTAATGCATTAACACTTTGACCTTACCTTCCATGAATTCAAAAGGGCAATGCAAAACAAAACAAGCAAAACAAAAATCAACCAGCCAACCAAAAATATCTACATCTGACCTCAAAGATCAATAAATCAGAATTTCTAGTTCACTAGTTCTGGTGGAAAGTTACCATGTCTCTTCAGGCTGAGAGAAGGTATCTTATGTGCTTTATACTGTATGTTATATTTCTTTGTCTTCTTCTGTGCAATTTCTATGTAAATTGCCATAGACATAAGCAATGGATGTGGAAATCTTCATTTCTAAGGCTTGAGAAAGAGAAAATGAATAACTTGCAGAGTATGTTATGGATTATTGAAGTCAGCGGTGATTAAAACCATGCAAAGTTACTCAAGACTATACAAAATGGCCATATATTTAAAGCCTACACACTGATTTTGTTCTCTGTACTTGAGACTTGGCTTTAAGAGTACGTGTAGAAAAATATATGCGTAATTGCATCTTTGTTCATGTGAACAAGAGACAGTAGAAAAATGCCTCCTGTTTGTGGCTCAGTTATGTTAGTGTGAATACACAAACTCCTGGTGTAGTCATCATTTTCTGCATTTAGTTTACTTTTCTGTACAACTAAGAAATGTGTTGGCACTCTTAGTAACTTTCCCAGATGGCATCAGTCTTCCCCCAAAGAGTGTATTTTCTCTGTTTCTTTTTTGATTTTTTTTTTGTTTTTATTAAGCTGGTTAAGAGCTCCTTAAAACCCTAGAGTTTGTGTTCTCTTTCTGCTGCCAGGGATTTTTCTTTGGTTACCAAAAGGTACTTCTTCCACACTGTCTTACGTACCCTATATTTTCAAATAGATAGACTCTCCAGCTCAGAAAAAAAGATATTCCCTTCGTACACTGGAGAAATATAATAGTATGGTAATACAAATGCTTCTACCACCAGGGTTGAAGGATCACCAGACCCAAAGGAAGAGGATGCTCCCATGTGTACCAGTTTCTTTGAAATCATCCTTAAAACAAGCCCAAATGATTATATCCTCCTATTACTTAAATCAACTTTTCCATATTACTTAAATTACCACAGATAACTTCCTATTACTTGTATTAAAAGGCACTTTTCACTGGGATCCAGCTGTCAAGACAATGTTCTTTGGTTGCATTAATGAAAAAGGTCTAGATTTAGGGTCCTATGTTTGCTTTTATAGGCCAGATTTAGCATTTGGGATGTATTCAGATTTCATTCTCGCCTCAAAAGTTTCTTTAGTCTTTAGTCGGGCAAAACCATTGACCTTCCTGCTACCAGTTCACTATCTGTTCCCTCCCGCCAATACCCCTCAGTTGTGATGGTAATAAGCCAGACTAAACCATTCCTTGACTAAGCTCTGTGTTGGGAGGCAGGAAACATGGAAATCTCAGTGAGATTTTGAAGACATCATACATTTTAAATTCCATTTGAAACTGGAATTTGCTTATCCTCCTTTATATAGAACCCCATAACTAGGATCAATGGATTTGGGGTGAATTGACTCGAATTCTACATTTGAAAGATGTTGTCATGGAATTATTGTGGTCCAGTGAATATTTTATGTCCATATCTTTTCTCTTTCTGCCAAACGTATATAATAATAAGATTAGGAACAGTACAAAAAGTTGTCTTCAAATTTTTTGGATGCTTTCTCTGTTATTAATACTTCTAAGAGTAAAAATCTTTAACTTCTTTGTTCTGGTTTGTTTTGTTTTTTTTTTCCTTCTTGTTGCCATCATTTTAGCTTACATTAAGTATTTCACTTGGTGGTTCAGATGGGGGAAAGATGCACTGCTATTTACTTAGAGAAGTTATAAAATGAAATAAAGGGGTCTCAGCTGCTTTTACAAAAGTAAATCAGGTGGTTGAAATTCCAACCATTATAAATTCAGCTAACAATAAAAAAAAACCTAAAAGAAAAAATCTCTTCCAATTATTATCAGCCAAAGTGGCTGACAAAGAGGTGAATGGTTTTATACTAGTCCTTTGTACTATCAGCCTGACACAGAAAAATTATTTGCTAGAGCCAGAAAATCTGGATTGCAGTGAAGTTGAAGTTTATTTTTAGATGAGCACATTGCTGAGATGGCGCTCTTAAGAAAAGGTTGATCAGTGCAGAGTCAAAATTAAGCAGGAAGTTGAGATGTCTCCTATTTGTCTTTAGACAGGGTTGTTAACTCATAACAAGTTCTTCATTGGCACTGTTGGCAGAGATTTTCTTTCTTAATTTGACAAAGAGTTCTACAGCACACTTTATAAAATTAATGCCAAGGAATAATCTTTAATTAATGACATATTTTTTTCCTTTAAAATTAGAAACGCTTATCAAACAGTAACTCACTGTCATGATTATAAAAATTAATTAATTATATAGATATTGTAATTGCAACAGAAATAATGGCCTGATCTAAAGCCCATTAAAATCAATGAGCCCAGAATTGTATTTTTCAGATTTTGGATTAAATATTTTCTTTGTAGCTTTTATGAATGTATCACCTTCTTTTTTTCTTAATGTGGTCCTTTGTTCACATAACTTGGCATTTTGATTTCTCTTTGCAAGGGTTATAGTGCTGGTCCTAACAAAGCATAGCAGGATATGAAAAAGGCCGGAAAGTTTCCAACATCTATTGTAATCTATATAATGTTTTTTGGGTGGCAACAAAAAACGAGCTCTATTTCCACCTCAAACCTTCTGAATAGGCTGTAATCCATATTTAGTTCATTAATAGGAAAATTTGGTACTTGGTTGGCAATCAGGTACAGTGATTACCTTTATCACAGAGCATCCTTAGCCAGAGCCAAACCTCTCTTTTGAATATGATGGATAATTAGTTATCTTAATTTGAGAGAATATTGAAAATCACTGTCAGTGAACACTTCTTAAAAAACTAATGCATTTTGGATCCCATTTTTATGTTCTGAGTTCACCTATCTTTATTATAGAAATCTTATTTTCATAAGGGGCTGGACAAAGAACTTACGAAGTTGGCACAACCTTGTATAGAACTAGATTTTTGATGTTTCCACATAGTTTGGTTTTGTTTGTCAGCTACCAGTCAGAGGAAAGACATGATGCTATGTGATTTGACTGACCACTGGCAGCTAAACTGTACAGCTCAAATAGTGAATTTTAAATACTCTAAGAAATGATCCAGAAAGATAATAATGAATATACTAAGGAAATCACTATCTTGCCAGTATTCTAAAAGCAGAAAATTAAGATCAAGTAAATTAGGGTAAAATTTGTAGGCTAAATTATCCATTTTGTATTCTTTGTTCAGCTGCATTATTTTCCTTTTTCTAATCACAAAAATAGACAAGAAAAAGCTGTCTCACTGCGATCACGCAAGTGACAACTATACTACAAATCTATGCTACTTGCAGCAGAGTCAATTTTAAAGGACACAATATGAGTACAATATGCATCAGAAGCACTAACTAAGACTTCCATAGGTGTATAGGCACAGGAAATTATCTGTGTTGCTGCATCCACTCAGAATTGCTTAAGTTTTTCAGTAGTGATTGGGAAGGGACTGAACTGGCTCTTGTGCTTTATTTTGTAACACCAAAAAGGAGTTTCAATGCGTAAACTGTTAACTTGACAAAATAGGAAACTTCTCATTTAATGTTAGAGGGAGAGGTATATACACGTGAACCTTACAATTAAATAAAGTCCTTACAAAAAAAGATCATGAATCTGAAGTATCCTCCAACATATCACTTAGGCTGTAGGACGGGTGGCTGTGCCGCTAGTGCTTCACCACCTGCCTGGCCCCCATGTTCACCACCACGTGTTTGAGCCACCATGGCTTGTTTGGGCACGCCTGAAAATATTTGGCACGTTCAGGAATATAGACTTACCAGGGTTGCAGGCTGAACAATATATAGAAAAAGCTCAAGCTTTCTCCATTGCTGCACTCTGGATACACAGGAGCACACAGGCTATTTGGAGGTGAGATGCATTTGGGTTCACACATGAAATGCAGTATAGAGAGAGCCACACAGTCTGTCTCCAGAATGGGTGATCTCATCTAAGAAGCAAAGTGAAAACTCTATCAAATGATGTTAGACTCTGGAACCTGATAAAGTCAGGGTAGGTTAATTAAATGAGAAACTGCCCACAGTGTCTCTGCTCATTTGGGATTTTGCACTCACTGTGACAGACATGAAGAAGTATCTCTTGTTTTATACTACAGCTGCATCTTTGGATCACATGAAACCCCTTCTGCCTGAACTGATCAGATTCAGAGTCAGTCTCCTGCCACTGATGCTCTAATCTCTCCTTTTACATCGTCTATCACGGGGTACCAATGAACCATACTGACCTGTGAGAATAATGGAGAGAAAGGGGGGCATTTGTAGGTTAATATGTCAGCTGTGCTGGATAACAGATGGTTGTAATGATCTGGTCCACGATGTGATGTTACAGTCGGTAAGGTAACAACAGCATAGAGGCGAGTTACAGAGAAACACATCATAGATAAAGCACTGGGGGGAGAGTGGGGGCAGGGGGCAGAGAAAACAAATAAAAAATAGCTGCTAAATATACAGGGAAAAGTCTTCAAAAAGATCAAGGGAAAGATGACAGAACAAGAAAAAGAATTTAAGATTCTAAAGACAAGGAGCTACATAAAAATAATTGTTTCATTCTGCAGCTTAGGGCAGTACTGTAGCTCTTTATTAGGCAATTATTTTCTGTCATTTTGAAGACTTTATCTCTTCCAACAACATAAAGATTCTACCTGAATTCTTTACAGCCATATTCCCTCCACCTCTGTAGTAGTAGTATGCACCTACTCTGTAATTCTTCTTTTCTCTTGTCAAACCTGCAACCTATCAATACCAGCATAGCAAAACTGATAATAAAACTTACATTTTTGTATATTGACATGTTTTACTTCAATACTATGTGGGCCAGACTCTGATAACCTTATTTAGAATGAATAGTTATCTTCCTCCGAGTAGTAGATTCCCTTATGGGATAAAAGTGCTATCAATATCTGTCCCTTAAGTTTTAAATTAAAGGATCACACTTTATCAGTCGGTGAAATACCAGCAGCTTTGGGATGAGATGTGACAACAGTTTAACAGTACATATCACTGCTACCTAACAATTTAAGACAGAAAACCAGGAACACTGTAGCCATTTGAAGCGGCAGAGGAAATTGAACGGGGTTTGTCGTATTGACATGATTGGCCATTGCCAATACTTGCATGCCTACAAAAAATGGCTTGTGAAAATGGATAATAAAAGGTTGCCAGAAGACCTGCAGTTTCAGATTCTTTGAGAAAGGGCAGTGCTTCTTCTACTAGTATAGCAGCTGGCAGGGCACATGGGATAACTCGGGACTGACAATGCCTCTCTAGCGCTGCTCCCTGCAATACAGAGTGCATCCTGTCCTAACGTTACCTAGGTACTGCTAACTTCATCAAATCTGGAGCTGCAGCTTTAGTTTCTTTGGCTAAGAGCGACAATATTTTCTGTCCAGCTGGGTCAGGACTTCCAGTCAGTGCTGTAGTGCTTTCCTGCCATCCAAACACTGTCTTGATAGCTTCATGTACTAGGAAAGCTGTGCAGAATTGTAGTTGTGCCCTCAGTAAGCAGGTAGAACTGTGAGCATCAGTGTGTCAGTCCCCACTGCCTGCTGAGTTGGATAGCTCTGGTGTCTCCAGTCACATGAGCACTTACAACTGATGTTATAGCCCCCATCTGGTGGTTGGATATGCTAATTTAACCCTCAGTCTTGGCCTCTTTCAGCTGGGGGTAGTTGATTAAATGAACCTTGGAAGGATACTGCTCCCCTTCCCTTTTGGCAGGAGCAGCAGCTTTTTTTTGTCTTCCCTCAGGTTTTTTCCTTTTGCTCTCCTTTGAAGTTCCACATTAATTTACTTTTCATTTCCCTCTGCTCCTATGTAGAGGATCCTTTTGCAAACAAGCGACAGGTATCTATAAATTATTTTATTGTTTATTTTACTGATTTTATATTTCTATTTCTATCCTCTTCTCTTTGATTTTTTTACCCTTTCTGTATTCACAAGCTTTCCAGTGGAATATGATTTCATATTGGTTCATTGTTAGATTAGAAAAAGGTTATAGACTAAGTAAAGCAGGATCACAACTGCATACGTTTCTGGTTTTTACATGTGAGTAAAGTCTTTGATTGCCATAAAGTACTTGCATGTTTTATCTTCCCTTGATTTATCAGAGCTACCAAATGAGATTGTTTTGTTAGAGAAAACCAAACAGGCCAATATATTCTTCTACTCTCTCTAACAGAACCTCTATTGTGAATTTTGCAGTGGAAAACATTGCAGTCACGGGGATTTCATTGTGACTAGGAAATACATTCTCTCTGTCATAATTAGCCACTAAAGATGCTGTCTGCTAGGTTGTATACCAAGTGGTGCATACTGGCTGAAGGATGAAGGTTGACAGAGTGAGGGCAAGGAAATATTGAAAGTTAAGTGCATAGATTGAGTCAAAGAGACTGTGAAAACAAGATGAGAAAAAGGTTAGTGATGGAGTAGGGCTTGAACAGTGAGGGGTAGAATTGGACTGTGGAGCTGCAAGATGGCTTAGGAGAGATGAAAGGCATCAGAGCAGAGGGAGGAAAGAAAAAGGAAAGAGAAAATAGTCAAGAAGCTGGGATACAGAACGACAAGACTGAAAAAGAACAGAAAAAGTGAGAGGAAAAAAAATCAGAAAAGAAGGTGAGAGATTAAGGAAAAGTTGAAAAAGAAAATCCTGAAGTACAACTGGCACTGTCAGCCCAAACCTCAAAATGGAACCACAAAGGTTTGTCTTTTGGTCTTTTATAAGCATCTTTTGATTTGCATCAGGTTTCATGAGATATTACTGCAGGGTCAGGATACTGACCTGGGAAGAAAATAGATAAGGGAACAGGTGGCAAAGAATACAAATGAATACAGCAGAAGGAAAGGAAAAATAACATTAAAATTCAAGATAAACATCCTGAAGACTACTTTACACTGACTTCAATGAGCAGAATCCTGCTAGGCTAGAATTTTACCGCTCCGTTTCAGGACATTTGTGTGGCTAGGATACTTGTGGTAATTAATTCCTGCAGACTCCACTGTTGGTAGTAACCATCTTAAGTCTGAGTTCCATTAACATTAGTTGGTAGGGCTTGGCTGGTGACAATAAGGTATGATTGGAAGTCCTTAATTATACTCCCTAAAATATTGCGCCTTATTATTTGTTGATTATAGTGTAGTTTGAAACATTTGAATTTAGGTAGTTTCCTTATCTGGGAGGTAAAATGTGTTGATTATTGGAGAAATTTTATTTACGTAAATTATCTCAAATATGTAAATCCAGTGAATTTTTTGAATGCAGACAAAGAAAACCACCAATATCCAGTTTTGCAACCTGGCAAATGGTATGTTAATGTCAATATGAAAAAGGTGGGAAAAGAGGTAAAAACATTGTTCTTCCTTGGACAAAGAATTAATTTTCCATATTGATTTTTGTTCCACCCTATCTGTGATTTAGATTTGTTTACAATTATTATACAATTATTATACAATTATTATACAGAATACTACATTGGTAATAGAATATTTTTTTTCTCTCCCCTTTTCTTATTTTCCTTTACAACTTGACAAGCGCCATTTCCAGATGTATGTTTATCCTATCCAACACACAGAGTGTACTTTTCAGGAACATGAATGCAAACCAAAAGCAACAGTGTATATGTTACAGATATGTGAGGCTTCATTCACAAGTTGTGCCGCAGACTGTGTTTTCTAGCAAGTTATTCTTTCAAATATATATTGCTTAGCGTGTTCATTATGTTCATAAAAGTAACGGCCATTTACATAGTGCATTAATTTCACTGAAGTAACTGTGATTACTTCAAATACCTGACATAGTGTAGGACTGCACTGATCAAGGCATTTACTTAAATACATGACTCGGCTAGTGAAGATGGTAGGGCTAAACACTAAAATGCGTACTTAAGATTAAAGACTGAAATCACTTTTAGGACTAAACACATTCCTCAGTAAATGTACTAAGACCCTAATATTATTACTTATATTATTATATCCCTCTACTTTTTGAGACTTGTAATGCATGTAATCTGACCAGCAGTCTGTCAGGAGATTATATTGTGATTCCCTACCAATAATATCCAGTAAATTCCACCGATTACAGACAGATTTATGATCATATATAGATACAGTTACATGCTGCTCTAGATGAACAGGTAATATGAATAATATGAAGCTTCAGGACAGAAAACATTTGGTGACAGTGAAAATGTCCATTCCGTTTGCAGGTTTGTTTCCTGTTACTTTGGTACTTGGCCCTCTTTGCACCCTGAGCAGAGTTACATGGCGGGACTATAAACCATTCCAATGAAGGTTTCACAGGATTTATTTATGTAACTACTGTTATGGTGATGAAAATCTAAATCTCTAGTGATGAGCATATAAAGGCACGTGGGTAGCACCTTTAATTGGCAGAATCAGAAAGGAGAATTTCACAAGACTTGGCTGATAGAGGATGAATGTTGGTGTCACTGAAAATCTCTCTGTACCTGTGCTCATAAGCAGTCTGTGTGAAGTCTGCATACCCTCAATGAGTACTTCGAGAGATCACTGTGTCACTTCAATCTCAGCTGCACCAAGAGTGATGTGCCAGAAAACCTCAGTGTCAAATTCTGCCTATTTGAACTACCCAGCACATCAGCATGGGTAACTAAAAGAAGCTATCAAAGTGAGAAGCGCAATTTTGTATTACAACAATTTGTTTTCTAGAGAAGGCAGAATACCGAAACAAACCAGCTTGATTTATGTGTCAGTTTTTAAGTTCAGCATGCATCTAATACTTAGCCCTGAAAAGTGCTGAGAACCCACAACTCCCATTGAATCGGTATTTGCTTCCAGCCTAAAGAAAATGAGAGAAGGCTATTTCTGAGAGCTGAGGGAGCTGGCGCTCAGAGTAAGTGATAGGGATTGGCTTGGCAAGTAAATATCATCATCTTCCAAAATTGTTTCTGATCCAATTCTCATAATGACAGCTAAGCTTCCAAATCAAGTCAGAGTCAGCAATACGAACAAGTTGGAGCTCTTCCTTTTCACACTCTAAGTGCTTTTCTGCCCTCCTCGATAATCCTCCGGCAGTCCTTATTTCCACTTCTCTCTTCTGTAAGGCCTTTCTCACCACTCTTCTCCCTCCCCATAAGAGCCTGCCAGACCCCTGACAGGTTGCAAGGTCTCTCTGCTCCGCTCCCCCTGTTACAGGGGAAGGAGTGATGGTTTTCAGCCCCCCCAGGCAGACCAGCATGGGCCCCAGTGCCCTTTGCAGACACGGACATAGTGCGCTTGAGCATCTTGTACTTTGGAGCTAGGTTTTAATCTCACAGCAGCTGGGGAAGCAGCCTGTGAACACACACAGCCCTTAGAGCTGTCATATACTTCCAACAGCAGCAGCAGCGCTCAGGGATTAATTCTGTACTGGACCTGCTGCTCCTGGCTTCAGCCACTCTTCTTCTTGTGCCTGTCTGTCTTTTAATCTTGCACTTAGTAAGAAGGGCAAAGAGGAATGATTATCCACAGAGTTGCAAAGAAGAGAAAAAAACCTCACCAGATATTGGCCTGTTTTCTCTGTTCTCAGTAGTTTAATGTTTTTGGAGGCTTGATTTTGAATACTTGAAGTTGACAGTTGCCAGACTGAAGCGCTGAGCAATTCTATCAAGTCTTAAGGAATTCATGGAGCATTTTAGCAAACAGACAGGCTCTTAGTTTGACTGTTAAGTATCTATCAAATACTGTCACTTGAAAATCCCACAATAATAATATTTAGGGAAAATTCTCTCTCCTGGTTGCAGCCATGTTTGGTCATGATGGAGGTGGATTTGGGTGGTGGTGAACCTGATGTAAAACAGACCCTGTCTTTAATGAGGTTAATAAGGGCCTGTGGCCTTTTAAATCCTACCTTCAAAAAAAAAATCATATGGAAATTACATTTCTTTGTTTTGATGGAAGATTTTTATTGGAAACCCTTATCTATTTAAAAATACAGAGAAGCTTAGTAAAACATCCCTTAAATCATGCTTTCCATAAGGAATTGTTCTCTTTGTTTCTCATGTGAAGAGCAGAATATCACGTGTCTCAGTAAGGCCACCATATGTAAGGGCTTTTTCTTTCCTCATCTGACAGAGCTTTAACTCAAATATTCAGTTGTGTGGCTTTCAAATTCTTTCTAAAATAGTCTGCTTGCAAGCAGTATTTCCTAACTGGGAAAAAAAAAATCCTTTCCTTAAACATCTCCCTGTGTAACTCCGAGTAGGATATGGCCTAGTGCATTGCTAAGAAAAACAAAAGCAATAGAAGTTTTAAATGGATAGAAGATAGATTCCACTTGTACATCTTTTATTGAAAATGTTCCTCCGGACTGAAGGGCAGGAGTACATGGTATTCATGAAGTCACCTTAGCTTAGCAAGCAATAGTAGTACAAATACTTTCAGCTGTAATTATGAATTTTGCTGGCACATCACTAAATTAGCCAAGTGACAAAATTAGCTGGTTGGTTGGCTAAAGACCAAAAACAATTAATCTGAACCACTGATGTTACTATCCCTGGGCAGTGCAAGGCTTTTAATAAACCACAGAATCAGAAAGAGTAAAACGGGAAAATGTAGCTTGCCACAAGCAGTGTTTGGTAGGCAAATATCGCTTACAAACCATTTAACAGATGGGTAAAAGAAATGCAAGCCATGAAGATGAGTAAACAGACCTGATCTGGCTTCCACTGAAATAAACCAATACAAACTTTATGGACCCCAAAAGGAAAAGGCTCTTAAGAAGTTAGTATAAGTCTTTATAGGTCAGAGACTTTGGGAAAAAGATGGAAAGATCTGTGCTTTCATAAGATAGTGTTAACTTTTCATCTAAATAGAAATGCTCCGTTATGTACAGCCTTCCGAACACATTCAAAACAAAGCAGATAATTTTGTGCATCATATATATATTATTTGAAGATAGACTTATAAAGATGGTATGAATATCAAAACTTTAATCAGTGTAGATATGGATCTAAGTCCTACCTTAGATGATGGTTAATGCCTTCCACTGGTGCAGCAAGTTTGACATGCAAATGGCCCTTAGAGCTTTAATTGTAAAAACTAAAAGACTATATAAGCCTACGTGGTTTCTTTGAGGAGGCTTTGAAAGCTTATACGTCAAACAGACACACAATTGGCAGCTTTCAGCCCTACACTATCAGTAAACTACTGATCTGAGTAGAATAACTGCAGTAAACTACTGAACTGAGAAAATCAACTAATACAAAACTTCAGTTAAATTAAAGTTGCTTGCATTCAGGAATTGAGAGAGAAATAGAATTAATGATAAAATGCTTTGTGTATAGCATCAGTACAAGAGGGGATGAAATGGCAGAAGATAAAACAGCAGGATCTTTCTGTGACAGGAGATGGAAACACATGATAGTTAGCATTAAATGTTAATTTTCTTTTCGTCCAGAAATAAAACTAGGAAATCCGTTTAACTTGCAGTGTTGCTTCTCTTCCTCTTGGTAAATAGTGACATCATGACCATTCTTTTAGGAAGGTGGCAACAGAAATAGTGACTTTAGTGGGATGCTATTGGTAACAACATTCACATGGTAGCAGCTGGATGAAAGTCAACCTCGGAACTGCTGGAAACAGAGCCAGATGCCATGTGTGTGCATTCAGAAACGAAGGAAAGACAATAGAAATGATGCTAAATAAATATGGAATACTTTGACAAAATAATATTTTTTTAAAGAATAGAATAAAAGAGCATTCCAATCTGCAGAGAGAAAAAGCTATCCTTTCCCCTCCAGTGACTTTGTGGGCTTCTAGGGCAGGACACTTCTTGGTGCAATTAATTTGGAGTTGTCTGAGAGCTGCTTTCTGTGATCAGGTCTCTCTCAGAAATTCAAGAGCACTCCCCGTGCTAGTGATGGCCAGGAATAGGTGCCTGAAGCTGCCAATGTGCCTTTCTGGCTGAGAGATCTCAGCTGGTTCCTCAATCCAGCTTTGTAAATTGGCAGAAGAATAAGGTTGCCACCTGGCTAGTTGGGGGAAAAAAAAAAAAGGCAACAAAACCAAAATTAGTGCTTGGTTACTTCTTTCTGTGATGACTTGCATGTGTGCCAATGAACTCTTCCTGAGGCTTTCAAGGTGTGGCTCCTGCAGTGCATCCCTCTGGCCCCAGCCTTTGTGGGGCAGCTTTACTCCCTCTGCACCCCACCTCACTTTCCCCCTCAACTGCTCCCTCTGCCACCACAACAACACCAAGGCAGATCAGTTAGAAACAGCCGAGCAGGGGCTGTGTAGCCACAGAACAGGGATGGACTCTAGTGTTTTAGCTGAAAGGAGTTTTGACAGTAGGCTGTGTGGTGCACCAGGGTTGCTTTTCAGATGTCTCACACACAGGGGAAGGCCCATGGGAAGGCAGAAGAGGTGAAGTGGGTAGCTCACCCTCTGCAGACCGGACACAGCTCACCGTGGTGATGAATTAACACCACAAAACGCTCTCTCTGGTTCTCTCCCCAGAGGGCATTTTAGATGTGAACCAGCAGATGGTTGAGGTGCTGGAGTGCGTTCAAAGAAAAGCAACAAAGCTGGTGAAGGGTCTAGAGAACAAGTCCTATGAGGAGCAACTGAGGGAACTGGTGCTGCTTAGCCTAGAGGAAAGGAAGCTCAAGGGAGACCTTACTGCTCTCTACAACTAAAGGAGGTTGTGGAGAGGTAGGGGTCAGTCTTTTCTCTCTAGAAACAGGCGATAGCATGAAAGGAAATGGCCTCAAGTTGCACTAGGGAGGTTTAGGATGGATATTAGGAAAAATGCCTTCACTGAAAGGGTTACCAAGCATTGGAACAGGCTGCCCAGGGAAATGGTGGAGTCGCCATCCTGGAGGTATTTAAAAGAGGGGTAGATGTGGCACTTAGGGACATGGTTTAGTGGTGGTCTTGGCAGTGTTAGGTTAACAGTTGGACTCGATGATCTTAAAGGTGTTTTCCAACCAAACCAGTTCTATGATTCTATAGTTGCTTGCAGGTTGTATATGTCTGTCTGTGTCATCTTTCTCATGTGCAACTGGAGACGAGAATGTCACAGCATCTCCAAGTGTTAACCCAGTAACTCCAGTCACTTTGTTGCCTTGTTCAAATTATAAGCAATCAAACACAAAATATTAACAATTACAGAACAATAAAAAACCAGATCTCTTTATAAATGCTTGACAATTTCTATTACATATAGTACAGATCTCTTTATAAATGCTTGACAATTTCTATTACATATAGTACTTGCATCATGAGACTGTTTTAAATGTTGTAAAAAATTGATTTATTTTCCCATCAAAGACCAAGAATGTATGTTGCATACAATTTTTAAAAGAAAATATTTTCCTAGGAGCCAGATTGGAGACATGCTGAGCGTATTTAAAGCACTAATTACTGTTTTTAGAAGACCTACACAGTTTAAGATGTTCTTAACCCTATGTAAACTAGAGAAAACATTGATTTGCTTAATAAGTAAAAGAGATTTTGTTTACCCTTTTTTGAGATTTTTTTGATATGAATTTTAAATATTCATCCAAATGTCTGAGAGGATTTCAAGTTCTGAAAATACAAATAACTGCAGAGCAGAGGATTAAGGTAAAAGGATATTGAACAGCAAAATACAAGGGGGGCACAAAACCTGAAATACCAGAGAAGCACCCGATGAAAAAATAATCCAGAACAACTACTGAGCTGCTTCCAACTTACTTTCAAAAGCTTATGAACAATTATTAAAATGAGAATAATAAGCTTAACATAGATCTGTATTTCTAAAAACCTTGAAAACTATCTAGATGGTCTAAAAATAATATTTAAAGCACTCTTCTAAATAGCTAGCAATGTTTTTAGATAATAACCTGTTTTGGATAGTGACAACTCTTTCTGTTTCATACTAATCTTAGTGCAAGAGAGAGCTGTAAGAGGTGCCACAAGGTCCCTTTACCCTGAAGAGACAGACACAGAGGCAGATGTTTTTCTAACTTGCTGTTATAAATCTTCAGTTTCAGAGATTCCCAAATGTCCCTGGAATAACACCCCCTGGAATCTACTCTAGCATCTTACCACCTCTTATTAGGGAGATGTTTCCGTAATGTCTAGCTCAGCTATCACTTTACAATTCAAATTCATTGGATTTGTTGCTTTCAGACAGCAGATTCTCTTCTGAGTAACAGATAAGCACAACATTACATTAACAGCCTTCTTTTAAATAGCTCTAGACTGTTAGGATGTAGATCAAGGAAATACAATTCTTTTTTTTTCTCTTCTTGTTTCTTATGGTTTCTTGAAGTTTCAATAATTTTTGTTTGGCTCTGAATTCTTTTAGGACCCCACTCTATATTATCCTAAAAGGAAGACAAAAATGTCAAACTATTTTTTCATCATTAAAACGTTCAATACTAGGATTCTTAATCTGAAGTTAAATTTTCCTTTAATAATGGAAAAGATAAATATAATTTTTAAAGCATATAAAGGGTTAATGTGAAATCCAAATAAAATATTTTATCAAGAGAGGGCAAATTATTTTTTTTCCCCAAGGATGGGTGGGTAATGCTTTAGGACAACAGAATTTAAAATCTTTTAAAATTTCTGGCTGCCTTCCTCAAGGTTAATTATTTGAACAACTTCAGTTTAAATATTTCCTAGGAAAAAAGGCAAGGTTAAGAAAGAACAAACTGTATTTCAAACTCTGCAGTGAGATAACCTTGTATGAAACTCCTCAAGACACAAATGGCAAATATAGATCCTAAGAAGACAAAAGTAATTACTACTTCCTTGACTTCTCCCTAGGGTTGAAAAGAAAGGAATCAATAATAACCACCATTATCCTAACTCTTTGGCATGTGAGCTTTACCTTCTAAGAAGTCCCATTAAACAAATTCAGATAAATAACATAGTACAATCAGTGAAATTCACAACACGTTGGCTCTTGCAACATGCTCTTTAAAGACAGACATTGGCCTGGAAAGACATCCTTTTATTTAAGCAGATGACAAGAAATACTTGGCCTGATCTTAGCTATAAAAAAAAAACAAACACTTCATGCTGCCCTGAGTTAATCAAAGTTCAGCGAGAACCAGGACTGCCACATGGAAATCTGCAGGCTGCCATTCCAACATGAGAAAAATAATGCTTCTTTTGGGGATGAGTCATTTGACTTGTGCTGCAGAAGTTATGTGTTTTCTTATCTTTCACGAGAACATTCCCCTCATGTTTTCCATCTTGATTCATGATTCACTCATGATCATTTCGTGATCCTAAAAGAACAACAACCTTCTTCTTGAAAGCCTGCAGCCAGTACTGAAAGTGTTCGCAGGCTGCATGACAGGAATACCAACTAGGCTAGAAATATAAACAGGAAATTCAATAAGGCTGGATTTTGTAACACAGAAGTCAAGGGGCAGCTTTGTCACTGACTTGCATAATCAAGCCCTAAGTGAACTCAACAACACAAAGAGAGAGAATTAAAAAAAAAAAGGGAAACACAACACCATATCAGTACACAGCTCAGAGCTGGTTTTCTAAGTAAGACTCTTTTGTCCTTAATAAATTGTTCCTTGTAGTAAGTCTGTTTTCAAAATATGATTTTGGATACATAAGATTATCATTAAAATCATGGCTTGTGGAATAAAAATTTTTACAAAAATTTTGCTTACTAATAATGAACCATATCCATTGGAAATAGGTACTTCTTGGAAGAAAGAAAATGTCTTTTTAGCAAAGTGTATGTCCTCAGAGATAAGTTTGGATAGAGATTATAAGGAGAATAACAGTAAATGTCATTGAATTTATAAGTCTGAAAAGTAGATGGTGAATTCTCAACGTAAATGATTATGGAAACTTATCTAAGTTTTTCAGTTACCCAGGATTTTCCTCTATATTTGGCAAAATGGGGGCTTGTCTGGAGTGAACTGTGATAATTAGCACATTCCTTTTGTATTGTAATAATTCATATTTCAAATAATTTAAGAAAAGAGCATCAAAAAGAGCAAACAAAAATTAGCAGAATTTGAAACATTTCGTTATATCCCCTCAGAGCCTGTGACACAGCACACACATTTTCAGCATCCTATCTGTGCATCCTGAAAAACAAAACAAATGTCTTTGTAAGCTTCATAATTAAATATTTTGATTAGAGCAACTATTTAAATAAGGATAAGAATTTTGCGAAAAGTACCACTCTGTAACAAACCCAAACTGCCCGTTTCTTAACGTTTCCTGGTAAGATGAGCCACAGAGGCAAACTGATTTTCTTGAAACTGTTTCTCATTGAGGGGCTCAGAGGTACAATGTGAGGTTCTTGCCCCAGCTGGTGACAGGCAGAGGACTGAAGCACTCGTAGTGCTGGGTTTATTCTCGGCCCGTTGGCAGCCCCAGAGCGCCCAGGGGTCCCGCAGGATCAGCTGCAGCCCTTGGACATCAGTCCTGCACCCACTGCACCCTTGGGAGAGATGGAGCCTGGAGCTCAGTGCTGGTGGAGTGTAGGGAAAAGAAGGCTTTCATGTGAAAGAGCACCTTCTTCAGAAGATGACAATTCGCTCCTTACTTGAGTCAGTTTTTAACCTGGGGTACAGATTTTAGCAAACTGGGGAGCCATGCAAAGATTTGGGTGGCTTTTAACTGTGTGGTTCAGGTATTTAAGTATGCAGTGAGAACCTGTGTTGTTTTCATTTGTGTTCAAAAATAATGTGGTACATTTTTTCCAATCTGCTGGAGATAAATTCAGTGGTACCTTTTATGTTAATAAAAGTCATGCAATCTTGGCACAGACCAACACAGAAATTATCCCATAGTGATGATTATATTAGTAGAGAAGAATGTGCTCGCTCCATGTAATACCAGCTCCTTTTTTCCCCCTTTCTTTTTAATTTCTATTAATACAAATTATTTGAGCATTAGTATATTGGCTGTAATTAGCTTTCATCTTTCCCCTTTTGATTTAAATATTGCCAAACTGCATTAAAATGGCTGTATGAAAGCCAGAAAATGGTTTACTAGTGCATTCCAAGTGCGTGTCTTTGTTGCAGTGTAAATGGAAAGGTCGCAAGAAGTCATCTAATTGCTTGGTATGTGTTCTGTTAATTTGCACTTTTAATGTGTAAAGCAAACTTAAATTATCAGATAAACTGTGCTGCATTATGGTAGAGCATCAGACATGTCCAGATCATGGTCACAGAAGAAGACAACGTAAGAAAATGGAGCTAACGTCTGTTAAAAAACTTTTGATGCAGGTCCAGCTCCCTCTTATTTCAGTGGGCAGTGACATGCTCACCTCCACTGCTCCTGCTGTTGGCCCCTTTGCTTCTCAGAGCAGGGAAGCTTGGAAAATCCAAGAGCAGCAAGCTGCCATCCCCTTTTATTCGTGGGATGGGCTCTGTCCAGGCAAGATTGTAGGAATTCTTTGTTACTTCTAAGTATTTGTCTCTCTTAATTCCTTCAGAAAGTGTGTTTATACTGTATCTTTTCTCTAAAGAAACATTGTCAAGATGAAAAATGAAAGGCCTAGGAGTTAGGAAAAAATTAAGACTGTGAGACTCTGATTTAGCTTTATGTAGTATCTGCAAAAATTGATGAATAACAGCTGCAGAATTGGTATTTGCCTAATCCTGCAAAGTGTTGGCTCCTCTGAGTGATAAAATGCACCCAAAATTCCTAGCTTGTAAGAGAATATGTCTTTTCCCTTTTTAATTAATCGGAAAATGTACAGTCTTGAGCCAAACTGTCGTCATTCAATCTCCTCTCTTTCCAGTATCATGATTACTTCCTGATACATATGTGGAGTTTATACTTATGCATCAGTACTTGCAACAATGTTTAACAGGAGTTAAGTTTGTCATCTTTCAAGCCTATATCATAAAACAAAGACGGGGAAAACAAAACTTGTTTTAAAGCAACTTGCTCAGCATCAGGTTGGGATATTGATCACTTTTTAGGACATATTTAGTAGTCTGTCATATTTAGTCCTTAAAAGTTGAATGATTTCCTCCTAGTTTTGATATATGAAATTATGAAGTTTAGTCTTTGAAAACAAAAAAATTTATCGCCTTTTACATAAGTATGTTATGAAATGACAGCTTTCAAATTGCTTACTCTTTGTAGGAATTATTATGGCTGAGAAAGCTAAGAAACCATTTTGGCTCTAGTAGTAATTATGTACGGTCAGGAAAGGAAGATGGCAGGTTAAACAGAAACAAAAACATTAATTACAATAATATTCTTTTGCAAAAGAATTCAGATTTTTCCCTAGAAATCTTGGCACAGTTTCAAAATGTCAAAATTGCTTTATTTGCTACATTAAATTATGTGTTTACTGAATTAAAATCCTTTTTCCCTAATTATTTTTTTTTAATGCAGGAATTTTCAAAACAGTTATTCAGCTCAGCAGCCAAAAAAAGACAGTAGTTTAGTTGCTGTGTTGTTACTGATGATGTAGGAGAACCTGCTAAACCCCAAACCTAATTCACTGGGTTTTTTTTCACCTTCTTTGTTGTATAGAGTTGAATGGGGAAAAAATGTAAAAGATTAGAAATTCAGTGGCAGCCTTGACTGTTACATAAGGGCCCGAATTTGTGAAGAGACTTCCATATAATATGACTAAAATACAACCCAAGTGGAATTTTGACACTAAATTAAAAGAAACAAACAAACAAACCCCCCCAAAAACCCCAAACCCAAAGATGAGAAGATCCTTTCCACTGGAATTTTCATTCAGTTCCAGATTCAGTTTTCCTGGAAAACATCCGCAGGTATCAAAGAGGTCACGGGCATGCAGCAGTTAAGTAACACCATTCTGCTGTCTGAAATATTCCCAAGAAGCACATTTCCAAATCCCCTGTGAGGATATTCTTGAAACAGAATTTCATCATCTCATGCATAAATATTTGTGCTGGGAAGACTTTTTCGTAAATAAAGCTTGGAACACAATCAGGCAATAAAAAAAAAAAAAAAAAGAGGTATGTTACCTTTATAGATAAGGAATGTTTCCAGAGAGCTGAAAACAAACAAAAAAAAAAAAAACAAACATTTTTTTTTCAGACTATAGATGGGTGGGCTAATGATTTAACTATGGGAGGATGAGGTGCTGGAGCAGGTCCAGAGAAGGGCAACAAAGCTGGTGAGGGGTCTGGAGCACAAGTCTTATGAGGAGAGGC
>JAOTQQ010000032.1:10743716-10801078 GCA_026546715.1 Gallinago undulata
GAAGCAATTTTTCAAAAAAGCAAATTCTGCTTTTTTGGAGGGGGGGGGGCGGGGGGGAAGGGGGGCGGTGTCCATGCTTTTACTATCTTAGGGAATGTTAACCTTAAGGACTGCATTGAAATTTGAGGGGAACAACAGATCAAAAGAGTTGTCAAAAAGGAAATGGAAGATCAGTTGTAAAAACCAAAACCAATATTCAAGAGCTAACTCAAATTGATAACGCATTCTTCAATTGGCAGAATGGCGGAGGGAACATTTGTCATCTAAGTAGTCCAAAATGAGCGGCGGTGATAAGCAGTACTACGCATTACTAAAAGTATTACACAACCTTGAGTAGCTACAAGAATTATTTAATATGATCAGTCTTTCTTTACTTTTTTCTCTACAACACCCATAATTTAAGAGTTTGCAAATGTTGTCCTGGCACTGCCAGAAACAGATTCACATTGACCTCAATATGTCACCAGAAAGGTTTTCTGGAAATTCTTTTGTTTTCCATATGGTATCTTCGTATATTGGAAAGACAAGTGTTCTGTTATTTCTTTAGTCAAGCAAAGCACTCTTTTTTATTGTTACAAAATATTTATTCACGTCACATTACTCTACAAAGTAGTATTTACTGTGCACCAAGTAGTCCAATGTAACAAACTTTCAGTTTGATGAATGGTGGCTAGATTGAAAAGAATTAGACAAGATCCATTTTATTCTGTCACTTAAAGTCGATGTTAATTGCATTTATTCAGTCTGATCATTAAACATTGGAGAATCCTGCAGTTGGAGTTACAAATTAGCATGGCAGAGTCCAAAGGATATATGTATATGTGGATGTATATTTATGTATGTCTTGGAGTGTACTTTTGGTTTTTGTAGTTGTGATCTGTAGTGGGACTCGAGAGGAATGTCACAAGAATGGAGATTAACCCACTCTAGATTATGCATAGTTTACATATTTCACAGTTTTTAAACTCAAACACCAAACATATTGGTTACATTTTTCTTTAGTGAACTTCTCTGTGGTACACACAGAACAAGAGAGTTCCCAAGTAGCACATTAAATGTCCCTCTTCTCTCTGTTCTACCTCTCTTTGCAGATGTTTTATGAGGAGAGCTTGAGGTTTCACTTGTGAGGAGAAAAGGCATCTCCTCCACTGAGCCGGAGGGGCAGCAGACAATTACAGAAGCAGGGGCAGTGCATGCAGCCCACCCTGCAGAGCAGCGAGAAGGTGAACATCTGCAGTGGGTATCCACGTGCTTTGGATAAAGTCCTCCTCTCTCTGCCTCCTGCTCCCAACTGCAGCTGAGACCCAGGCAGTCAGAAGGCGCTCGGCATTATCCTGCTGCCGTGTTTGCTGATACGGAGCCAGTCCCATCACTGACCACTGGCAAGCAAATGGTCTGTAGTGGCATGTTCATCCAGGGACAAGTTTCTCAAATGCCAGAAGCATACCTGGGGTAAGACAGCTACTGGTTTCTGGGCTGCAAGAGTTAAAACTGGCACCTGCTTACTCCTGACTGGAACAAGTTTGATGGATAAATGGGAAGGGTAGAGTGGTAGCAAATGTTCAGTTAAAGGAGAATTGTTAACGTGAACAACATTAGAAAAATTTTAACTTCTAAAACCACTCATCACCATGCTTCAGCTTTTATTTGCACTATTGAAATATCAAAGTCTCAATCTGATACCCTAAAAACAAAACTTTTTTTTTCCTAATTTTCTGGTTTTCTTTACAAAACAATGCTTAAGAGAAAAAGGGTAAAGTGATTCTAACTCAAGACTTAATATTACATATCCAAATACTTCTTTTGTTCACAAAAGAAAATATCCTCTCCTTCAATCCTAACTGTTTTCACATACTAAATATTCTCGAACCAGTCCCTATAGTTTTCCCTGTACTGCTTCTATACAGGGACTACACAATGATCAAGAAGTTCCTCCTGATCATCTGTTTACTGATGTAAACCAACAATGTCTTTCAGGTAGTAAAAGGCAGTACTGCATTTTATGTGACATCCGAGTTAGATTTTCAGAGAGCAAATTTTACAGCTATGGTTTGAGAAATAATTAACAACATGTCTTTGGGAGAAGCCCTTCTTGATACTATATTTGAACTGAATTTGGAACTGTTAAATTTATGTTATTTTTGTATTTTTTGTTTTGTTTTGCAGTCTGGTTGGCTGACAAAGCCTGAAAATTTGTTAAAAAACAGAAGATCTCTAATATTTGAAAATCATACAATAATACTGAAGATGATTCAAGACAAAGATGTGGTGTGTCAATAACCAACAGGTAAATGGCAAAAGTATCAGAAATTCTTGAATATTTCTGTTCAAATGAAACTAGCAAACACCAAACAGTTTGCAGGTAATACAAACTGTATTTTTACAAGCATTGTTCTTGTCTGTCAGCTTCGAAACCCCTCTTACAGTTTGACTCCAAATTCTTTGTTGCAATATTTATAAACCTGCTCTCATGTGTCTTTTAAATAAATGTGAATTAGCCAAATAATGAAGCTAAAATTATAATCTGTTTTATAGCTGTTTCAATGGAAAATCAAAAACTTGCTGTTATCCTGCAGCACGCTGGAGACTGCCTTCTGTTACCAAAAGGTACTCGTTTTATTACTTGTAAAGATAAAGACTAATTAAATGTTACACAGCCTTTCATTAATTCAAAAGCTCCACTAATGAGGAGTACCATCCTGTTAAAAAAGTTATAAGGCAAACAGGTCTGAAGAATGAAGCCAGCCCATGGGAGCACCGAGTGCTGCCACAGAGTGCAGCCCTGTTTGCTGTCATGCTCACAAGGAGCAGTGGCTGCACAGGAGGTCAGTGTGACCACTCTCTGGGGATGAAGGAACTGAGAGCAGCCCTGCCGAGAAGGACTTGGGGCTACTGGTGAATGAAAAGCTGGAGATGAGCTGGCAATGTGTACTCACATCCCAGAAAGACAACTGTATTCTGGCCTGCATCAAAAGCAGCTTCGCCAGCAGGTCGAGGGAAGTGATTCTGCTCCTCTACTCTGCTCTGGTGGGATCCCACCAGGAGTGCTGTGTCCAGCTCTGGGGCCCTCAGCAGAGAAAGGACATTGACCTGTTGGAGTGGGCCCAGAGAAGATGATCAGAGGTGCTCCTCTAAGGACAGGCTGAGACAGTTGGGGTTGTTCAGCTGGAAGAAGAGAAGGTTCCAGGGAGACCTTATTGCAGCTTTCCAGTACTTAAAAGGGGTTGTAAGAAAGACAGGGACAGACTTTATAGCAGGGCCTGTTGTAATCAGACAAGGGGTAATGGTTTTCAGATGAAAGAAGGTAGATTCAGACTAGATATAAGGAAGAATTTTTTTACAATGAGGGTGGTGAAACACTAGAATAGGTTTCCCAGAGAGGTGGTAGAAGCCCCATCCCTGGAAACATTCAAGGTCAGGTTGGATGGGGCTCTGAGCAACCTGATAGTGGAAGATGTCCCTGGTCATTGCAGGGGAAGTTGGACTAGATGGCCTTCAAAGGTCCCTTCCAACCCAAACCATTCTATGATTCCAAGAGTATTTGGGGGGGCTTTTAGAATCACAGAATCATAGAATCATTTTGGTTGGAAGAGACCTTCAAGATTATCAAGTCCAACCGTTGACGTAATACTGCCAAGTTACCACTAAGCCATGTCCCTCAGCACTGCATCCACACATCTTTTAAATACCTGCAGGGATTGCAACTCAACTACTTCCCTGGGCCGCTTGTTCCAGTGCTTGATAGCCCTTTTACTGAAGACATTTTTCCTATTATCCAATCTAAATCTCTAAATACTGCTTTAGAAACATAGTGATTTGCACAGTGTACATCTCATATAAGAAATCTGACCATTCCGGAAACTGTGACAACCCTTTGACTCCAGTGTGGGAAATCACTTAGGTCTGGCAAAGATAGAGCTGTCGGAAAACCTATGTACTGCTAACTCTGCAAGCGTATTTGCATGGATAAACTTCTGTGGGATTTGCTACGTGTTTTGGCTGTGAGCAGGTGGCATATATCAGACCTCTCTTCCTGATGGATTTTGAGTTCAAGGCTCATCACATTCCAAGGTTGCTATGGGGGCAAAGTGGAAAGTAAAATTACAAATTGCTCTGGGTTTCTTACCTTCCTGCCCAGCTTAACATGCTGTGTAGCCATTTTTACCAGAAACTACTTTCTGTTTCCTTCTATGGTTTTTACAGAAAGACAGGATTCTAGGCAGATCAGGTTGTGTGTTTAGAGACACATAGGCACAAATCTGTGTGAGTTTGTATATATATGTGTGCATATATGTGTGTATATATATGTCTGTGTGTATGTAGTATGTACTTAGGTACACACATTTTATATGCCTAAATGTGTTCACATGTTTTTCAGGGGTCAGTCCGACCATAGGAAGCAGTGTATTAATATGTGACTTCCCTTTGCTCAGTTTCCCTTGGACTATTGAGTCCCTCTGGCTGGCAATGAGTTAGAAATAGTTTTGTCAGCATTGCCTGGAGCAGAGCCCAAAATGAGTGGGAGAGAGCTTAACCCTCTCCTCCGCTCAGGTGGGTAAAAGAGGGCAGTAGGTGTGAAGCTGCCTTGATTGCTCCTGCCTGAGCTTTCTGGCTCCCCAAGCGCAGGGGGAACAAACGCTGCTTGAAGGGATTTAACTGGCTCATTTCTGAAGACATAATCAGTGAAGGTAAGGGTTAAGCTGTTGCATGATGAAGTCTCAGGGTACAAGTTTAGCTGCAAAATGTGGGTTTATGCACCTATTTATGATTGGTATTTCTTAGAACTCTAAGTGACTGCAATACATGCAGGAAGGGTTGTTTTTTTCCTTTAATATTATAGTTTTGGTAAGTGCAGTTAAGGTTATTCAGGCTCAATGCTGAGTTTCTTTAAATAGAAGTAAATGAAGGGTTAATACCTCATCCTAGGAGTTTGGAATGACATTTGAGCATGAAAAGCAAGTTTCATTTAAATGTGAACCTTTTCAAATTATATTTTCTGTGAACTGGTGCCAACTTGATTACAGAAACAGCGTTTGTACTGATCTGGTTAGTAAACTGCCTGTTTGTTTTAAATCTAATACAAATGCTTAAATTTAGTGACATGCATATATTGTATAGACTCTTTTGCTTTGAGTATTGGTGATTCTGTCTTTCTTAAACAGACTGCTCTGAGAAATAATATTAACGAAGAAAAAATGACCTTAAGAACTCCTTCGAAGGGTTACACACAGAAGGAATATGCAATCCAGAATTAATTTTTTATATATATATATATATATACATATATTCTGACTACTAAAGGATCTTGCTGTTGGGCCCTACAAGGGACTAAACTTTATTTAGACTCTCCCCCTTATATCTCTGGAATAATGGGAAATAGTTAATGAGAATAAAGTAACCGTATAAATTCTGGTATTTATTCCCCTACGTGAAAGATAGGCGATTCTGTGACTTGCTGATTTCCAATTTGATAAGTTGTGTAGTCCTCATGATGTTCATCAGCGCTGCTATGGGTTACGTTCAGAGGGAGACTGGGAGTGGAGCAGCTTGCTGGCATCTGGATGTGATAAGAGGTCATCTAGCAGTGCAATGCCAGGTGACACATCTGTATGTTCACTACAGAAAAAATTGACTTTGCTGTATGGTCTTGTCAAGAAACAAAATGGTTCAGGGTGTCTTTCACATGGAAGGAAAAGGAAAGCTTTATAAAAAGGAAATAATAGGAACTCCAGTCTTGCTTGTAAAGCCTTTCTAAAGGAGGTGAAGAAATATTTTTTTCCCTAAAATACAGCCAGACCATGGATTTGAAAAAACTTTGTTGTTTCTTAGTAACAAATACATTGATAATTAAGTCAGGCTTTGTTGTCTTATGCCCTTCTAGAATGTAAAGAATATTAACAAAATTTGAGCTTCTAAAAGCCATGGGTCCTGAAAATCTTCTGTTTCACTCTTTGGAGCTGGCAGGAATCAGTGGGTGTTTTCGTCAAGAAAATTGTATACAGTTATATCTCACATATGAATTCCCTGAATAGGGAATTGTTTTTCCTAACAACACTAACTGTTGAAAAACTGTGATATGAGGGAGGATGGTGGTTGAGTAATCATTGCATAGATATGATGGAAACAGTTGCATTCATCTTACAGCCATCCTACCTTCCTTATTTCAGTATACCATTGCATAGATTGTACCGGTAAATGGGTATAGAAATAGCTTTCCTTGAACTTTGTCAGCTAAATGCAAGTATGGCACAAAAGCTTTTCTCCAAAGAGTTAGGTTCATATTTATGTGAACTGCTTAACTCCAGTTTCCTTGTTCAGTAGTTCTTTGCCAGAAATAGAGTGGGTTCCGTCAACAAGCTGAGATATAAATCTTGAATGACTGAGACCTTTGGGAAGTGGTTGGAATAATGGATTGAATGTCATCTGTGTATGCAAAGTTGACAGAATCTGTCAGTCTTTAGGAAAGCTTTGATGTGTGTGTGTTTATACACCTGTGTGTCTAAGGTGACTGTGCTGTGAAAGTCCTTAGTTTAAGTGACAGCTTATTTGGATCATTAATCTGGACCCTCATTTTTATGATGCCTACCAGATTTCAAGGCAACCAAGGAAACAGTCACATGTTCCTTTTGGAAAAAGCTGGAGTAATTTAAATATCTTAAGAGCCACTACTCCCATGCAGAAAGTGTGTGTTTCCATAAAATAGTCATCTGGGTGCATCCTCATGCACTGCAATGCCCAAATCTGCTGTTTGGCTTACACCTTTTTGTCTTAATTTGACTGCACTGGTGCAGAGAAGGCACTTCTGACTTTCCATTTTGCCAGCTGAGTTTCATGGTTTATAAATTCCAGCTTGGGAGCGGCAGTGACCAGTTGTAGGTGATCCCCTCTGCCTAGGGATAGTGCTTGAGAACTGTGATACACACCAAGGATGGGTATTCTCAGCATGTGGCTTCACTGAGGCATATGGATACTGCACACTGAACAGCATGTGGTGGGAACCACCATAGAGCTTTTCCAGGTACCACAAAACCACTGGTTTCACTTCTGAGACCATCAGCAGCCCTCCCCCTCTTCTCCAGGCTTCTGTTCTTATGACCTGGAGGAAAACCTGTATTTTGCCAAAGGTCGCCTCTGATTTTTTTGCCCTGTTAGGGGAGCACAGAAGACTATTTGGTCCTACCCAGCAAAACATGATTATCCCACCTTCCAGCACGTGGCACAAGAGAGGGAGCAGGGATCTGGGAGCATTCCACATCTGAGTGTAAAGGAAGTAGAGAAGGAAGAGGGCGAGTGACTCCCCCACTCTCTGTTCTGCCAGGAAAGGCTTACCTGATAAAAACCCTTGGTTGCCTCCTTGCACACTGTAACTCCTTTCCCTCTCTCTTTAATCCCCATCTGCGCTGACCTGAACCAGCCAGCTCTCCTTATCCCTGATTTTCTGATGACTATTCACTATTTGAACTCCTCTAATAATTGATTATATTATGTTAAAATGATGGATGGTTCTAGGCAGACAAGAAGCAGGTAGATATTTGTTACTGCTTTCATAGTTAACATTCGAGGACAGCCTCCTGCAAGCTTCCCTGGAGCCACTGTGAGGGCTTTTCTGGGAGCTGGTGAGGCAGATCCCTCCTTCCAGAGGAGAACATTTGTAGGGGAAATTTCTTGTTCCCCAAATAAAAATAAAAGTCTTAAAGAATGCAAATAAATAGATTTTATGTTAGTAACTTCATCTTTTTTTTTCTCCAGGTTTATTTTGCTGTAAAATTTCTCTTTAATTGGACCCCCTTAATACCTTGTGGTCTATCACTCTCAGGTGAATTACTTCATTCATTGCAGCTTTTAACATTGAATTTCTTGCACAAAGGAGGTGTCGAATGTATTGTCTTTTCTGTGTTCTGTTATTTAGCTTTATGAATAAGTTGAATGGTATAATGATCATCTTTAGTACCCTAGAACAGAAGAGTTCTGGGAGAAAGAAATAGAAAAGTTTATTTTTTTTCCATTGCTAACAATTCATAATTTATTAATGAAAATCCTCACTTGCACCAGTGTCCTTAAACTTCAGGCTTGCAGATATTTTTTTCTGTATTTATAATTCCAAAGCACATAAAATGATTATTATACTGCAGTTTAATATCTAAACATTAACACAAGCACAGGAAGCTTGTGGATTCTAGAGGAAAATCCTGATGCATTTACTGTGTCTCAGTTCAACAACTTACACTAACCCTCAGCTACTGGATAGCTTCCCACAGCTGGTAGACAGCAAACCTAGACAGAACTCCATAAACATCCATCATTTATTTCATTGCGAAGTTATTTTTTTTCAGTCTCAATTGCAGATGAGATTGATTTGAACAACCTGACAGAATTTGCAATGAAGTAAATTATGGGCTTTTGTCTCCTCAGTAGAAAGTGGGCAGGTGGAAAAGAATAGCTCTTCTGGAATTAGTTCATTTCAATAAAATGGTTGGGTCTAAATTGTCTCACAGGAGTGTTCCAAGACCTTGGTCTCCCAGAGGATGAGTTAGCTCATAAGCCCTTATGTTTAAGTGTCCTCTTCACAGATATGGAGACAGACCATGCTACATGGCCCTCATTTTAGACCTGCCTTCAAAAATTTAAGATATATACTGAAACAGAAAGCGAAGCAAAACATTGTGGTATATATTTTCCAAAAAGGGTTATTTTTATGTTTAAATTTTCATTTTGAATGTACATTTTAAAATTAATTAAGAATACTAAAGTTTTCCAGGCATTTCAGTTGGCCACTTTAGACCACTTCAGTAGTCTAAATTTCCTGTATTCAGGAGTAGGTACTGTACCTACCTGCCTTTTTTCTTATCTTTCTTTCTGTCTATTTTTAGTGCTCAGTATCTGACTTGCTAAAGACAATGGCAAAGGTTTTCATGACTTTGCTGAACCCTGCGACCTTTTTTAGTCTGTATGGAAACAATGAAGTTGATCAAGAGAAGGCTACTTTTGTACATCTTTTTAAGCACCATAAGTAAGAAATATTGGAAAAAAGTAATCAGTTTCTAAATTAGAGCAAATATTTGAAACAAGATTCATAACTTGGATTTCACTAATGCTCTGTTACACAAAGCATCTAAAAATTTAATGCTAAGGGTTAAATCTGTAAGTAAAAGGAGTAAGTTAACAATACAAAACATCTTACCTGAAGGATATCAAATATCTAAAAAATTGCTATTAGATAAATCAGAGAACTGTCTGTTCTCTAACCTAGTCTGCTGGTATTCTCAAAGGAGGTAATCATTATGTAATTATTTTCTTGAGACAGACAGCATCATCAACCACTTTTTTATGAATTTTATGACATGCTAATTTCCCATCTGTCCCAAGTAATATAGACTCTGCACTTTAGTTCATTCACCATAACTGAATAGCAAAATTGCAAGATCTAAATGTCTGTTCAGTCCTTCTGAAGGTTGGGTATAGCTGAAAATGTTCAGGTTGTTTGTACTGGAGGGAGCATCCCTCTCAAACATTTCTTCTGGCATCAGTTATCGATGCCTTTATGTTGACAGTCATCAACAAAAAACACTTTCTTGGTATGGAAATCCAGGCCCAGCCACTTACAGTATTTGCAATACTTACCCATAGCAATTTCAGCAGGTGCAAACAGATGGCTGACATTTCTGTTAGGCCATAAAATACAGAATACTACTGTCCTGCTACGCCTAACTGGAATCAATTAAGTATGAAGCAGGATATCAGGCTATGAATCACAAGTCATTTGTTTCCTGTAAATTGCACTTTGTTGGGGTTTTTTTTAATGCCTCATTTCATGGAAGCCCCAGGGATGGCAGGAAGAGCAGCAAAAAAAGGAAGGTAAGTTCATACTCGAAGCAGTTTGAAGTTCAGTTGGAAAGTGAGCTTCTCTGTTAAAATCTCTGAGAATAAAGCTAGTTTGGGAGGTCACTGCCACACCCCACCTCTGGTGTTGCATTCCCTCTTGTATGACCTCCTGAACTCCTTTCTAAAATATGCTGGATCAGTTACTTATGCTGTGCTTATATGGCTAAAACAGAACCAAAACAAATAATGATAACCTTTATCAAAATTATTTTTCTGAGCTTGATTGTTTCACTAATGCTCTGAGAATAGTTGTATCAGGGCAACTAATGGATGCAGGAATCTGCAGCAGAAGTAGCTTCAACGGACGTTTAAGAGCTTTTTAGCTAGCTTTGGGAATTCAGAGTCTAATATTTAAATAGAACAAATTTGCTGTAAACAGAGGCAACTGAGTGGAAAAAGAATAGAGGGCAGAAAAAACTTGGAATGTGAAATGCAAAATTAAAACAGGAAAAGATTATTAAGAATCTGAAAGAAACCCTATTTTTCTTTGTAGTTAGTGAAATGTAAGAGGAAGGTGTAAATATGATAATAGAAATTTTATTTCACATCATGCTCCTGTTTTATGTTTTCAGTTTTCTCCGAGTCAATCACAGTCCTTTGCTAATTACTGCCACAAAGCTGAATAAATGGCAAAGGGAAATAAGCAACATTTGTGTATAGGTTGAGTGTAGTGACATTATCTCAAAAGAATAAGTTGATGTGACAATGTTTTAAATATGAGCTGGCAACTGCTAGTGAGCTTGCACTGCCTGATTTTAACCTTTAATTTGTGAGAATGCTGTGAATAAAGATTAACTTCCTTTACTTAATATTTATGTTTTCGGTGCCTTCAAATTGGAGCTGTCATCATTAATGTTTTGAAAAGCTGTCCAGTTTCCCAGTGCTTTCTGTAGGTTCGTCACCTGATTCGCTCTTCCAGTGTGGAAGAGTGAAGCACCAGTGGAGGTCTTTTCTTGTGTTACCTGAACAGGGAGGATTTAATAGTCTAGAAGCTTCAGAGTAAAATGAAAATTCCTAGATGTTCATATACAAAGACTTGTACACTGTTCACACACCTTTCAGGTGGCCTTGAGCTACCACGGGCTCCGGCCTCTATTACTTGACCTCCAAAATATGTCACAGAAAGAACACATTGGATACGGAGGAAGTGATTCAATCCGTAAAAGTTGCTGCTGAGCAAAAAAGTTCAGATCTATAGTTGCAAAGGTTCCCAAAAAGCAAAGAAATTCTACTAAGTATTCTCCTTTGCTTTCTCTACTCCCGCCCTCCCTGTGCCTCAAGCCACAGGATTTATGAGCTTGGGAAGCGTATGATGTGAAAAACACAGGTTTAGTGGCTGAATTAATCTTTGCATCCTAAAAGAGCGTCTCAGCCCTGTAAGACGTAACAGTTCAGAGCTCTTTCGTTGTCTCAGTATCCCTTTAATAATCCTGCATTAACTTAGATGCGTCTTTTGCCATTCACTGGCGTAGGGTATAGAAGCCTGATCTGCCACCCTCCCATTTACTCAGTCACCTGAGTATTATAATGTTCAGATTAACTATTAAATCTCGATGTTTCTCCCTAACTGCCATGACTATCCAAGTGAGGAATATTTTATAATTTTATATTCAAAAGAGAAAATATTAAAGCTGAGAAAAACCCAGATTCATTAAAATTATCTTTTTGTTTTGAGACAAACTGAAAAATCAATTAGTCACATAGCCAAGAAATGTTTGTTTTCCCATGATTTCCTTTCAAATAAAATAAAATATGACAAATACAGGTGAGTCTGTATGAGCAACTAATTCAAATCAGTATCCACAGAGAAAAAAATCATGTTTTGTGGTGTATATGAATTGATATCAGTTAAAACCAAGAAATCTTTACATACTCCAAAGTAAAAAATCACATACGGTTTCAGTATGTAGCTTCTATTCTGTTAAAAAAAAATATCCAACTCTTTCCTTTCATCTTTTTTTAGGAGAAGTGAGCTGTTGAAGTTACATTTGTCAAAGCTAAATCCTATGTTGGAAGCACACAATGAAAACATAAAATGAATTGCAAGAAATGCATATAGAGACTGATAGTCTGCCTCTCATGAATACTTTTAAATATGTATTTCCATTTACTTAGAATGGAACGAGCAATAAAAAGAAAACAATGAATTTCTTGTTACTAGGTGGGCAGCTTTTGCAATAGAATTTGGAAGTAATTTATGTGATGGCAGGATACACACCTAAGATGGGATGGAGACACAGGGGAGCTTTGAAGGAAAGTTATATAAATGTGAAGTAAGCATGAAAGAGGGGAAAGGGAAATCAAGATAAAAAGATTTTAAATATCTGAGGGCAAGGCAAAAGGAAAGTAAAGGCATCAAATTCATTGCTGTGTACTCTATTAGCAATGAAGGACCCAAGTAATATGATCAGAGTTTTCTAAAACCAAAAGAAAATATTGATTTAAATTTGTTTCTGGCAGAGAAAACATGCTTGTGGGATAGAGGTTCTTTTCCATCACTCATTTTGAATGCCAGCATTCAAATAGGATATATATCAAATAGGATGTATACCCTGATAAATATTCTATAGCTAGGATATTTAATAGGACAGGATGTCTTATTTGTGAGTTCCTCTAGGGAAGAGCCATATAATCCAGAGAACATGCTACTTTACTTTCACCTGGTGGAGCTAACTTTTAATTGCAAAAAGAGACCATGGGATACGCATGGCAAGTATCCATACAGTGTCCCCAGGCGTGTGCCTTTTCTGTATCTCTGCTTCCGCCTTTGTTTTTGTTGTTGCTATTGTTCATGTGCAATCCCAACTTGCTTCTTTGCTACATTAAGGTTGCTGGCATTGCTATACCACCTTCCTTGGATATTTGCTGCCCCTTTTCCTGGCAACAGAATGAATAGAAATTATAATTCTGACATTAATTAGCTGAGAATCTGTACATCATCAGAGAGGGGAGAAAATACATTTCTAGAAAATCCTTCAATGAGAGTGATTTTGAAAGCTCCTTCACGGCTATTGGATTTAAACAGTGAAAGAGAAAATGGTACCTGGGACACCTGAACATTTGAGAGAAAGCCATTATTAACAAAAGCCTAGCTGGAGTGGCTAGGAAGAAGCCTGGTGGGTACAGCAGAATGGAGGCAGATGGGTGAGAGTTGTTTCATCACTCAGTGTGCTCTAGAGATACCAACAGAATCAGAAACCTCCTAGAGCAACTCTTTGCTACAAATGAATACATAATAAGCTACAGTCCATGTGACATGTTAAAAATCTAATGAAAAGCACAATGATGTGGTTATTTATCCCCTAATTTCGCAAGAGGAAGTGGAGATATTTATGAATGATTGCTAAGTCAAATATTCTGATTTTCATAAAAGGGTTTTAATTTGTCATGACTTGCCACAAAGTAGAGATGAACAAAATCAAGAAATTAAAGAATGTCACATCCTTTCAGAGTGACAGAAAGGAAATAAGCTGAAAGTAGAATTGGATTGGCCGCAGGTAGTACGCTACCCATCTTTCAAGAGAGTGGAAGTGGACGTCATGGGCATCTTGGTTCTTCACAAAAGAGCTGGCTTGACTATGTGCTGGACACTTATCGAAGTCCGAATTTTGATTTAAATTTCTAAATGCTTGAGACTTGAAGTCTCAAAAATGAAGTTGCAGAAACCCTGAAGTAAATCTACTGGAAGAACAGTGCATCTCTAATGTGAATAACAGATTTCAATTCTGTCGATACCGACAGAAAAGTGAGATCTGAATGCTGCTTGTAAGATTAATAAGAAAACTCTGAGGTGTCAGCAAATGCACTAGGGAGGAAGAAAAGAGGTAAAAAGAAGAAACTCAGTCTGGATACTGGAGATGATTGAATGCGGAAGGAAAGTAGGGTTGAAGGCTAAATCAAAGAGTAACAATCCAAAGCTTAACTACAGCAGGTTGGCTGGGTAGAGGAGAAATTAGAAGACAACAAAGAGACTGAAAGAAGATGTTTGATATCACCAATAGCGAAAAAAAAAAAAAAGGCTGAGATCCTGACATGCAGAAAAGCAAGTACCAGACAGATGAAAGAATTCCATGAAGCACAAAAATAAAGAACTGGTAAAAGGTATTTTTTCAAAATGTAAAAGAGACTACCTACACTAAAATGCAACTATTTTCACTCAAAATTAAAAGGGAAAAGCAGAGAAAATCAGCATGTCCAAGAAATGTACTAGTAACATTTCGTAAGTGGATGAGGTTGTTTCTGGTTCTGTTGAAACATGGCAAAGGACAGTTGATTTTTTTTATGTACAGTCCTCAAAAACATTATTTTATTTGACATGTTCAGGTGAATAGTACAGACCTATGGTTTTTCCTCTTTTAGGAAATCTTATTGTATTGCGCAGTATAAAATTATGAAAGAAATATCATACTATTATTCGTAGCTATATTTGTTACCTTAGGATAACACAACTTTGATTAAAAGGAACTACATTTATTTGGGTTTTATAGATATTAAATTAGTAATATATACTAATATGCTAATGTGTATGCTAATACAGACTAATATGCTACCATTCAAATAGCAGCTTATTCACCCTGCTACTATCTGCAGCTAAATCTCATCCCTTGCTTTAATTCATTCTTTGCCACATATTCCTGCATCCGGCACTGTAATCATACCCAAATGTTTGGTAGATTCTGTTAATGCAGATATTTCTGGGTTCTTCTATGTTTATGTTCCCTTTTTTTTTTTCCCTTTTCATATATGCTTGCAATGATTAATTCCTCCTAAATCTACTCTAATGCTTTACATTTTTTACATGGACTTTAGGTTGTAGTTACCATGATCTCTAGTCCTCTCTACTGCTCTAATTCTGCCACGAGTTGGTAGACTTGCTTGAAATCTTCATCACTGGGCCTGCAGTCCCGTGCACCAGGTCTCTGTTGGCTTGAGATTTTCCCGTTCCTTTACTACATTCAAATGCATAGTACTGCATTCAACTACTTACATTATTATTAGTCTTTTATCACAGTAATGTTCATTTCCATAACTTTGTTCCCACTGTCTCTTGGGCTCTCATCCCTTGTGCAGTTGTCCACACTGAAAACTGAGGCAAAGTGTTCATTAATTTCAAGAGTACACGATCTCTCTGCAAAGATACTGACATCAGAAGGTCCGGGTTTATATGTTATCCCTCTTTGCCTCTTTCATACCATTAGCCTACAATAAATTCTGCGCCATTACTTTGTTTTTTAATTTTTCTATTCAAGCACATAGTTCAGTACCTCCATGTCATTGGTACTCATCCTCCAACACCTCTCCGGTAACTCTCATACTTCCAGCCTGACACATTTCAGCATTAATTCCATTGCTTCATTTTGCTCCCTAGGTACCTGGAATTTCTATACAAACACTACTAAAGTATTTATATGATGATGGTTTCTCTCATTTTTCATTAAGAATACGTTTTCCATGATGACATACACACCATTTTCTGTGGCAAAGGGAAGTAACAGGAATGTGGGGAGACAAATAGCTTTGCTGGTCAGTTTAGATTTATCTTTGGTCAGTGTCAACAGCTTCCCGTTTCTGTAGCCCACAGTTATGCGGCAAGTTGAATCCACATGATTTCTTTGTCAGCAGAATTGACTTTCTATATGATTTCTGCCAAGACACTTCAAAAGATTGTTTCTTCCCTTCAATGTTAGAAGAATTATTTAATGGTTTCTGTTAGTGCTCATTTTCAAATTGCAGACTACATTTTGATTCAATCTGTGTCAAAGTATGTTTATTTGATATGAATTAATACTTTGCACTTTGGTAGTATCTTCTGCTTGAGCAAGTCAACTTGCTTTACAAATATTAATTAAGCTTCCCAACTCTCTTTATGATAGCAAAATGTAATTATTTCAGTTAGCACATGGGTTAAAGAAGACACATAGAGCAGCCAGAGCAGAGCTGTGTCAAAAACTCAGTCCTCTGATTTAGCTGCGAGACATTATTTGCTCTTTGGTTTAACTTGGTGTAGCTGGGTTAATGTTCCTCCAGTCGACGTCAGTGTCGGTGCTTGGGTTACCTGCTGAGGTGAATTTCATATTAAAGGATTTATGACTAAGTTCTTCCTGTAGGGTTTGTTAAGCTTTCTCTTAAGATCATATTTATTCCCTACCCATATTTGAGCACTATTGTCTTTATTAGATGGTGTTTCCTTCACTCCCAGGAAACACTACCAGAACTCAGAGGTTTCCAAGGACTCTGAATGTACAGATTTGAGCTATAAATATATAAAGGAAAAATGAGGGCCAGCAGTAGTTCTGTCTCTTAAACTCTTTCTTCACAGTTATAAATATAATCTAGAAATCAATCTAAAAGCCAAATAAAATGTTAGAGGAAATTGTAAAATTTGGATAAGCAACACATGGAATTCTGTATATAATAGCAAATAAGCAAACTGTCTGCTGCATGTACTAGTTTCCTTATCCCCATACAAGGCTCTGCTCCTGTGAACTGGCAGATGAACAAACAAGCAAACCTTCCTGTTCCCATGACCCTGTTCTCAGGCATCTTCTAATGATGAAATGGTTTTACTTGTTAACTACTTAATTATAAAATTGAAAGTCTATATAAGCCAAAATAATAGATTGCAGACTTTCATGTGTGTGTGAGAGGTTCTTCGTTAATTGATTTTTTTGGCAGGAAAAGTGGTAAAGTTGGTATATTCAAAATATACCTGTGATGACATATCATGGAGTGAAAAAAAAAAAAAGCTAAGAGAAAAATTAAAATCCTACCATACTGGTTGTAGTGTACACCAGGTAAAACACATAAATGTACTTTGATGATTATGCTGAGACAAATGAGAGGGAAAAATGTCAGTCAGGTCATTTTTTAAAAAGATAGATGTAAAGGATTTTGATCTGCGGAAAACGTAGATGAGAGCACCTAGTGAGCCTCATTACCTTTAGGTTTATGCAGATGGTGAGTGGGTTTACTTCAGAGTGAAGTTTTGGACTCACACACCAAAAGTTCTCATATATCCTGGTTTTGGCACTTAGGAGCTTTTTTAGGATATGGCCCTTATGGTAGGAATATAAAATTCTTACTCATGTTGCATCACAAACTATTGCACCAGACTTTCACCTTTTTCTACTTTCTGTATAATGTGAGCAATTTCACTCATTTAACGGAATAGTGCAGTGCTTTCCTGTTGTTGGATAGTTACCTTCCACCATTTGTGGTCTTAATGAACTTAGATCAAATATTTTGGCGTGAGGTACTACTCAGTGTGAGTAGCAGCATTACGGTGCATAAATCATCAGAATATTTTGAAAAATTATGTAAGTAGCTCCACAGTTATGTTAAAAAACCAAACTCAGACATTGAAATATTTTGTATCTATGAATTCTTTTTCTTTATTATTATTTTATAATAATAATAATATTATTATTATTATTACCCTTTCCCTATTTATGAATTCTTGGTTTACTTATGGGCATTTCTTTTTTTTTATCAGTGCTAGTCCAGTTTGGGAAATAACTCCATAAAGGTTCTCTGCAGAAAAATAGTTGTTAGTATAAAATGCAATAAAAGATTAAGTGTGGAAATATACACACATGTTTTCTACCGATGTTTAAGTTTCCTGTGTCTCTGCACAGCATCATCTACATCTGATAAGGGAGGTTTATTTGTCTTGCATCTTGCCTTGCATACTTAACTGACTTCAGGTTTGTAATCAGTGCATAGTTAGTGGGCAATCTACTCTGTGGATAATCAGCGGAGGAAGAGGGCTACATACTGAGAATTAGTTTTCCTTTCAAAATTATCTTTTAGCTGAAGATGGATTTATCATCAACAGCCTCTTGGTAAGACTAAAGTAGTAAAACAGATGCCTGTGCTTCATTACTGTGCCTTTAATATCTCTTCAGAATCTCTGTAATCTAATCGACTATTTATCTTGGTGGTGTATTTCTTTAAATACCTATTTACATGTTTTCACCTGGCATTATTGATCTCAGTGCTAGATACAGAAGAAATAGATACAGTAGAAATCTGTCCTTTCAGTTTGTATATCCTGAGTGGATCATCAAGAAGTCCATAGCATCAATAATACGATCCCATCCCTATAAATCTTTCTTCAGTGTTGCATAATTTGGATGCATTTGGATATTGATGTATTTGCTCATCTTGAATTATAAAAATAATAATACTGTGAAATCTTAAGCTGATAGTCTGTGAATCTGGAAATAAAAAGAGAAGCTTTGTTTTACATATGGTATATTTCTGTTGTTTGGATGGTTTTCCAGATAACCATCTGTAACAGAGAAAGGATGGCAAGAAATCTGATTTCTCATACTTGGTTGCCAAGATTCATGAATATCTGCTTAGTATGGCATGTTGCCTAATCAGAGGCTGGTTGGACTTTCTGTCACAGGTTTCAAACAATAATGTGTTTAGAGCCTGCCTTTGGGCAAGCCCTTTGGCATCAATCTAACAAATTTCTGCACATATGATTAAACTTTGTGTAGAACTGTATCTGCTAAAAAGCGAGAAAGAAAAAAAAGGTAAAACAAGGGAGCAGGTAAGGAAAAGAGGAAGGGCTAATAAGACAACGTGGGAGAGCACAGAGCCAATTCTGACTGCCAGCAAAAGCATGCTGCCTCTGGTCAGTTGGAATCTGGGGAGATTATTTGGATGAGAATGTAAAAGTGTGAGTAACAGGTGATAATAAACAATAGCAACAAGAGACACCAAAATCAAGCACCTGAACCGAAGGCACACATTGCCCAGTAAACTTAGTAGGTCAATAAGGTGCTCCAGAGGTTTGATCCACACTCTGCTAAAATTGGTGTGAAGGTTCCCTAATAGCTTCAGCAGACTTGAAGTTCCCTAATACCTTCCACACAAAAAGAATCCATCTAAATATAGTTTTACCTGTTCCAGAACACATTTCGCAACAGCACAGGTAAAATCCAAGGGATCTGGCAAAGATCTAATATGGCAAAAAAAAGAAAGGTTTATTAGCTGAAATACAATGGAAATAGGCAAACAAGCCTTTATCTTAAATCAGAAATTTGCTTTAAGCTGAAGTAAGTATACTGATCTATATATAAATGTATATAATTATATTTGTATAACACTTTCTTCATTTCTTTACTTAGATTGTGGCCCATTTTAACAAACCTCCTCTCCAGTTGTATATAGGTAGAGGTCTCCTTGATCTTCTTAAGCAGATTAATTGAGTGAAATTTGTGAGTTAGAAATTTGATAATAATTACTATTTCTGTAGTTATTATTTTTACCATATATAATAGTATGTAATTCCTGTTACGTAATAGCAAACAAAAATAGTGCTATATTAGCACTATTTTGATATTATGACGGGAAAATCATGCTGTGCATCCTTTCAATTAAGGTGATTATTTTGTTTTGCTAAATGGAGAGCATTTCCATAGAAAATATAAAATGAAGGCTCATTGGGAAAAAAAGATATAAAAATTCGCATACCAAAAATCTCAACTCTGCATTCTGAAGATGTAAAATCCAAACGCAGAACATGCTATAGTCTGGCAGACTTTCTATAATGTTTTCTATGTCTTTTTTTCTCTGAATTTATCCCAAACAGCTTTCGGAACTTATGTTAGAACTCGCATATTTTCATTTAAGGGGGCTGATTCCTTGTGACTGGGCTGCAACAATTCCTATATTGCTTTTCCACCAATTTCACCCATGACTTGTGCAAGAATCAGAATTAATATTATACAGGGGATTATCAAAGAGGTAAAGAGGCAGCGAGACATCTCAGCTTTCAGGGATGACTCTATTTCTGAGACCCAAGCTTTCTATCATGCTTGAGATCTCACAACAACAGCAACAACAAAAAAAACCCAATGGAAACCTAAATCGACCAACAGCGTAAGGTCAGTTTTTCCTCCTTAGTGGCTTGGAAGCACCACCTTTGACACCTTTTGACATCACTGAAGCAATTAAAAATTGTTATCTGACAATATTTGATCGTTTACTCCTTTTGATCAGTCCAGAAGTGTAGATGATTGTCTCTGACCTTCAACATCCCTTCCTTTCATCTCTGTTCTTCTGCTTAAGAACACTTCTGTACTTAGCCTGCTCTAACACTTAAAACTATCCTTCACTTGTAGTAAACAATGATGAAAAATCACTAAAGCAATCCTTTTGTTCACTGTGGTGACATTTCCTCTAATTAAATTTTCATCTCTGAAGGTATTTGGGCCTCTCTAGTCCATCTGGGATATGTTTGCCCTCAGCATTGCCTCAGGCCAAATGTATTTTTGTTGATACACTGAACAGCACGCTCTCCTCAGTGACTGGGGGTATTCCCCACTGGTGGTTTATTTAGGAGATTATTTCACCACTTTCAAAGTACTTTTTCTGCAGTCTTTTTTTTCTTTTTTTCTTTTTTTCCTTTTTTTCCTTTTTTTTTTTTTTTTTTTAAAGAGAGAGCGAGTGCTGAGTGCCCACCCCTCACCCCAATGACCTCTCTTCTATGAATCAATGTGATTTTATGTTCTTTTCCAGGCGGTTTTTGAACAGGCTATATGTAGACATATGATGTGATAGAGGGGACTGCGGTTCCACAGAGGTCAAGAGCCACTTGAGGGACTTTCTCTTCATAGTACTTTTTCTGTGGTTTGAGCATCAATCTCATTAAAATGATTAGGGGAAACTGATTTGGTAAGGGACTCACAATACAAAGAACAGTAAAATATGGTAGCAAGAGGCTTTGCAGGCCTCATTTTATTACTCCATGGTAGGACGTGCCTGGCAGGAAAAAATGGTTTGCGTCTCTTTTTACAATTCCTATACCACCTCTCTCAGCACGTGTCTCAGCAGCCAGATTACAAAAGGTCATTTTTGCACACATGCACAAACTACTACAGTGAAAGATATAGTTTATTGACTTAAGAAGAGAAAGGCATGGATCACTGCAAAATTTAATGGAAGTGTTTTCTCATTTCCATTTGGATAATAGAGGCCAATGGGACGAATGTCTCCATATTGGCTATGCATCATAGATGATTTTCTAATACTTTTGAGATAATAGAGTCTCATCCCAAAGAAAAGACTTCATGAGTTCTTTTAGTATAATTGTTGATTTGACCATACTGCAGCTCTGATATAATTTAGAAATATCATATCTCAGTAAAAGCTGAGGTTACATTTTCAAGGGAATCTGATTATTCAGTAATTAACATTCCGAAACAATTTTATCATACTGAGAGACCTGGGCAAAGGTAGCAGCCTTCATTACCAGAAACTATCACTTTGCAAATTACTTCTCAAACTTCTTTAAAACCTACATGGTCTCTTTCCCCCCATTCCTCCCAACTTTTGCACTGAAAAAAATGCAAGTGCATCTTGCTGAAACAAAGAAAAGGACATTGAGAAAAATAGGAACAAGCCATCTGTGGCGTAATGGCATTTATGTGTTAAAATTCAGTAATTCTAAATGAAGTCATGCTGTTTGGAAAGCAATATTATGGCTTCCAAAGTTCTATAGTTTGAAATTTCCTTGCGTTGTAAGTCAAAACTGGTAACTCGTAAGGAGTTGCTTTCTGTACTAGGTTAAAAATACTGGAATATCACAATGGCAATAATAGGTCGTTCAAGAGACCAACCATGAATGGTTTGGCTGTCCCTGTTACTTGGATTGTGTGTATCTTGCTGTGCACACCCCAGTGAGGGGTACTGTCATTTCCACTCTAGCAAATGGAGTGAAGCATCGGGATGTGGAAGTGACAAACTGGAACAATGACAGTGTTTTATGCTGACTTTGCACAGATGCAAATGAAAAAAAGAAAAAAAAAAGACAGTAGAGAGCAGGACCCGTACCATTTTGGTTTAAGGTTTCAGTCTTGGCTTTTGGGCTACAAAGCTGTTTTTTCTATAGCACCTGTGTAAATGCAGAATTCTATTCCTCTGGATCGGCCTCCATATGAAATCAGAGGCTGGTGATGGCAGGCCAACCCCCTGACTGACCACACCTAAGCCAAAAAGCTTGAAGAGCTAGGGATATTTGTCTGGAAGAAAAGTAGCTTACTTCTAAGAGAATGCTGTGAAATTATTGTGATGACTGCATTGGTAGTTGTACGGCATCCTTTAGGCTTTATAAACTTTACAGGAATCTCTGATTATACTTTCTACCTCTGAAATGTGCAGTTATGCAAGAGGCAGGGAAATTACATTATAGAATATGTATAGACATCTATTTGGCCCTGGAACTTTTTCCTTTTTAGAGTTTTGTATAGTTCAAGGTACTCAGATTAAACAAGAAAAAGGTGTATTCTATTACTGCACTTGTTCATTTTCTTCTTAAAACTCTATTAGTATTTGCTTTCATTCCATATTTGGAAACGACAGTTTTACCCACCCTACATGATATAACTAGCTCATGAAGGACAAATCTGCAGGAAAATGGGTCTCAGGGCTTCCTTTTTGCAAGTGAAAAGGACAGAAGTTTTTCTTGGGCAAAAATGGAAACGTACACAGCACAAATCTGGCATTAGACAGAAAAAGAACAGTTGCAAGAGCAATATAAACCCAAATTGCATTATGAACTTATTTGAACTTTAAAATAGCAGTAGCTGTGTGTCACAAGTCAAAACTATCTGTCAGCACGGTTAGGCTTAATATTTTACCTGGGGAGTTCAACCTACCTTTTAGGTATCAAGGGGGAAGTCTGTACTGACAACACAAAACCTCCAGTTCCCTAACCAGAGTCTAAGCACATGTCTCTGCTTATAAAACAAGCAAATTTACATGTATTAACAAAATCATATTAAAGTTCTTAATGCCTTTTTAGCAGCAATTTCTTATGCCATATAATCTCATATTGAGACAAAAGATTTGTTTAAATAAAAAATATTATCAAATCAGAAGACATGACTAAAAATAATTAAAAAAAAAAAGTATCTTATGACTGTTAATAATGAAATGTTCTGTTTTAGCAGTTTCTCCACCTCTTATAAAGCACTCTTCAAATAAGGATGCCAATTGGATTTTTTAGGAAAGCCTTGAGGAAATCCAAGCACCTTAGGAATTTACTAAGAAGGTACCTCATCCTTCTGCAAACTTGTCAAAAATGAGTAGGATAAAGGCCTTTTTTACTGGCTTGATGCAGTCCAGGTAGGAATGCACCTGGCACTGGATGCAGACAACAGCTGTCTCACCAGCATCCATAATCTGTACTGGTGGCTTCCTGCCTGTACCTGTGTGCCCTGAATGCAAAAAGCATCTGTTTCACATTTATTCATTTACTCAGATGGCATTATCTACATTACTTGCTACCTTTGGACACAAGACTCTCATTTATAATTCATAGTACACAGATGCTTACAGAGAGTAGAAGCTTTGGCTACATTACCTGTCACTCTTAGTATATTTTGTATTCATGGTGGGTAAATATACAAGTATAAAGCTGCCATATTGTGTATGACTATCTATAATGCATTAGCAAACAGTTGTTTGATCATTTATACTGTCATTCTTTGTGGTTGAAATGATGTTAGAATGAAAAATGAAACAAACTATGGGTTCACTCTCCCTGTTTTTCTTTTCTTCTCTCTCTATGTCTTTTTGTGTGGTGTTGGTCCTTTCTAATTTTGGGGGAAAATGAAGGTGATTTTGTCTCGTTTTGTTTCCCTTGCTCTTCTCTTCATACAATTATCATTCAGTACTCGGTCAGCTATTCAATAAGTTCACCACTGCAGCTGGCTTCAGAAGAAGATGCTTCCTATTCTTTGCTTTCATAGGCTCATAAATCCAGCCTGCTGAGAATATTAAAAGCAGAAAAATACTCAGGCAGGAATAAAGCATATCAAAAAGAGAAAGTGAATGTAACTGGGGAAACATTTACTCAAGATTACATATTAAGCAATTTGCTCTTTAGTACTGAAGGAATATATAGAGAGAATATATTAACTGTACTTACCAAGAGCCCACTGCATCCATCAAGTGCTGTTAAAAACGGCCATTTTTGAACAAAGAGAACATTCTGTGTACCTTGTATTGTTTTTAAAAGCTATTTTTAGTGCAGTAAATATTAAAGAATGTCATTGTCCCTTGCATGAGCTCTCACTCATTTTTTAGGAGGGCAACTTTGCCAGAGATGCTTGACTTAAGAACCCATTAAAATGAAAATGTACTCAGGAGCCTTGCAGGAATAGTGCTTGAAGACATGGGCGCCAAGCATGCTTGGCAGCCTGGAAAGCTCACAGAGCTCTCCTAACAGGAATGCCATCACATTAAAGAATTAGCATAGCCCCAGGCAACAGTCTTTTTTTTTTTTTTTTTTTTTTCAGTAGACGTGAATGACATTTTGTATCTGCGGTGCATTTTTAAATATTCCTTATTCACATGTAAGTTTTTATGACTACATTAAAAGGCAAAAGGTTGGTTTGTTCTTGTTGACATTTGTTCCTATTCCTCTCTCTTACTGGGCACTACATCTCAAATACAGCTCTGATGTTCATCTCTCCTTCCACAACTTTCTCCCTCTCTCTCCAATGTAACTACTGCCTCCTCCTCAGACTTTTGCTGCTAGGCAGAACCTGTTCTGTCGTTCTTTATAATCTCTACCAGATGCCACAAATTCAGCAAAACTCCCACAAAAATCCATGTAAAGTCTTACCTTCTCAGCACTGCCTCCATATTCACTCTTTGAAAATGCAGATAAAATATATTAATAAATACAGAAAGAATCTGAATAGTGGTATCTGAAAACTAAAATGAACTTCTCTTTTCACTGACCCTAGTCACTGAGATTTGAAGTCGGGGAAAACTGGAGAAATAATCAGTCAGCAGCCTCATCAATCAAACCAGCAGCTTAAGCTGCTAATTATTCCCTTGTGGGGATACCTGAGAATTGAGAATTACAAATATTTGGCTCTTCTGACCACTCACCAAGGAAACTCAGGTTATTGATTCCACTACATGAAAATAATCCACCTAACTCTCAGTTTCTTTCTCTTGGGAAATCTTCTTGCATAAAGTTCTCTGGCAAAGAACTTATAACCAAAAAATATAGTTGCTGACAGCTAAGCTTCGTAATATCCTAATGGACTCCATTTTGTCCAATTGCTTTGTGTATTTGCAACGCTGAAAAAAAAGCGGTGTTTTCTCCACTTGGTCAAAAATTCTGCGTAGAAGCAGCGTGGGTCTTTGATCACTAGGCTGCACAAAGGCTGAAAATGAGCAGTGGGGAGGCCAGCTCAGGAAGCTGCAGTCCTTTCTGGTTTCCTACACACATGTGGCAGAGTTTGAAATTGCTCCATCCATCAGGCTGCTGCAAATTGTCCTTTCAGTCTTTATTAATCACAGCCAGCGGACTAATCTCACTGCGCCGATGGTGTTTATGTGGGGCCAAGAACACAGTCATGACCTGGTTTTGGTGGCTTGTTTCTCAATGAAAATCAGGAACAAGTAGTGCCTAAACTCTCCGGTGCCTGGGAATCGTTACTATAAGTGTTTTGCAGAGATGTGCCAGAAGAACAAGGTATCCTGTTTCCATGCAAGAGCTTCCTACAATTTGTCCCTGACAAATTCCAGATATAGATTCCCGTTTTAGAGGCTGTGAACAGCTAAGAACAGAGAGTGAGCGAATTAGGTCAGAGAGCTGCTAAGCCATTTTAACTGAGATCTCAAAAAGAATGATTTTTAGGCTCACTTGGTAATTTCTTGTAAGGGCCAAATATTCTGACTTTCAATCCACAATTCAAAATTTTCTATGATTGCTATGTTACACTTCAGGATATACTCCCTTTTTTTTACCAATCTGTGTTCCAATTTGCAGCAATTGCATCCTAGATATCTGAAGCTTATTGCCAAGTGACTTAGGAAAGTTTGTTTCTATATTATTATCGTTAATTTTTCCTTTAAAGCATGTGGGAAAACTTTGCTGCTAGTCCCTAAAAATATTTGTGCCGGAGGTATTTTTTTTTTGCCCGACTGCAGTGGACGCCTGCCGAACCCTCAGAATCTGGTAACATAACTTTCATGGCACAGAGCCCGAGAAACCTCATACATCACTGCAGTCTTCAGCTTAAATCCATAAACACTCAGTAAAGACAGTTACAACAGATTTTCACACTTTCATAAAAAATACGCTGTACAATTTTGATTATTTTTTTTTTTTTAAGAAAGCCCTCATTGCCTCACTGTTCTAAGGCCACTTTGGTACAAGGATTTGTTATCTTGGCTGACAACTGCACTGAAGCCCATAATAAGAATCTCCTTCTTTCGCTCTAACAAGCAAATTCCCTGTTTTCCGAGAATCCTCTCTAGGAAGGCAGTGCTGAATGTGTATCAGACTTGAAAAGAAAGCCTATCTACACTGCCATTTTTGCTTTTTATTTTTCTAATTTGCAACTCAGCTCACGTCCAGCTCGAAGAAGCAATTCTGCGTTGAAAATGCTGCAGCTGGTTTCCTCCAGTGCTCCCCCTATTCATAGCAAGGGAGGCAGTGGTGGGCTTACGCAAGATTGGTTTAAATGGGAAATCAATACTGGTTCCTCAGTTCCTACAAAAGAGCTGAACTGGGCTGGATTGGCTCCAAGGAGAAAAAAAGGAGTTGAGTGGAAAAAACTGGCTGCCAGTGGGATAGGTACTCTGCTGCATACGAGGCGGTTTGGGTCTCTGCCACTGAACCCATCACAAGAAGTCTGAGATAACCTGGCTTACCTCCTACCATCTGTTTTGGAATGGACGATAAATATTGGAAAAATAAAAGTTGGAGGCTTTTTTTTCCCCAGGCATATATTAGCTTATAAATACATAAATGTTTCTGTTAAGCATCAGTAGGAATTTGTACCTTGTACTATACTAACCAGTTACAAAAGGCATTGAGAACTTGTTCTGCAGATGAAAAGTGGAATCATTGGTGTGATTCCTTGTTCTACAGCTAAGGAGAAATATGTGATCTAATTAGCAATTCCATCAGACATTGCTCAGTGATTGGAACTTAGTTTCACAGGGTCTCACTTGACAAGACTTTCTATTTAATCTCTTGTATTTAAATTTTCTGTGGAATGAATCTCTATAAAATTCACATTTCTGAAATCTGTGCCTGTGTGCCATTTTATTTAAATAAACTTAAAATAAAAATAACGATAGTGAAAACACTGGAATACCTTAGTTGTTGTGTTTAGCTGGATGGTCAGTCCTTTAGTTTGGTTGTTCTTTAACCTCTGTTAGTACTGTGCAGAATGCAGAAACACAGTTTAGGAACTGCCTTTAGACTTTCTGTCATTATTTGGCAACACACCAAATACAGAACAAGAATATTTTTACTGAAGGTCCTTCCTCCATTGAATTCAGGTTCTTGGGGAACCTGCTGTTCCCCAAGCCACCCCAGAGCTGGAGAGGCAAAGGGTGGATTTAATGGGGGGAAAACAGACAAGGGACAAAAATGACTTTTTATTTAGAGTACCTTTGTGATTTGAGATTCACAAAGCTTTACAATATTGTTATAACCAGTGAAAATGACTGATGATTACAAACAGGGAACTTTGGGAAGGCAGTGAAAGAAATCTTTCAACATCAGGCACCATTGGATGTGTAATGGGAAGGCACCCCTGGTAACTACAAGGAGGAAATCTAAAGTTGGGAAGGTAGCTGAGGAGAAAGGATATTTCCTGTTAAGAGCACTGATATTTAAAATACTTGGTTAAAACACCATCATCCCTATTGTTTAGACAAATGGAAAACAGTTTTCTCCTAAGGTGTATAGTTAAATCTTGTGAACAGCCAAATGCTGCCTGAATGAAATTCTGCAACTCTCTTGTTGCATTTTCAAGATCCCACTGCTCTTATACAGCAAAGATGGTTATTCATGCTATCCGTTCTTAAACTTACACTATTTATGCAATTTTAATAGCTCTCAGTGTAGGGATCTTAAGGTTTTGCCTGGTATAATAAAGAACTGTTTACAATACTAACAGAGCTATCAGCAATGACACCTTAAGCCAAATATGCTTCCTTTATGCAACTTGGTTTAATAGTCATTGTGATAACTCCTGTGATCAAAGTGAATAACAATTATCTTTTTGTGTATTGACACTAGTATGATTATTGTATGATTGTTGATGTTTTCACAGTATTTTCTGCTCGGAAGCACGGGAATGGATACACCGTGAACTATGGAAGGAATGGAAAAACCCATTGATACTAAGGTAAGGATTGAACAAAGCGGAAGGAGGAGAGGAAAAGAAGGGGAAAGGGAGGGTTTTATGTCTTGCAAAGCCTTGTTTTGCCACCTTAAATGCACAGGGAAAAGAGGAGAAAGCAGCGATACACGAGACCTGAATTTATCAGTTGTAATTCCTGAGAATTATCTGGTAATTCTACTCAAATTTTATCCTTAAATTCATGTTAATCCTTTTGTTTTGGGGCAGGCAGGAGAATGTGCCCTAAGTTAGCGTTTAGTACTTCGAATCACACTGCAGCGTGTTGTGGCTGTGTGTCCACACCATAAATTGAAAAAATGTGTCTTCGTTTTCTAGATGGCTGTTCTCCAATGATCTTTCTCTGCATAATTCTTCCCAGATTAAAGCAATGATTTGCTGCAGTAATTAAAAGTGAGGGGGAAAAGTGTTCCAGAGTTTTCCAATTTGGGGTTCTATGTTTCTTCTCTCTAAATATAGTCTGTGTTGTTTCTTTCTGTATATTGACTGATGTATGGGTTCACAGGTGCCTCATGTATTTTAAAGGCTAAACCAAAATCTTTTAAAGCTAAACAACATCTTCATATTAGCAAAAATACTTTAGTTCCCCTCAACTCCATCTATTCTACTCACATAGAGCTGCTTTTTCCTGACATCTGTTAGAGAATTTTCACATTGATAATATGAGCTTGGATGTGTTCCCGATGAACATCACTTTGTCCAACAGTACAAGTATCATTCATCGGTAAATATAAATATCATTATATATGTAATGATGTATGTACCTATCTAGACAAGCAGGATTTGTTCCTGTCTGGTTGAGTACTCACTAGCTCCACGGTTGGTACCACAGTGTGTTAAATTGTTGGATGGCTTATCTAGCTCAGCGTGTCCAGACCCATCACCAACAGTGAATCCTGTTGTGCTGGATAAATAACACAGGGTATCTCCAGTTGCATGTAATGAATGCTGCCGTTCTCAAGTAACTAGTAAGTGGTTTTAGATCTGTACTAAGCCTTATTTTTCTTAATGATCACCACTATTAGACAGCTAAGCCATTCTGTGATAGTTGCACCAGGTAAACTGATGAATATTCTGTGCAGGCTTTGTTTCTTCCTCAATGACTGCTAATAAAACTCTGTGTTCTGCGGTCTTAAGCACTGTAATCACAGAGCTTTTTTCAAACTGCAGTGTGCCATCTCTATGATCTTTCCTTTGAAATATGGTTTTTATTCTGTTAGAATGTTAATCAGAGCTCATGGGAAATTTTTTCTCTCCTCTTCAACGCAGAGAGGTCTTACCACAAGCAGAAACATGTTTTGTGCCACCTGGATGTAGGTGTGCCTTCAGGATACTGTCCACTATTCAGAAGCCAGCCATTTTTCTCTTTACTTTCTTGTTCATTTCTACTGCATAAACACTGAACAGTGATGACAAGTTTTTTGGGGTTTTTTTTGGTCCTGTTTCCTGGTTGCATTTATTGATCTGAACCAGTAGGTATCATTACTTTGTTCCAGTTCAGCTCTTCTTGCATTTCTTGATGTGTTTCTTAATGGTTCAAAGAGATGCTTGACAGAGTCCTATGAAGTGAAATCTCAAGTCTTCATGTGGTCCTGTTTCTAATAAGTGAATCTTGAAAAGCTTCACAACCATATGTCTTTGCCAGAGTTCCTAGTATCATTATGTGTTTATGCATTTTGCATATTCTGCATATTTTTGCATTTATTATTACTAAAATAAGTGTTTGTAGAGATGCTGTAAATTTGGCTAGTTTCGCATGCGTACACAAGCCTACTTCCTCTTGCCTTATGCAGATAATTTACTTCTGTGTTCCGCCACCTGGATCCATATAGATTGCTAGGGTCTCAGACCCCACCAAAATTCACTATGTTTTGGAAATACTTGTCTTCTTAAAAGTAAGGTCTTAATTAAGGTATTCAGGTTCTAAATTTTAGTGTTTTAATAATATTAGCTTTTGCTGGCATATGTTAAGATTTTGTTTTTATTTACAAATTATTATCAGAAAACTGTGGCTATCAATGAAATCTCTAAAAATCTCAGGGAATATTAATTCAAACCAAATGGATCCTGGCTGGTATGCAAGTGGAATTATGTTACACAGGCTTCTATCTGAAACACTTTTGCTTTCCACTGGTTTGTAGAATCATAGAATGGAAGGGACCTTAAAGATCATCGAGGTCCAACCCCCCTGCCATGGGCAGGGACACCTCCCACTAGACCAGGTTGCTCAAAGCCCTATCCAACCTGGCCTTGAACACCTCCAGGGATGGAGCATCCACAGCTTCTCAGGGCAACCTCTCTACTTGGTCTGGATCCATGGCTGCCTACTTAGAGGACTGATACAAGTTTCTGATTTCCTAACTTCATTTGCCTTCTTTACACTTAGTCTAGTAGGCCAAGGTGGAAGCTTGCTTGCTTCCTTAATTTCTTTCTTTCTTTTTTTTTGTAAACCCACAGTTTAAAGCATCTGTAGACAAAGGAAATCAGATTGTCCTTAATTCTGAGAATCAAAGGTTTCCATGGCTCATGGTTGCCAACCAGCTGGGCTTCATCAGACTTTTCCCTCACAAAGAATTTTAAGGAGATTTATTTTCAAACAGAAGTAAAGCAAAATGAAAAATCAATTCTAAAAAATTGTAATTGCCTGCCAGTTGAACAAATATACCTGGAAGTACAGAGGTATCTTGGTATTTTGGGAAGAACTGGAGAGTGTTGCCCTCTAAGGTCAATGAGACATGATCTGAAATGTCATTAGCACAAAATTTACATTTCAGGGTACAGATCAGGGTACACTCTGCTCAGTTATATAAATTTCACAAGTACTTACATGCACCTTAAATCTCTAGCATTTCAATGACTGAAAAAGAGAGGGAGATAAACATTAAAAAAAATCAGTAAGTTTGAATATAAATCAACATTTTGAAAAGACCACAAACTATTTTTATATTTTAGACAGCAGAATACTTTCAGTCATCAAAGAGAATAAGAAAAGGCAAAGAAAAAAACCTCCACACTAAATGAAAAATATCCCTCCAATAAAGACAGAGAGAGAAACAAAGACAAGAATAATGACACGGGACGATAAGGACCTTGTGAAATTTCATACCATACTTATTACTTATAGATTGTATTTGCCACTTTCTTATATTATGATGAGAAAAGCCATAGATAAAGGTATAGCTTATAATCAGAGCACAAATGATTGCCATCTACTTTTAGGACAGGAAAAATAACGAAAATGGTAGAGGAGAAATTTCACATAATATTAAAAGCTGAACTATTGTTACTGCCTTAATATAGTGTGAAATGAAAGACTGTGATTTGACCCGTGCACTAGTGACTGCTAACTTTTGAAGATGATAATGTGTTAGTAACATGGAGATTAAATTACTAATTTTTATTAAAGATAGATGAACCTGAATGGGAGGTTCAGGGAATGTGGACCCAAACTGTTCTCTGTGAATACGGTCCCAGGTCCTACAGGTGTCCCAGTGAGCAGGCAGCACACAGCACAGGGGCTTTCACATTTTGACATTATGGAATTTGCTAATTACAAACCTGACTGATTCATGGGAAATGACCCAAACGATGTGTGTGTCAAGGTGTGAAACACTGCAGTCTTTGTGGGAAGATTTTTCCTTTTCCTGTTCAGCCAAGTGCTGTAAACATTTTTTTCTGCTAGAGAACTGTTCTATAAACAATTTTGTCACCCTGACTGGATTGTGCAGAACACCCTGGAAGGCGCTCTTTGTTTGTCTGTAAAAAATGCCTTCTGTCAGATTGGAAGATTGAGACTGTGGGTATAAAAGGAGCTGCTCTTTATCCCTCAGTTTCTGTCTTACTGCCATTAGTTGTGACTCTGCTCCTAACAGTTGCTGTTTAAGGCTTGCCATGCTTTGTGATATCTTTGCCATTAGGTTTTTTGGAAAGAGTGAGTTGTGGAAATGGTTGTTCTGACTTTCCATGGTTTATATCACAAAGAACTCTGAAACTAAAGACAATGTCTGGTGTGGAGGAGGAGAGAAGGGGCTCAAATATAAAAATCTTTTTCTTTGCTGGCAGCAATGAACTCCTCTGCAGATGCATTCACACAACACATGTATCAGTAGCTTCTAAACTCACAGTGGTTTAGACTGATTTGATCTGCACCATTTTGACTTTTTCTATGTTTTAAACTGTAAGTGGTTGTACTATTTGCAGAAATATTGCAAAATCAGCCCATTAGATGCAACCTTTCTTTCCTTTTATGAAGGATTCGGTTATTTTGCTTTTGTAATTTACATCTCTCACTCTTCGTGCTTTCAAACTAGGAACTGAGCAACAGATACACAGACCCATTGATGCTCACTTCAGCAAACACCATCTCAACTGTAATCCTTAATCAATGCTTTACCTTCTAGCCCTTGCTACTTGCCAGTGTGTGGATCTTGCCCTCAGTGGGCCTGATTACCAATTAGGGAACAAGAAACATATGCTCCAAATCACAGTTCAGTTTACTGAAAATGTTTGAACACTGACAGCAAATACTAGTGTATCTACAAATGTGTGCATAAGCTTTTTGAAATCTCTCAGGACATTAATTACCAGGTCTTCAGTCTACTTCAGAGCTAAATAGACATTGAATTATCAGTGGATTTTGAACCATCTGTGAACTGTATCACTGAGAGTTTTGAAACTTTCAAATCAAGTATGAAATTCTATGAAAGACATAAATGCGCTACTAAAGGATGACCATTTATTTGCGTGATGGGACATTTACTATATGGGTGGGAGGTTTTGTAAGACAAAAAGCAGAAATTCATTTTGCTGCCTTAAAGAGCATTCTGTGCAGGAGCAACGGGTCTGATACGTCACTGAATGTGTTACATCCTTCTACTGTATTTTTCTTTTCTAAATAACCAAAGAAGAACAAACCCAGTATTTCCTGAGAACATGAACACTAGTTTATGTCCAAAATACTGCATTAAATATGGGAGATGGACTATAAGTGTCATTAGCAATGGCTCTAATATTAAAACATATATGTTTTAGGAGCACTAAGAAGAGCATCTGTCTATCTATCCTCATAAAGTAAAATAAAAGTATTATTTCCACTAGAATAATGAAATCCATTATGTTTAAATAAAAAGCAAAGAAAAACACCGTTATCAATGGAGATGGCAGGAAGCTTAGATCTGCCCTTTGCTTAGAACCAGCAGGGGCCATCCCTTTTGCAGTACAAAGGCAACAGGACCATCAAGGTAGAAGTGATGTTTGGGTTACATTTCCTTCAGGAAGACACTGATTCTTTTACTAAAGTCTTATGACAAGGAATTGTCACAGCTGTAGTTATTATTTCCTAATGGTTAATTACATTCACTGATAAAGCACTTGGCTGTATTTCTGGTATGAAATTACCTGGCTTGAAGTCCCAGTTGTTTAAACTTATGTTTGTGTCTACAAAAGAAAAAGGCCACCTACAGATACCTGCTTTTCTTACAAACATGTTGATAGTCAGGGTTTTTACCAGCTTTTTTAACGCCTAAGCCCACCTTGTGGACTTTTGTAACATTTCAGACAACACTCCTCAGCTTTTCAAATTTGACCAAGTTACTATGCCATATGGCGTGTATGGTAAACTCTCCAAATGCTGATACCATTCCACGGCTAATGAGAAATTCAAAACCTAATCTAAACCAGAAGCTGGTATAATGAGAAGTGAGGGTTTCTTAGAAGTATTTCCGAAGTGGACATTTCCCATCAGTATGGCCTGACAGAAGACAGCTGGCCTCAGAGAGACAGGGGGGAAAAAATATTTGTGTCCTACGCCATTTCAGATCTAGGGAATCTTATCACAGACTAAAGTATAAAAGAATGTCAGCCAGAAATGATGGTACTTACATATCTAGTAGTATGTGACTTCACAAATATTCCCACTGAAGTCATTGCTACAATGAAATAATCATAATTTTTTAGTTCCAGTAATAAAACCTTTAACACAGATTAGGATAACTGCATAGGCTTTGACACCAGCAGGTTAACTCTCTTCCCGGACAGGGGTGACTTTCTAAAGAAGTGTCAAGTGGTCATAAAGTATACAAAGAGAAAGTTGACAACTATTTAAAAGTTTAATGGAAAAAATGCTGTTTGACTCATTTTTACTGTGCCTCAAGTAGTAGTATTCATAGCAAATTTAGATTTATTCAGTAACATTTAAGAATTTATTGATAAGTATTAACTTATCAAAGTTATCTGTGTTAACTTATTAAACTCATACCTTTAATAAGTTAACTCAGGTTAAGTTATTAAAGATGACTAAGTTTTATCAAAACATTTTTAAATGTTTTACTGCCGCTTTTTTACTTAGCAGAGCACGACTCTGTCAGTATCATGTTTATTCCTTCACAAAGAGGAGACCTGCGGATGGGCTCTGAGAACTCGTTACACGCTTCTCAGTTCAGTGCTGAATTCCCAACATTGAAACACTGGAAACCAAAACCCTTAAAAAGCCCCCGGCATTCCAAACCCCGAGCCAGTGAACTGACCGATGTTTTTAGCAACGATAATGAGCAGACGCTTAGATGCAAAACTCTTGGGGTTTTTCAAGCTGTTTCAAAATTGTTCAAGGAACATCTGAAAATGAAAACAGAGTGACAAGTGCTGTTTGAAAAAGCAGGTATGAGGGCTGGCAGATTAGATTACATTTTCAAAGCCACATAGTGTCAAAGTTCCTGCTGTTTTAAATGCTAGTGGAAAATGATTGTCCAAATGCTTTAATTTCTGGAAATTCCAGCCATTAGTTGTCAATATAGGATTAAAACACAGCTCACTCTCCTTTCATGGATAAGACCTCTTTCCCTACACTAGCAATTTTTCATGTGCTAAGGGCATAGTTGGGAAAGGGTTTCAAACAGAAGGAGCTTAAAAGATTTCTTCCTTTAAGATAGTTTTACTGTGACCAGGGTATTTCCACAAATTCTAACAGAGTCAATATGATTTTGTGATTCTGTGATATACATACGATATAAATTAGTTTCACTTTATCAAATTATGTATAATTCACAGATCAAGCAGTTAGCTGTGGACCTTATAGAATGGTTTGTGTTGGAAAAGACCTTTAAAGGTCCAACCCTCCTGCAACGAGCAGAGACATCTTCAATGAGTTCAGGATAGTAAGGCTGAAAAGCAACACTGCAGTAAGCAAACCATTCAGAGTTCAATTTCAGCTTTTCCTTGACCATCGGTTTTACCGCATATTTTTAACTCCTATGGACGCTTCTCAATAGGAATAGAGCTTGTCTCACAGATATGATACACTTTCTTTCTAAAATAATGCTCTGAATTTTAGATAAAAGCTTTGCATTATAAATGTACAAAGCATTCTGCCAGGGAGTGTAATAAATCTGCCTTCAAATATCACTCTGATGTATAATGTATAACAAAAAAGAATAGAACCATTTTAAAGGAAATAGGCACTTTTCTGTCTTGCTATCTTTAAAATCTTTCCTAACCCTTCAAAATGTGGATGGCCAGTTCCCAATCAGAACTAGAAAAATGGGTAAACGCTGCACTTAACTTCCTAACTTTAACAGGGGTCTTTAAATCACAAAGATTAGCCACGCTTAAAAAAGGAGAAAAAACCCCTTTCTTTTTCCGAATACAATGACTACACTCATTTCACGGTGAAGTCATCCCTTTATCTGATAGTTCATTGACTGCTATTCCTTTCAAAATGTCACAATTTCAAAATATAAGAAAACAATAAAACCTGAAGTGATCCCGCGATGGCTTTCAGATACTATACTCTTGAGATATCTTTTATCTTTTTTCATACCGTACATGCAGGGCTTTTGTTTCTAAAGGTATGTGCAAGAAGGTTTATTTTTCATGTTAGAAAAGTCATGTAATTAAATAAATGGACCATAACTGTCTTAATGTTGGAAAGCTGCATTTTACATTCAACTCTGCTCCTCTACAAACAAGAGTTTAGGGAAGTATTGTATTAAAAAGAAGAGTGAAGGTTTTGCTTTCTTAATACAGTACAATTTTGCTCCCAGCAGCAAAATAAGATAGGATTTCAAAGGGAGTTTGAACAGGAACTAAGGGCTTGAGGCAATCAAAGTTATTAATTCCAGAGAAGTTGGAAATCAGCTCTATCAGAATATTTTGTGTTATTATCTACACTATTCTTAGACAGAAACTCTAAAGCCATAAAATGTCACAGACTATTGTTCCATGTTATGAAACAATGTAATTATTGATAAAAATACACTTCTATTAAACATCCAGTCTGTTGAAAATTGGACACATTTAATGTAGCCGTACTCCTGTTACAACAAGACGCTAGGAAACAATGATACGGAAGAATTATGGGCATGGTTTTCTACCCTTTATGTAAGTAATTCTTATGTGCACAAGCAGCCCTATTAATATCGATGGAATTACTCATGTGAATAACGACTACTGTGTAAGTCAGGGCTGCAGAATCAGATCATATAGGACTTGCCCATACAGGGAAACTATTACAAAATCAAAAATAGCAGCAAGTTTACTGCTTATTCATCTGCTTCACTTCCAGGATTAAAATTCTTGCCACAGTGATAAAATGCAGTAATAGGAAAAGAAAAAAAAAGAATGTAAGAAAATATTCAAACTCAGATCTTGAGTTCTTATTTGCAGAAGTGGTCCCATTTTCTCTCATTTTCACTAATAGGGAATAGCAGAAAATAATATCTGCAGCAGTTGCTGAGATCTTAATGAAACAAATTCTTGACTGCATTTTATTTTGTCACTGTTTTATTTTGTTTCCCATTTTCCTTCTTAATATAATTAGTCACATGGATTTCCCCTTTTTAACACCAGTGGAGAGGAAAACTGAAAGAATTTCCTATTCTAATATAATATACAATTCATTGTATGCATTAAAATATGCATGTCGTCTTCTTCAAAAGGCAGTTTTTGAATGATTCATGAAAAAAAGTAATCTACATCAATAAAAAACCAGCTTTGCGAAATTCACAGGAAAATTCATTTTGGAATGTGTAGAATGGCCAAAAGAACTGACATCTTCATTCTCTCCATCCCCTCTTTTTAAAAATTCTTCTCCCCTGCCCCCAACATTTTTGAGAGTGCATACTAAATATTTTATCTTTAATTTTATATTGGCTATATCTAATATGCATGCAAGTTCAGTGTGCATCATAATCCATAAAAATGTTATTTATAAAAATTGCAACCCCAGCAACATATATCAAAGGTGGAAGAAAAGGGATAAAGTAAATTGTCTATATGAAAATATGCAGGATTTCTACAAATATTAATTTGACAGTAGAGGATAAGCCAAGCAAACTGAAGTCTAAAGCCATAGGACTGTGACAGTCAGCTGACTTACTCATAAAAATTGCCAAGTTGTGCAAGAAAAGCCTATGTTGTCCCATGATATCCTTCAGTTATTCTGAATGGTCCCAATATCCTTGGCTATTGACATAATTCACCAAAGAATGTAGCTGCTTTGGAGGAATATAGACTCTACTGTCACAATGATTATTATTTCACCTTGTGAAAAAACAGAAATTAAGCTGCTATCATCTACATTGGCTATTATTTAATATAGCCCTCGATGACCAGATACTGTCCTATTATAAACCAGTGTTCTTTTCCTACTTTTTACTTCTTGTGTCATATTAATGCGTCACTATAAAGCTTTGCTTTTACTGGATTATCCTCTTACCAGAACAGGAGACATGACTTCCCAAAGAAAATTCAGGCAATTCAATAATAACAGTAACCACACAAAGCAGTGGCAACAAAATCCTCAGCTTTTTTGTATATTAGAAAGCATAGGTCAGCAGCTAATAAAACAAATTGCAGATTAATATTATGTACTATTAACCAACTTGCTGATCTTTAAAACGTCTCTAATTCGTACCGTTTATATTTGCTATACAGAGCACATAAGGTAAACTCCTTAACAGGAGACTCCTAATCATGTACATGTTTGAGGTGCCCAGAATAGTATCCATCTGATTGCGTTCAATAGTCTAATTGTAGTCAACGGATGCCCTTAATAGCATTTGCCGACTGCTAATTTTGCCTTATGGTATTTTACTTGTAATCTGAGCAAACAAAATCAGTGACTCTTCCTGTTTAATTCTGAATAATGCTCTTTGCATAATATGTTTGGGGAAATTCATCACATGAATATTTCTTTGACTGAACACATTATCCTAAATAAATTAGGACATATATGTGTATTTACTGTAAAAGTATAATATACTTAAATAAAATGGGAGACATCTAAAATGTAAGAGGAATTTTTCACATGTGTACTTGTTGCATATTCTGTGAAAAGGTTAGCGTATTTATCACATTAATGCTTTGCTCCTCTCCCTGATTAGAACAAGAGGTTGTAGAAATAGGGTTTGAGCATGCAAACTATTGCCTACATGAATTGCTCTTAACACTCTATAAGTGAGAAGTCCCAAAGAGTGAAGATTTAAAAGACTTATTTTCTTGGACTTGGAAAGTTTTTTTATTTATTTGTTTTTAAATTCGAGTCAGATTTACATCTCTCATACACTAGGACACTTTTCATGCTTTGACAGTATAAAGAGACCAGTATGTTAAATAAGCAATGTGAAATTACATTCGCGCAAATGAAAATTAGAACCAAAATGGCTGACGGGTCTGGTTCTGATCATTTACACCAGCGTTATAGCTGTGTAGCTCAAGTTTAATTAGCAGAGTTAATCATGATTGATCAGTCTCCTGGAAAGGGAGGGTGTCACATTCTCTCTTGCGAGGAGTAAGTCCTGGGGCCAGTGAGATGGTAGAGATATGTGATCAGCTCCCTGATTCTAAGGCCAGGCCGGACTCCAATGAAATTGGGAGCCGCTGCCAAGGAGCTTAGTGTTGTCAGGTCCTGGGCATTTCGCCACTGGAAAATAGCCACGTTGGATTCCTGTTCTGCTGTCCCAGCTCACCCCACGTGCTGGAAGGAGGCATGGAAATGCAGAGCCCAGCTGTAGGGCAGATGCACCAGCTCAGATGCATGCTCTCTGGAATACTTGTTTCTGGGTTGTAGCACGAAGGGACCAAAACCCAGCCTCTCAATCTGTTATTCTAAAACAAGTAAGCTTATTGATGGAAAAGGAGAAGCAAAATTAAAGTGGAAATAAACTGGGTGCTCAGAATACAGAACTGCAGGCACCTGAGCAAAAAATTCCCTGTGCAGTAAATGGAAAGACACAGTCGAACACAAAGGTTGATGCAGAGTCAGACCTCAGTCAAGCACTCCCTGTTTGCTCCAGTTTATAATCACCTTCAGGATCCTTTAGAAGAGATGGATGCAAGACACCCATTCTCCCATCGTGTGACTTTCCTTGATACCTCTATTTCTTCATACCTACCACTGGTAAGAGAAGTTGATATCCCATTTTTTTCTTCAAAATTTCACATTTTTCATTAGATCAACCTAAATTTCTGTGATTTTACAAGTATTTTTAAAATTCTTTCTTTTTATTTCTTTAAATATAGTTTTATTTTGTGTTTTAATTAAAAATACTAAAAGAATACTTGACCTGCAAACAACCCTTTTACTTTAAAATACTTCGTATTTTAATACCTTATAAGCCTTTTCCAATTCTTTTCTTAGCAGGCGATTGCTTGAATTGAATGAATAAATTTTGTTTTCTACAAACCAACATTTTTCTAATGAAAGAAAATTGAAAATTTCCCAGCCAGTTCTAATTTTAAACAACTTAGCTTTACTGTGCTTGCACTTCTTTTGTGTCTGTCTTATTCAAACACTGTACCAAATTAGTTTACAGAAAGAAATACTGGAAAAAATAGCAAATAGTGATATAATGGTGGAAAATAATAATCAAATCAACATTTCAGACTCCAGCCACTAATACACACAGCATAAATCTGAGACTCAGAAGTGCAATAATCTAGCTGTTTTGCCTGTGCCGTGTGACCTACACACCTGATTAAACCAACTTTAAAGACCAAATGTTTCACATGAGATTGCTTGTGAAGCCAAGCAGGTTACAACTTCAGAATTATTTTTTAAAAATAATCTGTTTTACCAGAACACACACACTCCCTGTATTATTTATCTAATCATTTATTTGAGAGAAAATTCGAACAGAAATGATGTCATGACTTCATTATATAAATATCATTGGTGTCACAAGGTGCACGTCCCACCAACTTGTTATTCATGTAAGCAGGACAAAAGAGGTTAACTTAGATGCTTTTTTTTTTTATCATAAGGTTTTATAAGCAGATTTACACACTGTGTACTCTAGTTTGCACACTTAGTCATATGTTGCATCCGACAGCCAATCCAAATTAGTATCAACGGAGAGGAAAGAAGCACACACAGAATGTAAAATTGCCTATAAAACATTATGTTATGGCAAGGAGGGTTACTGGCTACACATCCTACTTGCTATTTCGAGTAATTAAAAAAATTAGCTTCGGACATGGCCACAGATGTTCCAGGCTCATGATATTCAGACCCATCTTTTTTGCTTGAACAATTTGTGCAGGCCAGCGTTTCGCCTCACAGCCAAACAGGCAGCTCCCATCCTTACTAAGAGAAAACAAATGATCTCCATTTACAGTAGGCTTTAAATTTGCCAGAGAGACTCAGCCTGATACAAAAGGTCAGGAAAGGAAGGATATTCTGTGTAGTTTCAGAAGCTTTTGACATAGTAGTTTCTCTTCACAAGAGCACGATCCTTTGATGATACTCAGAAACAAAAACTGCTACCAGTATGCTACCAGAGCATAGCAGGCTTAATATTGAATTTCAGCATTGTATTGGAAGCCATATTTATATAGACATGAGGTATTTGGGAAAAAGAAAAAAAAAAAGAAAAAAAAAAGAAAAAAGGCAAAAAGCATCTTTATGGAACCAAAATACTAATCAGCATACCCTAAGGAGTGTGTCATCTCATATGAATGCCTCCTAAGGCAACGTGCGTATCAAAAATTATTGCTAGTGACAATAAACAGCTTCAACAATGACTAAAGGATAAAGCAGTAAGTGTCTACTGAATGAAAAAAAGACTCTGGATGAGCCAGAAAGGAGAGCGAGTGCGAGTTTTTAAATAAAGGGGCAGAGACAGCACCAGGAAGCTGGAGATGGAGAATAAAAAGCAGTTAGTTTTGTGTTTTCTGTACACGCAAAGCTTATCTTTTCAGTAGCAGAAACTTTGGTTACTAGCAGAAGGGAGGACATGCCCATTTTCAGGCAAGCCCACCTGCCAAAACACCTCTCAGGGCTCAGATCTGTGCTGGTGGAAGTCTAGTGATAGGGCAAGAGCTTGGTCAAGACAAACTAAGAAATTTAGTTCTCAAGGAAGTAAAAAGGTGCCTTGTGGAATTTTCAGGAGGACATAATTGTGTGATACTTGCTGATTGTCACTGGAGTTACTGTATATGTCTAAAGACTCTTGGAAAACCACACATATTATCAAAACCACACAACCATAAATCCCTAGGCATCCAACTACCTGAAAACATTTGGTTCTCAAACCCTAGAGATATTTGAGAGATTCAAGCAGACTCAGTGAGCAGCTTAGAAATCAGGAAAAAAAAAAGGTCACTAACTTTCTTAGCAGATTAACTTTTTCCTTATCATATTATGGTATATCCTATTGCACAGCCGTTTCTGAAATAGCTTACTATAGCTGATGCACAAAAAATAAATATGATTGACTCAGAAGAAACATGCTTTAAAAAATTCAGGACAAGATATTTAGGCTAATAACATTTCTGAACAGCTTGTTTGGGAGAAAAGGTACTTGTACACATTTGGCAAGCATGCTATATTGCATCTACATGAAAAACAGAGTAAAAACAAGCAAAGCGTTACATGATATTAAATAAGATCAGATGCTGTTCTTGAATAATGCATTCAGCTATACTTGTTCCAATTCAGAACTGAAAAATAATTATTAACATGCTATATTTAAAATATGAAATATTTAACCTAACTTAAACAAGATGATGTTAGCAATGAAAGACTGATTTCATGAAGCCGCTGTAAAAAAAACCATCAGAGAAAAAAAAAACAACAACCAAACAAAAAACAAACCTAAGAATGGCAATGAAGAACATATCACTGAGAATGCAGGCAACAGAGCACAAACGTTGTAACACCAAATCGAATGTCTTTCAGCATACAGTGTATATTGATACTTATTTTGATTTAGGACATGGTTTTTCTAAGTATTACTCCAGTAAGTAATCTCTTTATTACAATAGTCCTGAAGTTCAGCTGGGACAACAGTGGCTATTCTGGCAGATAAGGACAATCAAATTTTAGGCTAATATCAGGAGTGAGGACTGCTATTGATCAGCCCATGCTGGAGCGTGGTGGCATGTTATCCTGCCAATCAGGGAAGAAAGAGCCAGAGTGCTAAAAAAAGTAAAATATTTAAGTTTTAGCCTTCTGCTAGGGGACAAAAAGTCTACTTTTTAGGACTTTGTGTAATGTTCTACTTTGTGACTGTATTTTGCATAGCAAATAACAAATGTAAAGTACCATTGAAATTCCATTAGGTTATTTCATCTTTAGGATTAGAGGAATATGCAAATGAAAGATGTTATTTTTCTTTTAAAGCCAAGTGTTCCTGCGTAGCCAACCATGAGGAAGTATCTCTTAACATTATCAGTCATACAGAAAACCCTGACATGGCAGACTGTCTTCTATTCATCACAGCTATACCAACTTCAGACTAGCATAGAGATTTAGGATTTAGCTCTGCTCTGTGCAGGACTGCACATTTTTCCATTCCTAACTATCATTTATTTTATGCAATATAACTGAGATAAATTTCTGACACTACCATAGCCACCTGAATATATTCAGGTTGGCTGACCTGTGCAGGTTCTGTAGTCATTACAAGTTGAGGGAGCATTAGAAAACACCTATGTTTTAAAAGCTTTCTATATAGATTTGTCTAAGAAGTTCTCAGTAGCTAGTTTTCAAAATAACCTTGTATATTGCAAGGCAGTACCTGTTTGTGGTCCAAACCTCCAAACTATTTTTCTTTTTGATATTGAAAACAAAAAAGTAAGGTAGCTTTGCTTAGCTGGGGTAGATGAAATTAAGAATTACATAATATTTCAGTGATAAAAAACAGATTCTTCATGTATTTTCAGATACAGGAAGATTTGCATAGCCCTTTGTTATTTTTTTAATAGGAAGTTTGGGAAATTCATCAGCTTCTTTCTTTAGAAAATCTGCATTACATCGATATGCATGTCCAACGGGTTATGCACTGTCCCACTGTACCCTATTCAGTGGTTTTCCAGGCAGAGCATAGTGACAATCTCCACATTTGGCCGTGGTCCTGGTTCAGCCACGAGAGTATCCATGAGCTGAAGGGCAGGTAGACTCACAGGAGTGTAAAGGTTGAGGTTGAGCCAAGGAAGGTATGAGTTCACATTGATTGGGCTAACTGATGGTTATCTTGTTTTAAGCTTAGAAAACTTTGGATTGACTAACAGTACATCAACACAGACCGTGCATCGTAAAACAGAAAATACTTGAGATACAGCTGGTACAAGGCCACTATTCAGACTTCAGCATTGTGAGTTATGAAGTGGAACAGGACATTAATGACATTTTCTCTCTTTTTGCATCAGATAAACTGTTAATTTGACAAAACCAAGCATTTAACACAAAAGAGTTTTCTTATGGTTTAAATTTTCACAATGTTTTTGCTTATATTTTTGGTTACACTGTGAGATTTGTACTGTTTTATTACAGTTATCAATATGTTTTTCTTCTAATGACATTTACTTTTCTCACTATGTTGTTTGAAGCTACCCTATTAATACCAAAATGTATCTTTTCTAATCTTTGAATTCCAAACTATAATCACAGTGTGTTGTTTCCTCTCTCCTTTTTCTGTAGCTGCTTTTCGTGAGTTTCACTCCCTTGTTGCTGCTGCTGCTGCTAGAGAGGGGGATTTAAAGTGACAGATAACACAGCACTCGGATCAATTATTTCTACTGCGTGCATACTTTCTGCCCATGTTTCAGACTTGCTCTTTTTTTTATTTCCTCTTAAGTGGCTCAAACCCCTTTTAATTCATAAGAAAAAGCGTTAGGCATAACGTTTTTTTAACCGTGATATGTTATGATGTCTTCTTCAAATTGTATTCCTTCTGTAGATAGATACTGGAGTGTTGGGAGCAATTAACATAACTCAGAGAACTAATTTCCTGTGGTTCTTTAACTCTGTATTTATGGCTTTCAAAAGAGTGGATCTGTACTCCAAGGATTAGTACAGTCTATAAATTTTAGTTGTCTGACTTCTTCTTTTAAGGAATTAAGATAAGAAAAATTCAGTGGGGGCTGGAAATCGCAGGGGAATAAAAATATACGCATTTTGTGGAGGGTTTTCTTCTTTTTCCTACTTAAAAAAGGAAATCACCCTTTTAAGTGATGTTGAAGGACTTCTTAAGCATCTCCTTGGCAGCCAGGCCTGTGGCACGCTTCCCACCTCTCTCTCTCTGAATGTTTTGAGCCAAACTCGCGTGACCTGGAGCCAACCCACAATTCCCTTAACACAGATTTAAAAAAAAAGGCTTTCAATTTGTTCCCAACGTGAGCGATTGGTTTTTGCCCCATTCAGGCAGGCGCCAGCGCTGCCCACCTCAAAGCGCTTGACCCAAGGTGGCCACCATGGGCCTTAGAGAAACTGCAGGGCGGGGAGTGATCCCCTTCAGTTGGGGTTTTCCACTACAAATAGCCCATTTAGGGGTAATTTGGCTGCTGCCTGCTGCCGGGGCGTTAGCGGCTCCTAATGGCCCTTAATAGCCCTGAGTGGCCGCACCTGGAGCCCTCCAGCTGCCATTTTAGCCCAGCTCTGGGCCTCTAGCCCTCGCCTCCGAGTCGCCGCGTGGTGGGCCCTCGGAGCTGCCTTGTTTCCTCGCCGTTGTTGACCAGAGCCCTCGCGCCCCCCCCCCCCCCCCCCCCCGGCTGGGCCTGGCTGTGCGCCCTGGGGGCGAGCTTCTCGCCCGGCTCGCGCTGCCGCTCCCGCCTCCGCCCCTCAGGAGCCCTGTCAGGTACCTCCTGTGGCGGGAGCGGGGAGGGCAGCGCGGTGGTTTTTGTGTTTTTTGTTTTGTTTGTTTGTTTTTTTTAATAGGCGACTTGTTGGCTTAGGGTGTCTCTCGGGGGCTGTGCCCGTGGGCTGGTGGCGGAGACGAGTTGGGCTTTGGGATTCTCTAACCCTGGTCTCCTTGGTGTCCACCATCGCCACAGCCGCGCCTCTCTACGCTTCTTACTGTATCGCCGGTGCCCGAGACCGCGATTGTCCACCTCAGTTTAAATTTGTTTTGAGGCGAGATGTTGGCTTTGGCCTTGGAGTTAAAGAAAGGGTAGCTCGCAGACACCCTTCCTCCCCCGGGGCGACCTGAGGTGCCAGCACGGCCCCGCCGCCGTGGTGGGAGCCGCCCCGCCGGCTGCGGAGGAGAGGCTGCAGCCGGTGGCAGGGGACACCCACCGGGAGTTTCGTCGGACGAGGGGCGGGTGTCCCGCCGGCTGAACGCGAGCTTAAGGTGTGTGGAGTTTCGTTTGTCTGTGTTTTGGAACTGAACGTGGTGGTATTCCTTCTGAGCTCCTTCCGAGCCCCCGTCTCGCAGCCGCCGAAGATGGGGGGGGGGGGCCCTGAGGCGCCAGGGAGGACCTCGAGAACTTACACCGTTGTTGTGTCCGCCCCCCGCTTTGAGATGTCTGTCTTTCCTTGAACCTTTTGCTAAAAAAAAACACGTACTAAGCCCAAACCCTACTGAAAGCATGTAGTCTGCTACGGAAATTACTTAACAAAACCGAACAAAAATCATCTGAAAGTGAACTTTGTTCTTTAAGTTCCTTGACTGGATGCATCTTGTTGTTTTGTTTACCGTCTCTCAGAGCCCGTTTTATTTAAATGAGTTTAATTAGCTTCACCTCTGGCACCTGAAGCTGCCACCGATAGGTAGCTGTGCTCTGCTACCAGAATAGATGCAGAAGCAAGGAATGCAATTACTCTGGTCGGGGTCTTCTGAAACTGTGATGCATAGACCCATCTCCTCCCACTCGTGATCTCTTAACTTTATGTAGCAAGTAAAAACAATTATTCACAAGAGAGTGTGAAGTAAGTTCTAATGTGTTTTTAGCAGCATTCTAATGTAACCTAGCAATGAAAATATTAAAAACTATCTAGGGATTTTAAAATCTGTTTTGCAAGCGGTGATCAGAGTTTATAGTTGAGGTGTCTCTTACTAGGTCTGTAAAATGGGCTCCCGATTCATTTTTGTGCTTTTCTGCTGCTGGCTTTATGGGCTAAGAGTCTTCAGTACCCTTTTAAATTGAATGTAGCCTATACGGATAGGAAGCTCTGGGGACATGAGGTATATTTAAACGCAAAAAGGGCGAAGCAGGAGTGAAAATATCAACATGCATATGTTTGTTTTGGATACTTCTGGTCGAATGCTGAAATACTGTGGGCGGTTTCCCAAAATGTTTATTGGTTGTCTGCAGCAGATGCTATGTTTTCCTTGTTGTGGGGAGGTGGAACAACAACCCACTGCTACTGAGCCGGGACGAAATAGTTCAGTGAACCTCTGAAGATCTCATCAGGTCATCGGCAAAATAATTTGACGTTCTAACTGTATTTTCAAGTGTAATGATACATTTTTGTTACTAAGAGGGCTCTACACATAGAGTAGAAAAATGTTCGGTATGGAATGAATATATACCATCATTCAGGCCGTGTGGAAAAAAGGAAAAAGGTGGCTTGAAATAAAAGGAGTTTTTACCCTGCCAACTACCCATGCTGTGCTTGCTGAACCTAGAAGGCATATGCTAATATAAATCGTGAGAGTCCAAACTGGTTAAAATCCTGTCATATCCAATCATAAAAGGGAAAGAGTTGAGGATCTTTACAGGGCTCTATGAAATCTTGTGATTCTCTGTGCTCTGTTGTTGCATGGGTGATGTAGATCATAGCAATGACTGAAAGACTCCAGGGGCATACAATTGTGTGAGGATGTTTGTTTATTTTCATCTGTTATGCCCTGATCCTGCTAGAGAACCACAACATAGTAGTGGACTCTAAACATGCTTGATTGCCTGAAGGATCAGTGGCTAATTGGCCACCTCCGGAGTGGAGGAAACCGTTTTGGCCTGTTATATGCAGATGCTGTGCTGCAGTGATGTTCTTGGAGTTCTCAGCACCGCAAAAATATTTGGAGTTGTCACAGGAAATGCTTCTAAATGTCATCCGTCTCTGGCAGATCCTAAGACCTCAATTTTTTTGGGGTCTTATTTCTGAGGATTATCCCATAATAATTATGGGATACTACAATTAGATATTATGGGAATTGGAAACTTTCTATCTTCTGTGTTAAAGACACATGTCATCAGGGAGCTTAAACTCCTTCTGCCTATTTCTCCCATTGTCTTGTATGTATTTATTACTTAGTATGTAGTCAGAAGACATAGTAGTTATGGATTAAACTTAGTAGGGTTGCTTGGATAGTGAATAGCGCCTATGAGCCAGCAGAAAGTATGCTGTGGAAGTTAGGTGGTTCCTCAGCCCACAGTCCATATGCTGGATGCTATAGCTCAGAGTGTGTCCAATGTGGAAGCTTATGTAAGAATACTGGCAGTGAGACAGATTTATTTGACTTTCAAGATTTTTGTCAAAGAAAGTAGAGGAGGGTGTGGAAGTACAGAAGAACTTCTACCAGCAGTTATATGGCCCAGCAAGAACCAGATTTTTCTTATTCTCAAAGGTTTTGCAGCTGGTTAGAGAGCAAAATAGGTAAGGCATGCAAGATTTCGGCTCTTGCTTAATGTGATAATAATTCCCAACCCTGTGATGCAAACTAGATAATTTAAAATAATGTTAGGGCATGAAGTGGGTGGGGTGAGGCAAAAGGATTGTTTTAAGGAATTCGGCTGTCCTGATTGCAACCCAGTTCGTAGAGGATAGAATGTGAGGCATGTTAATGTCATCATTGTCCTCCTTACGGAGTATTCAGGATGGTTTCTGTGTATGAAATTGGCTCAGTCTTGTCCTACAGGCTCTGGATCCAGGCTCAGAATGATAAACCAAACAAATACCTCGTGGGGTCCTGCATTTTTAACTAGAGTGAAGTAAAACACTTGCTGTGCCTACAGGACTTGCTGTCTGTCTCCTGTTGACAGTGTTCCACTGCACATAGGTGAACATGCACTCACTGGACTGATGAGCTAAATGAATTTGTGGATAGTATCAGTTGACATGAAACTACAGTTTTGGTGAGTAAACTTTTTTTGGAAGAAAGGTTGTTCCACCTCCCTAGAAATCTGCCTGTGATAGATTCAGGCAACTAGAGTTTCCCGCGCCTGCTGTTTTCTTTGGAATTTATCTTGTGAAGAATTGCCATAAAGTGGGGATTAAAAGGAGGGAAGTTGGGGGTATTTTTACTTACCCTGCTGGAAAAATTAACTCAAGCTTAGTCCTGAATGTCATGATTTGCCATGTGTTACAGATTGCTGAGTCTCTGTGGTACCCCGTGGGCTTCAGTAAGTCACTCTGTAGGAGAACAGCTATCTGCCTTTGCAGGACCTTAGATCTAGGCACTCTTCTTAGGATGCTGCTGTTGTCTCAGAGGGTGAATCATTTCCTTCCCCTGCCCTCACTCGTCTCTTCATGGATCTGAAAAGGGCTCCCATAGAGGTCTGGAATGGTCTCCTATGTGATGCCAGAAATATAAAACCTGGGGGGAGATTAAAGAAATAAGATTCAAATGAAGTTTTTATTATAAAGGCTGTAGGAAAACCCTTTGTTTCATTCTGTGTGTCCCACAGTCTCTCCTTAAAGTGCATGGTATTTGCATGCTTGTAGAGGACTATCTACACAGAAGGAACATATCAGCTTGTGCTCTATGTTATGCCAATACAGCTCTATAACTTCATGACTGGCTTGACTCATCCAGTCAGTTCAAGCAGCAGAGATCTACCTGGGGTTGATCTGCACCTAGCCTGAGACATCTTTGGAGTATGTTTTATTACACAGCTACACATATCATGTCTTACATAACTTAAGTAATTTTTGGCTTTAGAAACATCTCAAGGGAGAGGAGGCTGGTGCAGGCCTATTATTTATTATTATCGCCCTTGCAATTCTGTCCTTGCTAGACTCTTTCTGAACTTGCAAGCTTTCTAACCTGTCAGGTAAAACAAACCACAAATGAAGAAAGGTTAGAATGTAAAATCCCCAGGTCTGTGTTAAACTGCTATTTTATCTACTACCAAAATTGTATGTTGCAAAGGTGAAGGGAACCATTAGAGAACAGGTGCCCTGAATGAGAAAAGATTTCAGACCCTGGACCTGGAAGCCTCCTTGTTGATTTATTTGAGAAAACTACAGTAGTTAGTACTTGATTCAGAGCAAAAATGGAGTTTCTCCACTCTTCATCTTCAAGTAAAGACGAATGAGCTTTCATAATGGACCTTGCCCTGCCAATAGGAATAAATGACTGTGATTTCTGAACACTTTCAAGGAGACCTGGAGACTCAATATGCAAAATCTCTCATTCTATCATTGAAAGTGCAGCCTTGGATTATTACTGACAGCCAAGATGCAGTTAAAGTAAAGGTCATGCAGACTATTGACAATAATAAATTCCAAGATTTGCTATCTTTTTGCTGAGGCCTGCGTTAGGCCATGCATCAAAAACCTGTATAAAAAAAGAAAGTGGTTTGCCCTCACACAATAAAAAATGCAATGTACATTTTTCAAGTTTGCTTTTTGAAGGAGCTAGAATAGACCTCTCATTTCAAATTCTAATCTTTTAAATTAACACGCTGGGAGCACTGCCCACCAAAAAAATCAGTTTAATCCTCTGTGCCCACCCATAATGTATAATTGAAGTTGCATAAAATGATCTATTGCTAGTAGGTGTAGAAATCAGCATGACAGTATATTTAAATAAAGGCTGAGTGTAAACACTGGCAAGTTTAATTCAGTTTTCAGCATGTAAGCCTGAGGTAAAAAAATAAACAACTTTAATATTGCAGGTTAAGTAATTGCCTGTTCCTAATTGGGAAACAAATATGTATTGCTTCAAAACTCAGGGCACATGGTAGTTTTTCTTTGCAACCTCTTCATGATTAAATGGGTAAAAAAAAGTACAAAATGAACAAACCCAGTAACTTACAAATAGAGCTACTGAGGGATTTGGTTATCGATGCCTAAAACTGCATGTAAGAGTAACTCTAAAATTAAGCAATAGTTGATAAATGAGTTGTAATTTTAGCAGTGAAATAAAGATATAAAACTTTGCTTTTTGATTTTTATTTATAAACTTTTGATATGAAAGCATTATTTGAGTCTTTCTTTGAATATAATGAATGAATTAGGCTCTTACAGAGCAAATTAAGAACCCTGGATATTCACTGCAGTTCTATGATTTATTTGGAGAGCAGATAGCCCATAGTGAGCTACAGTCCAACCTGCCATGACATGGGAAAAATAATCTTTAGAATAAGAGAGGGCAGAGAAGTGTAGCTTTTTACCCTTTGTGCTGGTGCTAAAGAAACCCATGCATATTAAGTGCCAGCTGTCGTGGGTGGTCTTGCTACAGGAGCATTTGCCCAGCAGAGACTGGACAGACACCACTGAGTAACGTCATTTTCAGCAGACAATAACAATTTAGTCACTGGCAATTCAAGCTGACAACCTGACACTGAAAGATGCCATTTTATATTATCAATCCCATGGGTTATCCCCCATCCTTAGTTTGAGAGCAGTGAGAGTTATATAACATGCATATATCAGGTTTTAAGATACTGTTCAGGTGTCTGAATTTGCTTGTGGACATGTCACACAAAGACACTTTTTTGATGGTTGTTTTTAGTAGTAGCTGGAGTGGGAAAGCAGTGAGAAGATAACGATATTTTAAAACCTAGGCCTCCAATATCACCTATTAGGTAAACAAACACCTAATTAAATACTGCTTCAAGCACATGAAACAATAAGAATGCAGAAGGGACTTTGTCATGTGCTGTTAAGTCTCTTTATTATGGTGTGTTTGATTGTTGAGATATGACATTTGTTATTAAGTAAAAATGAGAAGCATAAAGGTTCAAAATATCTTCTCCACTTTTATTAAAAGCATAAAGCTTCTATGAGGCTATCTATTGTGACTGTAAAATCATTGTACTCAGAACTTGTTTTGTTTTAATAGTCCGTACAAGAGAAATGTGTTTTTAACTGTTTGTTTTTTTTTTTAAACTAAGCTTTTAACTTACCCAATTACCAGTCAGTTCAATGAGAATTGCTTTGCACTGAGATAGGACTGTAGGCTTTGGCCTGTAGATAAAACTTAGAGAAATTGCAGGATACTTTCTATGGTTTAAGCTATTCCAGTGTCGTTGAGGTAAGGAGGGTGTATCTGGTGCCACTGCTATGGCTTCAGACACTTAAAGTAAATGGGGTGTACACAGAATATGTCAAACTGATGTGGAAATACTGAACAAAATCTCTCTATGCGTACTTTCAGACCCAATTTCTTTGTGTGATGTGTTGACCCAGTATATGTTCAAATGAAAGCTGAAACATAATCAACTTACTCTAAGTTCTTCTAACTTCTAGACTTGCAATTGGGTTATACTGTGATATTTCTTAAAGATTCCTAAGACTTAGTTTATAAAGTATATATAGCTTGTATTGTTTTACAAATTGCTGAAAAGCTCATATGCATTGCTAAGTGATCCAGAACTCAGATCTAAACCTGAAGGAAAGATAACAGCTGGACTTGCAATGGGCGGTAAAAGAAAGGTCTACCAGCCTAGGCAGCATTGGGACAGTCAGGGCATATCTGTCTAAACTATTTAACAGTTCACTTTTTAAAGAATATTGGGATTTAGGGCTCTGTTTCAGCACCCTCAGCTGTCAGGGGTGTTACTGAAAGACCTTAAAAAAAAAGTGCCCTTGTTTTTCTTCCATTTAGACTTCTTAATAATACGAAAGACAATGAAGATTAAAGAAATCCTGCATGAGTGAATGTGGAAGGCAGAGTATACTCTGTCTATATATAGACAATCTCAATGGATGTAGTATGTTATATATGTTTTTGAATAATTGGATAAAAAATGTTTCATAGCTATAGAGTGACAAAAGGGAAGTTATCTTCAGGTAGTAGTTGTTGGTTTGGGTTATGTGATTAGGATTTTAACCTTTTTGTTTGCTTTTGGATCAAGAGAAGAATAATGTGGCTAGTTGTTTGTCATATTCCAGGTATAAAATACTAAATTTCAGAAATTGTGCTAAAGAATTCAGTTCAACTGAAGGTTTTTCTTACAGTCTTACCCTTGCTGAGCTCACATTGTGTGGAAGAGAGTATTAAGCTATGTCTAGGTAGCCTTCTAGTACTACAGGTGAAGACCTGTAGCTGTGAGAGAAGAAATGGTTCAAACTCAGCCCAGAAAGCTTGCTAGGTATATAGGTGGGAATATGTGATCCTAGGCAATGCTGTAAAAATACTGCTAAGAATCTGTTGTTTCAGATGCTGATAGGACTGAGGTTGGTGTGGCAGTAACACTTTTACTGTGCCTCATTGTGTTTGTTTATGCCACAGTTTGTTTATTCTCCCCTTTTGTCAGTCTCTTGTTAGTGTTGCCCCTTCCAAAGGAGCAGTTCCCGTGGTGATGGCAGTGTCATTCTTCTGGAGTTGAGTGAATTCCACAAGTGCAGTAAGAAGGGCTGTTTCTCTATGTTGAACCAATACTGTGTCATTTGGATTCCCAAGTTAATGCATTTCTTTTACTTTGCTTTTAACCAGCTCTTAAGCAGGGTAATTCTAAGCAGCTGAACTGAGGCCCTGTGCAAAGCCCATCCGAACCACCACATCAGATTATAAAAGGAAAAAGCTAATTCCATTTGAGAAGCTCAGAGGAATAAATTTCTATCGCCAGACTCCCCAAGGTCACTGTAGTGAGCTCGTATCCCCTTGGAGCTCTCCATTTGCATTACTTCCCTTTAATAAATTATACAACTTGACTTATCATGCTATCATCCAGCTGTTAAAAAATTTGTCTTATATGTGCCCAGAGGTAGACCATTAGCACAAAAAGTCTTTTAACGCTCCCCATTAATGCAACAGAAAATCTTGCCAACCTGAAGGATTGATTTACTGATCCTGCTGGTCCTTGTCTCCCCTCCGCTGCTGCAGCAGCGTTTGGAGGTGGCCCAGGATGGTGAGGTTGCTGCGTGGCTGTGCAACAGCTATCTCGACATACTATTGCTGTTTTCAGGCAATTAGGCTTAGGGAACAATGTGTACTCAAAATGATGTGTGTTGGAACTGACTCTTGGAGCTGTCTTCCCTCTTATTTAATGGGGCTCTTTATTCTGAATGTACCAGGGAGGCCTGTCAGCTGACCTGTGCTTTGAACCTTACCAAATGAGTTCAGAAAGTTCTGATATATTGGAAGCTTTGAATCTAAACATAATAGTTTTTTTTTTACTTCTGGGATTTGCCTGGGGGCCGGTGGGGGGAATAGAGCTTTGTGTGTGTTTTGTTTTTTCCTTCACCTTAAATTTTTTACCTTTATACCAATTATTCAGTGCTCTAAAATGCCTAACATGAGTCATGCAGGAATTGATTGAAATGTGACTCTGTGTACAATATTCTATTTAGGATTCTCTGTGAGGTCAAAGTGAATCACAATAACATTTGTTTTATTTTTTTGTTGAAGTTTATTACTATGAATACATTTTTAGACAGGTTATGTCCTTTTCTTATCATTAAGGATAAATTGCTGCTATTTCTTTCCATATCCTTATACCACAACTATGTGTTTTTTTTTCTACAAATAAGATACATGATAGGAAGTGCTACAAATGAGTTTCTAAGTCTTTAATGTTACATGGCTTTTCTAAGCGTTCATAAGTCTCACTTCCTTGTGTCTTTTACATGCAGTTTAAGGACCTCCCTTCTGGAATATTGTGCCTGCTCTTGTTAAGAGGGGCTTTAGATTTGCTTAGGTGGGAATCCAGAAGAATTAATGTTAATTTGCAGTCCATGATCAAACATACCGAATTTGGCGTTTCCAGTGATGCTTTTTTTTTTTTGCATGTATTTGGGTTTTTCAGAGTAGTTCTGCTATGGCAAGAAAGCTGCCAACTTCATCCTGCTGATGGTTCCAGTATCTCTGTACCTGCAGTCTGCTGTATGAATTCTTTATTTTATTTGTGAATGTTCTCCTGGTATCCAGAAGGGCAGCCTTGGCACGCAGGTCAGGATTGCCCTCGGTAGAGTAAGGCATCTAGTACTGTATCATCCGTAGCGCTTGCTCCAGATGTGCAAATACTCCCCACATTGGCCATGCATTAAAAAAAAAGTACAGAATAAGAGAGTGCAAGTGCAGGGGCTCATGATACCTTTGAAAGAGCTTCTTAAGACCAGTGTAAACTTCCAATATGCTGTTCAGGAATCCAGTATCACCCTTTCCTCTGACGTGCACATGAAAAAGCAAACAAATGTCCACTTGGGTAAAACAGAATCTAAGAGCAAGTGAGTTGTGCCCTACCCCAAATTACCATAGTTGCCTCTTAGAGTTGTGGTTTGACAGTGAAAATCTGTCTTGTAGTTGGGCTCAATGATATATAATTTTTTTTTTTACATTTTGATTATGTACGCTAACAAGAGATTCAGTTGCTAAACGGTGGTCCCTTCTGTGGAAGCTGAGTATTAAAGATAATACATCCACCTGCAGCATGCTGGTCTTCTGCCTAACAGAAGTCCGACACACGGTCAACTTGCTCATGCAGATTGTATCAGTAGCACTATGTGATGGTCTTTTATCACACAAGATACTGAAACAAAAGATTTCCAACAGCTCTTGTGTCGTTTCTGGGTTTTCAATGCTGTTTCCAGTGTGCTGAATGCTGAGCAGCGTGTGGCAGGTAACCTGACTTCTCCAGGAAGAATGCAGCCTGCTATGATGCAGGGGGCTAGCCAGTAAGTGAAATATGCTGTGAAATCAGGTCTTAATCTCTTTGAGAGACCCTTCTCCTTTTGCGAATGACACAACTAGTGCTGGTTTCTGTCAGTGTTAGGTTGATGGTTGGACTAGATGATCTTAAAGGTCCCTTCCATCCTGGACAATTCTATGATTCTAACTGAAGCTAGCTGCTGTGTTTTAGTGTCTGTATACGTGAAGCTGCTTAATATGTTGCCAGCTTTGTAGGTTACTGGTCTTGAGAGTTATCTGTAAGAGATGTCACCAGATTTTTTTTTTTGCAATATGCTAATTAATTCCCAGATTTTTACAATTGTGTATTGCAGTGAAATGGGCTTGCTTGTTTTAATACTTAACACCTTTTTCTGACATTCATACTGTTCAACAATATTGTGCTACTGTTTTCTCTTTGGACCATTAAGTTCTGCATTATCCTTTGCTAGTTTGGAGTTCTAAGATTTCTGCAGGGCATTTCTTATTTCCAGTGTTGTATTCAATACAACTGCAGGAGCCTATCTGCAAGATGTAGATGTAGCTTCTTTGAGTTTGTGCCCCTTTAACATTCAAGTTTCCTTTACCTTTCAATGTTTGAAACAAACAAAAAGCAAAACTAAAATTTGCTCTGAGAGACCAGGTACAAAATTAGATTTACAGTTTGAAAATCTAACTCTAAACTGAAGCTGTATTTCTGTTTAAATTCAGCCATAATATAGTTTTCCAAAAGAAGGTGTGAAAAGGGGAAGAGGATACATAGAGGGGCTGAGAACAACATAAACTGAAAGAACAGTTCCAGGTAAGGAGAGTTAGGAACCGTTTCTATTTTCCACAGAACTGTTTTTCTTTGATCTACACTCTAAATTGCAGTATATATTAAATACTGTATCTCATCCCCTGTAATATATATGCATTCATATAAAATAATTACCAATATATAGTGTCTATATATAAAATCCTATGTTACTTAGCATATCGAAGTACATAGTAGTTATTGTTTCTTCCTTGTACTCTAAAGAAAACACCAATGTGATATGTGACTCCCTAAAAGTGGAATAAATGGAGCTAGTTGTGTTCTCAGCATAATCAGATAACTTCTTTATACACATACCTGGCTTGAAATCTCAGTAAGGCCCAGTCAGAAACCAGTTATTTTTATGTAATACTTTAGTAACTTAAGTGTAGTAGAACATCAGGACTTCATTCTGCTTGGTGTCTATAGAATATTGCAGAAGGTGGTAATTTTGGTCTGCTTTTGTTCTAATCAGCTACTGAAAACATATGCCTATATTTAATTTTTAAATGCAACACTTCATACACTTCCCCAGGCAGGTGATATGAACAAAGCCAACAATTTGGGATTTACATAAATCAAATGCAAACAACCTTTGTGAAGGGTGTGACCAAATGCTATCAAAGAAATAGTATGTGGGTGGGAGATAAACTGCTTTTTAAGCTTCACAGTAGAGATTAGTTGTGGACTTACTTTACAAAGAAAGTAGAGAAGCTGCAAATTAACTGTTGTGTATCCTTTCATGAGTTCAGCCACTACCATTTAGACTGTGATTGCAGGGTGGTGCTGACTGGCTTCTGAAAACAGATTTTTCTGTTGGGTAGAGCTGCTGCATCTGTATATTCCTGGAGTTTTTTGGCCTAATTCTGCACTTTTCCTGTGTAGGGAGGTTTTTACACGGGAGTCAGTTCAACTATTTGCATGAAGGAGATGCAGATTCAGGTGTAGGAATACAGAATATCCTGGTGCCTGTTCTTTGCTGGGAAAAGGTTCTTCTGAAGAAGTTCTGCATCTCTCTGTGTTATGGTCTGGGCTTGTTCTTGCTCCGGCAGGCAAGATATTTGTAGGTGAGACTTTCACCTGCTTTAAGGGATGTTCCCAATGAGCACTTGCTGCTGTAGAAACTGCCAGGCCTCAGCGGCAGCACAGTATTTGTGAGACCAAGAGAAATCACAGAATCACAGAATCTTAGTGGCTGGAAGGGACCTTTGAGATAATCGAGTCCAACCACATTAAAAACAAACAAACAAACAAAAAAAAACCAACAAAAAAACAACCAAACAAAATCACATAAACTAACAACAAAAAAAACCCACACAAAAAACAAACAACAAAAAAATCCCCCACAAAAACAAACAAACAAAAAAAGCCACCCACAAACTAAACCCCACACCCACAACCCCATGCACAACACCCCTCCACAAAGCAATAATGTTGGCCACTAGAGCATGCCCTGAAGAGCCACGTCTACACGTTTCTTAAATACCTCCAGGGATGGTGACT
>JAOTQQ010000032.1:10804295-10835135 GCA_026546715.1 Gallinago undulata
TTTAGCAGAGGAGTTAGACTAGATTATCTCTAGAGGTATCTTCCAACTCTGACTATTCTGTGATTCTGTATCTACAGTCTAGAGTAGAGCTAGGTATATACCTCACTTTCAATACCATCCAAGCTCCTGTCAGGTTGGTGTAGGTCTTGTCACTGACTTTCAGGGTCTGTGCATGGTGTTTGTAATCTATCATCTGGATGTATCTTAGATACAGACTGTTTAGCGGAATGTTTTTTCCTGGTTTAAAAAAAAGGCTTGAATATAGATATACAAGATTAATGGTGTTAGAAAATACTTTCTTCCAAAGCAAAATATTATTGCAATTTAGGATGATCAGTAATAACATGTCAAATGATAACATGGAGCTTTGATTTCTTATTATGTATCTGAACTTGCACATGAGCTATGGAAAACGGCATTTTATGAAAATCCATTACGTGTGCTATGAGATACAAAAGCAAGAACATCCCATTTGAAGAGCTGGGGAAATGGATTTTCTTAGTTATCTAATTAAGGGAGAATTATGCGTTACTTTATCTATAAATTTACCTCAGCACTTTCCTGGTATTTCTTACCACAATAAACAAAAAATGGTGCTGTAGAGGCAGACTGCTTCTAATTACTCTGAGACAAAATGGGGCAAAAGATATTGACAGGATAAAACTGTGTGGGTGAAATGCTTGTGGACAAAGCCTTTGGCTCTCACAGGGGTTACAGCCAGGAGACAGGTATCAGATGTGAAAAGGGTGCCCCAGAGTACAGTTCTGTCCAGGTGAATATGGGTTCTGAGATCTTCAAATTAAACTCCATGCTGTGTTGTTTCTAGGGTGGTGTTACAGTGTAATTGAAGAAGAGAGGTTTATGTATTTGTCATTCAAACCTACCTGTGAAAAGATAGGCCTCTGTTTCAGATGCTTAAAACTTTGTTAAAAAAGTTCAGGACTTGCCATGAATTCTAGCATAGACTTCTATGAACTGTGTGTGTGTGCATGTGTATGTACATACATTATATAAAAATATACACGGTAAACTAGGGAACAAAGTTATAATCTAAATTGACGTTTAACTACCTTGCTTTATGCCCTGAAGTCACCAGTCCCACTCATTTTTACTATTTGACACTTGAAAAATAGCCTGAGAACTGAGTAGCTAAATGATAATTAGATAACTGATGATATAAAATCAAATCTTCTGATTCATTATGAGTAGTAAACTTTAATTTCTAGGAATTTTTTTTGAGAAAACAACGAACTATAAGATAAAATTTTCACGGTGGTGTTTGAAAAAACCAAGGATCCCTGATTTTAACAGTATAGCACAAAAAATGCTCTGGATAATTCTAGAAACTCTGAAAATTATGACTCAAATGTTATTTCTTAGAACTGCAGCTTGAAGGTGATGCAGTTACAGTTATCTTACTAAATGTAGCTAATGTTTTGTGATTAAGAGCGTCTACCAGCATGTGTGTGTATACAGAAATACATGTACATATGCCTATAAATTCCCTGCAATGCTCGAAAATAACACGTGTAAAATATCGCACACTGTTTCACCACTTGTGAATGCCTTGAAATACAATGGCTATACTAGATCCTATATACTCCCTCCATAGATAAATAACATGCATACACACACATTTAAAGTGCACACTTCTTAAAAGCACGTTCCTGAGGTTGCACAGTCAATAGTCCCAGATTTATGAGGTGCTAAAACGGAGGCTGTCTGTGCAGCTTTAATGCACTCCACATGTGTATGTATTATGATACGCTTTAATTATAGGAATACAAGCCACTGCTTTTTTTTTGCCTTGGCAACCTTCTTCCCCTTCTGAGAAAGGACTGTTTATTCTTTTATTGAAAAAATATTAAAATTTTTCGTTGTCATACTGTCTTTAGGAGAATGCTTGGCCTGTGCCTTGAAACTTACTTACCTATTGTTTATTATTATTATTTTTTTTAATTTACTTACAGGCATTTTTGCAAACTTCAATATAGTTTCAGAGTCCTTCGCATGCAGTAATTAAGTTGGTGTTCCAGTTTAGTAAGTGCTATATTTTTTTCCGCAGTACTTCTGCAATTCAGACAATAGATTATCAATCAGGAAACAAAATGAAATAGAAACAGAGCTGAGAACACACATTTAATGAAAATCTGTGGGAAATTAATCTCAAACAAGTCTTCAGGGCACAGCTAAAATATTGGTAGTATCAGGTTGCTGTTTCCATTCTTTTAGTCCACTACAGTTTTTCTTGTGTTAGTGAATTTTGATGGTTATTGGTACGGACGTGGTGCAGTCCTGGTATGATAACAATCTCCTTGAGAAATGCGAAGTGACCATGAAAAAGAAACAGAGTCCTAGAGTTTGGTTCTCAGTTTCTGAAGACCACTCTCATCTTCTCTTGCTGTTACGTGACAGTGTTGTTAAAGAATATGGGTCATGTTGTCTCTACTGTTTCAGACATTCCTGCAGGTGTCAGGATAAAGTGGGATCTTCAGGATTGCTTTACTATCTGTACTGAAACAGCATGATCTATTGTAAGGCATTATGATACATAATTTGAACAATGTAGCTACAAAAAAACTGAAGGAATAATCTATGTTTTTGCTTACGGACCAATTGCCTATGATTATCCTGTGGCTTCTGGTATTACTATAAAATTCAGGGATTATCTCCAGCTACTACTAGGACTACAAAAAAAAAGGAAAAAGCAAGACCAAAAAGTTTCTATTTTTGCCCATACTTTCTGTATGTTATATCTAGTACCAACTGTTGTCTGCATATTAATTGAATACTTTTTCCATTGCCTGCAAAGAATTCTGCTTTGACATCTTCAAAGATGTCACTTCTCATTAAGTACACAAAAATTCGACATATGAAGTCTGCTGGCAGATGGTTTGTATCTATGAAGTGGAACCTGTATCTAGGTTTATATCTGGGGGGTGCCCAGGGCATTTTTGTCTTCTTGTGCACACACATCTGTAGAGTCTCACACTTACATATGTGTGTGTAGGCACACAGTCTAACTTAGAGTAAAAAAAGATGTGCCAGTCATTCAATCAGACTTGTATTCATTCTGCTGACACTTGCCAGTTAGATCCAGTGGAAGCAGCATGTTTTTTAATGTGGACAAGAGCTCCGGTGCCAGTTGAGTTTTCAGCTGGAAGCCACCAAACAGCCAAACTGAGGCCCCAGCTTCTGGTGATTAATGCTAAACATCACATTGCTTTCCATATCAAAAACACAAATCTAAGTGTTTCCATAGGTAGGGCAAGCAACAAGAGTTTTTAGTCTGGGAACGGCTCAACTGTGCCAGTTATTTAAGGAATTTTGTTGCCCCGGGGCCTTTCTTTCAGCCATATTAATGGAGGAACAATTTTATACTTAGTATAACTATAATGCTTCCACTTGCAGTTACTTTGTTTTTCTTCCACTCTTATAAGAAGTATACAGAATGTTAAATGTAGAATAAATTTGACAACTGATTGTCAAAAGTGCATCTCCACTAAGGATATAATTAGATCATGATTTCAAGGATAATGCATTTATGTGATCACTTCTAAAAATCCACTCAGCTCAGGAACAGGTAATATATTGCTACTAGGCATAAAATGCACGCACCACTTGCACAATTGTATCCAGGTTTTCACTAGTTCAAATGCATTTGAGTTAGTTGTGCAGTAGCACTGAACATGCTTTGTATTAAAACATAGCAGGCTTTCATAAGTCAGTTTTAAATGATCTACTAACAGGCTGGAGTTTAAAAGCATGTGAAGTCCTCTGTGATCAAAGGAAGGAGGTGTTAGCTAGTGCCAGGGAGGTTCTGGAAAAACAGTAAGTCAGTAAGTAACTGTTTGCAGGTGTAACCATGAAACTGAACTGAGTCTTCTAACAGTGGGCATGGTTTTACTGCAGAGAAGACAGAAGGCTTGGCATTCTTTAGAGCTCTAAAGCTTTTTTTCATGTAGCTTTTCAAGTTTACCTTAGTTACGCTGAACAATCTTCGAAAGCTTGTCCCGCTTGAATAACTTCTGCTTGCAGTTTTGGCAAGTAGGGAAGAAGGTAAACCCAACATAAAACCTGTGCAAGTTATTCTTTTCGGTGGAAGAACATTTCTTAAAATTATGATTCTGGAATTTTTTTGGCATCATAATGAATAGGTAACTCCAATGGAGTGCACAGAAGCTAAAGAAATACATACCAACCACTGAAGACTAAACAAGTGAAGAAGAGCAGGAAGAAGCACTAGTGAGACTAGAGTGAGTGTGGCAAAATATATTGGGGAATACAGTTCATTAAAGTTGTTGAGAATTGGAGGGAATTTGGAAAAAGAAGCTGTAAAAATATTTCAAGGGCTGAAAATGGCCTTACCAAAGACCTTTTGTTCTTAAATAGGGAACACGGTGAGTGGTGAATGTCCACGCTCTCTTGGTGGTGAGTGACTATTTGGTCAGTGTCTGATGTCTAAAGACATAGTAAGACAAATTAAGAAAAGTCTGCAGCCTGCCTTTGTTACTCTAGTACATTTGATAGATAAAATTATCCTTGGAATTTCTTAGGGAATAATGGGATGCGTTCTGGGTTGCTCTTGTACTTAGATGAAGCTGTGAATCTACTTATTAAGGTCTCCTTAGCTTGTGAAGGCTCTACAGGTTAGGCATAGTTGAAATTCTGGGGTGTGTGTTACACAGTGAGGTTGAACAGTTCAGTATGGATCTGGGGACCTGTGAGCAGGAGGTGAAGATAAAAGGCTGTACTGAGAGGTGCCCCTTAAGTGCCCAGTTATGGAATTGCAAGGAAAAATGGGCTTCTGGTGTGACTTGTGCATTCCAGTAGTAATCCCCATGTGTCAAACCATATACAGCTTTATAGAAAAGCTTATACCCAGATGTATCTGCTGCTGGCTGTCTCCAGTGAGACTGAATAGCAGCATTGAGACTTATATTCCCGCTTTGGTTATAAATTTTGTTTTCCTGAACATAGGTGTTTGTAGCATCATCAGGCTATGTGTGGAAACTGCAACCTCCCTCCACTCACTTTGTGTGTTTCCATAATGCCAACATTTAGAAAACAGATTTCTTTGGAGCAGGTGTTGAGCTTGGTTCTGTTTCATGTTTGGGATATGTGTGTATTTCTTTTTTGTTCCTTGATTATGGTACATAAAAATACACTACTAACTAGTCATTTACTGTGCGTTCCGCCTACTATCAGTTTATCACTTACTATACTTTCATTATTGTAGTAATTAATTACAAAGGAAGTCTTCTGAAGTTTCATTATGCATTGTAAGGATACAGTGTATCTTTGTTTTCAGTTTACAATATTCCTTACTTTCTGTTTGTGCTCACCCTAGACATAACAATTATTGATGAGCAGTTACTGGTTACTTATAAAAGTATATTTCAGATGACTAATTATCTATAAACAACATATTTATCAGGAGGAGCGTCACTGGCAGCTCAGAGAAGACAAATATGGCCAGCCCTTTAACTTTCTCTGTTCTTGATGAAAAGTTGTTGTCCTTACTTTAAAATGGCAGCTTCCTCTCTGAGAAGGAGAGAAGTATAACAATTTAGGGATTATATGTCTTCTGTTCCTTTGGATCAGTGAAAGTATGTGGATTTAAAACTGGTGAATAAATCTGAGAGAAAATCCTGAACTAGGGAAGACTCATTCAGATAGCTTTGGTGTGGATTAGAGGCAGGGGGGCAACCAGGTTGTTGACTAATTTTTAATAACAGCACAGAATCTACATCTTGTCATTATAGTGATTACAATCAGCATGTAGTGCTATACCGTTCTCACCAGGACACAAATGGCCTTTTCTTAGCTTCTTTCTTAAACATAGATGAAGGTGCAAGAGACCTGTGGCCTTTTAGAGAGATTTCCTGTTTCGCACAATCAATTTCCGGTTGCTTCTTGCATGAATCCAGTCCAGAGGTTTTAACAAAAAACCCCCCACCGTGTTTGAGTGTTGAGAAGTGCTGTGGGGAAAGCTGAAGCAGAAGCTGAGAGGAGGCGGTGTAAGTGTATTTAAGGGCAAAAAGATGGGAAGATGCATTGTAAGTTCATGACTTCACTTTCCATCACCCAGACACTGTCTATGAAGAATAGTAATAGTAACCCATAGGAAGCAAAGCAAAAAGGCTGGGGTTGGGTGTGTGTGTGAGTGTTGATTAGAGCAACAAAAGGAAGAAATCAAGCTAACTGCATGAAATACTTCTAGTCATTCCATGTCCAAATAATGCTATTTTGACTGTTCTGTTGCTGTTACTAGTGACAAATCTATTGCATTGAAGTACTTCTTTAAATATGCCTGTATACATATGTAACAATTTGCAAATGTCTTAAAAATACAACCTGCTCGTTGAGGAGTGATACTACACACAAACACAGATAGAATTATATTTGTAGTCTTTTGTAAGATACCCTGGATGGAAAAGGAACCTTCATGATTAACTAGTTAAACTTGTGTTTCCCCTCTTTAGGTATATGACTACAGTATCAGTCCTGATGACTTTAAAACAAGGTTAGAGGACCAGGGGGAAGAAGAGAACAGATGACTTAAGATCGTTTTTTCTTACTTGGAGGATTTTATTATGCTTTAATGGTAAGTTGTCCTTTTCAGCTGTACTTAAATATTTATTTACTGGGGTGCTACTGGTTTTCACAATGCTATTCTTGCTGCCTGTTGAGTAGCTGTCCTCATTTGCCTTATCCCAGAGTGAGAGAGAGAATTTAGAAAACTTCTCACCACTGCTAAGGTTCATTTAGCAAACTTTAGATCCCTATTATAATTTGCCTGCTGGCTGTCTCCCTGACGTGTGCAGCACTGTATCATCCAGTTTCTCAGGGAAGAAGTGTAATTGACACATTATTGAAAACAGCAACAGACAACAGCTTAAGGTCTGTGTTAAGGTTTCAAGTTTTACTAACAGAAGTTGAACATGTTTTTTTCCAAAGGAGTCTCTAGCAGATGTGAGCACTTGTGTATTCTGAACGAAATCAGTAGGAGAGCCTGGAGATCTTTACTCTGTCTCGTGTAATGTGTGTTTATATGGCTTTAGTATTGCCTCTGCAGTTTTAAGATTCTTCTTTATGTTGCCTGGTTGAACAATATGAGGTACAGATGTAGAAGATAATTCTTCCTGCTTTTATAACTAGGCAAATTCTGGAGAATATAGGTGAGACATTATCCATTGATGGCAGCTGATAGATGGCTTCTAATGCAGTTAATATAAGGTTCGTGCAGGCACTGAAATGAAAGTAAATTTCTAGAGCAGCTACTTGAAGCTGCAAGTCAATGTCAGCATATTCTTCATTCTTTCTAGTTTACTTGAAGCATTTGTTTAAAAAAAAAAAAGGCAACTGCTGAGCAAAAATGTTCAACCTGTCTGCCACTGACAAGGAAGCCAAGCAGCTGAAAACATTACCAGCAAGGGAACCTTCGCATTGTCTGATAATTTGCTGTGTTAAATGCAGATAAGGAGCATGGTTTTGATTAGGTACTTTTGATGCTGGCAGTGTTTCTGATCCTAGTAATACAGCTTTTTGATAATTTGAAAGCTGAGACGCAGTTTGTCACTTTAACACTGTGGCTGTTAAACTATACTTGGGTGTCTTGTGGATACTGGACATCTGTTTTACACATTTGATACGTTACAGATTCAGAAGACTTAAGCTGAATTGCTGAATATTTTTACTGCCACTGTTTTTTTCCTGAATATTTGTTTAATATTAATCACCACTTCAGTTTCCATCTCCCCTCTTAAAGCAACTATTGATACAGCAAACAATGAAGTTAATGTTGTTTGAAAGGCACACATAGTAGGACATCTTGGCCTATCTTCGTTCCAAAACATTTAATTATTTGCAAACTAGTCTCAATAGATGGGTGTCAAGTTAAGCCTAAACCACAGCCTTTCAATGACCCTTTGCTACCCTGCTTATCAGTTCTTAGACCTATTGTTTTTTTCCCAAATGTTTAAAGATTCTTCCTGCAGCTAAGCCCACTACATCCTCTTCTGTTGGCTTTAGCTAATGAGAATAATTGATCCTTTTCTTTATATTGACCCTTTTTGTATCTGTAGACAGTTACATATATACTCAGACTTTTGCTAAAACGAACATGCCTTGTGCTCTTAATCTTTCTCTGTATATCCTGTTTTTTTTTTTTCCTTGAGCTTTTTTTTGCTTCTCTCTTCTAAACTTTCTTGAATTTATTTTGAAATGCATCAAAGAATGTCCTGCTTTAAATGAGATCAGACTATTGTAGGAAAAAGCCGAGGCCACTTACTACTAATATAAGAGAATTCTTTTCATGTTTTTGTTCTGACCAGTGTGATCTTCAGGTTTTATTTTTCAGGCAACAGAAAGAAAGACTTTGTTCTAATAACACTTCTGATGCTGACTTTGCATAGTTTGGTATGCTGGTCAGACTCCAAATTCACTTACTGCATCTTTGTTCTCCTTCCTGCCTTCATTTCGGATGGAAAATGGGTCAGCTGTCTAGTGTTCAGTCAGCACTTTTTGGACAGTCTGTCCATTGATGTTGGTCTCAATCCAGGAAAAAACACTTGTAGTTCATGTTCATGCATATGTATGTGCATGTATGTATTTCACTGGGGAAAGGAATTAAAAAGGTACACACACATGAGGTGCCCATGACATGCAGATGATCTTTAACATGATGCAAACGAGGGATAGGATATTCCAGAATTACATCATACAGATTTTGAACTTTCTTCTGAGGTTAAAAGCATTATTAATGTCAAAATTGTGAAATGGAGGCTGAAGTGTTGTGTGGAACTTGCTGATTCCATAGCAGTGAATTGATGAGTGTGTGCATTCTTTAATCTACACAGTATCAGTCTAAATAGTAAATAATAAAACCCTGAAATAGTCTGGTTATGGCTGTCATCTTGTGGTGTAGCAGAGACAAATTAATAAATTCTGCTTATTTAAGACTTTAGTTATATGGTATAACCTTCAAAGGTGGATTCTTTTTCCTTCTGATAATGTTGTATGAAACTATCAATAGAAGGACAGGACTTGAGCTATGCAGCAGTTCTGTATTGAATTTCTCTCCCTGCTGATAACTGTAAACTGTGGAAAAACACACTAATGTAACTTTACATATGGAATCTACTTTACTCCATAACACTTTTAACAAACAACAGTTTTTATATAATATGGAATTTAAGACTGGTTTACATTGATGCAGAAATTCTAGGATAGGGTAGCAAGTATACCAAAGTTTCTAGAAATTAACCTAAAACTTCACGGTTTTAGTGTCTTCCATGGACGCAATGAGATTTTGAAGTTTTCAGCCAGTTTTCTTTATTGCTTTCCATCAGGGAAAAGTTAGATATAAGAGTTCTTAGTTTAATAATATATATATATCAGTTCAATCTAAGGGTGAACTGAGGTTACCTGTAGTTTCTTACAGCTCTCACATGGAAGTTTTTCTTGCATATTAACCCAAGTGGTGGGAAAAATAATCCTTGCTGTGATACTAGGCTGGGAAGTAACAAGGGCTTTTACCCAGAACCAATATTTTCAAGCGCTTCTTAATCTAGGTAGTAGTAAAGATATGTGTCAAACCAAAAAGGTATGCTTGTAAATAAGAACTCAGTTTTTTACAGAAAAAAGAAAATAACTGAAATGTTTTCATTCAATTTAAAAAAATAAATTAATTTTCAAACGAAAAAGCATCTCTTGCAGATAAAAATCAGACTTATCTTTTTAAATGTTGTAAGAAAGCATTAAATATTCAAAATATGGTCTCATTGCTTTCAGTATTTGTGAAGTCTGGTTTCACAAAAAATTGGTTATCATAAAGCTCTGGATTTGTATGCTAGTAAGAAATATTTTCTTTGACTTCTCATAGAAATAGTTTCCCAATTTGACTACCTCTAGGGAAAAATAGCTACCATCTTTTAAATTTTGAATAGGGCAGAAGTGCAGGTATTTTTGTCTAGCCCAGGACTAAACAAATTATTTTTAATATGCAAATGCATTTAAAGCAAATTAAAGGTAAAGATGTTTGCTGGTATTATTATTTAAAGAGTTAAGACAAGCAAGCAGAGAAACAATGACAAATAAAATGATGATCTACTTCTAATCAGTTGCTTTGGAGAGACTGTACCAAGACTCTTCTGAATGCCAAGCTGTATTCATGGAACATAAGAGATGGATGCTCTTCCGGGAGTACTACAGTAAATATTAATTTTAAAATAATTTTTAGGCAGTTGAGTACTTTTCTGTAAGGCTAAATAGGCAACTGAACTAAATGGAGGTTGAACTCTCTTCAACTGAAGCAATTTTCATGTTGGGCACTAGCAACTTTGGTTTCTTCTTGTGTTTCTCAAGTGGTTTCTGGACTAGAAAGGAAATCCTGGTGCCAAGCACTAAAGAGTGAGTCTGTTACAATGCTTGTTCTGCAGTAGAGAAAAACTTATTATGAAACATTCTGTGTTTAAACCTGAGCCTTGCACTCATTTGGTATGATTCTGGTCTACACCAACAGGTGTATAGAAAACCAAGCTCTTGGTTCCCATGTTTATTGACATTAGGGTTGTGTTTTTGTGCCAGCACAACCTCTGTTTTTTGTAATGGTGTGTAGGAAATAACCTGTATCAGTAAAAGCCCATTGAAATAGTGATATACTTGACCAAAGCAAGGAAGAGAGGTGGCAAATTGTTCACTTAACGTATATCAAGTTAAAGGAATATGATCTGGCTGATGAAATGAAAGTCAATTATCTCCTGATCTAGGAATACTTTCTTCTCAGTTTTTCCCAGCTCACCTTTGTTTTGGAGCCCAATTTAGTCAGAGCAAACATTCATACAGCTTGTTGCAGATAATGCTGTTGAGTAATCCATACAATTAGCAACTGTTTGATTGGGTTGTGTAGTTCTTTCACGTCTATACTTCTAAAACTCAGCTGAGCATTGCTGGATTGTTTGTTTCAAAGCCTCTTCTTCCAATGCTGTATTTACATTATGTGATAGGTTTTGTGGCTTTTTAATGTGTGATCAATGGTGGAAGCTTTTTTTTAACTTCCTAGGAAATAATTATAAGAAGTCATCAAAAAAGAATACGAAAATAAGAGTATGAAAGGTAGGGGTTTTTAATTTAATTGGTAGGGAGGTGAGAAGACAGTAAGCAATTAACATTTAAAAAAATTAAATTCAACAAAATTGGGATAATAGTTTACTGCAGTAAAGTATCATAATGGTTCATCAAAACTCATCTTACCAGTTCAAAAATATAAGTTAACAAGGCCCTTGCACAAGCCTTCAGCTTATGCTTTTAGGATGAAGACACTTAATTGTTAATAAAGTACAATATGTAGTACAAATCTAAGACAAATGGGGTTTTATTAAGTGCTCCTTAAATTTTAAAGGAGCAACAAAAGAAACGTGATATCTCTACTGCTTTTTGTTAACCCTGCTTAGAGAAATATGCTGAAAGCCACTAACGATGTATAACAAACCAGACCTCGTTGACCCCTAGCTGGTGTGTTGGTCTTAATTTATATCCTACCGCACTGTAAGCATTGTTAATACAATCTGCGATATCTGCGTTATTTCCTCATCATAGAATACACTTTTAATTATAAATACAGTGGTTTTATTACTTAAAGAGAAAAACCTCCTAGATCACAGGAAGCTAAGGCAATGAGGCTCTACTTGTTCAATGTTCAAAATGTCTTAAAAAAAGTTAAAATTAACAATAACTCATACCAGGCAACTCTTGTCTCCAATAAATATGACTATTTAAAAAGTAAAGAGGTCAGGAGGAAATCTGAAAAGAAAGCTTGTGAGAACTTTCCAAGATGGTAAAATAAAATATATAAATTTTGTACTTGGCTCTTGAAAGACCTCAAAAACCCTAGTCTGCACACATCTTCTGGATGTGGAGAGTTTCTAGTCTACCAAAAACTGACGTCAGAATCTTGAAAAGCCTTGAACTTTGAGATGGTTCAGACTTTCAAGTTCTGTGCTCTAATGTTTAATACGTAAAGTTTATACCCTTTAGAAGTCAAAATACGCACTTGAAATGCCAACCTAAGTGAAGTGTGGAACAAGTTTCTCTCAATATATAACATTTTAGAAATGCTTTTGGCCTACATGACTATACAAATGTAAGAGGCAATCCAAAGGGAGAAACATGGGCAACTCTTCATGTGTGATGATCTTCATCCAAAGGAGATCAGTAGATGAAAACCTCAAACATTTTAGAGCTGAGACACTGAAATTTGGAATAAGCAATTTAAATGTGATATGCTGCAGAACAGAGATTAAACCGTTAATGATGAAGCTATGGAAACATCTCCATACGTATTTCCACTACATTTGTCCTGCCCATATGCAGTAAATGTAGCATGATTACAAATTACTTTTGTAATTTTGATAAATTTAAAATATAGAATATGACAATGTTTATTAAATATGGTTTTAAAACACTTTATGTATTTGCATATTAAGGTTTAAAACTTGATCTAACTTTCAAAATAATTACCAAAAGTCTGAAGACTGATTACTTTAACTGGACAACTTGTAATCATGTTCTTGACTTACGGAATAAAAAAAGTTCAAAAGAAAAAGACAGATTGAGTTCTTATGTGGAAAAATAAACACATGACCATGTTTCCACTGTGCTACCATAAAAGCTAATTATATCACTGGACTAGAAAGCCAAGAGATTTGAGTGTACATCTGCCTCTGCTAACCTTTCTGTACACATGACCTGTGGGTTAGTCTTTCCATATTTGTGAAATATTTTTTTTCTTCCTACCTTGCTTTAATCACTTACCTTGTAGAGCCTTCCCAGGCAAGGACTGTCATTTAGTGTATTAGCATTTAACTCGGATGTGCTGTGATCTCTGGGAGTGACCTGGACCTTACCTAGAGCTATCAGAAATCCAAACAGGTCCTTGCTGTGGCTTCCTGAAGTGTGAAAGAAATGTTTCATGTTCGTAATTGAATGTCTGTTTGCACTGTAAGATCAGTCTCAGTCCCACAAATGAGTTTAAGTACAAGAATGGTCCAATTATACTCCATAGGTTTTTCAAATGAAGGATAAGATACTTACAGGCTTGCTTGTGTGCTGAGAAGTTGCAGATCTCAGAAGGAAAATGGTGATAAATCTCATAGAGAATTATATTGTGATAGAACATATAGAAACAAATGTGACTTTTCCCACCTGAAAGGGTTAACAAACAGATGTTTATGGAACTTGAAAATGAGTACATAAAAGTAAGATTCTGTTCCTTCCTCAGAATGAGCTCACTGTACCTTAGTTTCTTCCTTTTTGTGGTAGTGGTTTTGCTGTAATCACGCAGTACATACATTGGCTTTTCTAAGTGAAGTTGTTCCACTTTGGTTTGATAGAACTGGAATAGATATAATACCCATACTTGTATATGTATACTTCTGTATATATGATTCCCAATAGTATACAATATATATAATTCCCGTACTTAATAAAATAAAGCTTTCTCACACAATCAGTTCTCCTTCATGGTTGTTAAGCCTTTCTGCGGGGGTTGCTTTGGCTGTTTTATACTCAGTCCTGTGGCAAAATATATACCAGCTTAGATCTGCATTCTTTCCAAGGGGATTTAAGTCTCAGGCTCATCTCATCCCATTCTAAAGTATTCTTCTCTAAAGACCGTCACATGCTGCTGTTTCTTCACCTTGAACCTTTGTAATGTGTGTTTTTCTTTCCATGTCCTCACCCAGCTCAGCTCTTTTTATGTTTTTTGAAGAAATTTCTTTTCATATGGTACCTACTTGTTACTTGCATGATGCTTCTTGCTCTGACTGCAAGAACCAAATCTCAGTTGCCATGTCAAGAGGATTCAGTACATTCCCTTGTTTCTATCCTTTGTTTTCCTGTGTTCAGAGTCTCCTGCTCTGCATGTATACTGGTCAGGGATGTACTGTATCATGCGTAGGGTGTATCAGGGGTTGATCCCTTAAGTGTTCTCTGAATAACACTAGAACAATCTTCTTTAAACAGAGAAAAAGAAGCTTTCTTTAAGTACAGTGGACACTGTTCAATAGTAAGCCTCCACATTGTAGAAAACTTGGGTTCAATTTCTGTGTTTACTTGAGGAAATACAAATCTACATATTTTTTGAAGAGTTGAAGTATATATAAAAAAATAATCCTTTGTGTGGGTAGGGTATTCTTACTACTTCTGATTGAAAGTTGCCCTCTCAAGGAAAAAAAAAAACTTACCAGGCACTGAGGTATCAGAAGAGAAAGGAAAAGAAAGCTTAACCATTTACCCTGGAGGTTAGGAAATGTATTTGTGAAATCCAGAAGATTTTTCCTTTTAAGAACAGCATGTTTCTGTTATAAGATTTGCTGGTGCCAAGATGGTTAATCAAAGTGTCTGTGGAAACAAGATGGAAAACAGACTGCCATTATAGCACTAAAATATAGAATTAAAGTAGTACGGATGGCACCCGCTATGAAAAAAAACACCTTAGTCCAGAAGTGCTTGCAGGTTTATTATTCTTAAGGCACAACTTCAGTAAAAGTATATTTGGTTCACTGTGTAGGAAGCTGTTTAGATGATAGCCCATGGCACTACAGTTGTAGCTTTTATTCTTTGAGCATTCAATTATTTAAGTAAAAGTACTTTGCTGTTTAACAAAACATATTGTTGTCTAGTACACAGAAATATGTAATTTAACTCATCTTGTTATCTAACAGTGCTATACTTTTATCAACTCAATAAGCTCTTTTATTTTCCTCCTGGTTGCACTGTGATTACATTCTTTTATCAGATAGTCATTTAAAAGAACTGAAATGAATGTAGGTAATATTTTGAGTTTAAACTAAGTATCAATTGCATTTTAATAACTTGTATAACAATGCTTCTTATTTTTAATAAAAGTAATGTTCTGAAAATAATAAGGTATCTTAACACCTGCATGGAAGAGAATAGCTGATTTTTTTTCCTCCCACCTGTGTTGATGCAACTTAACTGCTTGGAAATCTGACACAGTAAATTAACAAAATAAAACTACACACATTGCATATTGTGCTATGACTAAGGGTAAACAATATTTGGTGCTAATTTATATGCTAAGGCATGATCCTGCAAACATTTATGTATGTGACAAAGTTTACAATGTGCATGAATTTAGTTAAATCCATAAGTGTTTGCTTAATCAGGGCAAAGTAAAGAGCAACTGGATTCTAAAGGAATAACACTTAATACGTAGGAACAGCTAGAATAGCTGCAAATTATTTAAAATATATAGCATGTTTCCTCTTAGTCTCATTTGAGAGTAAAAATGAGGGAGCATCATATTTAATCCTGTTTTAATGTTGTTTCCGTTATTATGAGTAACTTATAACAAACCAATGTTGTTTCTTTGCCGTTTTCCCTGGAAAAGAATCAGTGGGACAGTGGTAGTGATCTGGGAAAGCAACTGTATGACAGTGGGGGGGGGGGGAAATGTGTTCTTCTGGCAAGTGCTGCTTTAAGAAAAAATTATATAGCTACAGGGTGACAAATTTAGCACACACCAGAAATCAGTCTCAGATCCTTTCTAGATCTACCAGAACACTCATTGCAGAAAGCTTTTCAGAAGTATCAAACTGTAATGTTTGTGCAATAGTATTTTCCTACTCTTTATTACAAAAACCCCCAAAATGTTAAATTCAATTAATAGAACTGAACAAAGTGAGACACCCCCAAAATATGCTTCTACCTACAATTTTCCTTTTTATATTTGGACTGTCCTTATCAAGTATCAGAGTGTCTTCTTAGAGCCACATGCATTGTATATGACTGAATAATGAAGAGTAGATGTTATCTTTAAATGACCTTAACCGTAAATCACTATACTGCCAATATTACTTGTGGTTGTCATGATACATGTTTACAGCTGCCAGCTATCCCCCAGTGACTCAGTTTAAATGTTAAATGCATGGAGGAGGAATTTGAGAAGTGCTTACTGAAAACTTAATTAACCCCCTAATGCATTTAAGGTGAACTCCTTGTTCCTTAACTGTTTGGACTGCTGCTATAATGCATATTCAAGGGGAGGTTTCAGTGTCCAGTTTAGGAAACACTTACTTAAATCTTTCAAAGATCCCACTAGTGGATATGATTTAGCTGGCTGTGAAGATTTTGAAGGATGTGAAGTTTTTGATTCCATCTTACTGCACGTTTTCCCTTGCCCCTTAGGCAAAGTTGAAAGAGCCTGTCCATAGCTTGCTTCTAGAGCATTTTAGTAATTAGATGCTGGTTTGGGATTTCAGAAAGATCCTCAGCAAGTGAGTCTAGAATTTTATACACTTGCTTCTCCAGTTTCTGGAATACAGTTGTCCTTATCTTTTGGGTTTCCACTGCCTGAGAAAAACTGGTCCGTGATATCCTAGGTCTGTCATGCCATAAGATACTTATGACTTGAGACTGAGCTCTCAAAGTAAGAAAGCTATGGTAGCTCTGTTACCTTTTTCAGCTGCTGTGAGAGTGATCTTAAGAGACATGCCTAAATTAGTATGGTAAAGCAAAATAAAGAGGTTATTTTTTAAAATTCCATTAAAACAGACTCATAAAGAGGTAAGTCAATCTATTTTATTATACAACTCTCCTGAATTTGTTTTGACACGACTGTTGGACCTGATCTGTAAACTGTTTCAACCAATGGGGAGAGATAACAATAAACATCAGCTTAAAGAAGAAGAAAGACTAAGTTTAATCTTATCAAGCTATGCAGTTTCTGATAGTGTTTGTCTGTCCCTGCCCATGACAGGGGGGGTTAGAACTTGATGATCTTTCAAGTCCCTTCCAACCCAAACTATTGTATGATTCTCTGGTAGTGTTTGATAGCAGATGCTGAGGCAACTTTTTTCTTCTTCCCTAGTTTCTCAGTGAACTCCGATTCAGGATTTTCTGAACTAGAATGGATTAATTGGTGCCGTGTCTATAATGATTGTTGATGTTGTCTTTATGCTTGTTCCTCCCCTCATCCCTCCTGCCCTTCTGCATCTGTGAATCTGTCCTGACACCTTTTTAGCCTGGTAAACTTAGCTTACCTCTGCCTGCACAAGAAGTTGCCAGCTTTTGACCGTTCTGTATGCTGCTTGCTAGTTTCATGTGATGGCATGGTGTTAGATTTAGGAAAACAAGAAACATCCTCCTATATTCAACTTCTGTTAGGTTTATAATTTTGTAAACTTCTGTCATATCTTGATTATTTAATGGCTAGGGAATTGTGTTAATTGAACTGGTCTTAAAAAAAAAAAAAGTTACATGTTCTTATCATTGGTCTTGTCTCCATAGACATACTGGATCTATTTTTGCATTGGGAAACCAGAACTGTACAACAATATTAAAAAAATTAAATCTGGGTTTTAGCTGATGCTCTTGATATTTTTTAATTGAAATATTAGAATTTAGCTTATAAGGGTTAAGGAAGGAGTGGTACTGTCTCCAGTTCTGTTGTTTCACCTCGCTACGGAAAGCATATAAATAAATCAACAGCTGTAGAAAACTGCTAAAAAACACTGATAGTGTTTGACTGTTACTAAGATCTATAAATGCAAAAGATTTGAAGGATAACAAAACCGATACATCACAGCTCTCAAATATGGAAAATAATCTAGTCAATAAAGACAAAAGTAAAATGTTCCTGCATCAGCCTGAGGTCTGAATCTGTGGGGGTTCTTTTCTTCAAGTGGCAATATCTTTTTTTCTACTTCATTTGCTTAAAAAAAAATCTTTAAGAACTAATTTAAATTTGCTTCTCTTCAGTCACAGACAGCCTTAGATGTTGTATCACAAACCAGGTATGTTTTTAAAAGAACCATTAAAAGCAGTAGTTGTGCAATTACCAGCTGCCCTCTGCTATCCTTCTGCCTGGACAGTATCACTTAGTTAAGGATGAACTGTGGTTTGGGCTTTTTTTTTTTTTTTTAAAGAAGTGGTTTTGTGTGTGGCTTTTTAAACTCTTCTTATAGTAGGCTTTGAGCGGAACGAAATAAACTTGTCATGCCACAGTGATTGCAGGTTGAATAATCCCTATCAGGAGACAGAGGAAGAGTTGTGGTGATTTTCTGGTGACAGACTCTCCCCACCATCTCAGTAGGCAGTTGTGTTCTGTTTATGGCCACTTAATTCTGTAGTGGTATAAATGTAAGGAAAAACTCTCTATGCAGCCAAACTGACTAAAGCCTGTAGGGGATAATTTCAACCTCTTACTACCTCAATTGCAACCATGACTTTGCAAACCTTCTTTAGGACCAAACCATACCCTCTTCTTTCACAGGCCTTGTTAATATTTACAAAATAAGTGAAGCTGTGGCAAACCAGTTTAGTAATTTTGGAATATGAGCACTGGTATTGCTGTTTTCACACAAGGGTAGCGGAATTTGTATGGTGTTTATGCTGTTGATTTAAAAAGTATGAGTGAGTCTGGTTACTTAGAGCTACATGGTACTTCAGTAGGAATTAAGTAGGAATCCTCTATATAAAAGTTAAGTAAATAACTAGTCTCTTCTCAGCTGTTATTTATAGCATTGCTGCAGGTCAGGACATCTGAAAATTGAGCTTCCCAAGGTGAACACTGCTGTATTCTTATTTATTATATTTTTGTGTATCTATTTCAGGCCTTCTCTGTTAATAAAATGTGTGAATGACCATGTACTGTGACTTACTGTGAAAGATAAGAGAGCTTCAACAGTGAATCCTAGAAATCAAAGGCTAAAATCTTGTAAGCATGAAATACAAGTTTTGTACCACAGCAACACAGTAGACAATTTTCATTAGTCCTTCCTTATTCCTGCTGCCAATGCTTACCTTTAAACTTATGGTGAAACACTGAAGATGGTAACTTGAGTATCTTCTGTCACTCCCATTTTAGATTTCTGGTATTTTTAACCTTTCAGTGCAAGAGAGAACAACTGCTGGCCATTTGGGATGGCAGAGGCTGAATTATCAGAGCAATAGGTTATCAAGGCAACCAATACCACAATTTTAATAATTATCCCATTGCTCATTAGTTATCTTGGTCAGATGACCTCTCCATTTTAGGGCAACCAGTGGTATCAAATAATTTTGTCAGTCTAATTTAGGAGATCCTAAGATTTACCTAGGGGTGTGTTTTTTTTTTTTTTTTTTAGCACAGCACACAGTTGTACCAACACATTATGGTATTTAGCTATCTAATAGCTAATTTTTAACTTTTCTTGTGTATTTAGTTAAGTTTGTGGTTAGGCACAAAAAATTGTTAAAAACAAACAGCACATTAAAAAATGAACTTGTTATACCTCCCAGTATTTCACAAACCAACACTTTTGTGACTCCATTTTGAATATATGTATGTATATTTTGCAAGCTTTTTTTTTGTTACTAATAGCTTACTGAGTGGGCCATCGAATAAAGAAGTAACAGCAGATTTTTGTCAAAGACAAAAAGGTGACCACAAAATATTAATATATAACACAAATAGGATTAGTTGTATCTCTAGTTTTAACTAAGGAACACAAAACATCTATGAAATACAATAGTGCCAATATACATCCTCCAAGAATGTTAAAAAGCATTGGAAACATAAATGTATCCTAAATATTTTGGTTTTTATTTGCAGTCAAAGCATTGCTTCATTTTGCTTCCATGTAGTCATTAAGCATTCATCTGTTTTGCTAAAAAACAATACTTTTAAATAAACTGGTCAAAATATATCAAATATAGAAAGCCATTTTGGAAAGGGAAAAAGAACATGAAAATTAATTGACAGATTTAGTTGCTGTGTGCCAAATTTTAAAAGTTATTTTAAACCCTATCTGATACCTGGAGATATATCTTTAAATACCTTTTAAAAAATTTGGCAGCTGTTCAGCATTCTTGGTATGGGAACAGCTTGGAAGATGAGCAACTCCTGACGCCTTGTAATAGCGCAGTGTATAATGTACACAATTTGAAACATGCTGAAGTGTTGTCTGAAAACTCTGATTTCTCCTTTGGAAGAGAATCCTGTAGCTTATGAAACAGGTCAATAGCCAGGGTGTTGGTTTTTTTTTTTGTTTGTTTGTTTTTGTTTGTTTTTCCCTTTTCAGGGCTGTTAGCAATGATATAAGGTATTTTAAGACTAAAAAGGAACCCTGAGTTCCAGACCTGGCTCATGTTATAGTTGTGTGAACCAGGAGGCTGTAGAGCTCCTCACTCTTGTTCTGTGTGGTGCCAGATTTGTAACCTGTTCCATGAGTTAAATGGAGGACACGCTGCTGTTTCTCTGTGCTCTGGCCTAGTGGCAAAACCACTCCCCTGTGGGATGGGATGCTTCATCTTCCTCATAAGAGGATAGGCAGCCTGAACCCATGCTTTAACTACTGCTGCTCTGCATGAAAGGAGACTGGAGTCTGCTTTTAGTGAGCTTTTGTAAATCACTATTACTGTGGACAAGTAAGAAGGTGTCTTAATTTCAGGCCCATGCAAAGTTGCTGTGTTTGGAAACCATGCTGACCTGTTTGGAAGGGGACAGCCCTGAGCTGCAGCAGGGCCATGCCCTGCTCAGAGAGGGTTATTCAGCATGATCTTGGTGTATTTTGTAGTTTGTGTTACGTTGCCTCAATAGACTTGTTCTTTTTTATTTTGTTCACAGTATTGCAGAGTCCTTTAGGCTGGAAGGAACCCTCTGCTCAAGCAGGGGCAGTTTAGAGTCGGTTGCCCAGGACTGTCCAGTCACGTTTTGAATATCTTCACTGACAGAAACTCTATAAGCTCTCTGGGCAACTTGTCTCAGTGTTGGACCACCACCACAGTAAAGCCTGTTTTCTTGTGAATTTCATGGTTTCAATGGTGGGGTTTTTTTTTTCATATCTTGTAAGTTTTACTTTCTGCCTTTTGCTGTTGAGAAGAGCCTGGTGCTGCTTCTTTACTTCCTTGCATCAGGTATTTATACTCATTGATAAGATTGTCCTGAGTCTTCTCTTCTCCAGGCTGAACAGTCCCACCTCTCAGCCTTTCTTCATGTGAATGATGCTTCAGTCCCTTAATCCTATTTGTTAATTGAAGCCCAAAAGATATCACAAATATTCCATGATGGATGGAGCACCAAACTAAAAATGTTTCGTTTTTAGCAAATGCAGTGCCCAGTGACTCTAGTTAATGGATACACAGGTGAACTAGATAATACTGAAATGAGCTGGATCTACTAGTGGAAGCAGGAAATCTAAGCTGCTATATCTAGTTATAATCAAAAGCCCAGCTTTCCCATTTTCAAGAGTAAGATGAACATGCTTGCTGTTAGATCTTGGAATAAGTTATCTACAGCTGCCAAAGATCAGCCATTCACAGAGGTAAAATGACATGGCATTTTGTGTCCTGCTAATGACATCAGTGATGAGCATTCCATAGGGATTGCCTAACGCAAGCAAGAGATTTTCTCCAGTTGGCTGACTTTCCACTCCACTGCTGACCATTAAAGAGAAGAAGAAAATAGCCCACAGTGCTGAAGATAATCTGTTTTTGATTACATATGGAGCTCAGGGGGAAAGGCACAAAACAAACCCTTTCCCAGGAAAAAAAATTCCAAACAAACCTAAATAAAAAATAGTGATTTATCCAGGCGGAAAATGTGTATATATTTTGAACTAAAACTGCATAGCCAGATTGAATTCAAGAATTAGTTTGCAGTAAGAAAAGGAAAAGTTTTGGAATGTCAAAATAATTCCGTTGTATCATTCTGAACTGTAACATTTTCTGTTTTCTTAAGCTAGTGGCTAGGGAACTGATCTGTAATCATTTGCTAATTCATAAGATGGACTTGAACTCAGGCATCTTATGCTTCTCAAAAGTAGCCGGGGGCCTTCTGAGATGGACCTCTCTCTGATCCATCAGCTGAAACCCTTCTATCTAGATCAATCCTAACTATTCAAAAAAGAATAAAAGAGACTCAATAGCCTGTCACATTCTGTGTATGTGAAAAGAGAACGGGGGGGAACAAACCCAAAATGCTTCTATTCTGGGTCAATTGGTCTGAATTGGTTTCTTTGATTTTTTTCAAGTCAGTAGCTAAATTGAAAAATCAATTATTTACATGTCTCTAACTACATGCTTCTCTTTTGCCAGCCAATTGTTGGATATGGGCATTTTAACAACTTTCCTTCTTGCCCAGGATACCCAACCTCCCATCCCTCACCCTGCTTTTATGTAGCAGGCAGCGTGATAGTTTACTGGAGAGTGTTATCACTCCTTGTGGAAAACCTGCAGTCCTGGTGTGATCTCATTTCATTACTGAAAGGGCAGAAAAGTCAGAAGTCAGTCCTTTGAGATCTTTTTCTTTTTTCTTTTTTTTTGCACAGGATCACTCAGTATTTGTAAACAGTTTATTTACAGAGCTATATGAAAATTGGTGAAGCAATGTCTAGGCAAGATTATCAGAGGGGTTTGGCTAGAATGAAAGACTCAGGTTGTATGCGTGTTATTCCATTGAAATGACAGTCTTAACTATGTGTGTGTTAAAGCAGAAACACATATGAAAAAAAGGAAATATTTTAAGTAGTATTCCTTAAGAATCCCAGTCTTGAAGACAGATACTCACTTGCCTTGAACACCTCTACTGCTGGTGTCCTCATGATTTACAAGAGGAAGCTTGGTGCAACGCTTAGGTTGTTGTATCACATGTGCTTGTCAAGGCATCTGGGCTAGATGACCTGAGAAATCACCTCTAACCTAAAGTACTGGAATTGTATAGTCTAAATAACCAGTGAAGATTTTTTAATACAGATTTTTCTCAGTCTTTAATTAGCACCATCTCCATTTGACACCATAAAAGCAGATACTGGTTGAGTGTCATCCCATATTCTTAATAAATTCTTTCTAGTGTACAAAGATCAAATATACAAGATTATTCAAACGTTTCTTTGCTGTTCTCTGCTTAATAAAGCAAGTGAAAGAAAGTGAATAGCAATCGTGCATCTAAGACAGCGCTATTCATAAAGCATATTACTTCTTTAGACTCCCCAAATTCTAATTAGAACTTTACAAAGCAATAACAAAGATAGCAACTGGATTCTAAACTAATAATTCTAAGCTCAGTGCAAACCGGAAAGCCCCAGTGCCAGTAAAGTAATACAAGACACCTGTTTTATATGGTACACATTAAAAGCAAGCCCCAAGGACAATAACTTTTAATATAATCATTATTAAATGTTTATTAGCCAAAGCTCAAAATATCAAGAAATGTATTGTAGTAGAGAAACAATGATCTCGCAGACACACAAAATATTTCTGTTTTGATGATTAAAACTTTGGTTGCCAATAATCTTCTGGCCCAAGGTAGCAAGTGTTATTACCGTACTTAGAAAGTAATGAAAGCATATTTCTTATCATTCAATTTTCCTATTTATAATTTAAAGTGCACTCCTGTTCATCTATCTGTTTGAAATTAAATTCTTAAATTAAATACTTTATAGCTTTTTCATTCTCCTGGAGATAGCAAAATTACTAATACAAAGAAAGACTATTCAAAAAATCCCGAGAGGGATTCAAGCACAGCAGTTCTGGAGAAGTTCATTAATATTTTGAAGATACACAATTGTACCTTGAGTCCAGTTATTTTTTCTATCTTGGTTTTTGCACCAAACAAAACAGAACTAGGTTTAAATTCAGACCAAAACTTTAAACTTCTTATTCTGGTTTTGCTAGGAATGACTACCCAGCATTAAATGGAGCTATATTCTTGCATGCTGCTTCTTCAGGGCCACTCTATTACGTAGCAGTATGTATATCCTGGGACAGGGAATTTAATTTGCATCTCCCGTATCTTAAAAGAAGGGTAAAGCAATAAAGTAAATAAAATGAAAATAAATAGACTTCGCCCGGTAAGGAAGGAAGGTGGGAACTAGCCTTTTTTTGTGATTAGTGCCTCTTTTTGATTGCTGCTGGTGTTTAATTGCTAACACCTAATACGGAGGTGGATCTGATTTAGGCAGAGGGTTTTAAGGAAGAAGTGTTTGAAGTGGTGGTAAACTGAAAATATGTAGGGCTGATTTTTCTGATCTTCCCTGGTAGTAGGGAAACAGCAATAAGAGCTGGAGCTCTTTCTGTTATAACGGTGTGTGCAACTGCTGTAGACTCCTTAGCTTTGGCTATAGCTCAATCTACAGATGATGTTTGTGCTCCTGGAGGCAAAAGAAGTCCTGCTGGAATTAGGTGTCCTGGGGAATGAAGGGGGCTCTCTTAATGTTGAGAACAGAAGCTACAAAGCAGTAGTTGTAAGATTAGGTTCAGAGTAGCTTTGAGTTGAGTGATTGCTGTTGATTCAGATTAAACAAAAGCAAACCCCACTGAATAGCAATAGAATTTTTTTTTAATACAGAACTTTGATAAATCAGTAGAATTAATTATTGAAATCAGCCAGTTCCTTAAATAAAACTTTGGCGTTACTGTAAATCAATTAAGGTGAAAAATGGTTAGAGAAGAACTTTCATAACTGAACAAATGAAAGCGTGATCTTGGAATTAATCAGAGCATATGAGAGGAAGAAAAAGGAGACAATTAATGTTGAGAGAGAAAATGAGCATTGCTCTAAATAAGTGGATTCATATATGGCAAAGAAAATGAAAAAAATAATAGACCAAGTACAGTAGTGTTGAAATGCTCAGCCATGTTATAGTGAGGTTTTGAGAGCAGTTTTCCAATGAGGATGCTGTACTGCCTAAGGCAAAAAATCTGGGAACTATCTGCTACAGCCGTTAAACTTGAAAATATACATCTGTACAGAGGATAAAAAAGACAGAAAGCACCAAGAGAAACTGAACCCATGTTTTCCATATCTTCTGTGGGTTTTGTAATAATTTGGAAAGGCTGGAGTTCTGGCATTCTCATCTACAGTCTGTTTCTTTTACATCTATGTTGTCACTATACTTTCCCAGAACTTAATGTTAGCAGAGTGCATGGAAAGTCCCTACTAGGTTGAAATTCCACCTAACTGTAACTTGCTTCTGATCATTCAGGGCAGAACTGACTATTGAACTAATAATTTTCTTAAAGAAACAGAGCATCCTGTGAGGGACTGAGAGCCTTTCACCTCCCATTAACATAAATAAAAGCTGGCAACACCTTGCTCTTTTGAGATCTTTGTATTTAAAGTGTGGACACCTTGAATGTTTTGGTTAGGAATGGACTATGCCTTTTTCAAGAACCAAGTGTTTTTTAAACCTTAGTGTGGGATACTTTTACGTTCATTATAATTTTCATGGGGTTTCTCTAATTTCTGATTTCAGCAAACAACTGCGTGCACTTGTGATGTGTCTGGTCTAACAAGAAGCATATGGAAAAATATTTTAAAGATTATTAACATCTTCTTCCTTATTCGAATTAATCTACTCTTAAGGTTTGCTAAAAGGGGAATTTGTCTCTAATCCAACAGGTAAGTTGTTTTTTTTAAATGACATGTCTACTTCTGTGAGTGTACAATTCTCATTATGAAGTTTTTTTTCGCTTCAGTCATTTTCAGAATATGTATATCCATATTACAATGAAATGAAGAGAGAGGTTTATTTCAAAACTGCCAAGAAACAGTTATTTGAATGAGGGTGGGTAATTTCCGTTTTATACATCATCAGTGGTGACAAAGATTGTGTTAGATAAGTCTTGCATTGCAGCTGTGTGACCGTTTTGGTTTATGTCTTCAAAGTGCTCATTGAACTCACAGGTCTTGCGGGGAGCTGTTGGAATTTAGGATGATACAGAAAATGGAATAGAATTTGTTTCAGCTGTGTTGGCTCACAGTTTTATAGTAGTAAAAGAATCAATTAAACCTGTATTTTTGCCAGTTTGGTGAGATAACAGCACAGATTTGTGAGGTAAGAAGGTACTGTTTCTAGATTTAATAAGGTAGAATTATACCTTGATGAATGGATGTTTGAGAAATTATAGGAGTGTACTGGTTTAATTTGAACAAAAAATGGAATTTGGAACTAATTTTAAGAGTGGGATAATGCTATCTTTTCATTTCCACAAATATGATTTAAAAGTGTAATATCTTTAAACCATGGTTTCATGAGTCTGTGGTTGATTATAGATTTTAGTAGCTGAAGTAAGGCAGTATGTCTTCCTGAAGCATTCATGCAGCGGTGCTGCATTATACAGAACTGCTAAAATTCTATTAGTAGAAAATATCACCTGATGCTGTTTCTTGTTCAGTGTAATTTTGAAATGCGCAAGCATCTCAAAATAAATTTTAATTAATGTTTGAGGTAAGTGTGGGAAGTAAGAAGTTCTGATTTCTGAAGCAAGTAAAGACTTAAAATTGCCAGGGGGAATGCAGTAGATGCCAAACAACTGTCAACCTACCCCCAGGTCACGTATAGCATGTGAAATACAAAGCTCCTGTGGAGTCCTTCAGTATTACTCAAGACTCCTCTAGAAGTACTAATTTTGAGTCTGATAGCATAGTCCGTAGGGACATCCAGTTCATGCCTACTTGTCCTCTCTGCTGAGCTGGAAGCGATGGGCTCGTCCTGTTGAGGGTAGTTCTTGTAATGTGGGTGCATGTCCACTCTGGAACGGGCAGAGACCAGGCGGTTCTGAACTAAGTCTCTCAAGAGCTGTGAGTGATAATGATCTTCATGCTATAAGGAGGCACTACTCAATTAAGCAACCCTCATGACTTCACAAAATTGTGAGAGACCCTGCATCTTGAAGAAATTGAAGGTTTTAACATGCACAAATTGGTAGAGCAAAATGAAAAGTTTTAAAATTTCTTAAGGGCTTTCATAAGCAAATGACCTTCACTTTAAAATAAGTTTAACTATTTAGCACAAGAGCCAGCACAGACATAGGTATCTGAATCATGTTCTATGTGAAATTGGGGAAAAATCGTGAGCCTAACTACTAGTTACTAGTACTCTCTGATGGCCTCCTTGTTTCAGTTTCTTGCTCTTTGGGTGTCTGTGGCTTCTCCACTGGGCATGCTTCATTTCTTTGAGGTCTGGGATGTAAGTGGTTTTTTTTTATCCCAGTATCTCCTAGGGCCTGTAACTGGTTGGTGCACTGGGAAAATGCTTACAAAAAAACCAATGGGTTTGGATACTTACAGAGTGGAGTGAAGTTCTTTGGCTTTTCTTTCCAAGTGCATCTAGAAAAAGCAGAGGTTGGAGACAGGCAGTGATAGCTCCATCTAATCTTTTAACAACCAGGCAGCTATCTCCAGAAATACCTTTCTGCTGTGCCTGCCTCTGGGTGAGTTACAGCTTGCAAACATTTGGGTATGTGTTTTACCTCCCCTCTTGCAACAGTTCTGCCATACAGCAAATCAAAAGTCATTTGGTCAGGGAAAGGAAAAATCTAGATAATTAGTCATTAAAATAGTGTCTAAATATCTCTGTGAAGTGCATTAAAGCGTGGGTTTTTTAAAAAGTTTTTGGTAATTCATGGAAAGTGTAGACATGAATTTTAGGAAATAATTTACTTCCTGTGGACACTCCTGTATTTTGAAGTAAATGGTGCTCTGTGTTCAGGAAACACTTCCATCTGCATGTTACGATGCTCCTATTTATGGAAGCAGCTTTCATTCACTTGCACATTGGTTACTTAGTGTCTTCATTACTGCGCCATGGTAATCCTCTGACTTCAGGTGGTAGCAGTTAAGGGAGCCTTTGCATTTCCTACTACTTTGTTTCAAGTCCTTTTCTTGTTACTCTAAATGCACTAGTCCTGGAGAATAGTATTTGAAGAGAAAAGTAGATTTGGATCTCTATTGGAGATAAGTGTTTCCATCTTGCCGCTGATAGTGTAGGGAAGGGGCCAAGAAACTAAAGAAACGTGGGAGGGGAAAAAAAAACCTAAAAAGATAAAGGATAGCTAGTGCTGCAAAACAGGGAGCTGAAGTGTGATTATGGAGTGTGGCTGAAGGCAGAAGTTCCTATCATATAAAATAAAGCAAGAATAAGCTATATAAATATAGTATGTCTCCAAGAAGACTGTTATGGGGTTACGTTAATGAAATTTTTAGAATTCTGAAGCAGACACAGCTTGGGAGTGCCTGACGGACTTGTTTGGGTTTTGGAGATAGAGATTTTGCTGCAATGTTTTTTAGAACAAAATTACTTTGGCCCCCAGTTAAATCAAACTGATCTAGTTCTGGCTAAGTCTTTATTGGAAATACAGCATCAACGCTTTTTTATTAGTCATCTCTGTTTTACACAGAAATATGCTTTGATAGGGAAAGGGTTACACTAAGTCCAACTTCAAATGCCTGTATAGAAATGTTTGTTAGTAAGGGTACAGTGTAATTTATCATATAAAATTTGAAGTTAACAACTGAAATCACTTTATTAATAATTCTAGTGTTGCTAGTAATGGCTCATGGGTTCTTAAATAAGTTAATAGATCATAGAATTATAGAATCATTGGATTTGAAAGGGACCTTAAAGGTCATTGAGTTCCAACCCCCCTCCCATGGGCAGGGACACCTCCCCCTAGACCAGGTTGTTCAAAGCCACATCCAGTTCCAGGGATGGAGCATCCACAACTTCTCTGGGCAACCTGTTCCAGTGTCTCACCACTCTCAGGGTAAAGAATTTCTTCGTAATACTTGATCCGAATCTTCCCTCTTTCAGTTTGAAACCATTACCCCTTGTCCTATCGCTCCACTGCCTGATCAAGAGTACCTCCCCATTTCTCCTGTAGGCCTCCTTTATGTACTGGAAGGCACTTTGTGGCTCTTCACTGGACCTGTTCCAGCTAGTCCTCATCCTTCCTGGCCTGAAAGAATCAGATAGCATTGAAAGTTGTAAAGAATCTGGGATGACTTGTTGGAAATTTGGACAAAAATTTTATCTTCAGGCAAGGGACCGTGCAAGCTGCAGTAGCCAAGAGTAAAGGATGACACTGGAAGCGTGATGGGTTTTTTTGGTGGTTTGTTTTAGTTTTTATTGTGGTTTTTTTTTTCTTTTTGCAAAGAGGCATTTCCTTAAGAAGTAATACGGTCCTTGTGTCATATTTATTTAGAGATGAAGCATAGATTTTTGCAGTCCTGTACCATGTCCTCTGCTATTCAATACAAAATGAGAAGTTGTCTCTGTTGTTAGTGGCTGGTTAAGGAAACTTGCTGTCCTGTATCCCCCTGAGCTGCTTGAGAACCCTGCTGAGGTTTGAGACCTCTTAGCATAGATAGCTCAGCTTGACCTTGTGCCTCTGCATTTCCGGTTTAGTCATCAAATTTTCTATTTTCCTAGAATTGTGAGGTCCTGCCTGTCCTTTCTGATGCTGTTGGTATATACTCTCCATTTCCTCTTTATTGTCTCAAGAGGGAGTTTATGATCATTAAGATCCAGTCTTATAACTTGATGTTCAGACAGTCCGACAGCCCACTTATCCACATGCAGCCAGACACGTATTATTATACAATTCATTCTTCTATTTTCTAATTTTCATCATTGCACATCCACTTACTGTGGAGTCTGCTTGAAATTTGCCAAATGCCAAAGACTTCAACGGTCTCTGGCTAAAAGAAACAACAGAATGCTGGCTCTCTATTCATCATTGCTCTTTCAGTGCTTTTATGTTTACCTACATAAGCCTAATAGGACAGTAGGTTGTCTCCAGTGATATAATGCAGGTAGTCAACAGGCTGCTTACTGGTTGTCTTTTCACTTCTAAATGGTTCAGATTAGATCAGCATACCTTTAGATCTTGGCTACACCCCACGTATCTCTCAGACTGTGGTCAATGCTAGACTTTGTTCACAAATTATGGTGGGTTTTTTGTTGTAAAAGCTTGGAAGATTGTAAGCAGCTGTATTCTTTCTTATAAAACCAGATTGGATTTCAGATCATTCCAGGAGGTTTCCTGGTTCACCCAAGGTGAATAAATGCTATAAGTGGTGTCACCTGCCTCTGTCATCTAGGTCCTTGTTCAGTTCTTAAATTCTGAATTTTGGTAGACTTACAGATATGAAACATAATTGCAAGAAACCACTAGGCTTTTCTAAACCACTAGAGATAAAAGTCAAGGTTCTGATCTTAAAGAACAGTGCACATTTCATTATTGAAAATTATTTTGTGGCATTTCTTTTGTTTGCTCTTTATTTACATAGGTATTTTGTCATGGGTTTTGTTCTGTTTACTGGTGTTGATAACCTCTGATTTGATTTGTGATTGTGCATCTTATTGTTCATATTTCAGGGTTAACTGTACCATATTAGCTTCTTCACAAGGCACCTTGAATTTATTCATGTATACTGCTAATAATGCTGTTTTCTGGTAATTTCTAATTATTGTCGTAAATGGTAAAAAAAAGGAACCTTATCACCAGCAGTTTACATGACAACTCTTAACTGTTATTTAGCAATGTGAAACTTTTAGAAAAGATTTATTTTCTAGAAGTTCATCCTGAAAAGCTACATTTAGCCCAATTACATTGTGCTTGTATACTTTTTCCATGTTGCCTTCCTATATGTATGTTGTTTGCCTCTGGCAGAAACTTGAAATAGGGACATCTATGATGTGACATGTCCTGTGCTTGAAGAATATTTGATGCTTATTTGGAAAGTGTGTTGAGGGCACATTCCATTTACATTGTATTTACTTGCCTTGTGTATTGCTAAAAAACATTCATCTTTTTGCCTAGTTTTTTTCATAGTTGTTCACATTTTGGTTCTAATGAATGTCTGTATATTGTACCTTTAGGTTATTTACCTGTGGCATCTCTTTAATGAGATATGTAATAAAAGCATCATCAAATTATATTAGATATTCCCCAGCTCCCTTTACACTGATTCCCAAGCTGAGTAGAATCAGTCTTAGAATCATGGAATCACAGAATTGTCAGTTCATCATCTAGTCCAACTCCTCTGCTAAC
>JAOTQQ010000032.1:10842480-10863579 GCA_026546715.1 Gallinago undulata
CCCCCCCCCCCCCCCCCCCCCCCCCCCCCCCCCCACCCCAACAAGACACCTTTGATGATTCAACAAGAAATTTAAAACAAATTATGCATGAACTCTAGACCAGAAGCAGTTAAACATTTTCCTCCTTTTATCTGCTTGCCCTTTGCCGAGAGATCAGGTGAAGTTACAGGTTCCAGTAGTAAATCCATGACAGACAGAAATTCAAGAACCTTTTGTTTCAGTCACATGATAACTGTCATCTGATCTTCCATACAAATAAACTCAGTATTAGCAATGACACCCTGCCAGAAAAAAGCAACCACCTGAGCTCTGACTGATTCAGATGCGGAGGAGAATAGTTCAAAAAAGCAGATTATTTATAGACATGCTAACTTTTATTATTGCATTGCAATCTCTTTTGTAGAGTAGCAGGGTAAATAAGAGCTACAGTTTTTACTTTAAAGAAAATGATCATTTTTATTTGCTTTCTCTTCAGTGGATTTAGATGAGTTTATTTTTTCCTTAAAAAAAGAAGTACAGGGATTATAGAGAAGTAATTCTTATGTATCTGATAACGCTTCCATTTCCTACCAACCTCACTTCTTCTACAATAGGGTCAATAATCATCCTCTCTTACCAGTAACAGGAAAAGGTCAAAAGTGAAATAAGAAAATACCATCTTTCCTAAGGGAACAGATTCATAATGTGGAAAGGAGCCTGTAATTTGGCAGCTGTAGCTTTGGGAGGCTAAAGTTTAGTACAGGAAGAAATTGGAATGTCTCTTGGTTGGGGAAATAGTGGTCATCAGAGAATGCAGCTGACACGATTTCTCTGCGTGGAGCTGACATCGGGGTGCTTGGTGCTGTCACTGAAGGAAGGCAAGCAAAGGCTCCGTTTTATGCTATTGTCAGTTCTGCTTTTTTATCTCACATATCATGCTCAGAACTAATTGTGTTTACTGTGCTCCTGCAAAGCAGGTACTGAACACTGTATAATTAACTGGGAACTTCCAGTTCCTCCTTTTTCTTCCAAACAGCATATAGGAGATTTCTGTCTGTCTTTCTTCTCTAACCAGGTGTTGTGTTTGTGTGCACGTGCTTGTTGTTTTTTCTACTTTGTCCTTTTGCATCTCTGATACATCTTCAGTTAATGTCCATTGTAAATGACTGAATTACTATGCTTTTGAGTTTGGGGATGATGCAAGGTTGGTCCTTGCACGTATGCAACCACATTGTAATTTGAATTAAGATAATTACTTCAGATTTTGGCTCAAAACTGGTTCTTTTATTGCCATGATGCATTACCAACACATCTGTGTTGAATAATATAGTCATTAATTTGTTAGAAGTGAAGATGGGTAAAGAAGGAAGCAATAAGAAAAGAACAAGAGAAGGAATAAAGATAAATCCAGACTATACTTTAAAGTACAATCTTATGTGATAATTCCCTTCACACCCACAGGATAAGAAATGACATCTTCCGCTCTGCAGAATGACTGTCTGCAGTCTGACAATGCAATGGTAGCTCCTGCAATGCATGCTTGAACAAATCAGATCCAAAGTATGTAGTTTGCACTGATCCCTGGGAATGTGTATTGAAAGGTCTTTTAAAAAAAGAGATAGAATCAGTATAAGTCATCTCATGAGCTTAGTTCAGTCCTAGAATTTGTGTTTTGGAACTTTGTATAGTGAATAAGCATAGGTCCATAATGTAGAAAAAAATACAAATTTTCTCATCTAAAGTTGGTTTCTGATTCTTGATCTGGGTTGAACAACTGAAAATATGAAATATCTTGGATGTAATCAATGAAAGCTTAACTGGAGAAGCAGTGTCCACTTGCTGCAAAGTTTCTTGGCCATCAGGTCCATTGACCTTTTGTTCCTTAGTATAACTTCAGCCAGATGGGTCGTTGTTGTTACTAGATCAGAATTTGTCTTAATCTTATATGCCAAGGAAAGGGAATTGTCCTTATAGTGGCACCAAAAGCTTTTATTGTTTTTGTTTTTGCTTTAATTTCAACTGTCAGAAATCTTTCAAACTTTCCTTGGGGATTAGATGTTTAGATGCTTTTTAGAAGGTTTGGGCCTTTTTTACCATGCTTTTGTACAGCTTATTTTTAGTCTGTGCTCTGAAGTTAATTATTCAATGTTGTCCTTATTTTTAAAATTTATTTTTTAAATTATTATGCATAATTTAGTTATTGTTTGTCTGTTGGATATACCTGAAAGATGTAATCAGAATTAATATACATAATTATACATAATTGGAAAAGTACTTAGAAAAGGCTATTCAGGCTATAAGAGCTTAAGGTCTAAAGTGATTCAGAGAAGAAACAAGAAAAGAAACTAATGAGAAAACATACTGTTTCCTAGAAGGATAAATGGTCTGAATAGCGTTCTGTTGCTTTGACTGAGCTGCTGTAAGAGGCATAGTTATCCAGTGTCATCATGCCCAGAAAAATTAGCTGACTCTCTTCCACAGACCAACCATTTTACAACTGTTCTTAATCAGAGACAAAACGCTGCTAATTAGACCATGCTTCCTCTTACATTGCCGATTTTATTAATAATACAGCCAGCATAATACTCTATGTACTTACCTTTGTCTGGGTTTTTTATTTGTACATGCTGTCGTTTTCCCTGTACCTCTATTGAATTTTGTTTAGTACAACTTCATGTATTTGTAGGGTATCATCTGCTAGAAAATAGAGATTTCTTACAGGTAAGAAATAAAACTAGTTTGGTTTCTATTTTAATGAGTTGCCTAATTTGGCTTTTTGCTTGTACTTTGGCAATGACTGTTGAGAGCAAAAATGTTAATCTATGTCTGTGAATTTTTGAGGTGGGTTTTTTGTTATTTTTTTTTTTTATTTGTTTGGGTTTTTTGGAGTGGAAAGAAATGGAGAAATTGCATGTGTATAATCTAAGTAGTAGTGACTAACAAACTTGGTTTGCAGCTAAAGCATAATCTTTCTCCAGTGACAAATGAGAGTCCCCCAAATATTTAATTTGAGGAGGCATTCTGTTCTTTCAGCTAGTTTTACCAATCAGAAAAAAAATCCTTAAAATGCAAATAAGAAGATAGAAAATGGTGGATGTGGAGTTCTCCTTTTACGACTTCTGTAATTCATAATTGTCACCTGTAAGGATGCTTGAGACTTGTACTTTTGTGTTTTTTATACTCTGTAGACGTTTACTAACTAAACAGAACAGTAGTGATGGACTTTAGGACACAGAAGTTCTGAAATACGGCAGACTGAAAATAATTAAAATATTCACCCTTCATTTGTTCTTCATAATTTGTCTCGCCACACGATAATTAGGGGAGAGATTAAAAGCTTGCTTGTTCTCAGCCAATCTCCCTTTCATATTTGATCCTTACAGTGAAGTTGCGTGGCTGAATTTATGATACCAAATTCATTTCCATAGCAGCACAGATTTTTGATGTGGCATCACATAAGTAAAAAGATTTTGACTTCACTGTGGGGTTAAGCGGCTCTAAAGGAAAAAGGAAAGGAAAATAAAACCTCCTTATGGAGAAAAAACAACTGCAAAAGCAATGCATGTGATGGCTTGATCCAACAACTGTAAACCCTGGGAGTATTCTCATTTTAAGTCAGTGGGGCCGCTCAGTGGGGATTTCTTTCATATTAAGATCTAAACAGTAAGTCCCGCAATGTGTGAGCAAGTTTGTGAGTTTTTTTTTTCCTGCTGTCTTTTCCAAAATTTGTTTTAACAGGAAAAGTCTTCCTTAAGGCATATATGTATCTGGATTTTTTTCACATACAAATAGAACACTTGCACGCATGTTCTTTCTGATCGCATCCTAAAAAACACAGCGTACAGTATTTGGCAACATACCCATAAAAGAGTGCTAGGTGTGTGCACATGAAAAATAACAACAGAGGAGTGTTTACTTCTCTGGCTGGTATCATCTAGAGATCGCAATGACAAAGTCTGTGTTTAGAGAAATCTAAACCGCCACCAGGAAGAGGCAGGAAATGAAACCACTGTAACGAGAACCGCTGCTCTGCTAAGAAATGAAAGACACTTTGAGGATGGGTGCAGTGGACTAATGTTGGTCAGTCTCCCGGAAAATAGAATTATGCGTAGCTGGTAAACTCTGATAAAATAAAGAGCAAAGTCAGTCAGTGACAGGCAAATACCAATTGTAGTCTATAAAGATTAGCAGACTCAGTTTTAAACTTAAAATGCTTAAAATTCTTCTCCTGCTGTTTCTAAATGTGGTAGTTTAGCAGTGCATGAGTTTGTTTTTTTTTTTTTAAGGGGGGAGTCGCCTTCTAATCCATCTACTTAAAATCCTATTCAGTGCAAAATAATTGCAATTATAACACCTAAAGCTAGTCTCAAACTATGTTAATCTGACATTTTTAATATTATAATTATTTTTGAACCATGCTTCTGATTATCATATTAAAAGTGGGCTTTCAGCAAAGCCAGATAAAAGATTGGGTGTTAAGGTCAGATAAAAAGTGTAGAAGTAAAATGGCCCTTTCCTGCCCCCTGTTTCCCCACTCAAACTCCAAAATATATTTGAGACAAGAACATATTTGACAGTGAAAATGGATGGCACCTGGATCTATTTTGTAAGTTTGAACCATTCTTCCATTTATAAGATAATACTTTATAATTTGGAAACAGACTTTTTAGCTTGCAAGTAACATGCCTGTGCTGAACTTTGCAATAGCCTTAAGAAAAGGATTGCTTTGCCTTGAAGCAAAAATGTTTTAATTTAGATAAACAGGAAAATAAAAGTAAACAAGATTCTTTTTTGGTGAAATGTAACATTGAGGCAGATTATAACATGAGAAGCCATTGTACCATGTGAAAAGTCCACAAAACTTTAAAAGGAAGATGATACAAAACTCCTTTATAATACACTTTGCACCATATAGATGGAAAGCAGTATGCAAGCGAGGTGAACTCTCTTTCTCTAGCTGACTTACTCTTTATGAGTTTCCCTACAGCATTAGCTGGGATCTGACAGATGGTATGGCAAAGATCAAGGCCGTGACCCCATGTCACACAGCAGACTTAATTAACATTTCTTTTTTTCTTACCCATTCCTTTCCCAGGCTCCCAAAGGGGTATTTAATGTGCATGAAAAGGGTAAAATCAAAGCTATGCATATGGAAGAAAGTCCAATATTTTTAGTAATCTGTCTTTGTTATGGAATCACAAATGGAAATAAATGGAGTGTAATTCACAAAACCAAGAAAAGTTGCTTCAACAATGTTACAATGATGGATCATTTACTAAAGACGACACATTCATCACTCTCTTACCCTCAGATTACCAATTTTAGAAACACTTTATTATAGTTCTCAATTGCAATTTAGTTTACTCATACAAAGGTTGCGTATCTCACGATGGTTTAGGTTTTGCAGGTGCTGAGTATGAACATTTTCACCAACTCTGCAAGATACAGAAGAGAATAAAGTTCCTAACAGACATTTTGCATGCTGAGACGTAAGCATAGTCATTTTCTCTATGGCAGTTGTGAAAATGCATCTCTACATGCTGTGTTTTGTTTCACAACCGTTTGTATACAAGAAACCATTGGCACACATGAAAATGGGAAATCAGCCTGTATTTCCAAAGGAATAGAATTCTAAATACAGCAATAAATTCAGATTTGGGACAAGCTCCTTAAGTTGTAATTGTATAATGGAAGTCAGAAAGGTGTAATTCTGGAATGAAGAACGGTTATGAGATGTGAGTAGTGTCATTCAGGAGTCACAGAGCTGGTCAAATGGTAGATGATCTTGATGGCTTGGAATGAGGTGGCCAGGAGTGAGTGTACTTCTGCTTAATAATTAATCAGGTTCATTTAATCTCTTCATTTTGTAATTTGGTCTCTTTAGTTTTTCATGATAGAATTGTGCCTGTATTTGAATGTGTTGGCAGCATGGAAAGAAGTCTTACTAATGCAAATAGATATGAGTTAGGACAGAAGGTTAGACATCACACAGACAAGGAGGTATACTAGTCCACAGACAAGTAATAATGGGATAGAGAAGGAAAACAAAACAGATTTGTGTTTATTCAGCACAGTTTCTGGGAACAGACTTAGTTTTGACTGTTTTTCTTACTACAGATCATGTCAGGACCCAGTTGTGGAATTACACATGTCATTACGCAAGCGCCATGGTATAATTGCAAGCTTCAATGTCTGATCTCCATTCTTGTTGTTTTGTCAAGTTTGATGTTTCTAATCAGGTGGTTAAGCTTCATGGAGATGTTTCTGTACAGGCCAAGTATATGTAGAGTGATCTTGTTACCCATAGCGGGATATTTCCAGCAGTATGTATCTTTTATTCAGCTCTTAGGCAGAGACTGATTTCTTTTTTTTTTTTTCTGTCTACATCCTAAGTACAAAAACCTCATAGGTGGATTGTCCAGGTTTAGTCAGAATGCCCTTCTAGGGCTCTTTGCACTCTAGCTGTGCTCTTTACAGATTTTTATGTCCTGGACAGTTTGGATTAAATAAACAGTGATCTTCATCTGTGTACCACATCCTACGTACACTGTGTTAGAAATGGCAAAGTGCTTTGATTTACATACTGATCAGTAATGATCTCAGTTTTGCTTTTCTTGTCCTCAGTGTTATTTTTATTCTTTTCAAGCCAAGGATGTGTTTAACTGATTTAGATTATGATCTGCACAAAGAGGTTGAAAAAGTTGGCGCTTTCAGCATAGTCTTATTACAGAAACAATTTTTCTTTCTAAAAGGATCTCTTAGTAGAAATTAAAATACTTGAACAAGAAATTAATAGAATTTCAAATCAAACTGCAGACCATAGTGTTTAATCTATATTTAATCAATAAAGAACTGAATCTCACATTCACAAATTAGGATTCCCTGAGGGGTCAGTCAGTTAGTGTTAGTATTGTACTGTACAGCAACCCGAGCTGGGGTATGGCAAATAGTTTGCAAACTTTTGAAAATAAAAATGTGCCAGTCACTCAGCTGGAATATGGATTACCTTTCATTTTTGCAATTCTTTGCTATAGGGCCACTTCAGAGCATTAAGCCATTCATTTCTGTAAAAACTAATTGAAACTATTCAGATTTATGTGCAAGGATGGCTCACGTTCATTCAAAAAATTATATTCAGTAAGGACATACAGTTGAGCTACAAAGCAGAATTTAGAATCAAAGTAGGTGTGTTAGTATGGATTGTGGTGATGCTTTTACAAGGACTTTCTAGCTCTGACTTCAAAAAAACAAGACAGGATTTAAAAGAATCAAGAGTCTTGGGTAAGAAGATATGTCTGTCTATTTAAAGACATAAATAAGCATTGTAGAGTTTTCACCTGCCTTAGCAAGAAAAGAAAAAGAAGATAAATAAAGCAAATAAAGAAAAAAAAATCCTAAAATGAGATCCAGTGCCGATTCCCATTATGCTTCCTAATGATGCTCATTACAATCCTAACTACATTTTAATGCTGAAATCTAATGCATCCATTTATCATTGGAATGAAATACAAATGCTGACAATTGACAAACTTAATAATAATAAAAAAGTTCACAGGACTCAAAACTGTCTGTGCATATTTTTCAGAAGAAAAAACAAAGCTGTGGTGGTTGCAGTTCAGGAATACTTCTCTGGGCAAAGAAAATGGAAACAAAACAAAAATCCCAACACAGAAGGAAAAAAAAAATATCATCAGAATCAGCCAGTGAACACAACAATAATTATTTACAGACTTTGGGATAGCTTTTTTCCTCATACTTTTTGCTCATAAAGCCTTCCTTTGCAAGAAAATACTAAATATAGAGAAAGTAGAGACAGAAGAGCAAAACATTTCTGAGCAATTTTTAAATTAGTTTGAGATGTGTTGCCAGTAGTTACGTAAATTATAATCTTTTACATTTATATCTGTCCCATTCAAAATCATCTTAGAATTATTAATATGTCTACCCAGTTGGCTTCAAAATTATCAGATGTCAGTGTACACCTACATCTTATGATACATAGTACATTTATAAAATTAATGCTGTAAACTGATCTTAAAGGGAGCAAAGATTGAAATCAATTTATTCTCTCACACTCCTTGGTTCCAAGGTTTGAAATGCAAACATCCCAAGTGTTCTGTTTTATTTTTTCATTATTATGATTTCCTACTTTTCCTGGTTCTTTCAAATAATATTTCAATGCATGTGAAGGTCTGTGATAATACTGAGTGGTGGATCCCAATATGTTATTTGGTGCATAGAGAATTTTATCCTGATGGTGCCAAAGCTGAATTCTGTTAGACTTGAAGTCTAGTCTAGTTGTCCTATATAATCTAACCCTAAAGTAGGAACTGTAGGGATAAGTTTTGTAAAGCTATTACACTGACTGTAAATATATTAATTCTGTCCTTGCAAAGGCACATGCTAACATAAATCATCCATTACCTGCTTTAGTTAGCAGATTTCATACAATGAGAATGTCTGAGTATCAATGAAACTGTAGTACTGGTTTTCTGACTCTCCTAACATCCGGCCATGCTGAACTGAGCCTGTTATGGTGGTGAGAGGGAGAAACCAAAGAGTTTCTTTATAGAAAACCAGATTGAGTCTCTCTTCTGCTGTGTAGAACTCTGGTTCTTCTCTTTGGTGTCTGTGTTCTTGATTATAACATTTATTGTATGAGAATAATCTTTTTCCCTTTTCCCTGTTCTCTATTTCAGTATTTTTTGATTTATTTTTTCCTTTTCTCTTTTTTCCTTTTTGTTTACTTTGTTTTTTTCTTTCCTCTTTCTGGTTGCTTCTTTGTATTCTCCACTTTCCTGTCTCCTTCATCCACCTTGGCTTCTTCTAAATGAAACTCTCATGTCCAACTTGTCATGACCACAAAAAGTGAAAATACCTTCAGTCAAACCTTTCACAGCTCTTTTGTTGTTTACTCAAAACCACAACAAAACAAACATCAAAAAAAATGGTATGAGGTAGTGTAGTAAATGAGGACCAATTAAAGTTAGGAAAATACTGAAGAAATTTATTTCCTTTTCTGTCTGGTACATAGTTGTTGGCCATCATAAAGAAATATTGGGAAGCTGGGTAGAAATATTGCTGTAATAGAGCTTTAGAACTTTCAGCCAGTTACATACCATTTTTGTACCTAAAAAAGGGAAGTCCAGAATGACAAAATAAAAGATAAAATATAAGCGTAAATGCAATAAATCCTTCTACCCAACTTTGTTCCAACATGGCACATGCAAAGAACTGCTTCTCTCTTTCGATGTCTCTGCATATTTACCACCTTCAAAAGTAACTACGGAAAAGTCTACCTAGAACTAGGGGTATAGGCTTGTATCTGTCTAATTTATCTACTTTCTTCTCTTAAATTACTTGCAAAATGTGGGTTGAAAGTGCTGTCATAATCCATTTATCTAGACCCATTTAGTCAAGTGATATATTTGGACTTCAAGTGAATGTACTGAATGTGGTTGCGTGATTTTGTCCTATAGCAGTGTTCTGCAGACTGGTAGAAATTTTTCTTTATGAGTAGAAAGTAACTTTTGGGGTTTGGTAATAGTAGCAATATCTATAGTTTTTATAACTATGCTTAAACTAGAGTGGAAATCTGAAAATACTCTTTGTTAATCGCTATTTCTCTTGTAAACAGTTTCACATAAGAAATAACAGGAATATTCCTGTTAACTTACAGACATGGCATACAGATCTAATTAGACACTTATGATCTTAGAAAAAATAGAAGTGGACAAATTTTTAGATTTTTTTTTTTTTTTGCTGGTTATCCAAATATTTAGGAACTGGTAGATCTGACTCAGTTTTCTTCCCAATTAAGATTTGATACACCCCATAGCTCCATGTTACTTTAGCAGACTGCAAATGGCACACTGTGCCTATGTTGTCATTCTTGGGAGTTTCCCTTCTTATCAGAGTACTGATAATACTTAATAATAATGCAGAATATTGGTAGCGTAACAGGAAAAGCAAGAACTGAATGGCTTATGAAAGCTGGCTGCTCCCTTCTAGAGGTCGTCTCTGGTAAGTTGTGACTGCTGCAGTGCTACTTGTAAGGGGCATATAGATGAAAGAGTTTTTTCCTTTGGTGATCTCAGTGTATCATGTACAAAAAAAAAAGCCAGTTGATATCTAAATGCTAGCCCAATTAAAATCAGATACACATATGCACTTGAACGTACACATACAGCTGTATGGAAGACTTCATTCAAGTTAGGTAGTGCTAAGGAATTGTACAGGAACATGATTGTAACTGTAGAGGTTTTTCTAGGTCTCATGTAATAAAAATGAAACTTTGCACAGCAAACCAGTCTCTTATACTGCCTCTGATTTCAAGCCAATAAATGTCAAGATCTTTAAAAATGAACTCCTAATAATAAAACAACTTTTAGATTCATCTTGATCCTTTCTGTGTGCTCTTACTTGTGAGTCAGAGTGATTGATACTCAAGTTATTTCCTGAAATGTAAATGATTCAGGTAATCCCATTAGGAAAGATATGAAACTGTAAATTTCTTATGAAGTAAAAATTACAGTGCAGCCTGGTGTCTGGAGAGCCATTTCACAGCCTTACCAAGGAAAAAAAAAAGATAAGCAAGAATATATAGCATGTGGGCTACAGGTCTGTACTTGCTCAAGTGATCCAGTCACCGTTGACTGAAAGCCAGTGTTTCACGTTTGCTCTGGGTTTGAGATTCTCTGCTTGTCCAAATTGCTCCCAACTCCTCAGGAATTTGGAGAGTTTTCTTCTGTACCTTGCGTTGGATGTAGTGACAATGCATTCGTTCTTAGTCTTGCTCAGAAAGCTTTTGATCGGCATGATGACTGCCTATTTGTCATTTGATTTATTTTCTGTTAGAATAATTTGGGCCAAGACTCCCAATCACCCAATGGTTGTTATTTACCGGTGGGTATTGTGCTTCATAGAACGGAAGATACCGTTTCACTTCTAACTTTTGCGATTTCCTTTCATGTGTCTCTTCTTCAATGGGAGCTAAGATTATATTCTCTTTAAAAAGGTTATCTTAAAAAATGATTGCAGAAGTCCATTGTGGTATTGTATAATCCAGAACCAGATTTTGTAATGATATAACTGCCTTTAAATAGATAATTTGCCTTTTAGAAGGCAATCCTTTCCGTGGGAGAGATGCAAAACAATTGAAGACCATTAATACTCTTCATCTGATACAAAGTGAAAAGGAGGAGGGAGAAAACCCTGGTATCAGAGGGGACAAAAAGGGTTAAGAGTATCTAGATACCATTCATCAGTAACTTACTGCAATTGATTATGCTGTTTCCTATCTGCTTGGCAGACAGAGAAGGATACCCAGGATGAACAACTTGGTTTCTTACTCACCAGACCGTGGTCAGGCTGGATAGCATTTTAAGTTGTTCCACACAAGCACCAGTACCTTGCCCTCTGCCGCTTTCCTTCGCACTTTGCCAGAAGGGATATATGTGATTGGGGCAGGCATAAGGACTAGTTGAGAGAGGCCGTTCTGTAATGCTCTTCAGAACAGTTGAGAATGGCACCCTGCAATGGAGTGCCAAAGACAAGCTCATGCATGAAGATAATGGTTTTGATTTTCATTCATTTCTCAGGGAAGCTTTCAGATATTCTTTTGAAGAGCAGGCTATGCAACTCAAAGGCTGTACAACAATCCTGTGTTATGGAGGATGTTGAATCTAGTGTAAAGAATTAGCTAGTTGGTTACTGCAAGCTTTTTCTTTATTCCCTGAACAGATTGTGATTTTCAATTTCAATTCGTTAGCAAGCTTGTATTGTGGTGGGAGAGATTGTTTAAGTTTAGGATTGTTTATATCCTTTGCCTAATTACATTCCACTACAGGGAAATCTGTAATGTGGAACCCAATGCGATGCTCAAGATGTACCCTCTGATAGAACTGCCTCCTGAATTTACTGTAGTTTTGCAGTTCATTCTCACTGCATTAATTTGGTTCTGTTGCTATGGTCTTGCTCTCTCTTAAAATGTAAAGCTTGCTGAGATAAACTTTTCATAAATGCTAGTCAGCTGAACTTTGGGGATACAAAGCAGAATGGGATTTAGCTATATAGCTGTATTTACTTATCTTAAGTGTTTGTTTATTTATTTACTAAGGCATGGTGCAAGCTTTTCTGTTCATTGGATATCCAATAAAGATAGATCACAATCCCCTCATGTTTTTTCTTGAATGTGCTTTTAAGCACTTATGTATGGCTCTTGAGTCCAGTCTTCCATTATCCTATGCAAACATATCTTGCATCCTCTCAAACCAGCATGTTATGCCCAGCTTTTAAACAATTGTGTTTCTTGTATTCGCAACTCCTACCAGATGTAATTTTCAGAATCTCAGTTATTAGATGGTTAATAATAATTTTATAATTTCTATTTTAAAACCTATGATCCAAGTATTAGTAATTTTCTTCTTTACTAACACTGTTCTCTTCTTATCTAGGTTTTCCTTCTCTTTGTGGTATTCATTTATCTAATACAAGTATTTAAAATGGTTATATTTTTTCTTCCTTGTAAGACAAATAAAGCTCATGCTTCCGTTGCCTTCATGCCTTTTATCAGCAGTCAGTCAGTTCTGTCTAGGAAGCTACAGTTTGAGTTTGGCCCACCTGCAGAGCACAAAGTCAAGCGCAATTGTCCGAAAGCCTGAAGCAGCGGAGCACCATCAATAAATTAACAGTTACTTTAAGTGTTCAAAGTACAGTTTACACTGCAATTCCTCTGTCTGATACATTTCACGATGCACAGATTAAAAAAAAAGCAACAAAATGTAAAGTTGAAATTGAAGATACTAGGATTTCAGATGTAATATATTTTTATAGAATGCTAAATATCAGTTAAATGCTTTCCCCTTCTAGGGAGAAAGACTTAGGAAAACTAAGGATTTAGAAAAGCTTAACAGTTGGCAAAGATTCCTTATTATTTGACTTGGTTCATCAAGGTGTCTTCTTTTTGTTCATCAAAACTAATGATATACTGCCATTGGTGAACAGCAATTTGCCTGGGGGTTGTAATGTGGAGACTTTCTACCTTCCCCTTCCAAAGTTCAGTTAAGTGAAGCAAGTATTTGAAAGGAATCTCCCTGATATTTTATTGGTTGCACTTGTGATTGTGTGCTCTGGGTTTGCTGTTAAGATGTGTGATACTGGGTTGGATTAACCTGTCTGTCTATACTTAAAGCATTTCTTATATAAGTATCTCTTAAAAAACCCTATATTCTTTTAAAGTATATCTTTGGTAATGATGACTGGTTGAATTTTATTCTTTGGTGATATTTTCTGATTTAGTTACTAATCTGGTTAATAAGACATAACTTGATAGTCTGATGAGTTGGTGCCTAATTAGAAAATTTTGAGTTTAATTCCCATGTTAGATACTAGTGACCAAAATCGGTCAAAGTTGCTCCGGATGTTCAAAATTTATCTTATTGAACACAAAAGAGTAGTGAACTTGCTCTGATGAGTTGCATACTTCAGTATTTTTCTTCTTAGAAAACAAACTTCATTAGATAAAGAGATTTCTGTCTTAGCAGCAGAACAAGTGGCTCAGCCTTCACATACCAATATATATCATTTGTTCTTGAAGAATACTCTTTTGCAGGCAGTGCATATGGTACTCAATATATCTGTAAATACAGGGAGGAAAATATCTAACATTGATGGTCATTCCTCTGCATTATCTTGCTTTTTGTGTATAAAGAAAGGTTCTTTGTTTTCTGATTTTACTCCTGAGAATATTAAACTTTGGGCAAGTGCAGCTGTAACTCAGCTTTAATAAATTACACACATTAATAAAAAGGAACGACATGTTAATAAAAGTGTGTCAGATCTTATGAACAAATTTGAAAACAATACAAAGATCTGTCATTTTATCTTTTAACTACAGTCAGTATGCTATTGAGTATAAAAGTTGTCTTTGTTCTTGGTTAGAAAATTTAGTGTTATATTCATTGTGACTGTAAAAGTGCAGCTTCTAAAGCTGGTTCATTGTAATACCTGACCACTGGTTTGGATGGTTAGAATCAATCACTAGAAGGACAGAGGAAATGTCCAAGGCAAATACTGTTGTCTAGTATAGGGACACATACTGTGTCTTTTCCATTGCTTTACCAAACTGCAGAACATAACATTTTGCAGAGTATTTATATTGTTTGGAACTAGTTCTATAAATTGGATATATGAGATGAAAAATAATTCTGAAATTTTTTTGCCAGAATTGATCAAATGTTGTTGAAACGAATTTTTGTCAGCTCTGAAAGAAGAATCTCTTCCAGTGTTTTTATGTAAGTCTTCCATACTCTGGAGTTAGCTCATTGGGCCCTGCTAATGATCTAAACGGTGAATGCTTTCACTCTCCTCTGCACCAGCAGCAAGGAAGAGGAAAATGTTGATTCCATAATTACCAATAGTTGATTCCATAATTACCAGTACTCAAGTTGCATGTTATTTAAAGTACCGAACGCTTTAGAAAAGTGCAATATTCTTTTATTGTGTTAGCTGGACCTCACGAGGACTTCTGGCTGCTTTATTCATTTCTAACACTTTTCTGTTGTCTTTATTTCTTGGTGAGTTCCTGAAGAGGAAATGCTCCTGCAGTTAGGGGTTATCAGAGCATGTTACTAGCTACAGTTGTCTTCCAGGGTTCTGTGCTAGAAATACTAAGATACTTTTTTCTCATTTATAGATACTGGCATACAAAAAAGCATGAAGGCCTTTTTTAGGAATTAAGATTTAGATATTTAAGAACTAAAATTTAAGGAAATACTGACATAGAACTTTTTTTTTAAAAGTCTGGCTTTCTTGTTCTCTGACTGCTTCTACAGCAATTCATAATCATCTGTATAGAATGCACCTTTTTCTGTCCCATCATTGCATTCTCTGTTGACCGACCATAAAGATGACTTTGTGTATCAGTTTTTGACAAACTATCAGCGCTGACATCAGTCTGTTTTGTATGTCCTTTGGTGGTCTTTGTGTTTCCTTTTACTGCAGAAAAATAACTCGGCATATAAAAATTTTAACAGATCCATTCTTACAAAGCATCTTTTATGTTATAGTGTAGCTGTGCTTCAGAAAATATTTCTCAAACTGTGGATTGTGTTAGATACTGACTTGCGAAGCCTGTTCTCTGGGTCAGGGGCTGATGCAGATCCATTTGGTTGTTCAGAACAACTAATTGACTAATGTTCACTCAATATTTAATCAACTAATTATTAATTGATACTTGATTATGTTAAGGTTCTTGCATTGCAAGTTTACTTGTGAGTAGACCCTTGCATCCCATGCCGAACTTTTCATGTCCATGTGGAAATGTCTGTGCGCTTCCCCACTTTGCTGTGTGGCAAAGTTTCCAGAGTGGGAATAGAATAGCTACGTAAGAAATGAAAATTCAACAAATACTTGAGTCTGCTTACTCTTCTCTTCTTGACACTCTTCCTTGATTGTCTACTACGGCCTTTTTTTTTTTTTGTTTTCAATGTTGCTGTCTCTGTTTTCTTCCTGTGAAGACTATGAATTATAGAGTAGTAAATAAGCGTTTGCATTCTTTCCTACACCTGAAGTGATCATAAATCAACACTACTTTGCTACATGCTTTTGTTTCTTTGATTATATTCATAATTGCTATAATCTTGATGAAGAAATTCCTCTTTTAAATAAACAAAATACATCCTTATATTAAAAAGTATATATAGTTATCCAGTACAATCTTTTCCTGTTTTTAGTGGAAATACACAGTACGCTTTTCCAAGTATTTTGCTTCAAATTTTTGCCATTGATAAGCAAAGTGTATACTAGCCTCGCCTAATGTAATTTTATTCTTACTCCATTGCCTCTCTTCTTTCTCTCCCATCCCAAGAAGAATCCACATCATCCTTTGATTCCTGTACATTCTACATTTGTCACCGTATAGACAGAAAATGGGGGGAAAACCATGCTTAATATTTAGCTACTTCAATTTGTTCCAGTGCCCATGATATTTATGTCTGTGACTTTTCTGGAAGGTAGATGGGTTTATATGTAATCATTTTCGAGGAGAATCTCCATGTTTTGAACTTTAAAATATTAAATGTATTTTTAAAAGTTCAATTTCTAAGTCAACTCACTATTTGTAACGCAGTTCAATTTTGAAATGGGTTCAACATTCAAACCTCTGCACATTGGTTCCACTTCAATGTGCCACAGAGACCTAATCCTCACAAAAATGCTATTTGATCCCAGGAAGAAAAAAAGATAATGGATTGACCCTCTACATGAAACCATAAAACAGAGTTCTGGGTTGCTGCCATTCAAATGAATAGAAACCGGCAGCAATTCTAACACCTTTCTAGTTTCAATTTTATTGCATCTGCAGGCATCATGCTGGAATGGTAAACATTTTAACGGTCAGACTCTGTCCACTTATACTGTTACTATTTCCTTATTATCTCCTATTTTTTGTGTGAAACAGAAACGGAAAGGTGACAGATTGCTGCGAATGAAATGAATGGAGATGCCATTTGCATTCATTTCAGTTGAAGCAAATCCCCTTCTTCCTCATTTCTTTGTTGTCCTTCAGAGAGATCTCTTACAGCTTCTGAAAATCCATGAGCCAGGCACTACATTTGGATAATGCAGCTGAAACCCCACACGTCAGTCTATCGTCAATGTGATAGTGCTAAACCTCTTTTTATATAAAAGAGTCCATCATTTCTTTTTAAAACTAATTGATTCAGATTAATAGAAAGATTTCAGTTACACATGCTGTGAAAAGCTTTTTTTTATTAAAAAAAAAAAATTAAATAAGGACAAGTTGCTAAAGAACCCAGAGCACAGAAAGCCATATAAAAGCCCGTCAGCTTATATACTTGTACCTTTTTTTGTTTTAAATAAGCTTGACTGAGGCAATCTCCTGGATTGTCCTTGTTCAAAGATGAACTTGCGTATTTGTTTCTTTGGCAAAGACACAAATGCTGGGTGTCAAATCATCTTTAAACTTCAGCATACAGTATATCACAGAATTGTGGTGGTTGGAAGGGACCTCAGAGATCATCAAGTCCAACCACAACCTCTGTACGTCATCTTCCTCAACACTGAATCATTTTAGAAATGTCCTCCTTACTGGGCTTTCTCTCTCCTGTACCAGGACTTCTCTCTTTTTGCTCCTGCTTGCTTCTGAGATTTGGGGAAATAAGCAGTTTTTTCAAAAACAGGGTCATCAGTTAGGGGAAAAAGAGTGTTTGGAGTAAAATGTCATGCCTGAGAATTTCTTGTCCACCAATACCTTCTCAGCCTCTATGGAAGAGACCCCAGACATGCCTGATGCCTGGAGGTGAAGGAGAAATAAGAAAAGACAATTGCAGTGGGTGCATTATAGCATTGGCTGCATAATCTTAAGAGCCAGTCAATTAAACTAAGGAATTGGATTTTGCATTTAAAGTAGAGTCAGCACTTCTAGGCTTAGATGGTTATTGGGGAAAAAAAATGTTTTTTCATCTCAGTGCTTTTTATTGCCATAACTAGATATCACCTGAAATGACTTGTTGCTAGAGGATGTGTAATGAGCGCGTGTGTGTGAGCAAGTGGGGGTGTGTAATCTGCAGTCGCAGGGTTATAACCCCAGCTAAAGACCGGCTTTGCAACACTGATGCACTACAAAATAAGGGGACGCTGCTAATTGCAACACACAAAGAGTAACTGAGGGAGAATTCTGCTGTGCTTGTTTTCTTCCTGTGGTCTTGTGGAGGTAGTTAGGTTTGATAGCAATTTCTTCTACACTCCACATACATAAGCACGCAGAAAATATACTAATCACAAAAAGTTCTGCAGAACCATAAAATTAAGTTCCAGTAAAAAAAGCAATCCTAGAAGACATCTGAATTGCCACAGACCGGTAGTTCATACATTTTCATGTTAATGTGTTTTGACAAATACACGCTTTCTAACAAAAGAGTTTAAAAAAAAAATCTAGGCAGCTTTATGCGTCAGTAGTGTGTATCCCTTTCTGAACACATCTTTCTTCCTACATCTGTGATCTCAGAAGGGCTACTACCACCACTATGGGCCTGAGAGGCTGAGTATCCTTCTCTGATCTTGCAGAGACCAACAATCCCATGTACCAAGGGCTTAGTCATGAGAAGAAGTGAGTTATCTGTGGGGTTTTCTAATGAGGCATCTGTACAACATTTCTAAACATTACTACCTTTCTATTTAAAAAAAAAGGCAGTATTTCAGTGATGAATATTTTGATTGGCAACTCTTTTCCTTGCTCGAGCATCCTAGTATTCATTATGGGCTGTGTGTTGGACATCCTGTGGCCCTCCCAGCATCGCCAGTCCAAGCCCCAGCGCATGGGACCTCAAGCATGTAGGCACCACAGAAAGGAGGGTTGGTACATGTCCCAGATCTGCACCTGTATGGAAAGAGTGTGTGCTGGACAAGTGCCTGGTCCTAAGAGCTTGAGAAGGAAAGCTATAGGTACACCTACTCCAAGATGAACTTTGATATGTGTATTTTGGTTTGTTATTATGTTAGAAAGTGTGTAAAATAATTAAAAGGCACATATTATAGCCGCATGTCTGTAATTAGTTATAGAGCTCATCTTTTGCACGGGAAACTCAAAACATGTTTTATGATATCCTAGAGACAAATTTCCTACCTTGACATAATTGCTGGATGTGTGACAGCAATGAAGGCGCAGATCCAAGTAAGTGTTCTTTATAAACCAAATTCCAATCCAGTGACAAGCGCTCCATATTTCCTTCTGGTGTGTGTATATATATATATATATGTAAAGCTTTCTGGGAAAGGGAGGCTTTAAAATCACATAACTTCTCAAAAAGCAGTACTTATTGTCTCACAGCCATGGAAAAGTCCTAATTCACAACAAATTTCATACCATTTGAAAACTAACCATAGTTTCAAGCCAGACTGTTCCATCTGAATATCCTCCAAAGTTATTATAATTCTGATATGAATTTGGATTCAGATGTTGTGGCTGGCTCATATGAAATTAAATACAAACACACATCCAAGCACTCTTAGCTTTGCCAAAATATCCAGATTTGGTTTGAATTGACTAATTTGATTTTTATTCTTAAGTTGAACTTCTTAACCAAAACTGCCTTTTTCACTTGTGATAGTAACATTAAAAGATTAAGCAAGAAAAGAAGAATTCCCACCCCCATTCTATAAAATGTACCATGAGCCTGTGTTTGCCACTTTCAGATTATGTGAAGATTTTCTTGCAATTTCATGTAATTAGAGCCCCACTCCTAATCAATCAACTTGTAGAAGGAGAACTGTATTTCTGTCACTATGCACTCGAGTGCTTAGTTTGGTTTCTAAAGGTGGTTCTTTGGTAACTTAAGACTGCATGTAAATTGCAATTGTTATTCACAAAGTATACTATATAAGATTTCTGTCTTAAGCCTTTACAGGAGGAACATCCAAAAGAGCACGCTGGGGGCGTGTGTGTAGGAAAGAGCCTGAATAACTTCAAAAGTTGTTCCTTCAGAGAAGTTCATGTGTATGTATGTGTGGAGGGTGAAAGCTAGTTTTCTCCTTCTTCCCTAGTGATTGCAGAGGATTTGCTATCTCTACATATCACATATTCAAGTTCAGATGAAATATCAAGTCACAGTAAATCTCTACCAGATTTCTCTGATGTTTATGGAGATTTTTCTGTATTTCTTTCCCTGTTACTTCCTGAGCTCATCCTGCCCTTTCTGGAGAGAGAAACAGTCACTATTCGTGTTAGATAATTTGGCTAGCTGTGGAGGAAGCCTCAAGCTGGCTCATTCTTCTGCTGAACATCTATAAATTATTTTTATCCTATATAGTGTTTTCCCAATTTTTTTTTTAACTTTTGATAGACCAAGGTATAGATATCGTGCTGATTACATGGTAGAAAACAAAGAATATAGTTACAGTGGAAATTACTGTCACAGGATATGGTGGAGGTATTGATGCCAGAAGAGGAGCAGACAAATTCAGTTCTAAGTCCATCATAGCTTGTAAAATACAACTGTTTGAATGTAGCATCTGGCTCTGGAATTCATTAGTGTCTTTGTGGTCATGGAGTTTTATGGTACTGCTATATACACTCTTCTTGCCTATATATTAAAACTGCCAGGGGCAAGACAGTCTGGTAGTCTGACACTGATCTGTTAAAGTTTTGTCTGTCGCTGCTGGAGTCTGTCCCCTCCCACTTTAATCCCCTGGGCTCCTTGGAAACTTCTGTTCTTAGTGAAAGCTGTAAGCCTGGCTCCATAGTGCCAGCCCTGACTAACCAACTCATTTCAACACAGTCAGCAGTATTCTTCAAGTGTGAATCCATCTTTTCATGTTTCTGTTTTCCACACCCCCTCAATATCTCAAGTATTCCTTCAACGTGCCTTTTGAAAGATTCTCCCGATTCCCACTTGAATTTTCTGAGGATAGGTCACAACAGATCACATTTGAGATACTTTTCTTTGCTCCTTCAACGTCTTGTGAAGCTACAAGCATGACCTTGGCTTTTAGATTATGTGCTTTCCAACTTTTACCATAAAGGAGCTCCTCGTAAACATCTACAAAGGCTTCCCATTTTATCTTCCTCCATGTCCTTCTTAGAACAATAGGTAAGAACTGAAATCCTGGATTTGCAGCCTATTGTCCTGTTAATTTCTCATGCTTCATCTGCATCTACCTGCTATCTTATATTTTACTTGAATTGCAAACCCTCTACTGTTCAAGTCACACTTACATTTCCTCTGTTTTCAGAGCGTGTGATGTCTAAGGCCCCCAGTACCCTGTTGTGATCACAGTAATTAAACAGCAGCAACACCAAAATGCCTATTAAGTTTTATATGTCAAATACAGAATGGGAGGGTAAGAACATAGTGGTTTAGTTTTATAATGCTCCTGTCAGAGAACGACACCCAGTGTGGTTTTTGTTTTGGTTTGACAAGATGTGAGGGATGCAACTTTTTATTTGATTCTTGATGTTGGGGGGGGATATGGTGTAGGGGAGAACTTTGTAGGGTAGATGGTTGGACTTGATGATCCCAAGGGTCTTTTCCAACCTAAATTATTCTATTCTATTCTATTCTATTCTATTCTATTCTATTCTATTCTATTCTATTCTATTCT
>JAOTQQ010000032.1:10863679-10909709 GCA_026546715.1 Gallinago undulata
CTTTTCCAACCTAAATTATTCTATTCTATTCTATTCTATTCTATTCTATTCTATTCTATTCTATTCTATTCTATTCTATTCTTCTATGATTCTTTGTATGTGGCTTTAGAAGCTGTCTCTGGAAGGAAGACACAGGAGGTCATAGAAGGAGTGAAGATAGCTGTGTCCACATGGGTAGACTATACAAGTTGCACAGGGACATTTTTCCCGTGGATCTAGAGGCAGTTGTTTGGACGCTGTTGCAATCCACAAAGTTAAAGCTGCAACCCATTAAAAGTTGCTTCAGTAAGAACAATTACAAGGGAAGAATCAGCAGGGATTGTTTTTAAACCCTCTAATTTCTTATTCAGGAGATCTGAATTTCTTCATTTAAGAAGTTTCTTGTTCTAGTATATTAATTTGTAATTTAAACTCTCAGCAAAAATGTGAGAGAAGTTATTTTCTCATATATTTATACTGCCTACACAGCCTTCTCTAGGAAATAAGGACTGCAGGGGTTGTGTACAATTTCTTCTCTATTTGTTGCATAATGTAGAAAATCCTAGTAATCTAAAACCTAAGCACATTTATGAACAACCTTCCTGGAGAGAAACACTTTCTGTGTTTCAGTAATGGGCAGAAAATAAGTTTATAAAGTAACTGAAGATACGGTCATAATTTAAGAGCAAATCCCAACAAAGGTCCTGAATAGAGCACTCCGTGTTCTTCAGTGAGTGCCATTTTCCTTACTGCCTTGTTTGTACTTATAGTTACTTTATGTGTCCATGACAATAGAAGCTGCAATTGAAAGCAGATGGCAAGACAAGCATGACCAATTACACTTCGCCACTTTACCAATTCTTTAATAAAGTTGAAAGATCAATTCAATTTTTAGCTTTTCTCAGAGAAGTGTTACCCAACAAGATACAGAATGATGAATGCTGATTTCTTAAAACCACTAAAGTATAAAGCGTTACAAAAGGGTTTTTTTTAATACAACTGTGTGATAAAGCAGGCTTCTCTTGATGAATCGTGGTGATGTGGCTGTCCTAACGCTTATCTAAAACAGTGAAAGATGAAGTCATTAGTGAAATAAAATGCAAATATTACTGAATGCTGGAACATTTTTCTTCCCATATTTCAGGTTGGATTTTCAGCTCCCTGTGTGACATTTACATGCACCAAGATGAAAATAAGATGCATAAACTTAGTTTCTCCCCATACCCCAGTAAAAATGAATTAGTGAACTAAGAGAGCTAAAATGCCACCTGCTTTTAAATCAAGACTCCCCTAAAGGATAAAAGGGTAGGGGGAGTATCACAAATGAAGAGAACACTGCAGTCACAATCCATAGGCCACTTGCTATCTGAACACATAAGGATGGAGCAAGAAAACAAAAAGGGACAAATCTTCCCGCCCCATTGTTAAGACTAAGACTAACATGATAGTATCTCAGGAATATTTGAGTGAGGCTGTTAAGATGCAGCACACTAATTCTACGTGTTATACCCAGGTCATAAGCCTGGATTTAAATCCTGCCTCCACAATTAATTTGTCCCTGTCACTGGTTATTTTAGGACTACTTTAGGGATGCAAGTTTGATTGTAGATCTGCAGGCAGTAAACTATTCCTTTCTCCTGTTGGAAGGGGACGGGGAAAGGGCTGTGGACTCTTTCTATGGAGTCTTCCTCTTCTTTACTCCTCCAAAGTAGATTCACCCCTCAAAAGAATGAGGATGCAGTTAGATGTCCTCTCTGAGCTGGTGCTGCTAACAGGACAGGAAGAAGAGAAATCTGTTCACTTACAGCTTGTCAGTGATTGTAGATACGTGTACCTAAAACTGATCATTACAATATGTTCTTAAGAATACATTTTCTTAGATATTTTTGTTCTAGATTTAGTCTGGTAAGAATTTTATGTAGTCTGATCTTATCTGAGACTAAAGAAATGCCTTTATGCCCCTGGCTTGCAGGGAGCCTTTGGGCATTAGGAGCTTCCAGACGGAACAAAACTCTGAAGGGTAGTTATCATCAATGGAGATATTATGAAAGTATCTCATTTGTCTTTTGCTTTCCATGCTACCTTTTCACAAGGTACTAAATTTTGAGATGGGGTTTTGATCTTTATCCGCAGTTTATCTTTTGGTAATCTGGGTTATCAAAAAGTGGTTTATCAAAAGCTTAAAGAAAACGGTCCCAACTTCGTTGCCAAATCACCACTTTCTTTTGAGGGTGTATTTCATCTGTGCAAGTCTGAGTATGCACAGTGAATTTTCCTCAGGAACTTGGGTTTGTTCAGCCTTTTTATCTGCTGCTACTGAGGGGAGGTGTATTTCTTTGATGTGACGTAACTAAGCAGTAAGTAGTAGTGTGTGTATTTAAAAAAAATTCCAAAGAAATAAGCCCAAAGCAGACTACTAAAAGAACGCACTTCACTATGCTTGTTCTTTGTTCTGAGACAGAAGAAAAGAAAAAATGCTGTAGATGAAAACTACATTATTATATGTGGCAGGGGGAGATGCTTGGGTAGCGGTGTCCTTAAATACAATATTAAATCTGTAAATTTAGAGAAAAATGCATAAAAAAATGATCTCTGCTGTGAGTTTTTGTCCTGTGGAGGGAAGAATATGAACTAGTCACTCAGAGACTATAGAACTTTATTTTTCTTCATTGCAAGTTAAGTTAATGGAGATTAGTTTTTTATTTGTACAGTTTATACAGTTCCTATCAGAGCATGCTGCATTTTGAACAAAACCTTGTTAGAGAGGGCAAAGAGCCTTGTTTCCCAGTAAAGGATGTCAATGCAGCATGAACATAGCTGGTTGGATCAGACAAAGTCACATGCATCCAAGAGCTCCATGTGGCTTTGTGTAGTGTAATGGGATAGGTGTAGCATTGCTAGCTTTGCAGGCACAAAACCAGAAGTCTGAGACGCTGGTGGGGTTATTCACGAATACCCCAAATTATGTTGAAGACTAGGGTGGGAGTGGTAGGTGGATTTGTAAAATCATGTGATAGATAGTTCAGGATGGAAGGGACCTCAGGAGGTCTCTAGTCCTTTCTCAGAGCAAAATCAACTGTGAAATCAGACCAGGTTGCTCAGGCGTTTAACCAGTGAGGTCTTGAAAGCTCTGAGGATGGAGACAGCCTCTCTGGGCAACCAGTTGATTATCATGTAAGGAGCATTTGATTTCCAAATTTGATCCACCAGTGCAATCTTAAGTTAAACATTTATTTTGTCTTATTTATTTTACAGAATTTTTGTTTGTGAGAATTGGCAATTATTCCCCTATTTACATGCAAATAGGTTATGTAAGTCTTCCTCAGTTGCTCTTAGCTAAAACAGAATGATGAGGAAAAACTGCTGAGAAAGAAAAATAGAAAGGATTAGAAAGCATGTAGTGGCCTCCCCCCGACCCGTGGACTGGAACATCATCTTGCTGTCTTTGGATGATATTGTGAGACCCATCTGGAGTCTCTTGAGATTCAGGGGCTTGGTCCTGAATGAAGATACTCCAAAGAGCTCATTTGATTTGGTTTCATGCTAATGTGGGCAGAGGCATAAATTTATTATTTGATTTTATTTTTTTTTTTAGACAGGTACTGGATTTGATATCAATAGTGTTTGACTGCAGGGAAACAAGAAGCCTCTTCACCATTCATGATGGGTCTCTGTAATATCATCAATACAATATTACTTATGCTGTTAATAATAATTAGCTTAATCCAGGATTAAATATCAATTTTTTCATCAAACATTCAGAGTAAGCTGTGTTCCTCTTCTAAATATAAAAATAAAGAAATTAGCTAAATATATGGAAAGATCAGAGAGGAACTAAACTTTGTAAAATCTTTGCTAGCGAAGTCTCTCAAACATAAATGGCTGTAAGACCAAAGGCTGGCAGTATGTGATAATTAGATAGGATTAGTTGAAAAGTTATTTTTTTAACAACATTTTAAAGCCACTTCAGTATAAATATGATTTAAGTAGAGAGATTTCGTCAGCTAAAAATGTTGCATGCAATTACTTAATTTTTTTCTGAGAGAATATAAGAAGCAGTATTCTCACTTCTTTGGTTAATTAGTTTTGGATTTCTGTGAGATAGAAGGCCTTATTCCCACAGCCACCCTTGTCTAAAATACGCATACACTTTCTCAGAGTAAGAAAGTATTTTGCAGCTTAGATGATCCATCAAACAGACGATGCAGAGCTGGAATGGTACAAGTTTGTCATCCAAAAGTAAGACGCATTTGTGATAGAAAGCTTCACCTGCATCATTTCCTTCACTGCATCCAAACTCCGTTTGGGGAGACTGACTTAGAGTCCACGTTGCTACCTTTTCCCCTATTGCCTTGCCTTTCCCCAGCCATGAAGTTGATTAATAATGCACACAGGGTACTCTCATCATCAGAGCAGCAATGAGGGAACTGAAAACTGTTACCAAGCATGGTAGAGTCTGTAAAGTTTTATCCAATAATATATATCAGCTCAGGCATACTATCATAAAAACAAAAAAAAAAAAACAACAAGAGGAAAAAAAAGGAAAAAAAAAAAACCAATGCTGTTCCAGAGTTCCAACCATTGGCTTTTGACTTCTGGCAGCAAATCATGAGAAATCCTCAACTTTAACTGTCAATACAAAGTATTTGCGTGCTTAGAGAATACATTAAGTGAATTGGAATAAAACTGTTCGCTTTTCCTCATATCGTTTTGTTCAGTGGAACATTTTTGTATGCAGAGAAGGGAGATGATTTTAATATAAGGATAGTGCCAATTATAAGCCTTTTTGGAGGAGAATTTTTTCTATGCTTAGTATGCATTGTTTTTACAATATTGAACTTGTTATTTGGGACACAGAACACAGTTTGCTTAGCACAAAGGTCTTGTTTCTACTAGCATGCAAAGGAGATTTGGGCAAAGATAAAATGCAATCACTGTGAAATGTCCCATCTCTATATAATACATCTCCCTTAACAGCAGGGAGTCACAGTAGTTGAAGTAATTAGATAAGGCTTTATTCTTTTCACCTAAAGGAGAAGCCATGTGGTGGTGAAATATAAAAGAAAATTGCTAGACCATATGTATTGCAGTTCTCTATTTCCACTGTGTTTTTTTTTTTTTATCTGTAAAATGCTTACTGCAGAATACTGACATCTATAACAAGGAACATTTATACTTTGTTAGGTCAAAACTATGGGTATGCATTTGAAGTTAGTCCTACATAGTATTTGGCAAGTATGTAAACTGCTTCAAAACAGACTTATGGTAAGAAAATATGCACAAGTATGCAGGTTCCCATAGGCAGATTCTGCCAGTTTTCAAAGTGAAAGTCAAAATTCATCATTTCCCAGTAGACTGAGGATTGGTTTGTACCAAGATTTTTTTGCAGGAAATCTGTGTTTGAGTTCATGAAAAGTCCATGTAAATCAAAGCAAATGTTTTAAAAATAAGCCAATTATAAATCAAATGAAGTTTTCCACAACTCAAATTGTTATACTAAAAAGAGAATGAATAGAAACAAAAAAAAATTAAAGGGAAGTGGGTGATGTTATCTTCTGTGTTGCAGCTTGATCAGCGAAAGGATTCTGATTCCCAAGCTTAGCTGATTTAAGTGGAGCTTCACTCATGGATATCCTCTAGATTCTGACCCAGCGGAGGCAAAGTCTCCAAGTCAAGGAATTATAAAGAAACTTAACAAGGTCTAAAGAGAATACAGTAATCAGTACTTGAGATGAGGAAGAAAGGCAAGAAATTATTATGTACTCTACCATCAAACAGATAAATTGAAATAACAACAGCAGCAGCAGCAACAGAAATAAACGCTATTATTATATATATATATGGTTGTAAATTCAAAAGCAGGAAAGCAAATTAGTGACAGCAAGGAAAGTCAAAGTCATGACGTTTCTCATATGATAATATCAGCTCTGTGCAGCTGCTTGAAAAATTTGCATGTAATATCAAGAAAAGAACATCTGCTGCTCAGTATGCAGCCGACCACCAAAGCTGCTGTAGAGAAGAGGTGGGAGGAATGAATGGATAGGAACTAGATCATGATAAGCAGAACAAGAAGTGGCATCCCACTGAATGGCATGACCTCTATTATTGCTTTCTAAGTCATTTACTCCCACTTCTCGACTGGGGGCTAGCGTTCCTGATGATAGAGGTAGCTGCCATAGGCAAGTTTACCTGCTAGTAAATTCGCTAACATGGGATAATCTTCATTGAATGAATGCTTTCCAGAACATTTAAAATACGTAATTTTGAAGCAACAAAATCCTTGATACGAACTTGCGATCACAGTGCTTAACACTAACTTCCAATGGGTACACAACTATCTGGAGGAGCAAGAAGGTAAAAGACTGTGTCAGATACAAGTGTGGAGAAGAGGGGTGATACCAGAACAATTGTATAAGGATCCATTCGTGACTAATCACATGTAATGGGAGATTTGGGAGTTAGATGTATAAAATCTATTGCTTGAGGCATGGTTTTTTGCTATCTTAAGGGGCTTTTTGTGTTGTTTTTTTTGTTGTTGTCTTTTTATTAATTTGTTTGGCTCAGTAAATTCTTTCACTTTTAATGGTTCGCTATGCTGAACAGCAAGAAATTACAGGATAGAGTTCTCAAATGAAGTTACTACCTGTACAGGACAAAGAAATATGTGGTTTTTCTTACCTGAGTATCTTGGTAATTCAGAAATTCAATAGTAAAAATATGTACGTTACTATTTACAATTTATGTGGTTTGTTTCATATATATATACATAGGCATACACTGTCAGAAAACCTTTACAATAGTAATATGCTGCATTTCTTTTTATTTCCATTATTTTCACATGCTAACATACTTCACGTCTTTCTCTGATGTTCAGTATTGTCCATATTAAAAGCAAAGTAATATTTCTGATCATTTCAGGAGCCCATTTATAATGCAGCACTGCTCAAAAGATGTTTTAAGATAGGCTATATTTGGGTTGAGAGGAGCACAATTATCTAATAATCTAATAATAATTTAAGAATCTGCGATACCATCTGTGCAAAAGCCCTGATAGAGGCTCTGTTTTAGCACAGTATGGCTTGCCTATAACTTGATTTAGTATCTTTAGTGGGCAGATGTTTTTACTAGCTTTACTCTCAGAATAATCTTTCTCCTCCGCATTACATGCACAGAGGTCCATTTCTGGGAAAAAAGTAACAAAGACAGTCAGGCTGTTATAAAAAAAGCATCGTACTTGCTCTGTGCAACAATTCTGGTTAATAGATTCTGTAGAAATAGAGGCAACCAAATTTACAGTATAATTTGGAGAATTGTCAGGTACAACATTATGAAATGCCAAACAGGCTTATTAGTCATGGAGGCATCCAATACTTTTGCTTATTTAATCAGTGAACAGAAACATTTAGGAAAAGATTGCTGGAGTGTTGTGAGTTGCTTCTGTGGAGCTGTTTTTTGCAGAAATTTTTTTCTGATTTTGGACAACAAGCAAAACTCTCCAAAACCTGCTGTCTCTTCTGCCACACACCTGTGAGCCCATGAGTGCAGGTTTGTGTGTAGTTAGGGTGCTAGCCACCGTGTAAACATAGAGGTAGATCATGCAGTGTTTCGGCTTATTCTAGAAATAACAGCTACGTAATACCATGGATTTTTACAAATAAACTCACCATTCTTGTTAAACCTAAATAAAATCTCCAATCCTGAAAGCTGCAACTCCCTTTCCTGCAGGGATTGAGGAATAAAAGGTAACAAGAACAGAAAGGGAGGGGAATGAGATCCTGAGGATGCTGCCTTATGCAGCTCTACCACCTGCATATTCACAGGCAATTTTTGCTTAGCCAGCTGGGGGACTTCTGTTCAGAAAACTCCTGTCAAATGCTTCTTTTCTTCTTATTCTCTTAGTCTGTCAGCATGCTATAGGAGAACCAGAAAGATGGGTGAATTTCCAAGTTTGGGTGTCCTGATGAGTGGATTGGGAGGAAAGTAAGTGGAGAGGGCAAAGAAGAGATGGGAAAAAATAGCTATGTGTTAAGGCAGACGTTTTCATCTTTCTCTATGCATTGTACATAGAATTAAGAGGTTATTATGGTTTTCTCTACCTTCTGTCCTCTCTTCTGTGGAAACAAGACAGGAGATGATTCTCGGTTGTCTCGCTTGGACCCAAGCAGCAAGGAAGACTCAGAGGACATGTGTACCAAAGAAACAGAACAGAATTGAAACATTCACAAATTCTATCTACTGCTAACTCTTCAATGTCATGGGCTTTATTTAAACCTTAACCTGAAATCTAAAATTCTCTTTGTTGCTGCACCAAATACCCATAACTTGTAAAAGGAAGACTTTCTAGAAATTAATGCTTCTGGAGCATCCTATTCTGTAATGACTTATGCATGTTTATATAAAAACTTTTCAAAAAGGGTTTATATATAAAACACTTTTCAAAGGTGTGTCACGTAAGAGACTTTCAGATAGGCAACTTCTCATTAATATTTGCCTCTTGTGAGTCATAATTCGTTTTGTAGCAGCAGTTCTTTGCTTTTATTAAAATGATAGCTTTGTTGACTATTCAGTGTTCGGAATTATTTCATAACAAGGGTCACTTTGTGTCTCCTTTGTCACGATGACCTTCAGATTATGCCTTTCCTTTCCACTTCAGTCTAACATCCTGCTTTCATTTACTTGATGGCTCCATGGTTCAATAGCACTTAGAGAGATGTTGACAGCAAATGGAAAAGTTTGAAAATACTCTTGTTTAAAATAATACCACCTGTGCATACTGTTCACCAAATTTACTTATTTTGTCTTTTCTTTTCAAAAGAATGTTATTTTAAATGGTGGTTTTGGTTTGATTCTTCAACAATCACTGTGTTTTGTCTATTCCTTCTCCCCCACCCCCCCACTTCTATGCAAGGGGTTCATCTCTGAGGCTAAGCAGAGGTCAGTCAGTCATCTTCCTACTAGAAGTTAGTATATCCAGCTTTGGGAAGGAAACTGTAGTGTTGATGTAAACGTTATGTACTCTGCTCACTGCCACTGCCAGGAGAGCACAGCCCCAAAAAAGTGACCATGGTGAGGTTATCTCTTTGTCCCGACAGCCCCTCGCTGCTGTTTTCTCCTGCAGGAGCTATTTCTTCTCATCTGTGCTGAAGCAGCCTCTGCTGCAGAATTGTCAAATACATACTCCAGGATGCAGAGAAGCAAATTTAGCTTGCAGGTGGGATATTGACTCATGAAAATGTTCTCACATATGGATTCACGGTATAATGGGGGCATGGAAATACACCTATGTGTTCTGTACAGTTTAACACAAATGTAGAAACTTGCTTGAACTGGATGCAGTGCCATAAGTTTACTTGGATGAAGTAATTGTAACATGATTAGCTTTTCAGTATTTCTCGTATTGCTTAAGACATACATTTTATTATTCTTCATTCTGAAATATATACTTGCATCCCAGAATGTCATCATTTTTCTTTTTCATTAAATTAAGAGTATTTCTGATGGTATGCCCCTTGAGAGAGATGATACAACAGAACATCTTTTACACTCTTGGGAATATTTGATTGGTTTCCCTCAGTTTCATTTGATGGCAGTCTGGGCTGGTTTGGTCAGAGTAACTATGTGTTTAACCTTTGCGCACTCTAATAGTATAGAAATCTAATTCTGATACTCCTTGCTGTCCTGTTTGGTTGTGACTCCTGTTTTCTTGACAGTCTGGGAACATGCTGCCTAAACTATCCCTTTTTGTATTTCTCAGCTGTGTTTCAACCCATTTTGTCCAGGGCTCAAAGCAAGGCACTCAAGTGAATTTACTTTATTAGAAGTTTATAATTACCTTCCTGTAGCTAATGCGAGTGAGTTTCCCATGACCTGGCTTTGCTTGATGTGTCACTGGCGTTCAGCGCATGGGAGCGGGCACAGCAAACGCTCTGACAGTACCCGGTGCCTTGGCTGTCACCAATGTGTGGTGTACAGGGCAGCACGCTCCCTTCTCATGTGCCACGTCTTTCTTGAACCTCCATTTCAGGTGATAGACTTGGGTGGGAGGGGACAGTTGGATGTCGCGTTTATAGTACAGTGTTTGTAGTTGTCGTTTTAGGACTGCTGCTTTTTACCAGCCTGGTCATGCAATTGCTTGGTTCCTATGGCTTATGTTATCGCTTATACACAGATGACATGCAGATTCATAATTTCTGTTGGTGTTCTCAGATTTTGCCTTTGTATTTCTCTGCCTGCATCATCTCCGTAACTGGATGCAGGCTAATCTGTTATTACAAACAAAGAAGTCAAAAAGGATTCTTTTTAATCCTGTTGTTTAGGTTTTTTGCTCGTATTTCACGTCTCAAATATTGCTTCTGTTTCCCTACTTCTACAGTACTGCATTAGAGTTTTTAAAATGTTGATTATTGTATAAACGATACCTTGCAGATAAAAACTAGATCTTTTTTTCATAGGTTGTATGCTTTTTCTGTATGCAGATTTTCAAGTATTTTTATTTTTCTATTGCATATACTGCAAATAAAACCATCCCTGAAACAACTGGTCTCTGGTCTCTGCAAGTCAGGCAGAGCACGAGTTTTAGTATAAAACTACCACTTCTCAGTCCAGTGACCTAAATTTTATATTACAGCAAATATGAAAGCCACTGACTGCTTTTTTCCATGTGCAATCACATTTATGTGATTTGACTTCTTTTTGTAGACTTGCCCAGAATATCAATTCTGTTTATAAATTGTGTCTACTCTTTTCTTTTCTGAACTGCTGGAGTTATAAATATAGTAAAAAACGTTTTTGAACAGATTTTTCCTCTCTGGTATATTGTATATTAGATTTTGCTGATTTTTAATGGCATCATTTGTCAACTTCTAATGTACTTTCAGTTTTGATTTAAACTTGATCTTCAGTTAATTTTTTGCAGAATACCTACCCTTTTGTTACATGATATTTATCATTTAATCTTTGGCTCGGTACATGTTCTTTTTATTCAATATACACTTTATGTTAAAAATGTTTAAATTACTTAATAAGACATAGTCACAGATTGGTAACACTGCTGTCATTATTGCTTTATCCTGTTGGCAGTAATGCGAATAGGTATTTTAATTTTCTACTGATGCCATTCTGGTGCCCTTATGAAATATCACTTTTAATTTATTTGCAGAATGTTCTCACCATGATAGCCATAAATACACACAATTACTACAGCAACATTAATAGTTTCCTATCTACAAGGAACTATCTTCTCTGATGATTTTATAATTAGAAAGTAGACATGCAGTAATAGTGGCTAATCTTGTGCTAGAATTATGGTGAAGGCAGCATCAGCGTGCTTCTTGCACTAAGCTGGAGAGCCAGCTTCAGGAGGAGAGACGTAAATCCAGCAAGGAAAGGAAGAAAATGGTTAAAAATTTGGCATAGGTTGGGGAAATTTCTGTGCATTTCCAAGTCAGATGCACGCTTGCAGTTCAGGCTAAAAATCAGTCTGTGGAACAGATAGCATCCAGCATGGGGAGCAACCAAAGATGAGGAGCTACCTGAAAGAAGAGGTTTGTTGCTACACGGGGTGAGCGGCAATATCACTCACTCCACTGCAGCCAGCAATTCGTGAGGGACTGGACTTCTGCAGGTGGACAGTTGGAGCACGTACGCCCCAACGTTAATTTGTACCTAAGCTCTTGTCGCAGCTTGAAAAGTAAACAGTTCAGCTGATGAGTAAATGGACTGAAGGTACATAAGGGTAACCTTGTTTGCACTCTGTCAGCCAAAAAATCATAGGTTTCTAGTGGTGAAGACCTGTAAACTTGTTGGAATTCATTGGCTTGATCCATGTTCTCCGCTAGGACTCACTGGGTGTGGTGCAGCTGGTTGCTATCAGGCGGGACGTCCCATCAGGAGGCTTGAGTAGAAGCAATGTGGAAGCACCAGCTGGCAAACGAGGGGTTTGTCTGATAAAGATACGTTTAGTCTTGTTGTATACAAGCTGCGTAAGATAATACACCAAGAGACTCAGTCTCTTGTAGAGGCTGAGAAGCTGTGGAGATGTTCTGCTTCCTTATGTGCCTGCTGTGCATGGCCACCCCTCTCATTCTTTTCTCATCCAGGCCATACAGCTGGGTTATGAACAAGTCCTTTAAAGCACTGGACTTCTTGAGGTTGTGTGCAATCACACATACCCGGTGGCAGGAAATGTATTGATTAATGCAAGGTTTCTGTAGCCAGCAGAAATTTCAGGGAGAGGTATATTGTTTTGTGGTGACCAGAGGACACACTAGGAACTTGTGGCACAGCACCCTATGGTTATTTTGGCAGAAGTGCATGAAGATATGAAGAGCATGCAAATGCTTTCTTCTTGGACTTCTGAAGAATAATAATTCCACTGTATGTAAATTTCTATCACACCACTACAAATATTGCTAGTAAATTGATGTAAAGTCATTGAAACATCAGATGTTAACAGCATGACAACTGCTTTGAACTGTCCTCAACTTACGAGGGGATTATGTGGGAGGAAACTCCTTCATGGCTGTGGCTGGTGGCCAAGGAACCCTATGAAGGAAGGTCTGGAGTGATGAATATCCAAACTAGAGCAGGGTTAGGTGGATGTGTTTGGAGCAGAAGACTGAAAAAAAGTAGCATGGGACAGGAGGAGGAAACGTGGGCTCAAGGAGCATGGTCTGAACTCGCTGTAACCACTTGGAGTTTTCTAGAGACACCGGCAAGTTTCAGCTCCTGATTTAGGAGGTGTCTGCTGGAGGCTGGCTTGTGAGATACCTACGTTTGGTGCAACCAATGAGTGGTTGCATGGAGAACAACCAACTGGCCTTTCTTCCAGTGCTGTACTCATAGTCATCTGTTTTATCAGCCAATGCACCCAGGATTAACCTTTTTGTCAAATAATGTGTATTTGCTCCCTAGCAGAAAATACTGGTAGTAGCTGCAGGTGACTCTTCTATGAATGAAGTTTCACTTCATATTGACAGCCCAGCAACGTTGTGCATTACTTTCTGTGTCCTGTTCATGTCATCTTCTCTTTTGTGTCCTTAAGAAAAGCGTAAAAGCATTAACATGCAAAAATATTAGCAAGAGGAAGACAGACGTTCAAAACAGGTGGTCTCAAGGCTTGTCTTCATCCTCGTTTTGATTCTCATCCAAACAGTTCTTCTAAAACTTCTTCTGAAGCTGATAATACTACTACAGTCAGACTAACAGATTTTTACATGCTCTTATTTTAAATACAGTAAGACACTGGCTATTCTGCATTCATAAATACCAACTCACTTCAATAGATCTGTTAAAGTCCTTTTCCCATGTGCCGTTTTTCTTTATTTCATATCTGTAAGAGCAATTTGATTTTCCCAACCCAAAGCCTTGAAGTGTTTGGGTATTTTTGCTTCACTTTAGATGTTACAATTTCCATTTACACTTTTTAATCCTAATATCATGGTGAATAATATTCTTACTACTTTTTTTTCTCCTTAGTTTGTTCTGTTGTTAAGTACTACTGTCCTTAATGAACACAGAAGCAGTATATTTAGTTTCAGGACTGCAACTAAATTGACTTTGTCTGAACATCACTGAAAATGTGATTTCTTTCTTCATTTTCCATCTTTCCCTTTTATGGCTTAAGAAACTTTTGCTGATTATTAAATCTCCCTCCAGAGTTAGCTCAGCTTCAATTCTGATAATTCTCAGTTCATCTGTACACTTTGAGATTTCCAAAATATGACTGTTTTGATTCTGCCTTTGAAAATAGTTTTTTATCCTTCTCAGTTGATGCCTTTCCCTTCATATTTTGTCCTGTTTCTCAAGCTGGAAATTCCTAGTAAGTTTTTAATCTTTTCCTTGAAGAACTTTCGCTTTCTGCTGTAGTTAAGGACTCGAACACTTTAATCTTGTTATCTTTTTAACTAGTTACTCAAGTTTGTCCTTTTGAAACTTAAAAAAAAATCCTTTAGCCCTGTGTTACTTCATCAAATCATCCTGCAGTCAGCTTGCTCCGTTATTCGATTTTTATTTTATCATATAACTGCATCAGATAATTTATTCTGGTTTTATCGTATAGTACTGCAAATATGCTCAAGTCTTACTAAAGCAAAGCCTTCTCTTGTGTTTCTGACTTCTTTGTCACTGTCAACTCCCCTGTTAGTGTTGTTTCCTTATTAGTAGCTGTTGTGAATAGCTTTGACTCTGCAGTCTTCGTTGGCAAAGGTGAGCTCACCTGGAAGTGCATGTTTCCAGCATTTCTCTGTTTTATATTGTTACAGTTACCTACTGTATTAAAATCTGAAATTTTGGCTCCGAAACTTTGGATATCTAACTAATTCATAAGAATTTCTAGTGTTAATCTTTTAAACAAACAAAAATAAAAAATATCTTAGAAAACCCCCAAACATCTGGGTACCAAAATTTCATCCTGTAAGCATACGGTAGTAAGACTTTTGAGATGGTTTTATTAAGCTGACATTATGGGAATGAACTGAGGAGCACACAGATAAAGTTAATTATCCTCAATATCCTTTACAATGTTGGAAATTTTAATCAAAATTTGAATTTTTTAATCAGAGAATTATTGAAGAATTAGGCAATAAATTACAGTAAAAGTTGATACCGAGTATATTAGGAGGCATAAAGAGACAAGTAGTGTGACGGAGTACTCAAGTACCATGAGCTGCAACTTTCTGGTCATGTTTTAAAGAGGCATTACCTGTCGTAGAATTGAAAAGCATTGGCACTGTAACATCTCCTACATTGGAAATACTGTCTCAGTATGATGTTTTTAGAATATGTTACCTTCCTATACTGAAAGACTGAAAAAAACCCAAAAAATGAAGAGATCACAAAACCAAAACAGAACAACCTTTGCATTTTATGACAAAAATATTACCAGTGGAAGAGGAGGATAATTTCTCATTCAGCAATTTTGGAGAGTTCTTTGAGAGAGTAGAGAAAGGAATTAATTACTTTAATTATATTATTTCCCAACTGCAATACTTTTCATGGCTGTTTTCTGATTTATCTAACAAGTACATCCATTACATCTTTCTCAGTCATGACATTTACAGAAGAATTAAAATGTTGAAGGAACCCAGGCCATTCAAGCATTTTTCAAAATTATTACAAGGATGGAACTCTGGCTGTGGGGAGTGTGATAGCACTAGTCATTGTATCATCAGTGAATGTTTGCATTGGTACAAGGAAATCGCAGTAGCTTTTACCTGCTCATCTCTGTAGTGTGAACCACTAAAACTTAGGAAATGAGTTCCTATTTCAGAACAGGGCATGAAGACTTTATTTTCTACCTAGAAGTAAAGCAAAAGGAAAAATGTATTTTCCACAGGTGTAAAGCAAAAGCTGCGAGTATTTGAATAAGCCACAATTTTAGACCTGTGAGCAGATGTGATGGACAAACATAGTGGGCAAAGCTCATGAAAAGAATTTGAAATAAGCTGTTGGGTACCAGTTCAAAGATAGGGAGGGTATCCTGCTGTGCTGAAACAAGGTCACCCGTGTAACCTTTGTTCTTCCCTTAAAACCCAAGAAGTCTCATCTGCAGCAACGTGTGCTGCCTTGGTTTGAAGCAATTTCTTTGACACAGCAATTCACCTACTGCTTGCTTGAATTTTTGGAGAGTTAAGTGCTGTTGAGCTCACCTGGAAAAGCTAGAGTGATTATATCCTGCACATGGGGAGCCGGGAGTCTCTAGAGTCCTACTTATCACGCTGTTCCTGGTACAGGCCAGGATGCTGTTGGCCTTCTTGGCCACTTAGGCACACTGCTGGCTCATGTTCAGTCGCCAGTTGACCAACACTCCCAGGTCCTTTTCTGCCAGGCAGCTCCAGCGACTCTGCCCTCAGCCTGTAGTGCTGCAGGGGGTTGTTGTGACCCAAAACAGGGAGCGTGTCCCTGTCTTATTTGGAAGAGAAAAGGAGAAGAAAACCCCCATGCACATAAGCATCACAGATGACTTCTCCTGTGGAGGACTGCAGGTAGGACAGTGAGATGTCCAGCCTCAGAGTTACTGATTGCAGCAAAGAAAATTGCTGTTCACGGCACCTGCAGAGATCCACTCTCAGACAGGCTGTATAAAAGGCTAAAGCTAACACCACCCTTTGTTATCTCAACAATACCTTATTGTCAAGAAAAGTAATTAACAAAAGTGCAACCAAAAAGCTAATATGTTGCAAGAAAACGGTAACAATGACTCGCTCTTTCTCAGGTGTCAGTCTATAATAGAAATTCATTAATAACAAAAACATGCAGATAAGACATGAAAGAGAAAAAGCTTTCATTTAGAAACTGCAGCTCTTAAAGTCCCACAGGTTTGTGGGGAAATTTTGGCTATTTACAAATTGGATAAGAAACACTCAAGTGGCCGCTCTCTGTAGTTGCTACACTGCCCGTTTCTTACTGTGTTTTCTGCTTCCTTGAAGTCTCAGAGCCCTCTCACCCCATACACCCACAAAGACATTCTTCTCGCTGCTTAATGGCTCTCCAGGGCATCTTTATGGAGTTACAGCTGTCGGATACGCAAACAACACATGATCAGGTCTGTTCCTAAGGCATCGTGGGAGCGAGGCAGAAGTTGTAAAGCTTGTACAGTTTACCAAAAGTGCACATCTTATATCTCTCTTGGGTTTAGCTAGCTTTAGGATTTTTGACTATATTATTGTTTTGCTGCTGTTTTATCTCACTCCTGAAAACCTTTTTGTCTAGCCTTGCTTCCTTCTCCAAGCACTAGATCTCATCTGATGTCATGGACTTTTCTTGTATTACATATATTCAGAAAAGGACACGTTAAAAATAATGACTGTACTCACAGGAAGGAGGGGAGAAAGAAGGGAAATGTTGCAGAGTCCCCCTCGGGAATACAGGAACAGATGAGAAAAAGAATTGCCTTAACTGCAGGGGACGTGTCACTGCTGGCTGGGGTGAGGAGGGACATGGAGGGACAGGAGTGTGGACTTCTTACAAGGCCCTGTTAAGGCAGGACAAATGTCAAGCCCATCTGAAGGGACGAGATTAAGAATAGTGAAAAATAGCAGAAAGGGATTTGCTATCCAAGCATGGTGGCCAAGGGCAGTAGTGTTTTGAGCAATGAGTCTTTTATTCAGTCACTGTATTAAAGAAAAAAACTTGTGGGACGAGAGTGAGAAGGGTGCCATCATGTTACCCTATTTTTAAGCCACATGGTCCTTTACTATCCACTGCCTTCTCTCTCCCTCTATTTTTAATAGTAGCTCAGTCTATTTTGGCATGAAAGATCTTAAGTATTTCTCTTAACAATCTCAAAACAGAGTATTTTGAGTTTTGTGGAAAGAAGTCCCATTTTTATTGTTCGAGTGATTATTGAATTTGTCCAGTGTTCACAAATACTTTCACAAAATTGACTGGCACCTGCAGATAAAGGACTATTCCTGGGGAAGAAAATCTCTAGGTTATTAATGCTTTGAATATTTGATGCCCTATGGGCACCCCGTGTGTCACGAAAGATAAATAAAATTTAAATAGATTATTTATGCAATAAAAAAAATCATATCTCAGTACCATGATGTATGGCATATATTCCACTTCAGAGGAGGATTCATATATCATACGTATTGCATAGAGCTCTACTCATAAATTATTTGTTTCTTTTGTAGCACGCGTGCCGAACATGATAGATTAAAGGACACAATCCACGTTACAGTTGACATATTAAAGCACTGCTGTGCATAGAGATATTATTTATGAAAGAAATATACAATCATAAGTTTTCAACAGGGCCTGGTTTCCTTCTCTCTTTTGAGGCAGAACAATAGTAAATAAGGTAAAAACCTTGCGGAAAGCACTAAGGATTGTATTACCAAAGCAGTATCCTCCCTGGAGTTTTATCTGGTTAGGTGCTCACACTGCTATTAAATCTTCCTATTCGGAGAAATAGGTGTTCAGCTCAGCTTAAAAAGACGGTGTGAGAGTTGACCTCTTTCGCAGCTCGCGTCCGCCACTATAGTAGGGGATCACCCTGTGCTGTGGTCCAAGATTTATTTGAGAAGCTGCGTGTTGCCACTACCTTTTGCTGGCAACTGCAGAGGTATTACACGGTCATACTATGTCAGGATGAGCACCCAAAAGTACTGCTACCTCCCTACACTCAAGCCTGTGTTTGTCCAAGCCATCACTGTCAGCCTGATTTCATCTGTGGGGTCAGCGATGTTGCTGTCCCCGAAAGTCAAATGAGTTGTGCATGGAGAAATTAATTAGAGTAGGTGCACTAAAATAAAGCCTTATTCAGGGAAACACAGACTACTTTGCCTCTTTTCCTTTTGGAGGAGGAGGTACGGATGCGAAAACATACTTTAAAGCTAAGGCAGTGTAGCCAGTTAAGAGGAGCCCGGTAAAGAGACTGCATCAGATGCCTGGAAGACTCCAAGCAGAACTACTGTCCTAGGTGGTAGCATGTTTTGCCCAAGCTTTGGAAGCCTGTGTTTAAACACAGAGATGGGAGCTTTGTTTGCATTCATGTTTCGTTTACTCACAAACTGTCAGGAAGGTGTATGTACGCAAAGTGTTACGGAAATATCTATTCAGTCATTTGTAGATGAAGTTTTCAAATTTACATACTTAATTGCAGAGACTACACAATTGAATGCCAATGCACAAAATCATGATTTATTAGTGCAGAAAGAAAAGAGCATAGACAATAAGTGTGTGTGTATGCATACAATTGATAAATATTTATTTTGAATTATTATGATTGTTTATTTTGCCACGTTATCTGGAAAAGGACAAAAATTTCTTATCTTGCAGATTCTTAGAGACAACTGACAAAATAGTGATTAAAGAGTTAAAAATATTTCTTCTACTTTCATGTGGCAATTGAATACTTTCTATGTATTTTATATATGCAAATATTATCACATTAAAAATACAACCTTTCTCCAGTAACTACAAACAAACCTCCTATATTGAAATCCTGGCTGTATTATAGTCACTGGGAGGATTGCCATGGCTTCAGCAGGATGAGGATTTAATCCTCAGTCATACTCCTGCAAAGAAAGAATATTATTAACGATACTGTAAATCACTCTCCCATATTAAATATGATGTTAAATATAAGTACGTTTTTACACCATCTAGTTGGCCTCGAAATCTGCTATTGTTGAAGTAGGGGAACTTGAATCCATGGGGAACTTGAATCCATGATAAATTCAACCCTGTGGGTTTAGTGACTCAAAAGTTGAATCCTGAATTGCTGTAAAATAAATCAGGATGTTTACTTCATTGAAACTGTGGTTAAATAATTTGAAAAATGTTTACAAGTAAGATGAACTGAAACCCAAAGAAGTGTTGTATTTTTCCTTTTTTCATAATTTTCTGTATATTTTTATTTATTAATTTATAGCGAAAAGGTAATCTGTATTTTATGCCTTGGGGCAGGAGATAGAAAACTGCATCTAAAATTCCCCATTTATTCCTAAATAATACAGTACTGTATAGAAAAGTCATAAAAACAGAGACTGCAAATTGAATTCCAATAACTCTATCCTGTGAAATACAAAACCTCCATCTAGTAAATGGGAATGCATTATTGACAATTATATGCAAATTACCAGGCTTTTGGCAGGCTCTTCAAAACTATTATCTTATGGCAACTCTGTAAATTACATAGCTATGCCAACAATGTAGAATTGTTCATTATACTTTATTGATACATTTATGTCGCGTTATATTGGAATATTTTGCTATGGGTCTCAGGAGACTTTCTTCTTTGCTTATTTTTATGGCTGCCTTTCTCTCGCTTTTTCTACTTACCCCCACCCTTAGAGTCAGAACTTCTTGCAGAGTCACCGGGCCAGAGGGAGTCAACTTTCCTCAGCACCGTCACCATCTGCTCTTCTTTGCATCCTGAAGGCCACCAAACATGCAGGCAAAAATTAGGTGTCCTTTTGTTATCATAAGATTCCCCCGGAGACCTGTGCATATCATTCCTTTTCAAAACCCTGCTTGTTCTTCATCTCAGGTCATTTATTCCTCTATATGCCCCAGATTCATTAGCCTACGTTTCTTCTTGAGCTGAGAACACCACATTTTCCATTGCTGCTACGCTACAGAGTGTGCGCGCACTCTCTCTCTCTCTATTACAGCTTATATTTAATAAACGAGGAACAGGCACTCTGTTTATGTTTATTCATAACAAGTTTAGATGTTACTTTTGAAGATAAAGAAACAAGTTTGATGATATACAATATCAGCTACACGCTCTGCACTGATAGCAAACTTTAGCAATCAAGGAAAGATAAAAAGGTTTTGGAGAATTTAATCACGTACTTCAAAGTAGGCTTAAGAACATATATTTCAGAAATTGAGATAAAATATGAATGTTTAATTTATCTTCTTTCTTTTTTACCATGAGTGTTTCTGATTCTGTTGCTAATAACCTCATTGCTTCTGTCAGCCAACACCTCTCGTGGTTTTTTTTGTTAGAGGCTTTTTTTTTTCTTTCCTGAAGTAACTTTTGTTGAAGAAAGAATCTTTTAATTAGCTTTTAGTTTCCAAACGATGTGATTGATGTTTAATTTTACTTCAGTAGAGGACACGTGTAGTTTGGGGTGACAGTGAGTTTCACACAGTTCCTGTGAAGGAGGAAATTGATGTAAAAATAACCAGGTCATAAGCAATGATGTGCTGAGGTTCATCTCCAGTAGAGAACCCCATTTCTCGAGTAACCTCTGATGATATCTCTGTGTGATAGTAAGGACAATCACACTTTAGAGTTTCTTTTTTGTCTGGTTGTGTAGCAGCATAAGAAAGAGATTTTTCTACCCTGAGGCAATTGCAAACTTATTTGGGCAAGGTATATAACCAAATATGAAGCACTACCTTGCCAAATATTTGCCCTTTTCTCTTCTGGACATAGTTAATTGGATTCTGGTGTTAAGGACGTGTACAAACAGAACTCAAAACATGTCTCTGCCCTTTCTCATAAAATCATAGGTTAATTCTTGCCCCAAAGTCTCAAGAAAAATATTTAATTTTACTTTGAAGCATTTTTTTGCCTGGAATTAATATAATTGACCAAATTGTATCAGCTAGCCTCCCATGTCTGATGTGACATATAGGGTGTGATTGGAGAAGAGCAGCTCTTTGTGTCCTTGTTCAGGTCCTTCAGCTAGTCTTCAAGGTGGAAGAGTCTGAATGAAGGGCAGCTGTCACATAAGGAAATACAATTTTTGGCAAGACTTAAATTCATATTCTTTTTACAAATCCTGCTGAAGTACAGTTCTGGTACATGTTGATGATATTCTCAAAGACCCTTTTCTTTTTCCATACTGTAGCTATAAAAGTGTCAAATTGAGGATAAGACATGACCTAGGTCAGTTATATTTCAGAATCCCAGAACTGTTTCTCCAGTGCAAGGGCTGGTAGTGGGGAGAGAACGGAGCAGTATCTTTTACTAGGAGGGGGAGAATTCAGTAGTGGCCACAGCAAGGTTGCTAGTTAGTGTAGGAAGTTGTTAGCTTGAGATAAGAAGCACTAAAGGCATAAGTGATCTTCCAAACACTATCAGTTACCATTTTTAATGGAAATGAGGATGCTCATCTACTATTTTAGGTTTTGAAATTTTGAGACTTGCCAGAGCAGAATCTCCCTGGTACTGATTAGCATGTTGAATCACTTGATCAGATGTGTGCATCAGCTAAAATGAAGAGAATTTAGGAATCAAAGGAAAGGAAATTACCCCTTGTATCCTGTACTTTTTTTTGGTGTTCAAAACTAACTGATTGGAAAACAAGAGGAAATACCCCACAATATCGCTGCATACATCTCCTTCACTGCTTGCACAGGACAGAGGAAGAAGTCAGGCTTAGCACCGTGTCCCACTGAGGAGGAAGATCCTTGTGAAGAGTTGAGGGCTGTGTCTTCTGGGTCACCACTTGGGCTGAAGATGATCAGGATAAAAGGTTTCTATTCATAGGGAGAATATGAGAACCATCTGAAAATGTATTACAGTTTAACGTTACCATTTAATATCCAGCCCGTGGCCAGTGTAAAGTACTCATGGTAAGATATTTTCTGACAAGTTAGCAGGCATAGTTCAGATAAACAAACATTAATATCTTGAGCGAGTTCGGGAGTTGGACCATGCAAGGGGTATCAGTCTAAAGGTCAGCCTTATGAACTCAAGCACAGTTTTAAAAATAGACGGCTCAGTAATTTGAACAGTGCACCCATATATTCCTCTTGAACAGCCGGGTTGCTATTTCGGCAACTGAGGCTGCTGAGGAACCTCCTGCTGCGTTCTGGGTCTGTACAATGCCTGGTTTTTACTATATCTGGCTGCCTTCCTAACGCGCCCTTAGTGTACTTTCCAAAGGAGAAAGCACACTTCTAACACAGAGAAGCTACCTATAAGGTGTTATGTCTTAGCCTTTCTTTTTTTTTTTCCATTTTTTTTTTATATTTTTCTCTTGTTCTTCTCCCATCAGTAGAATGCACAGCCTCCCAAGAGAATCCCCCCCTGGTTACAGTTCATTTACACCTGATTTCAGAAACAGTGAGAGAAGAACACTTTGAATCAGAGTATGTCAGCTACCTACCTGGCTGAAAGAAGGAAGTACATAAATCCAGATAGTAAAATAAATAAAGAACCAGCTGCTTTATGGAAACTCTAGAACCTTAAAACCTTTGTTTGTTCTGTATTTTACCCCATTATCTGAACCTGTTCTCGCTTTCCTAGCAAATGGCTGCAAAGAGAAATGCAAACAGACAAAAGGCAACAGCAGAGAGGATTTAAACAGTGCATATAATTACAACAGCCCGTGAAGAGTTTAGGGAGAGAAAATCCTTCCCTTTGCCTTCGCTGTTTAAAATGAATTGCTGGAGATTCTGTACTATCTAACTAGTGGCTTACCTATTGCTAGCTGCAGGGTATTTTGGGAGAGGTGTGAAGCTGGTAGGTTAGGTTACTTACTTTGTTCTATTGCAATAACACGTGGAGCATCCCTATCTGGTGTCGTGTTTGATTTCCATGAGAGAGAAATGGCAGTGGAAGAACAGAAAAGTGTGACTTGATAAATCTGGAAAGAGCTGTTTTTTTCTCGTCCCCTTCAGAGAACATGTGGTCTTTGTAGCCCTTGGATCTGCCTGATTAGAAGAAAAAGCCAAATAATTTGACACAACAAAGCAGTGCACAACTTCAGCTTGCTAGCAGTGTCTTAGTAGCTTGCCTGTCTTTCCAGAATGTGACAAGTGCCTGAGGAAAGGCAAACAACTCGTATTGTGAGAGAGAAGGAAAGAGTATTAAGCGCTGTTGATTTCATTTCGGAGAGAAAAAAAAAAAAGCCTTTGCATGGCAAATGAAAATAGAAATGCAAATCAGCTCCAAATACTTAACATATCTGATAAACAATTGTATAAAAATAGAAAGTGGAGGCAATAAAGACCTTCAGACGTTTTGTGTTCACCACATTCACTGTCAGTGTAGCCTCAGTGAGCTGAGGCTCAGGCTGTGTACGCTGCTGGAGGTGAGCACGTATTCTCATCAGTCAGATAGACCTTTCTGTGGCATGTACAAGTATCAGTTCCCAAATATCCATGTTTGTAGTCACACTAGTGATTAAAATTATATCGTGGCAACTGAAATTACCTGCACAGGGTAAAATACTGCTCAGCGTTGCTGGAAGCACCAGAAAAAAGGTATAGTGGAGAATTAAGGCACTGGAGGGAAAAGGGAGGAAGAAGACCATAGTCTAAGCATATTGTGTTGTTCTGTGGTGGTAGTCTGCAGAGATCATGTTTGAGCTGATTGTGCCTGATCTACTTAATGGTTGCTTTCCGAAAGCTGTAATTCAGCTATTCCACAGTTTAGAAAAACATTGTCTTACACTGTCACCACCACAGATACCTACTGCAGAGAACTTTATATAATACTGTAACTTATAAAGAAGCATGACAAAAGCAAAGAATAATGAATCCACTGGGCCTACGGATCACACCTTTTAAAGAATTTGTTTAAAGACTTTTTAAGATGGGCTCCTGCAGGACGGATCCCTACTTTGATGTCTGTCAACCCATAGGTCAGTTTCTTGAATTTGGTAGTATTTGTTTTCTGTTGTGGTGTTTCTCTGTAACAAAAGTGGAATTTTGAAAATGTAGGCACCTTCTTTTCTGCATTGCGTCGATGTTTCTTATAGTACTGATATTCTTTTAGAACACTCAGTAGAAACAGAAGCCATAATTAATGGCATGATTTGAATTTCCATTTCCAGGCAAGGACATTGCAAGTATTATTATTTCTGCTTAACCTGTTGTGCAAACAGATGCCATAACAACACATCTGTACCTCTCCAACCAAGATCTGTCTAAGGAAAAAAGATATTCTATAGAGAAATCTTAAAATAAGCTTTAGTATGATATTGGATCCTTCTAAACATTTTTTATTTTGTAAGGATATGTAATTTATGATCACAGAGCTCTCCTTCTTAAAGTCCACTCATGGAACATGACCTCATGACAATGAATTCTCCAGGGGTGTTGCAGCTGCAAAATAAAAATAATAATTAAGATCTAAGAGTAGCTTTCTAATTCATTATCATTAGGTAAAATAGAGTGATTTCTCTTGAGAAAATGTAATACAAATTCTCCTTAGCTCAGTAGGATGTCTATGGGTTTATTCCCCATGTGGGAAAATATCTAGTAAATGCTAGAATTACTGTTTTTTCCCTTTAATAACGTGTGGTTTATAACTTCTCATACCTTTAGAGCTTAATCCTTTCATCAATCAGCAAATCAAACAACGGCACTAAACATTAGTAAGACAGATAGAAACAGATGATTGTTTTTTCTTTCAAACAGCACAACTCTAGTACAGAAATGCTTTGGCTACGCTTAGCTCAACTTCCCTGTTGTGGACTTTGGAGGTGAAGTATAAATTGACGCTGTTCTTTCTCCATCAGCTTGCTGATTTGTTCCACAGCACACCTGAACATGGTGCTCAAGGCTGTCTTTACGGAGTTAATGCTCTGTTGTGTCCAGTGGCTACCTCGTGTTTGCTAAAGCTCTCGGTACCTTGCCTCTTAGTTTACACAGTAGAGCTGTGGTATTTCTGCAGAAATGGCAACTCTCTCTATCTGAGGGAAAATGAACAATAACAACAACAAAAAAATCACGAAGAATTGTTGTTACAGTCAGGCAGTAGACTCAAGGGCAATAAATCAGTATTCTGGTTTTTCTTGTCAAGTTTATGCCTTGAAATTTTGGTGAAAAATCTAAATCTATTTCCTTTTCTCTGAACACAGGCACAATAGCCCCGAAGAGCTTCTGTCACGCCTGGAAGCTGTTATGAAATGCTCCATCCACACTCATTGCTCCCTCTAGCCTCTCTGTGCAAACTACCGCCTTGAATTCCCATCTAGTTTCCCTAACACCTCCCACAGCACACTAATTTTCTTCTTATTGAAAGACACTACATGATGGGATATCCTGATATCCTCATTTTTTATTGTGTGAAACAATAGCTTTATGAAAACCCTCATTATCAAGGGATGTGACACAGTTTGAGATGTTTTTTCCTCTCAGGAACCTCTTTCTTCCCCTTTTTCTTCTGACAGCCTATTTATCTCACCTTAGCTAAATCATTTATATAGATAATAATTCATATTCCGGTTGCCAGTAGGGTGTTTTTTTATGTTTCACTAGTGTAGGTGAGAAATAACTAAATCCATATTCTTCCCAGCTGAAATTATCATTTATTATAGTCTGTTGTGTTGTATTTCATTCTCTATATAGTCAAAAATATAAAGCCAGCACTTTTTCTCCAAAACTTTCATATTATTTTTACACAGTTTTCCTTCTCGTATTTTATATCCTTCTTTCCTTCAATCTAATTCCAACATGCCTTGCATATAAACAGCCCCAGTTATAACAATTCTCTGGCAAATAGCCAACTGATGAGCTCACTTGATGCTTTTAATTGAGTAAGGAGAAAGAGTCACCTCCAGGATGTCTCTGTCAGTCCATAGGGAGAGTGCTACGGATTTCTTCTGGAAATCTTCATAGCAAGGTGGAGGAAAGGAGACATTATAAGAGGTAACTGCTGGTTCTGGATGTCTGCAGAGAAAATACCCTTCAGATAGCTATACTGCATTTGCATACAAATACTTAAGTTGGAAGGGCAAAAGTCACAATAAATACTTCTTTGCAGAATGAAAACAGTAATTTTATCTACCAGTCTGTTTTTATTCATTTCTGTTGGTTACTGAACTTTAGAATACGCCTTGCAGATGAAACCTGCACCCTTTTTTTGCATACCTCAGAAGCAGATCTGCTGTTGGTAGGTGGTACCTGCTAGGAATCAATCTACGGGTGAGAGTCTGATGTTCCTAGGCCTTGGCCCTCGAAGTCTGGTGAAGCGTGTCTGGGGTGACTAAAGAAGCCTGTAAATTGTCAGTTAAGTTACTGCTATGACCTGTGATCCTAATATTAATTCTGAGCTATACACAAAAAAGTTTACTAAAAATTCGCTATTTTATGTGATAGTTAAGGGTAGTTTTCAGCGTTCCAGCCTGTACTCTCCGAGGGCATGTCTTCAAAGGAGATGATTGCTTTTCCTCAATTTAACAACTCATAACTCCCTCCCATGGCATGTTCTTCTCCACTTACTTGTAATGCTTTCGTGAGAGATATCAGAGACAGGTAAAAAACCTAGGGCACCATTTACTTACGGCTTGTATTAGTGGAATTTGTCAAAAATGTGGCACTTCATATTGTTTTGGGAATTGTTCCATCTTAGTAGTAATTCAAACATTTACTAAAAATTGCACTTTCCATTTTTCGCAAGTTGGAATCTAAGGAACAGCAAGGCTTTCCGGGCAAACATACAGCTTGTGTAATTTTATATAAAGGGATGAGCTTCAGTTTTAATAGCACAGTCTTTCACGCCTTGGTAATGAATCCGAACAAAAGCCATACACTAGGAATGTACCAAGAATACAACAAAATTTCAAACTCTGGGGTTTTTTTCAGTTGAGTTTTTTTTTTCTTCATCTTTTACTCTTTTATCTAGCTAGCTAAGGGATTGCCAAGGCTTCTGTAAATGTCAGAGGTTTATGTCATAGTGTTTAGCACAGCATCTCTGTACACATGGTACTTACTCATTATGCAAAATCACTTAGAAATTTCCTACATGAAGTAGCAGTAGTTCTCCCAGGTAGAAATAAAAACATTTATGCCACTTTAGATGCTCATCAAGACTGTGAGGGTTTTTTTCATTATTTAGACATTATTTTGCTCCTATTAGTTCTGATAGCAGCTTTTCCAGTTGAAGTAATGTGGCTTGTAAAGTTAAAATCAATTACTGCAGAGTATCCCTTATGGATATTCTGGAGGAGTTAGCCTCTACATGCACTGCAGGTCTCTTTTCAAACCTTGAAGGCTGTAATCTGAATTCAATACATGTAGCCATTAAGAATTAACACAAGATATAAAATCTCACTGATTGTGTTTATAAAATGTCAGTCAAGAAGCAGCTGATGGCTAGAGTTGTGTTAGCACAGCAAACTCAGGGTACAATGAGATACGTTTCAGAGATGTTTATTTTGGAAACCTTTGGAGAAATGGAAAAAGCTGTATGACCTTGGAAACACCAGTTTCTTGATGACTGTTAGGAGTGCCAGAGTCATATATGTTCTCCTATATATATATATACACACACATACACTTGTATGTATTTTTCAAAGTTTCTGCTATGTTAAGGCTACACGTACAGTCGGCACTGAAAGAAAAAATGATTCTGAGTTCTTATGCATGGCTTTTCTGTAATCATGGTGGCCCAAATCAGTTTAAGTCTTGGTGTGCCAGGATCAGCATGGAACCTGTGCCTGTGGTGTTCTTCTGCATGAGGCAAAAGCACTCCTTGCAAAAGGCATTGTAAGGAACACTGGTATCGCTATGTGGGTTATAAGAGGGGGTTCTGAAGTGGATGATACAAGTTAGACCATGGAAAAGAGGATGGGTGAGGCATTTTGCCTTTGTGGGAGAACTGGAGAAAATTTCACTGCCCAAACCAGTAAGTCACACAATTTTATGGTACAGGTACAGGTTGTTCAGGAATTGCAGCGTTAAAATCTTGAGAGATCTTTTTCTTCCTGAAAATCACAGAATCTTAAAGCACCAATTTATTTGTAGAAATTCAGTGGAATAATGCTTTCTCTCTTTTTTGCTCTCCTTTGCTTTTGTTGACCTTGCTCTTGGAGTAAAATTTTGAGATTCTCTAAATCTGAGGGTGTTACTGATTCTGATCAAGTTGCATAGATTACAAAATGCTGTCCAAAAGTTCAGTATGTTTTTGTTTGGTTGGTTGGTTTTTACTACTTCTTTCTAAAAATGCGGAACATTTTTCAGGCTATATTTTATTAAAATATAATTTTAGTTTAATATACTGTAACTGTATTTGCTTTAAAATTGCATTAATTTTATATGACATATCTTGTATGGGCATAATGTACATTACACAGCATGTTGAAAAGAATTGTCTTCAGATGTTGATTGGCTTTTTAAGGGAAAGGGAGAATTGGTGCATGCACAGCTCCAGCGGTTCCCCAGCTTTCACCCTGGAAGTCAGCACTGATTCTTCTGTTGATACATTCCTTTTAGTAAAGATAAACGTTGTTAGCAGCATGTAATATCCACAAGCACAAAGAAATTTTAAATTGCAGTTTTTATCCTCCACTAATATCCTGCTATCTTCACTGATAACAACATATTACCAAAGGGCAGCACAATATTTTTCAAAAGGTAAACAAAGACCAAAGTGTCATAGTGCACTGGTTTAATGACATGCAAGGGTAGCAAAATAAAGGGAAGACTTTTTTTTTTAATTACTGCTGCTTCTTTAAAAAAGGTGATTTTTTTATTTTTTTATTTTTTTTAAAAAGTTTTTTCTGGAGTGGAAAAATGTCAGCTTTATCCAGTATTCCCAGAAGCATTGGTCCAGTGTATTGCATATTTGGAGAGTCAGTGCAGTTCAGGCACAACAAATTGTAAAGGTTCATATAAAGCTATGTATGCAGTCCAAAAAGATCCTTATTTGGCACTTTTACTTTGAGAAATCCACAGAGGCAATAGACTCATAGAGATTTAAGCTGTTTACAATCTGTATGCCAGCTACTACTGCACTTTCTGGAATGCTGCTTATTCTGTTTGGGTAACTCTTCCATACCTAACTGTGACAGGGCAGACTGCTGCTGCCACATGTCACATTAACAAATGACAGAGAAAAAATGTCTTTCTTTGCCTTTCTTCTTTGTTTATCAGTGTTTTATGCAACAACATTTTTACTAAAACCCTTTGCTTTCCTCAGATAAAATATAACCCCAAACCCAGGTTGCCTTAGTGGTAAACTAGGCAAGGCTACTTGCCTTTATTTACTCAAAGGTGGCTAGGTGGTCACTAAGATAAATGTGTGCTTATATAGATTTTTTTTTTTAAAATTCTTTTTCATCACAAAAAAAATATTAGCTGCCTACAACCCAAGAATTTGACTTCTCAGGAAAATTGCCTTTTTTGGATATGCTGCAATGAAGGTGTATGTGACAGATGTACACTTCTAGATATCACCCTGAATATAAAACTAGTGAGGATGTGGCATGATACATTTTAATAGTACCTCAGTAGGCATCAGAGTACCTATTTTATGTCTTTGGAGAATTTACATCATGGTTCTAAGTGCGAATGAAAGCTAAGGCTGCTGTGTCTTCGTTGCCAGTCCTTTTTATGTTAAAAAGATTATGCTAAGGGAAAGTTGAGACAGATGTTCTCATTCCCCCATCACTCTTCCATGCAGGCAAACGTTTTATCTGACTCAATATGATGGAGCAGTTTCACTGTGTTTAAAAAAACCACAAACCAATGAAGAAAAAAAAAAAGGGGGCAGAAAAAAAGTCCAAGAATTAAAGAAAAGCCCTCCGGCCTGATGTTTAGGTTCTAGTTCTCTAATGAATGTGGAACAGTTTCAACAGCAGAGAGTGGGCCTTTTAAAAAAATAATCAAACGGGCTTACTCCAAAATGCCTCTTACGGTAGGGTTTATGGGAATTATCAAAAGAAATATGACATCTAGGTTTGAATTCTCTCAGATAGTAGGCAGCAGCAGGAATGAAACCTGCATCTGTCAAATGTGGGATAATTGCGGTGACAGTTGGGCTGCATATTTGTTAAAAGGTGATGGTATCACATAGTCCTCTCCTTCATAATCATCTGTTACATGAAATTCCTTGTGTTGGAATTTTGTAAATATCTTCTGAATTACCAACACATTGTTTTTCTTGCAAATAATGGATTTATTAGGGAATGTGCAGCTCTAGTTCCAGTAGCACGTGCGTTTGAATTCCCAGTGACCATCAGTCATTTGAATTACTTGGTGAATACTCACCCTTTTGTGTATATGTGCTTGACAACATAAAAAAACATATTCTTTACAGGAAACACACCACTCTCAAATATTTCTCTGTTGATTACATCGATCACTTTATATGTAATTAAAATGTTTTCTATTTGATGGAGGCCCACAGAAATGTAAAATCACCTTAATTAATTGTCTTGGTGTCTTTGGCACTAACTTAAAAACCTAGTCTCTTGTTTGTATGAAAGTCATAGTTCTTTGAATGGTACTATAAACTACGGTGTAAATTGGCTTTTTGCAGTGACTTTACCAGTCGTAACAGAAAACTTAATAGAATTCAAAATCTGATTTTACGTAAGCCCTGGTCAGGCAAAGTCAGAGGAAATTTGAATAACAAAATACTGCTACATTAGATTAGGAAGATGTTGATGATGATTCTTATTATCATTAACTATGTTGCACCAATCAATGCTCTGTTTCACTTTCCTTAAGCTGTAGTCAGCCTTTTCCCTTTCTGGGAAATTTTATATGTACTTCTACTTTCCTTTTTTGTACGTGCTAAGAATGGATGAATCAAGGCAAGCTGGCTTTCATCTCCATAATTAACACTTGCACGAAGCATAAAATGTGAAAATTAGAAATGAGGATGCATCTGAGGGGAGAATCTGAACCTGCCTGATCTTTTCTGGTTCGAAACCGCTTGACAGATCAACCCTTTGAGATTCAAGTTGTATTTAGTGAAATGTCAGTCGGAAGCTGCTGAGTGGGAGGGACGGCGTCAGTCACTCCTCAGAGACAGCTAATCATATCACGGCGAGGAGGAAGAACTGTTTAATTCCTGCAGACTCCACTTTTCCGAGAGTCTTGTGAATTGCTCTTTGTAAATTTGTTCTGCCGGGGCTAGAGGTAAGCAGGGCGTAGGGACACCATCTCAAACAAAAGCTTCCAAACCGAGCTCTCCAGCAGCCCTTCCCAAGCATAACGGTCCCGGTATTTACTCTCCATTTCTACCCCCCAGCTTCTCTTTTACACCAAGGAAAAGAAGCAAATAGTTGGAGTGAAGCTAGGTAGGGAAAAAAAGTGTTTTTTTGGTATCGTGAGTGTTTCAGTGCCTGCCCTTGTTTACTGCCTGGAGCACAGAATAAAACTGTATTGTTTTATCCGGAATAGAACTGGCTGGATTTGAAGCCAGATTTGCTCTTGAATCAGGAATGTAACAACCATTTTGTAGCACTCAGGTTATAAATAACATTAGACTGGATAGTGAAGTGAGCAATCCAGAGTCGAGTTGTCTGAGGTAACTATGCCTGAGATTTGAAAAAGGGTTCTTAAATATATATGAGCTTCCTTGGTGCAACAAAAGCTTTGAAGTATGTTTCAGCCTAAAAAGATGTAATGGCTCCATCTTAGCTTCTAGGCATCCCAGTGCAAACTTGGGAAAGTAAGAAGTGATTTAAGCAGGACATTTCCAGGTTCCTAGGCTGAGTAAACTCCTGCTACATCTCAGCATGAGACCTAGTTGTTGGGTCATTTTTCTTATTCCTGTCGAGACAGCGGTAGCCGGTGTGGGCAGGTTCTTGGGCAGATCCTTGCTACAGAGAGCAGATGCTGCTTACCTAATTGAGAGTCTAGAGTAGGAGATGATGACCTGCAAATGAGATGTCTGTCAATAGTGCTACCACTCTCTGGGACTGTAAAGTCAATGCAAGGCTTTAAGTCACCTCTTTCCATTTGGCATTCATAGCTGAGAATATCATGAAGGCACGGAAGGCTGAGTGGTGAGTGGTAGCCATGTGAAGCAGCAGAATTTAATGTGCAAACCCATAGGCACTTTTAGGACCAGACAGACTTTTCTGAGAATCACATTCTTCTCCTCAGGCTCTCCTTTTCTGACTATGTCCCCTTTCAAGCTTCCCAGTCCTGGTGTGGATCTTGACTGAGTTCTGTGTTAAGAACCAGAATACACTGTGAGAAAGCAAGTCGAGAACTGTAGCAGAGAAGGATGAAAATTACTAGGAAAAAAAAGCAAACTGATTTTCATTAAGAAAACATGAAAGATGTGGAACTGACCCTAAATAGAGCCTGAGGCTCTCCAGGCAGATAAATAATTGTGGCTATATCTAAAGCTGCATAAGAAAACAGTGTAGACAGCCTGTAGAATCTGTTAGCGAAGCCCAAAGTCATGCTGTACTGCATCTGGTCCAAGGGTGAGCTCTGGTGTCCCTGGCAAGGCTTTGCTCTTGGAAACTTAAACCTACTGTTAGTTGAGTTCCTCTGTCCCTACCATATTTGCTTTATAGAGGAGGTCTGGCCAGAGGGAACTGTAATTTTATTTGTGGTCTCTTGATTATGGTGCATCTGATGCGTCATAAATAGAACATATTTAACTGGCATGCTGTATATTGATTAGAGATTACCAAAATCAAGCATGTTTATCTTTGTGGTGGCAATATGTTGCAGCTTTGATCAGTGCAGATGAAGGCAATTTTTTTTTCTATTATCTCTGAGTGCATGACTGTCATTGTCCATTGTACATGTGTGAAAGACACTCAGGGGTAAAGTACAGTGGCTTAGAATTATTTGTTAGATTAGAAAGCCAACAATGGTGAAATTAAAAAATTAATTTATTTTCATTGTTTTCTTTAGAAATGTATTTTAATACCCTTGATTAAGGTGTATGTCATAATTCCTAATTGATATGTAAGAAGTAGAATAGATTTGTGGGGGCTAGGATAAGTCCCTTGATGAGAAGTACAGGGAACAGATGACAGAAATGTTGTACATGGGTAATAAGTCATTATGTATCTCCCACACATCTATGAGAACAAAGAAACAAACAAACAACTTAGTATCATAAACAAAAGAGTACGCTATAAAGCACAGAATTTTAAATTATTTTTACTGCCATTTAAATTTTCTTTTAATGTAATTAATATCAGGCAGAGTGATTTAATGTTAACGTGTGAGGGTGTGTGAATTCATCCAGATACATAGGAATGCATAGATAATACATTTAGTACTTGAGCACAGTTAGCAGAACGATGTCATCAGGCAAAGAGATGTTCACACTGTATAATTACCTTATGACAAACACATACTTTGGGATTATAAAGAATCTTCAATCAAAGAACTATGCCATTCTGCACAGTATATAATTTTAAATAGAAGTGTTCCAGCTGTTGCCAGTACTGCTGTCAAGTTTGTATCTAATCACAGTCCCAGCAGTGGAAAGCTTGATTTAATGCTGCTTCTCTGGTCTGATTTAAGAGTCCAGGTTCTAATCCCTGGTGTTTTTGCTGGGCTGTGCAAGACCAGCTCATTACAAGTGTTAAAACACCTGAAAATTTGAGGTTCACCTACCCAGTGATGTTTCCAAAACCACTTTACCATTATCTGCCCTTTACAGTGCCTAAGTAACTTTTAAAAGTGTCTAGTATTGATCATATCTCAGGAGTAAAATAAAAACCCTTTTATTAGCAAAGAATAGGGGAAGACAATAATTCCTGGGGAATTATTTTCCCTTTTATTATCCTTCCAAAAATTGAGGTTTTAGAACTCTGGTTTCAGAGTCAGAGTTCAGACTGACCCAGTAGTGAAAGCATTCACCAGGAGCATGAAAGGTCGAGGTAGATCTTCAATATTACACTTGCTTATGTGAAAGGAAAGATTGTCAAGGCTAAGACTCTCCAACAGCTTCATAGCTGACAGCAAGAGAGTCTGAAATCCTGGGGTCTTCCCTGCTTTGTTCATAAATCTTGTTCTCCATCACCTAAATCCTTGAATGATGGGCCAGCATGAGATATATTAGAAGAAGAAATATGGATAGCTGCCCACCTGTCTCAAAACTGGTATAAATCAGACTATATATATATACGTGAGAGAGAGTGTGTGTGTGTACTTACAAAGTTACCTATCTATTCAATTTGGTACTGATATTTTTGCTAAAAAAAAAACATCAGAAATTTCCAGCCTGCTCTTACCTGCTTTCTGTCAAGCACCAGCCTACCATAAAAATATTGACATGTTTTTTAATTTGCCTTTGCCTTTAAGATTTAGCTGATGCCAATTAGTGTGCTATATTTAATGTGAAATAATCTGTGTTTAGAGACTGTCAGTCTTTTTATTTCTTGGCTCATTAAGAATAACATAAATATGATCTTATACCTTTCAAGATGTCCTCCAGCAGAATTAGGAATGTAAAAACTACTATTTCATTTTTTTTTTCTGAGATTAAATATGAAATATATGTAAAACCAATTAAGAATGAATTGAAACAAAGGAAACGCCCAATGAATTTTATATACACAACAAAGGCAGAGGAACATGTCCAAATGGTTAAAAATGTTAGAGATTCTTGACAACTCACCTTTTCAACCCCTGTTTATAGCAGAAAAATATATTTTGCTTGGTCCATCTAAATACAAAAAGAATGTTTTGACGTGTGAGTTTGAAAAAAGCAGAAAAGTTGTCCTTCAGTTCTCAACTATCCTGTAAGAGAACAAAAGACATTTTGTAGAGAGCACCAAAAGATTTAAAGAAGAATTGGTGGCTCAACAGTATTGTTCGGCACAAAGCTGCAAATAAGCCTCCGTCTGAAGAGCGGACAGGCTGTTAAATAGGCTTATAGTTCTCTGCCCCCGGATACGTATGACCGAGTTCTCAAACCAAATCCCCTGGGTTTAGATGAAATCCCTAAAGAAGGGTCATGAGGATACTTTCCCTACCTTGTCCTGCCTTCACGTTACTTTTTGATGACCAGTACCTGAAAATTGCTGAACTGGGAACTTACTTTTTAAAACAGGTTTTGCATGCAGAAGTTCATTTAACTCTAATCTGGTGGGATCTGCTGTCAGGAATTCAGGTCAGATTCCAGGACTCTGAGGACAAACAGCAAATAGCCTCCCTGAAAGTACTGCTGCTTTAACTTTGACAAGCCTGTACTGAAAAGAAGCAAGCAATATGGGTGAACTGTACAGCCAAACATTTCCTCCTGAAAAAGAAATGTCTCCAGAAGAATGCAAGGACACAAGAAGTGCAGTTCATCTCTGGAGAGTTCTTCAAGTGCAATTGAGACTAATTCTCTTATGACCAACTCTAGCCGTCTACTGTTTGGCTCTTTCTGTTGTCGGAGAAAGGCTTCTCTGAAAAGCAGTTATTTTGAGGAGGTAAATCAATCCTCTGCCCACCCTGAGCAATGTCACACCTTCACTAAAACTAAGGACAAACTTAGGGTGGCTTCAGTCAAGACGATTCCAAGTTTCTTTTTGGAGTTTGAAATCCTTAGTTCCATCATGCATTGATCTCCTCTGGGAATAATCCATCCACCAAAGGCTGCCTATTTATGAATTTCATGTCAAGTGAAAGTTTAAATTTTTAAAGAAGAAAATGAAAATTTAGTGAGAGTAATTGGCTTTGCTTCAACTTTATTACCAAATTTGCCACCCTAAATCTTTACATATTCTCTTGGAAAATCTGGTGTATTCTTTCCCAAGGTAAATGCTATAATTACATTTATAAACTTCTCATGGAGTGCTAAGATTCACTTTAGTTTGAATAAAAATATTTGTACTTTATTTTGAAGTTTTATTGATTCACAAGTTAAAAATGACCTATGTCAAGTTTTCTGTGCGTACACACACATAGAGCCAATGTTATTCTTTGCTGTCACATGGAGACATAACTGTGATTTGTATTGTATGCTGTCCAAATTAGTGGATATGCTGAATTTCTCTTCCACAGAACCTTTGGTAATTGATGAAGATAAGAAAAGAAACTATTAAAAAAATAATTAAGTGATACTCAGATTTCAGGTTGCATATCAGAATTTTCAGAATAGGATTATTTTTTAAATGCTTCTGTTGCTTCCCATTTTATGTACCTTTTAGTCATCTAAGTGTACTACAGCTATTTTCAAATGTCATTTAAATATTATAAAAGAAAGTTTTCAAACGCATTTAAATATTCTAACACAATTGCTTCTTACTTACCACTGCACCCTTAGAGATTTTTTTTCTCTTTGTGACTGACGACACATACTGATTTCAGATTCTTTAGTTGCAGGTTCTTCCTGTCACCTGGCAGAAGGGGAAAAAAAGACCATTGAGGTTATTTTTTGTTGTTGTTTGGGTTTTCCTTCCACCTCAGTCATTGCCAAGAGCCATCCCCACTGCCTGCAACAGGTGATGTTTCATATGTGAAAAATGTACCGAGTCCCCAGCCTTCACCGAGGGCCCGTTCCAGTGCTCACCGAGCCTCCTGCAGGTCTTTGCACTGCACAAATCTATTTAAATAACAGGGGAATTTTTTTTTTTCTGAACCTTGGTGTATTAGCAGTACTGGTCCAGCTGCATGGTATTTGCTTACATGTATTGTGCTGTGGTATTTACTGTAACTCCAACTTATCCACGTGATTGGTATAATTTAAAATAGATAATCGTGCTGCTATGAAACTGCATTATGTAGATGCTAAGCTGTTCTTAGTGCACATCTGTGCCTCCCCATATGTGGACGTTTCTTATTTTCTCCATGAAGGGGTGTGTGTATGCACATACGTGTATTTTTAATATACATGTATGTAGGTATGTAATGGCTGTGCTAATCTATTTTACTCTAGCAGCCTTTGTCTCTCTCTTTTTGCTGTTTTTCTTGCTAATAAGTATTCTTGGTTTGGTGATCTGGTGCTGGACTAGGTTTCTGTTAATAATTTATTGAAGCCACGAAAGGAAGATGAGGGACTTATGTAATTCTGAGCGGCGCCAAGCAACTTCTTTGTAAATTCATACCCTAATTCCTTTTCTCAGTAGCAGCCCTGTTGTACTGCAGCAACATAGAAACCCTCTTTAGGGTTGCCTTTTGCCTCATGGTTTGGGTAAGAAGCCTGTAAAGGGATGTTTCTTAGCAAGCTCAAGTTATTTTTATCGATGAGAGTGCCTTTCTAGGGAAATCTTACTGCACCCAAAGGTGTGTAGCCTTTCAAACTTAAGGGTTTTTTTTCTGAGAGCTTTAAACTCTCTTCTCCAAAAGGCTTAGGTACTGCACTGCCTGTAATGGGGTTCCTGGAAGGATAAATGTGGCGTGCTTGTTGCTACTCTTATGTATCCTTCAATAGCATTATCCTTTACTGATTAGATTGGCGTTGAATGATTATTAGGTTTGGATTTTGTATTTTCTTGATTAAAAAAATTTTGAAAGTTCATGAAGTTTTTATATTCCTCATTTTAGAAATGTTAAGTATGAAAGTAGCCCAGAAAGGCAGCTGGCCTGATAGGCAGAAGATGCAAACTAAAAAAATAAGTTGTCAGACTGAAGAATGTAATGTCTCATACATAATGTATCATGCAACCTGTGTGACAAACTTCTCTATGTGCAGTTTAGACTCATATCTTCTACGAAAAGCAGAGGTATAAATTTTAGCCTAGGAATCTCTTCCTAGTTGCTAGTTTACTTTGAATCTGCAACCCTTAAAGCCTTATGCTAACATGCAGCCCATGTCCTTAATATTCTTGTAGCACAAACACTGGTTTACCCTTTTCTCCTTTGTGCTGTCTCTTCCCTTGTTAAATAACGAAACCATCCTCAACCTAGTCATGGGGGAGTTGGGGGTGGTGTTGAGGTTTTTTTTTTGGTGTGTGTGCGTGTGTGGTGGTGTTTGATTATTTTTTGTTTTTTTCCTTTTTGGAGACTATCTCCCTCACATGTTTTCAGAATCAGGGTGTACTGCTAGCAGTTCAGTTGTATGTGTGTCCTCCAGCACTCTCTTGTCTGGAGTTACTGGTTTTTATGGAGCCAGTATGTATCCATAGTGTCGAAGGTTAAGTTATGAAAATGAACATCAGCCACATCTTTCCTCCCTTAAAAGGATGTGTGAGACCTCAGTGTTTGCCAGCAAAAGACTGTAGCATGCTGTAATGGCTTGGGCAGACAAAGTGAGTGAACAGATTTATGAGTCTTTTGTCACAGGAAACCCTGTATGTGCTGGCATAGGAAACGATCATGTTCTGAATTAATCAAGCCAGTCACTGATGACGGGAAAACAGAACACTTTGTCTAGAAAAAAGTAAGAGGGGTTTAGATTTCTTTTTTTATTATTTTTTGGGGGAAAAAAAAGAAAAAAGGAGGGAAGGCGTGTGGAATGTTCAGTAGTATGGTTCAGGCTTCCTTTCTGGAATTTAACAGGTCTTATCTCTTCCTTTATTTTGCTGGGTCCTCATGAGGCTGTAAATATGATATATTGGAGCTGACCTAGAATTTAATCTGCAATTGAGTAGTGTGTTTATCCAGTTCAGGTAATTATTTTCTTAAACATTTCTGACATAATATTTCTGAATTGGAAATAAAAGCAAATGACAAACAAATACGTAGAAATCACCTATCGTAAAAATCCAGTCTGTATTCCTAAATCTCGAGGGTTTCAGCTGTTCAGCCCTAATGCAAGAACAAGTCTATTAGACATGAGCAGCAAGTAAAAGGAAATAGGAAATGAGAAAAATATGTAGAAACGTCTTGCAATGTTCTGGATGAGGGTGCAATTCATGTTGCTTCATCACGGATAATTTAGGCATCTGTCTACATTACCTAAGTTATCAAGTGCAGGCAATAGTTTGCTGGTGGGTTTGTTGATGACAATATAGGGAAGGTATTCCATGTTGAAAATTTGACAACATAATTTCCTTAAGGTTTATGTGCACACACATTTTTGGATTAATACCCTGCAGAGATGCTTGCATACCATAATTCTTAAGAAATTTGGCATTTTGTAGTTAAGAAAATTACTGGTTATGATCACTGCTGTATTGTCAAAGATGATGGCTAAAATTTCTATCACGGGATGAAATGTTCTGGAGCGTATCAGTAGGTAAGAGTAGTTTAAATAGGGAATTTGTGGAGAAATATCTTAAATTTTTTTAGTGTCTTCAGTACATTTCAAGAGCAAGAAGTAAAATATTTGAAAAGTAAGCACGAAACACGTACAGTTACTTTGCTGAGAGGGTTCAGCATAGCTTATTAGGAACTAGAGGAAAGAAATCAGAACATATAGTGAAACCATTTACATCTCCACCATAATCTGTTATTGTTTTCTCTTGAGTTTATTCCAGATAACATGTTGGAAAGTTGCTGAGCATTCAAAGCATCCATAATACCCATATGCAGACAGAGAATGCCTTAATGTTGGGTTGTCCTTTCAAGAACTAAAATGATCTTTTGTCTGAAGACATTAATTAAAATACTGTTTCCCTGCTTTTATACTCACATGGACCAGAGACATAGAGTCTCAGGAGAGTATGGTGCTAGACTCAAATCTGTTTTGAATGAAGTAAACTTTTATAATTTTTTTTTGTTTAAAAAACACAGATAATGTCACATAATTTGAAAAAAATACACAAACATTCTTCCCTATTTGTGCCCAGCAGCCACTAATTCCTCTGGTGTATGTTAGTTATATGGACTAGTAACAAGTGTCACCTTTGTCAGTTGTTCAAACAGTAGATGTTAAATATTAGTAAAAGTATTAGGAATTGGGAGTTTTAGAAAATGTATTATGAAAGGTAGGGGTTTTTTTGTAGTTTTTTCCGCCAAAAGTGATAACAAACCAGAGGGTATCTGTTCCTTGGTACTTGCAATTTGACTGCAGGTACAGGAACAGGGGAAGGTAACTAAATACTTGTTGTGATAACAAGGAGGAGAAATTTTGACAAACAGAGCTCCAAAACACTGCAGCTGCCTTTAGGTACAAGGGATGTCTATGACTTGGCACAGAAAGACAACTTGGCAACGTGCCTGACAGTTAAATGCTGGCTGTGTAACTGTGAATCTAATATTGCCATTTAGGTACAAAGTGATCTAAACACTGAAGGCAGAAAGTGTTTCTATTTATTTAGTCTATAGAAGGCTGGGTGGAACAGGTGTGGCTCACACACAGCGTTGCATTTGAGAACCTGCTAACTCGAAACACATTCTGTTATGCTGTCTACCTAAACGTGCAAATAAAATATTTCAGATACAAAAGCATTTTATGTATACTTCTGCTAGTACATTTTAAAACGCACTTTTTTGATGTGAAATCTATTTTCTTTCAAACCAGTTCAGTAATAATTAGTAGTTTTCTACAGTTTCTAAAGAAAAATACTATTTTCTACGAGGTTGTAAATGCTTATTGTGGGCAAAATTTCACTAGTGAGTAAATAAATAAGAAATGATTACTCTGTTAACTACCTACTGCTGTATGAAAAATTTGAAAAGTTGTCCAACAATATGTAAGTCAAGGGCATGGAAATGTACCTGCCCTTACACTGTGGTCCATAATATTTAGTGGTGAGTAAGTACATGGAGAATTCAATGTTCTACTTAAATATTTTACTTGGTAATTCACAAGTCTTTTTTTCTTGGGCTTTAAGGAGTTATAAACCAATATTCATTTACTCTAAAATAATACCAGAGTTTGGTGTTAATTGGCATCCCCTCTTATTATTTGCTTCTATCATTGCTAATGAAGTAACTGTGTAAAAACAAGGCTTTGCCTAGTAGATCTTTATCTCATCACCCACAGCTGCCTCCTACACAGGTTCACCAGTTGTTACTAATAATTAAAACAGCTAATAAATATTAAAGAAGGAAAACAAGAGCAGTACTGGGTGGGATTTTACTAGAGCGTAGGGAATTGGTTGTTCAGACCTGTAGGCAACCAAAATACTTTAGGTGTCTCAGGGAAAGAGTGAACACTTTGTTGCTTCCCTGTCTATAAATTCTGGCCATAATAACAGTCTGTCCAGTCCGCCTAGGACCTCACCATATATATTTTCTTTTATCAGCAAGGATAGAATAAGCTTCTATATTAACTTATTCTTAAGCTTGCAGTAAAATCTTTTTACGAGCCTTTATTCATCTACGTAAGTAGCAGAAGTCTGTCATGTTCATATGCCAAGCATAGAGAAAGAAATGCGTCCTTAAACGTTGTTGAAATCTGCCTGTTTAAACCTTAAAAGTTTGACTTGCTAGAGAGCTCCGTCCCGCCCACACGTGCGGTCGGTGGGGTTGCTGTGTCAAGCGGGACCCTCGGACACCAGCGCCGGTCGGGCAAACACCATTCTTCCCTCCTCCCCCGCCGCTCTCCCTGGCAGCTGTGGGGAGGACAGGGGAGGGGAAATACAGCTTTTTTTGGTCGTCTCTATGTCACTTCCTAAAGTGTGCGTTTCTGTCTTTCTCTAGACAGAGCAACCGTCCTCTTCCCTGGCCACTCCTGGAAATTGGGCTGCCATTGGCTACCATTCAGGGCCAGAGTTGCCAGCATTTCTTCTCTTTTTATTTTATCTTTTAGTCGTCCTTTGTTTCATTCGTGGAAATCAGTGATGAGTGGTGTCCCTCAGGGATCTATATTGGGACTGGTACTGTTTAGTTTCATCAGTGGCATACACGGTGGGGTCAAGTGCACCTTCAGCAAGTTTTTGGATGACACCGAGGCGCGGGGTGCAGTCTGAGGGAAGGGATGCCATCCATAGGAACCTGGATAGGCCCGAGAAGCGGGCCTGTGTGAACCTCGTGAGGTTCAACAAGGCCAAGTGCAGGGTTTTGCACCTGGGTGAGGGCAACTCCCCCATATCAATACAGTCTGGGGGATAAAGGGACTGAGAGAAGCCCTGAGGAGAAGGACTTGGCAGTACTGATGGATGAAAAGCTCGATGTGAGCTGACAATGTCTGCTCGCAGCCCAGGAAGCCAACCGTATCACAGGCTGCATCAAAAGCAGTGTGGCCAGCAGATTGAGGGAGGTGATTCAGCCTCTCTGTTCCACTCTGGTGAGACACCACCTGGAGTACTGTGCCCAGCTCAGAGGCACTCAGCACAGGAAGGACAGGGACCTGTTGGAGCGAGTCTATAGGAGGACCACAAAAACAATCAGAGGGCTGGAACAGCTCTGCTATGAAGACAGGCTGAGAGAGTTGGAGTTGTTCTGGAGAAGAGAAGGCTCCGGGGAGACCTTTCAGTACTTAAAGGGAGCTTATAAGAAAGGTGAGTACAGACTTTTTAGGAGGGCCTGTTGCAATGGGACAAGTAGTAATGGCTTTAAAGTAAAAGAAAGTAGATTCAGACTGGATAGAAGGAATAAATTTTTTACAACGAGGGTGGTGAAACACTGGAACAGGTTGCCCAGAGAGGTGGTAGATACCTCATCCCTCGAAACCTTCAACATCAGGTGTGATGGGGTTTTGAGCAACCTGGTCTAGTGGAAGATGTCCCACTCATTGCAGGGGGGTTGGACTAGATTTCCTTTGTAGGCCTCTTCCAACCTAAACTATTCTATGGTTCTTTTGTGGAGTAGGAGAGACACTTTAGCTAGCTTAGGGAAAGAGGTGTTACTTATCAATAAGAAATTTCTTCACTTTAAAACAAAAAGTCTACGTGTTCAGAAGGTCTTGCGTTACTTGGTCTTGCCCTAAGAGCTGTAAGGAGGTGTACTCTTATTCCATACATAGTCCTTTCTCTCTCTTAGTCAACAGTGCCAGAATTCTCACTATTCACTCACTCCTTTAAAAAAGTAAATAAAAGCTCAGTAATGTTTCAAAAATTAAGCATAACAAAAACTAAGTTAAAGGCGAAAATACAGAAAAGCAAAAGAAAAAATGTCCCTTTGGAATGCTAATGTGGTTTGCATTCAAAGAGGAAGTCATTTTTGATTAACAAGGAGGTAATGTTTCCCCACAAGGGTGGGTCTTAGATGATGAATAAATAATGTAATCAAATATTAAATTAACTTTATTTAAAAATCTTATTTGCATGTTACTTTGTAAAAAGCTTATTGATGTAGTATTTTGTTTACTATTATTGTTCTGAGGCAATTTTGTAATAAATAGAGAAAGGGAGCAGTCATAGCATTCAGTTTTTCAACACAAATGCATACGCATTACTTATTTCTTTTTCTAACAAATTTCTGAGCTTTTCTACCTTTCTGCATCAGAATTTCTTTAGGAATTTTTTTTTTGTTTGTTTACCATAATTGCATGTTTCTAAGAGGATGACTTTGGAGAAAATGTTTGTTCTTCTTTCCTGTAGAGAAATTCTCTTTATGGCTTGGTAGCACACCAAAGAGTAGCAGTGATGTCCAGTTCCCGACACAGTTAGACCAGGAGAGAGGGAGGTGCTGTGCCAAAGCGGAGGAGTGGCTGAGGGACACAGCCCGTTCTTACCTTGTCTAGTGCAGTGCTGCTTGGGGATTTTGGTTAATTACCGCAGCCCATCAACAGGGCTGAGGCTGGGGAAAAGGATCAGGGAGGTATAAGTGGCCCTGCTCTCTGCTGTGCTCCTGCAGACGGTATTTAGCCTTGAGGCTAAATTTTCATTCACAGAACAGGAATTTAGTGTATTTGAATAATACACTTAGTCCCGTTTTTGCCTAATCTCCTGTGAAACTGGTTTCCAGCAGAAAGGGAAGGGGGTTCTTGTATTTCTATTCTGCTTCTCGGTGTGCAGTGCGGTAATATCATGGCATCCTGTGGTTTAACTTCAACATTTTCACTATGTTCTAAAATTGCATAACTTCATAGAATATGTCTCCTGAGGACTATATTTCATGGGCCCATGTGATACCAGGAAGGGTCCCTTGACAAAACTTCAGAAGATTTAAAATGATGCTTCTCCAAAGGAGCCCATTGCTTCTGATGAACATGGATTGATTTGATGGAAGCGTTTCTGTAGCTCACTGGCAGGTCACGTGTAGTAAATTAAAGACTGGGGTTGCAGCCCAACAATAATTGAATTTATTTACTAGCTTGTGTTTCTGTTTATGAAGGTGAGCAATGGTTTCCATTACAACCTGTTTGTGTAGCAATATAGCACACCTGCTTTGCAGAGGACAGTATCGTAAAGTACTCACTTGGATTGTCTTGTCTCTCATTGCAGAGGTCATTGTATCCTGTGCTGTGTAACTATAAACAAAAGAGCCAGGACTTGTAATAAATCTGGTTTAAATAAAGCAATTAAAACTGATAGTTGTGGTAGACACGTTATAAAATTTCAGGGTATTGCCTGAAATTTTGTGGAAATGCCGAGCAATTTTAAACAGTTGATAAATCTGAAAGTATGGCATTTACAGTGAACACATCTCACTATTTGGAGATATCAGAGGCCATCAGAGATATCAGAAAGCCATGTCTAAACTGTATTGCAGAGATCAGTGAAATCTCTGATATTATATACTATATAGTGGAAAACTGGAAGAGATGATATTAACATTTTAAAATGGGAGGCTTATGTAACTCATATAAGGAATAAAATGCTAAGCAATGGAATTGTGGAATGGTACTTATTGGTTTTAATGGTAATATTTGATGTGCTTTATTTGGATTTTTTGTCAAAGTGATGGTGATGTGCGAGACCTGAAAGATAACAGAACTGACATGGTTCTGAAGGTATTGGTGAAATGCTCAGTCCCATTAGATGAATCTGTATAGATGAGGAAAACATACTTGATTTTGCTAGGTGATACTTGTTATGCCTGTGTTTCAAACATGAGGTTTTCAACATTGCAAGTTGGAGGTAAACATCCTGCCTCAGTTTTCATAGCCAAAGTTATAGCCAATGACAACTGTGAGATGGCCGTACGTCTTCTTGTCTTTGCATATTCTGTGAGCTAACGCATAGCTCTGCAGAACCCCCGCTCACCTCTGGCTCAGTACTAGTGAGTAAGTGAGCAAGATACCGGAGTAGAGCAGCTGTAGTACAAGGATACCGTTTCAGGATGCTGAAAAAGGGGTACAAAAGTCATACACCTGAAGGTAAAAGTCCCATGCTTGGGGCTGAGAGCTAACAGATTACTCTGTCTGTGGGTGAAACAACAAATATCAAGTGCCAAACTTCAGTATTTCACAGTATGGGGAAACACACATTAATAGCTTTGGGATCCAAACCAGACTGTACTTGCCAACAGATGTTTTGCATTATGTGGTCCGTGTACCCCCAATGATAACGGCCGCATCTAGTGAATGCCCTTATGACAGATGCATCGCCATGGAAACGAGAATGGTTGCAGACTACTTGATTTATAGAAATTATAGCTTTAATAAAGCATTTCTTGCTCTTTCAAGTTCTGATTTAATTAGAAAGAAGAGTGATCTGTGCAGTGTAGATGCTATCTCCAGCAGTCATTGGAGCTGTATATTAACACAGCTGTTGGCTTGTTTCATCTTATGCTGTCTGTGTTTTTGAGTGCTAGGCAGGTACTAATCTACCTGCCTAATCTACTGGAGTTGTTATTTTAAGGAAAAGGAAACAAAAATTCATGGTATAGTCTGTGATTGTACAGTGCAGCAATTTATGGATATCCTGTCCAGGAGTATGGCCACAATTGTGGTAGAATGAATCTAGAAAGGTAGCTACTTCAAACTGTGGCTGAACCTAGTTTGTACTCTGCCATTAAAATTAGTGTGGCTAAAAGGTGATTTATTTTTTTTTTAACTAACTTACTTTCAAAAAGTTTTTTTATTTTTTAAATAGTTATGGCTGTACTGGCAATAGGGCACTGGATCCTCTGGTCTTCTCTGAAGCAATTTCTCACCCCTAAGGATGAGGAGGTCCCAGCCGATTGGCGCCTTGCAAATGTGACGCCCATCCACAAGAAGGGTGGGAAGGATGATCCGGGGAACTACAGGCCTGTCAGTCTGACCTCGGTGCCTGGGAAGGTCATG
>JAOTQQ010000032.1:10909809-11066481 GCA_026546715.1 Gallinago undulata
TTTTGTGGTTGGACTTGATGATCTCTGAGGTCCCTTCCAACCACCGTGATTCTGTGATTCTGTGATTCTGTAATACATATATTTGAAGAGTATGACCACAAGTATTGTTGTACCTTCCCCCTCCTTCTTACAGAGATACAAAAGGTGACAAGGTCAGAAATTCTGGCTGTGATAGTATCTAAAAATAAATAAAAATCCTTGTAGCAGAAGTCCTGTCTGATGGTACTAACATCTCTTGCATTGATTCGTAAGCCAAAGTGCCAACAGTTTGCTTCAGAAGTTAAAAGAGGGGTGTACAAAACCAGTGATGTTCATACACACAGGAGAGGAATGCTAGATACATACATATGAAAATAAACCACAGTTGTAAATGGTGATATTTAATTTGAAAATATTTATCTCAACGTGAGATGCATAGCTCAATTTTAGAAATCATCTTAATAAAAGAAATGAAATAAATTAGACCTTAGAGTCTATCTTACTTCTGTTTATGTATGTCTCTGCTTAGAGGGATAAACAACATTTTAGAAATTCCCAGATTTGACAGTTGCTGTGTTCACCAAGTCCTGCCATTTCCTCCTTTCTCCCTCACTCAATATGCTGTGAATGTTCTAATGCAGAAATTGCTTTTAAACTTATCCTAAATAATGCATATTCCTGCTATCAAGTCAGGAAAAAAACCACACAAATCTCAAGTGCCATCAGTGAGGAAGGTTAGGGTTAGAATGAATCTTAAGAATCAACTGTTTCAAGTAATGAAAGGAATAATTAGTACTATAGACTTAATAATTATGGGAAAAGCATATTCTTACTAAGTGTTTACACCCTCTCTGTCTGAATGACTGGGGCCTCCTAAAATTAATCATGTTTACTATGAAGCCCAGATCAATCATCTTCATGTCATATGTACACAGTATAGCTATGCTTCCATAGTGCTTAAGAACTAGCCTAATAAACAGTACGTATACAAAGATGTCCCATGAGTTATTAATCTTAAGTGTATACTATCGATCTTTTTTTTTTTTTTTAGTGCCACCTGGGAAGGTGAAAATTAGTATTGATGATAGGTCAAGCAATAGAACTGCATTTTTAGATTTCTCTACTGAGAGTGTACTTTCAGTCTTGAGACCAATGCTTCTGAAACACATATAGCAGACCTCAGACATCTATCGGGCGTAAGTGGCCTTTAGAACCCAACTAGAAAGACTTTTGAGTTTAGTCACATCCCTTCTCTTTACGATGATACTAATGGAAAGAATGATGATGATGATTGTTGCCAGAGTAGATGAGCAGAAATGCTCAACTATGTCTTCTGCTTTTCTTGACATTCCTGGTAATCAGCTTAAATGACAGCTGGAGGAATAGTCTGGAAGGCTTTGCCTATGGAAGTGCAACTGTCTTGGCATCATGGCCACAGCCCTCATGAGTGAGGTTTTACTCGAGAGGCCCCACAGTACAGCTGAAGGAACTATTTCAGCATTTTTAAGGTAGTGTAACATCCAGGTGAATGGACCGATGGTGCCGTGTTTCAGAACGGCTGCCAACTCATTGAATAGGTTGCTTCCTGGAGACACGGTAGACTTCAAGCCTTCTCTTCAATTGATTTGGAAGAAGTTTAGATTTGAGCTTAGATTTTGTAGTATCCTAACAGTAGAAATATATACTTTTTCTTTCTTTCTGGCTGGTATTTTTGCAATTTTGTCCTTAAGTGTTCATCTCCATTCTGAACCAATGGTTGGGAAAGGTGAAACACTTTAATTTTGACATGGGCATGACATTATGATTTATCCTTTTGCATTTGGATTTACCTGGTTTTGCTCTTAATTAAAGCACTTTCATAAGTACTGATTAAGGGTTTTACATGCCAGTTTCTTTAAAAAAATGACATTTAGTACAATCAATACAGATGTTAGAGGTGCTAACGAGTATAAAATAGTTTCTATTGCATGGCTGTGCAGCATTAATACGCCTTTTTTATGTTTTAAGTAGGAGGAAAAACCTTTGAAATCTTATTTTAGGGGAGACTAAAGCCAATAATCAAGAGGGAAACTGTAGATTAAATGTTTTAGATGTGGAAAAGGAGAGTAAAATTATCACAAGGTTTGTCAAGAGTTAGAAAGCACATCCTTCCACTTGAGCTGACTTACAACAACTCCTACAAATAAGAAACGACACAAGTGTGTAAAAATGGAAGCAGAAGAGGGAATCTAACTGATTACATTTGATGACAATGTGCCTTAGTGGAGGGACCCAGGACCAAACTGACTATCATTTTGTTCCTTAAACCTGTAATATATTGTTAAGATATGGCTGAAGGTCACTTTCTTGAGCTTATGACAAGCTCAGTGAGAAAGAACTACTTTTAGTGCTAATTACTTAAGATGCTTCTGTACTGACTTGGGCTGGTTGCCTGTTTACTGCCCTTTATCATTTCTTCAAGCAACGTTGGGCGAGTCCAATGCTCTCTGACCAGGTTTTTCTAGATATCCCACACATGGAGACTGTAATGTTCAGTATCACATTTATTTATTTGAAGACTTTTGGTTTAACAGAGTGATAAAAAATATGCTGAAAATGCCATATAAATGCAAGTTACACTTAGCAAAATACAGCAGTTACAATACACATTTCAATTGCAATACCAGAGCAATTCCTATTACCAGTCTCTATAGTATGCCCCCAGTCATGACTCTGGGTGTCCCCAGTCACTGGGAAGGATGATGTGGGCTGAAGGAACTCAAGCCCATTGCTCACTTTGTGTTTTTTTTTCATTTTTCATTGTTTTGGGTTTTTTTATACTCTTGGGCTGAGCCGTGTGTACACAGATCTCTGATTAACTCAGGGATTAACTCGGGGAGCCATTCACACTCTTAGTGAATGCAAGGAGCAGTTACACTGCCAGTTGACCCACTCAACCCTTGATAGCTGTATACCTTTAAAAAAGGCCACTTTCTGGTCCCCTTGGTATTGAGATTGTCAGCTTCCTTTGTAAGAGGGGTGGTCAGTCTCACCCTGCCTTTTCCAGAGCTTCAGAGGCTCATGCCCTTGCCCATCTCCTCTGATTCTTCTTCCATTGCAGGGATTTACTGGTCAGTCACAAGCGTGCGGGCTACTTTGTGAAGCACTGGCTGCTTTTTAAGCTACTTATTAAAAGTAGCGAACACATAACCCCAGTGTGTTCAAATAAAACTACTATCTTAATTTTTGACGGTATGATCTTTACTAAATTCTTATTATTGGGATTTTAGTATTTAGCAAGATATATATCACCTCTTGATGTCTCATACATACACATTCGGGTAATGTATATGACACCATTGTTTTAGATTAATTTCTCAACTTGTTTATAAATAAGCTTAAGAAGCATTCAGTGCGGGCTAAAAAAATACAACCTAAACCAGTTCCATTGTGCTCACTGGCGTTTGTCAACAGAAACTAAGAAAGTGGTTTTTTTGTCAAGTCTCCATCCCATATTTATTTCAAGACGAACCTGGTGCTTTCAGTTCTTAATATGCCTTATTTCAGTCATCATAGTCTTGAATTTGCCAAAGGAAGAGTTAGAGGACAAAGAAGTGGTTAAACAGTTGCCTTTATTATCTGGGACACATGACCTTGAATCTTCTGCAAAAACTTCTTATAGAAAAGGAAATCTGCCTGCAGAAGCCTTGTAGCAGTCACATCCCATTCCTTTGTACTTGGAAGGAGTGAGGGGATGCTTCACCTCTCTCTCTTTCTCCTGGGCAAAATAGAAAGACACTCTTAGATTTCCAGTGTGCTTCATTCTAGGTGGCAAATGTATGCATTACTAGAAGCATGCAAACATGTCTTTGTTACCCTGTATTGTTTTAAATACATAGTAAATTTTGTCAGCCCACCTAATAGTGATACTAGAACCTGCTTTCCGTATCTACAGGAGAGCATTTGGAATGATCTCATGAAGCCTGTAAGAAGGAATGGTTGGTAAACTTACCTGCAAATACAGGTATAGCTATCCCTACCTGAACACAGAAATGTGTTCAAGCATCACTACGTTTGTTCTATCCTGGACTGGAACAAAAGATTCCTGTCTGAGAAGAGAGTCCCAGTTCAACAATGTAAAATTTTAATCAAAGCAAAAACCAAGCAGTTAAATCAAACAGACCTGAAAACTAGAAAGCTTTGTTTCAGTTTTTGAAGTCTTTTTTGTGTAGTTTTATTCCCTGAAACTGGAAATTACCTATTCCCGTGAAAGCATTGGTTTTCTTGAATGAAGATTTTTTTAAAAGAAAAAGGAGCTTATTCCCAGAATATACCTTTAGTAGAGCTTTTTAATATACCTTTAAGCAGTAATTAAATTACAAATGCACTTCCATCTTTCAGAAATCTCATTTCAAATACCATTGCAGGACAGATATCTGACTAGGAGGGAATAATTCTGCCTCAAAAAAAGAACTCTTGAAGAAATTAAAGCAGAGAAAAAATGCTGGATGTTTGCCACACCTTCCTTAGAAATAGCATCATGCAACCAACTAGAAAATAAAACTGTGTTTAGTAATTCTACCACAACTCATACACTGTTGTCTCCGATGTTTTTTTAATAGATACTTTATAATGTCATATTAATGAGGTCAAAGAGCTCAGATAGATGAAACTCGTGTCTTTTGCTTAATTTATCTGATAATAGTTCAAGGCTATGGCAAGTGACCAAAGCCCGTTCAGGACATCTGTCAAGAGTATTGACCTATAGATGTGACATTAACAATCGAAAAAGACACAAACAGATAGTTTGCTCTTTCATATGGTGCAGGTAGGTATGTGTGCATACAGCTGGATTAAGTTAATCAGATAACTAAAATTTATGTAAGAAAACACTCTAAGAGGGAAATCTATTAAGAAAGTATTAGAATTTATGTGTTCATGACATTGACAAAGAAAACAACAAAAGGTAATAGGGAACAAATAAATATTTGTAGAGAAGTTAGGAAGGCATGTAAGTGAAACTTTTCTGAACTCGGAGGTGGTGAGATTTTAGAAGAATATAGATATGGTATGGTTGATATATCAATCTGATATGTATTTCAAAGCAACCAGATGTCATCTGGACCACACAATGTACGGATCAAGACCTTTAAGCTAAGTAGCTCAAGGTCTAAATGGCACAAGGCATGACTTTGTTATGACCACATTTCATTAAATTTTAACATAACATTTAAAAACTGGCGACGTGTCAGAAATTGAAGTACAAAAATCACGTATTCCTATGAATAGATCAAATAATAGGAAGGAACATCATGGTCAGTGAACCTCAAATGGTAGACTAGATGAAAGATGGTAACAATAAGGCCAATGAATATTAAATGAAACAAATTATAGGAAAGAAAAAAAAATGAAATTAGGAAATTAGTTTTAAAAGGGTATCTAATAAGTTCAGTTAAATAGCTAGCTCTATTCAAATAGTACTACAGGCTTTTCAGCTTGCTCACATCCTGATGCAACTCAGCCTTTTCCATTTGAATCTGTGCTTTGATATTCAGATAATTGTAGCCATCACGATAAGATAACATAAGTGTAAATAATATTTAAATTCAGGATTGCTTGGAGGAGTGTTTTTAATGATGAATATAATAATCTGAATGTTTCTTTGTGGTTTAGGAAATTAATACTCTCAATTTCTCATACAATGAAAAACTTTTCACCCTGTGTTTAGACAGAATATCCGGAGCTTGGCATGCCTGGATATTACAGCAGTGTTTTTCTTAAAGTTTCCGTAGGGCAGATGTGGTATGATTCAGCTTGTAAATGAGATGAGTTTATAAATTAAGAAAAATAAAGTCAGTGCAGACTGTAACCTAGTCTGAAGAATGCTCTAAATTACCCTGGCATATTTTCAGTAAACTGCATCTACTAAGTCTGAGCTGTAATTGGCACTTAAGAAACATGCAGAATGTGGTACCTCTTCATGTATTAGGAGAGACCAAAGAGATATTGGGTCATTATGTAAAAATTGGTAATTAAGAGCAAGCAATTTTCTAGTTAATGTACATGTTCATTATATATTGAATGTTATTTAGTTTTCTGTGTCCTTTTTGCATCTCATAAACTTGACCCAAGGGATCCTACACTGTTAAAAAGATATATAAATTATAAAATAAGTCATATATTTTACTGACTCATTGAACTTTTGTTGTGACTGATGATTCTTCCAGCAATCGTTCCATAAGGGAAAACATTTTTTTGAGCAAATAATATTCACTAGCTTTTAGAGCTGCTTTCACTGAAAAAAAAAATTATGTACTAAAATGCCTACATTCTTTGATGAACTCTCTGAGGGCATCTTGTAGCTTTAAATTAAACTGATCAAATAGAAAGTGATATACCCTTCAAAATAGTTTAACTGATTCAACTACAAAGAAAAATAAAGACATTCTTTGCAGTTATGAGAAACTGATGGCAGGCTGAATTTCAAGAAGAAAAGGATTGATTATATTCTTAGAATTTAAGTGTTTTCCTTTTGCAATTTACTAATATAGAGGTCTGCTAATGAAACACCCAGCTTTGCAGAAAGAAAGAACGGTGTCACCTTTACTCACCTAGATGTAGCGTGCTTCCACTTTTATTCACTTAGATGTGGCAAAAATCAGGATTGAAAACTGTATGCACTCCAGGATGAGGTATGGTTTCTCTGGTAATCTGAGTTTCCCGCGGGATTGATGACATTCGGGTTGAAGACGATGGGAGACTTGCCATTGATCTAAATGACAGATGCCTGTATATTTTGCAAATCAATTTCTGCATGGAGTTTGCTGCTGATTGGATTTTATTTTGATTTTAGAGGGATCTTCTTTGCCTTTCATAGCAGCTTCAAAGTTTTATTCTATGCACTCCACTACATATCCTTGTATGAACCATTACTAGCTGCTTCTTTTAATTAATGGGATGATAAAGTTTTAATGTTTTTCACATACTAATTACTTTATTTACTAGCAGGATTCAGCCACTTCCAGACCTGATATTTTGCACAGCCTTGTATTTAATGCTGATGAAAGGTGTGAATAAGGAATGATTCAATAAACACTGTATATGAATAATATTTTTTCTTTCCATGTCCCCTGAATTCTCACAGAGATGATTTTCAAGCAGGCTTGCAAAGAGAGACACAGTTAAAAAGATACCACAGAAAATTTTCACTTGTACATTTTGTCTTTATGCATTTTTTTCCATGTGCAAAAGAAAAAGAGAAAAGTTGTTAATTCTCAAGTCAACAAAGTAATACAGAAAAGTCACCAAATTCAAGAAACATAATTTATTATTGACGTGGACTTTATCACTTATATACCAGTACTGTAATAAGTACTGGTATATAAGTGTAATATAGTAATTACTTATTACTATAATAATAGTACTATAATAATAGTACTGTGTAGGTAGACTGCAAGATACAGTGGTGCATCACATAGTGAAAATCAGAGTTTGAGCATAAAAACTTTGCTTTCCTTCCTGAATAGGTATAGTAAAGTTTCATTTTTAAGCAGTAAAATAATTCTAGTTCGCCAGTGGAAAAAAGGAAACTATTGTATTAAAGGTAAATTAGAATGAGACACAAGATGAATTTGAATGTTTAGTATGTTACAGCACAAAAAAGCTTCATTTTTATCTCTTCTATTCAATGATTTTGAGAAATCATTAAGTAAATACCTTGATCTTTTACAGCAATCTGTATATTCATTGTGTGTTGCCAGGGATTTGGCATAGTTCGCTGTCAATGAGGCTGATCTCCTGTTTTCCCATGTGAAGGCACGGATTTTTGTTATATAGGGATTCTGTGGGATCTGTGCAGACAGGTTCATTTCTCTCAGTCTTACAGAGTAATGCATAAAGCATTCTAATTCCTACATCTCTCTTCATATATACCCAGTTCATTTTTTTTCCTCTCTTCATTTGTTTGAGTACATAATGCATACAATGGATATAAAGCACTATCAGCCTAGTAATCAAATAGACTTTTCATTGCTTAGGTAATTGCTTCCTGAGTGATGATCACAGACCTTCTGTCTAGCCCTGTATCCCTCCATCCACATTATATTTCATTTCTTAGGAAGAATTACATGGCCTAGAGTGTTCTCAGAAGTGAAATTAAGAAAAAGGCATGTTTTAGATCCTAAGTTTGAAATCTGGACCTCATTTGAAGTCAATGGCAACATTTTGGTTGAAGACAGCATTTAAAAGAAAAAGCCTTTTGAGAGAAAAAAAAATTATCCTACTAACACTTCCCTTTTATGTAAATTAGCAGAGTTTCAGCTCTTAGATCTCTCCCGAGTTCTGTGCAAGGAAATATGAAGTTTGTCAGGCAAACAGATATCAAAATTTATAGAATACTTTAAAAATTAAAACCAATGCCCCAAATTCCACTTCAACACTTAGAGTGTTTACAGAGCAACCCAGAGTTCAGTTTAAAATTCTTAAAGTGCAGCTATGGATTTGGGAAGCTGGGAGTTGCTGCCTGGCTTAGGTTAAGGTTCCAGTGATCTCAGGAAGGAACTTTTCATCCAACATGTTACTTTAGTTTACATATGGAGAAAAGTAGCGTAGTGCCTGATTCAGAAAGAATTAATTGTTCTCATATTCTTAAATGCAGGTGGAAAGCAAAACACTTTGCAGAGACTTGCTTTAATAGCACAATCTCAGAACAGATACGAAAAACCCCTAAACGCCTCATATGAAGATATTGCAGTAACCTACAAGAAATCAAAGCTGCTTGGTTCATTGTATTTAGGTAATTTGGCATATGGATAATGAATGTATTGAACAAAACCCACTCAAAACAATAGTGCCTACAAAGTACAAATTTTGCTTAGTGTAATTGGCAGATAAAAAGTAAACAGCTGAAAAATTAAAGCGCTCTCGTTTAAATCTAATGTACGTTAATTAAAGAAAAAGGAGCCTTGTCGCTTATTCACGACCTTCCCAGTGATCTTTACTTGCTGTTTATAAATCAATTACTTAAAATATTCAAAATTCCTGAGTTCGAAAATCAATCTAGTGACAAAAATCGGTATGTTATCGCTGCTTTCAGTCTGAACCAAGGTGGATGAGTAGAGGGTAACGAGAAAGGTCTTGCCTGCTAAGTTCAGCCATACTTTTGTTCAGATGATGTCTGGGGCCAGGTGTTTCTAGCTAATATGGGAGAAGCCAAAAACCAGAAAGGTTATAAAGATTTAATGCTATGGTTTAGCAGTACATAATCTGATTCCCAGAACACTTGCAATTTTACCTGTTGTTTGTGGAGGTTTCTAAGACAGCTTTCTAAAAGAAAGTAATAAAGGCCTAACTAGCCCTGTTATTGAGTATCGTGTATGATTTCCTCGCATAGGAACATACAAGAAGATATCCGATATATATAGTTTTCCAAAGCATAGAGTTCAATGAAGGCTATGTTTAAATTGAGCTATATTTTTCTCTTTGTTCACATTCAAACTGCCTACAAATTATTTAGACAGAGCTCCTCTTGATTCTTAATAGGTGTTGAAAAGATGTTTAAAATAATACATTTTGAGAGTTCGCTAAGTTACAAGGCCATTCTCCTTTACTGGAAGATTTGGGATATTACGAAGTATAAAGGAGGTTGCATATGGGGAAGTTTCAAAGAATCCTCCTTCTGTCTGACCAGTAAAACCTTAAGCCTTGGAGTTTTTCTATAGTAGTAACATTTTGCTTTATGTAAAAGATAGAATGTATATAATCACAATATTAACTTTGTACAGTAGTATATATCTTTTTAAAGGAATTTTAAAGTGGATGCAAAACTCTGCAGCAAACTTCCTCATCTCCTTAGAACTTTATTCTCAATTTGGCTCATGTGAACATTTCGTAGCAAAGAGGAGAGAGCCATGAGTGTCTTCTATGCCATTTATTCTTCAGGATGAGTACAGGAAAGTAAGATTAGCTTCTTGAGATCTTCATCTGATTTAGATAGCATGGGACAAGTATAACTGAAGACTGTATAGACTGAAGATCTAGTGGACTTAAAATATTAAAAAACAGGTGAGGAAATGGCCACCCTACCAATCAAAATGTTAAAAAGACCCAGGAAGGTTTGGAAGCTTTGGACATACAGAGGTAAAGTGTTTGGGGGATGCGCTCGTAGATATTGAAGTGTTGTCACAAGGTCCTTGGCATGAGTGTACTGAAATGTAAGTAGGTGATTTCTGAACAAATATAACAAGGCAAAACCTGCAGCTGCACTGTCTTGGCTGAAGTATCTGAGCTCCCTTCATATGAGTGTATTGCTTTGATCAGAAAAGACTGATTTTTTGTTTGTTTGTTTATTTGCTAGTTTCCCAATCATTATTGTTAAAAACACTTCCCTCTTCTTTAAGGAGCAAAGACTGGCAGCGTGTCAAAATCTCAGTATATTGTTATGCAGCTGGCATATGTACTAGGAAAAAAACCCAAATCTGTGATGCACTACTGCATGTCAGATATGCTTTTCAGAGATAAGAGAATCCTATTACAAATGCTGATTTTTCAAAATTATTATAAATCATGACCAATATTAACTGAATACTAAAAATTCAATAAAAGCCTAACGCTGTTTCAGTAGTATTGCCTTCAGAATTGATGTGATGCTGAGTTACCGCCTGGCAGCCCTTCAGAGTAAGGATATTTTTAATATCTCAGGTCATGTAAAACTAAACAGGTTAACCTAAAACCCTGTGCACTATCATTTGTACAAACTGCCAATAACCATCACAAGGTAAGCACTTTTCTCCTGTGCTAAGGAATGCCACTAAGAGGATCATTTTTCTTTTCTTCTTGGATGAATCCAATTGTTTCACTCAACGGGGCTTCAGTTCAGCTAACAGCATTCTGTGCACTCAAAGATAAGGCATGAACAGCCACAAAACATAACACAGGTCTAATAAGAAATTCTTTAAATTCTTGATTCTTTCTGTATACTGCACTTACTAAAACCACATATATATATAGACACATACATGCATACACAAAAATTACTGCCATTGAGAAATAAAAATACTTTACAAGACTCAAGAGGATTTTAATACTCTGTAATCTGAGAATCTGTCAGTCAGATTGTGAATGTGAGAGGCTACAGTGGGCTTAAAAAATTGATGTTGCAATATTTGCACAAAGTGAGTGTAAAGTTTTAGGCCTTTTAAAGTCTCTGTACAACATCTTCTGAGAGAGGGAAACAGATTTTTAGACAAATAGGGGGCACGTCTCTGTGTTTCATATATTCACCTGTATATTCTGCATTTTAATGATGCAAATGTTTTGTAAGATAGGCATTCAAATAATTTAAGGAACTTTGCTAGAAAATGAAATGTCTGAATTAAGATCCCTGTGATATTTGAAAACTTGTAGAAATACCCATTTTTCAAGTTGTCATACTACTATCTGTCATTTATTAGCAGTGTGTGCGTAACTATACACAGCTCTGGAGGAAGAGACTGTTCAGAGTAATGCACTTCAGGCATTTTGTTATTGCTGGGAGGCACTTACTTTTGCTCTGTTCACAAATATGTATTTAAATGTTTGGAGAGTAGAGAAGTTGAGAATGTGATGGGATGTGTGCGGTGACTGGGTTAGAACTAGGAGCTTGTGCATTGTGGCCAAGATTATTCCAAATGACCATCTGTCCCCATTCCCTAGCCATGGAGGTCTGTTGTGGTAAGAAATAGAAGGGTTTTGGGAAATACTAAAAGGACGAATAGAATAAACTCTCAGTCATCCAAGCTGTAAATTAATCATGCCAGCGAGGCAGAAAAACCTCACAAACCTTAGAGCCACTAAAATTATTACTGAAGACTACATGTGTAGACCATATTGTTTCCAACAAGACGGTATCTGCCTTCAGATACTGGCTGTAGGAGGCCTAATTAACTGAAGCACAGTGTTACCCGAGCCTATGTATCCAACTGTGGTCCAGATCATGTCATGTCTAATCTCATCTCTTGCCTAAACAAGCATGGACAGGAGGCTTTTCAGCAGCCTGAGTCTGTAGTGGCTGGAGATGAGTCAGGGCTAATGTGCCATGTTAGAGATGAGATGATCCTTACAGAGAGCTACCTGGAGAACTCTCCTGTGCATGTTTCAACTCATTGGGCTCTGGACAAGCTAACTGTCCCTGGACCAAAATAATTTTATGAATTTGGGCTGCGTTTCCCCTTAGCTTATAAACCCTCTCAGGGCACAGTTTGCTGGGAACCAGTTGCAAGAGCTCATTGGGTTTAGTGCAGCCAGCTCCAACAGACCAGCTCTGCATTCAGTCCAATAAGCCTGGCTGAACCCAAGCTCTTTCTGGAAATACCGAAGCTACTGGCTGGTGCTCCCCAATATGCTGTGATGCAGGGGGTTAATTTTCTACTCCCCCGTTACCCGATGCAATTACCTACTGCCTAATGCCTGTTATATTCTGCGTGCTGAATGGTGCAAGTTTGACTTCTCAGAAAGACTTTTCCCAGATTTATAGCTGTTCTCGTTTATTTCTAATGCACAGGTTTAAACTTATGAATCCCTCATTTAGCAATTGCACCTCTGCTATTAAATTTTGTCATGTGTGCTGCAGGGAAAGAAGTCATTAACGTTCTCAACCAAGGTCTCTTGATGCATTTGTTTTCTCCTTTTTTTTTTAACTGGAGTTGGCTAAGACCTTTGTTTATCAAAATCAGAAATGAAAAGGAAGCTTATAAACTGTCCATTTGTATAATGAGCCTGTAATTATGTTAGCATTCGATTTTATAGTCAAATTAGAGACTGAATTTCCTTTATTCAGCATTGAACTTCACTTACACTTTCCCAGCATCTATAATGAAAGAATAAAGCATACGTTCGTGCACTTGTTTGTCACCTTAGTTGCTGGTTTTGTGACAATTCTCACACAAAATCCTCTTTTCTGGTCATTCTGAAATGTTTGTGAATCAGGAAGAAAATTGCCCTGAAGATTCAGCTGAGGATTCCTCTTGAATAAATGAATTTCCTGGTGATATAACACAATCTTTTTATTCTCCTTGTACCTTCATGCTAAGAAAGATTTAGCAGCAGCAAATGTCAGGAGCGTAAGTGAAAACTGTTACTCCTCTTGAGAGCATGGACTGGAGACTTGGACCTCAGCAAAATCTTAAACCAATTGCAAAATTTTGAATCAATTAGAAGAGAAATATGGCAAAAAGCCATTTCTGTCCTGACTGCACTTCTATATGCTGAGAGTAGTCTGCTGCATGTTTGTTGCTGCCTCAAAAAGAGAGGGAGTGTTTGAGCTTGAGATTTTTAGAAAAACTTGAGGAGCGGGACTCAGTTTTGCATTTCTCTGCAAATATTGTAGCCCATTATAATGATCACAAAATACTTTGAGGAATTGAAGTGTGACAACTGAAAGTATATGTATATGAGATTACAGTATCTGTATTACTTGGTTTTATTTTCCTTTTCCTTAAAATTCCGAATCAAAAGTGTACCTTATGAGATTAATCTTTAATCACACAGTAATTTCCACAGAAAACCTCAAAAGTGGCAGGGCCTGTGCTACTTCACATGAGCTGAATTTACTGGCACGCGTGTCTCTCTCCCCCTCTGTACGGGCAAAGAGCAATGCAAGGGAAGGCAGGGAACTGACAGGAGCTTACGGGCTTCACTACCACCCCCTGATTAGCCGCAAGAGACACAGCTTTTGATGAATGCTCTGAATAGTAAGTTTTTTATTTCCTGTCCACCTCTAAATTTTGACACAATGTAATTGTATGGGAGTGAAAACACGCAGAATCTGATCTCAAGTTTTAATCATTCCAGTTTTTTTCCCATACTGAATCTCATTATTATTTCCCCTCATAACTTCCCAACCTCCACCTTTGTAGCATGTGCCATTCCCTCCTACATCTGACAGCATTGCCACCCCCGGGGTACAGCTCTGCCTCTGAACAAGTGACCTCACTTGGCAGATCTCACCTGTGGTCAGAAAGTGAAGCTGGTTTTGTGAGCCATCGCTTACGTCTTGGGTTTTTCCTTCTCAACTTTCAGTTGTTTTCTGCTACCTCTCCTTGCTTTGTGTCTGCCTTAAAAAGTGCTCCAACTATTTGTAAATACACCGAGTCACGATAGCAATAACCTAAGTAATATGTTCTCTCACAGCATGGGATCCTGCTCTCATTCTCTTTTCACAGTATTTGGTAACATAAAAGGAGTTGGAATATGATCTGCTTTATTTTAAGAGTCTAGTATTTTATGAGTTTGAGTTGGGCACAATTCCAGTTAAAAATAGACTTCCCTTATAAAATTCTGCAGTAAAAATCAAACTTGAAGTTTTGTGAATAACTTTGCTTTGGCTGTTTCTTTAGGGTTTAATAATAAACCTTATGAGAATGTTCTAAAGAATTTACTAGAAACGGGTAACTTTATCCTTTTTAATACAGTCACAGAGTGCAATATACAAGTACTCAAGTTACATATAATTATTACATTTAAGCATATTGTAGAATCATTGTAGATGTATATGAAATTCCTGGCTTTTAATTCTTTCTTACATTAATGTCTATTATAATCTGCAACAGGAGTCTCCGTTGTTGGATTATTTTCTTACAGTTCAGGGTGTAGTCTGAGTTGACTTGACACCAAGAAGTAAAAGTGAGGTAGCTTCTTTAATTCACTCCAGTTTAAGTTACCCAAAACTTCTCACTATAGATGATTCAAGTTACGTTAGAATATCTAAATCAGCACTTTCTTCTCCTATTTCATCTCCTTTCTCTCTGTTTTTCCTTTCTTTTCTGATACATCCATTTCCTCACTCTGCTAGTGACAAGTTCTCACATATCGCTTGTATATTGAATTGAATTAAAATGGGTCCAAACGTTCTTTTGAATCACGTTGAATATTGTCTGGAAATCCCAATGAAGCTAAATTATCATCTTTTTATTTCTTGACAAATTGTGTGAGAAAGTTCTGAAGAACTCGCTGGAAATCAATAATTTTTTGTAGACTTTTTTTGTGAAAGAAGTAGAAGAAAAAGCTGCCTTCTTAGCTTTCTCACTCAATGTCCTTCTTAGGGCTTTTGTCTAGCTCTCACCTTGGCATAAGTGCACGGCGAATATAATTTTTCTCTTACTGAATTCCTCGGCTAAGGATAACTGAAGTGTAAGAATTCTCCTGCAAATAATTTGTCTTGTGGCAACGCTCCTCCCATACTCCCTGTGCCGTCTGCTGCTGCGATGCTGGACTGGCGTGGGTTTACCCCTTTATGAGAGTCTTCTGGGCGGTGTGGCTGTAGTGAGCTGCATATTAGATTCTCACTGGTTTTGAAACACTGCAAATATTGCAAGAATATTCTTGCTTTTGGAACTCCTGGCTCTTGGGCAGTAGCTTGCTCAGAAAGAAGACTCAAACTATTTTGAGCCTTTAACAAAGACTAGCATTTAAAAAAAATAATTATACAGACCAATTACTAGCTTTTGTTTTATTATGCTTGTTATGATAAAGCTATTTGCAATGTTTTCAAACATTGTTCCATGGCATATACCATATCTCATTTGTTTCCTTCTTGCTCACTTTTTAAAGAATTGTGGTTATTGTAGGTGTAGATTACTTTTCTGGTGAGAAATTTGATGCGTAGCCTTGTGTAGGATGAGGTTGTTTGCCATCTAACTGCAAATATCACTAAGCTGTTGGTTTGTAAGTGTTGAAAAAAAGTGAAAGCATTTCTCCTGTTTCTCTTCCTTGTAACCTGCTCTGTTCACTCCAGTGAAGAACAACAAATGAATAAAGAGGAAAAATCACAGTATTTCTGAATAACTGTGCTTGTGCTAGCCTAATTTACTGGCAAATACTTCTTTTCCTTTTTTTTTCTATAATAGATTTTTAAAGAAATATCTTGCTATTTCCCAAGCATGAGTTTAATGAGGAGAAGAGCCTTGCTTAATTTCAAAATGTGAGCACAATTTCAAAGGACAGTTTCAGTCCAAGCAGATGTTTTCAAGGTTTTCCAGGTAACTGCAGGAATGTCTGTTAGTCAGCCCCCTTTTACTCCTGAGATTAATTCCTGTTGTTCACATCATTAAGGTGTTGAATTAGGTTTGCTTGTTGATCATAGCTGTAAGAACTGATTTTTTAAACAAAACCTAATTCCTATTTATTCATCACCTTGATGACCATTGACTCTGCTCTGCTTTTCTCCATCCTTCCCTCCACCTCGTTACCTTCCTTCCAGCTGTCCCAGCCCGGACATCTGGAAAAGCTGCCCCTGAGTGAAGTAGTGCCCTTGTGCAGTGGCTTCCACAGACCTGACCTGTATTGCCAAAAAGGTGGAACTGGCTCGCAGAGACACCAGTTCCAAAACTGGTTGCATCAACCTCTTTGACACCATCTGCTGTGTTTTGTATTCCTTGCGTGAAGTCAAGGAGGATTTTGGTTTGCAGAAATTGAACCCTTAATAGAACAGTTTTGTCGTTGTCACATGGAAGAATGATTAGCAAAGGTTGGGGAGCTAGAGAACCAAAATGCTCTGCAATTAATTCATAAGCTCTTTTGAGGTTCACCTGGCAATGGTTTAGAAAAAGAGTAATTTACAATGTAGGTAACACTAGATAGGATTTTTTGCTGATGAGGTCTTGTGGTCTTGTAAAAAAGCTCTCCTTCTTTCCTGAGGAGATTATTTCAGAGCAACATTTACATTTATGGTATTGATTAAATAAATAGATAGTTGCCAAATACATCTGTGTAATAGTTTTATAAATAACGTCCACCGCTCTGTAATTCCCATGCAATGCAAAGTGTGTATTTGGTCTTTGAAAGAGGGAGAGAGAGACTATGGGAACAAAGCTTCTAATAATTACAGTGGAAGAGAATGCAACATAACACAGGCAGGTTTCTGCCCCTCTATTAATGCTTTGAAAGCTGAGATTTTCTGAGCCTTCCGTGGCCATTATTGCTTCAATCTTAACATGAAGGGTTCAAAAATTTTTACTCAAATCCTGCTTTTTGAATATTACAAGATGACATAATAACTATGGAGACAGATTTCAAATTGTCATGTAAATTTCCCCAGCATTAGCTTTCAAAGTTTATTATTGCTTTGTAATATTCATTGCTCTTAAGCTTCTTATTTATAGAGGCAGTGCATGTATTTGGAATAACTGTGGTAAATGGAGATATTAAGGTAATATTTCTTTTACCAAATCTCTCTATTTGGGAGCCAATAAAAAGCTAGGGTTTGTCCTTTATTTAGTTATTTCTTTATTTATTTGTGTTTGTGTATGTATGCATGTTTTTTAATTTCAGTCAGTACAAGCACTCACAAGGCAGAATTGTTACACTCGTCCCAGGCCATCAGGAATCCTTGGAAACTAATTCTGAAAATACATGTAAAATACTCCAAAGTTTCATGCACATACCAAAAAAACATAGAATGTCATTGAGAGATTTAAATAAATATCTGCTATCATTCCTTGCAGTTTCACAACAGAGTGAACACATTTTTTATGAAGAAATCTATTGCACACCCTCTGAAAAATACGATATTCACTATTTTATTGAGTACATGTTTGCAACACTACTAGATAATACGGCAGTTCTGGGTTGAACTTGCAAGACATTTTTCAAGTTGAACTTGCGATATTTGTGTCATGTCACCAGTACAAAACTTCTGTTCTTTCTTAAAATCATGAATGATTCTTATTTCATTGCATTTCATGCTTATTTATTTCTGTGATTTGCAAAGTATATTATATCTGTATATCCTCTTGACCAGCGCAGTCTGTGCGCTCTAGGAAGTGTGATGAGAAAAGAGATAGTCTTCTAAGCTGTTGGTCTTGTCAGAATGGGATACAGCAAGGGCAGACATGGACTTACTGTAGTTATTTTCTAACTCTTTATAGAAATCTTCTACAAATTTAAAATATTTTGTAAAGTTCTTTATAATTTTGAAGATACTTTAGAAACATTAAATAGAAATATTTGAATTAGGATGCATTTGAATGCTTACTCTTCTGTAACTTATAGCTGGTCTCCATTAGTTTTTTGATTTATCTAAGAATAATATAGGTTGTATATTTCTGAAAAGTGTAGTCCATATGATGGACTCACGCTCAGGAGAGCGTGACTTTATTCCTTTCAGACAGCAAGGACAATTATGTCTACTTTCCCATTGGACAAATATATATATTTATATATGTGTGTCTGTGCAGGTGTGTTTATGTGTGTAGCTGTGACAGAATGAGAGCAGGGCAGTGGGAGAAAGCAAAACTCACAAGGGAATGCTAGCTACCTGGTACTCATGCTTACCTGGTCATCAGAGAAGCCTGGTGATCTCAAGTAGCAATACTCAAGTTCATTACACAACTTTGCCACGTTCAGCAGAGAAGGCAGGCATCCCATGCGCTCATTCTGAAATGGCATAAAATTGTTCAGATGCCCCTCAGAAAAACTGCTGTCATGAGTCTGTAGACACGTGAAGGATTTAGTCACCCTTTTAAGGCAAGTGATCTTGGGAAGTCGTGTGTCTGGAAGAGACAAACTCCAAACAGAGATTTGCCTCACTGCTTTGCTGTGCTTCATTGAGAACTTCCATTCTAGATTTCTACTTCTTCCTCCCATCCTCCCTCCCTCTCTTGTTCCCTTTCTTCATTTTCCCCTTTTCTTTTTTCCTTTTTCCTTCCTTCCTTCCTTCTTTTCCTTTCTCCTTCTCTCCTTTGGAAAATGTCAAACATTATCAGGGAGGTTTTCCTTTGAATGTGCAATCTTCCAAAAGCACATAGGATTCTGTCAGCTCTGTGCTTGAAAGTATTACTGCCTTAAACATATTGTGTCTTGACATTAAAACTGTTTTTTTTTTTTTTAAATCCGCAGCCTGTAAATGATTCTGTGATGCTATCTTTTGAGTAATGCATGAGAAGGATGCTCTGATGTGCTACTCAAACAGGAGTTCATTCTAAGTCAGGGGCACTAGTGCTCAGGTAATAGATATTTTTATATGGGACAAATGCCGTAACAATGGTTTTATAGATAAAAATGTTCATACTAGCTGACCAAGAAAGACAAGAATTCTGTTATTTAATAACTATGACAAAGAATCATAAATACCACAAAGCATGCAGTGTGGTAAGGAAATTAAATAGAAAAGGAATGAGAGATAAGAAAAAAACATATTTTCCTGTTGGTTCATATTTACTTAAATTTTTATCTCTGACCTCTCTATAATGCAAGTTTTTCATTGTTCAGTCCCTGAAGAGATATGTTCTACTCTCTCATATGAGAACAGGAGCAATGAAGCAAACCTGAATGCAACTGCTACAAATGTGGTGACAGCCAGTTGGCCTGGCCAGGGAAAGATATTTTGCCTTGATCTGCAGCACCGGAATACCAAGCACCTTAGAGGTGCCATAGGCTCCGACTAACCCCCGTGTGCCGCACTAATCATACCTGTCACACCCTCTAAGGAAGCTGGGGTTGTCATTAATCAGTCTTCAGGAATCCTGGCAGAGTCACTCCCAAAAGCGGAATGAATTCTGTGATCTGGCTATTCAAATCCCCAATTAAATAAGATATTATCTTAACGCAGCTCGTTATGCAAGCTTGTCACTCTTTGAACTAGTTGATTTCCTGTATAATTTGAAAAATGAAAAGGAGTTGGATAATTCTTCCTCAGAAACCAAGAAAGGAAAGAATAAAAAAAGTCAGGATAATCTGTATTCTTTGGTCACTTTTAGGCTTTTGGATTGACTTGGAATGACTAGTTTCCTCATGCTCCTGCTCTGCTTCCGCTTCCTCCTTTTTCCAACCATAAGTTCTTTTGTGTAGAAGAACTCTTGGAGGTATTTTTCAGTATATGTTATGCAAATATTTTACTGAATTTTCTGGCTTTGCAGCTATTTCAATGTCTCAAAAATGGAAAATTTGTCAAAAAAACCCAGCAAACCATCCAGGGACTCTCAGAACTTTAAATTCATGGTAAATATTTTTGATTCATCTGAGTTCAGAATTTCTGGCCAGCATTAGAAATTTGGAAGCAGTACATCCTTGTAAGAGTGCTGTCTGCAGATCAGTTATGAACTCAGCTTTTTGCAGCGTATCTTAAAGATCCATTCTGGAAGCGCTGGCAATATCTTACACAGTCGTAGGCAAAGGAGTTGTGGCTTCAAGAAAGACTAAGGAAAAACAAAGCAAATGCTAGAAACGTCAGCTTGAAGGTACATTGCCGTATTTTTCACTCAGTACTTGTGAAAAAGCCTTCTCAGGTTTGGTGTTCCATTGAAATTGTCATTTCATAAAACCAGGAGAAAGGCCAGCCAGGAGTTTTAATCATCCTTGGTTATTTACAGAGATTTTGATTAGTAAAACCAGACTGGGTGTCTTCCAGAGAATTCATAAAAAATATACTCTTTTTGATCCCAAGTGGAAGTACTGTGCATGCTTCCAAGTACTACTGCAAAGTGCAGCAATGCAGGAAATCGGAGGAGCTCTAAAATCACATGGATATGAGTTAAAATAATTTCATCTCTTACTCTAAGTTTCTTTTGCTTCTGAGGGAGTAGCTGGATTAATTCGTATTTTATCCAGATGCAAATCCTCCACCCACTCCTCCTGAACACCTGTGTCCAGGCAGATGCTGGTGGCCGCGGCTCCGACACCAGTAGAGCATGGGCTCTGTAAGGGTCAGCCTGGTGCACTCTGGTGCTGAGGTTATTCCCAGAACTGGGAGAAATCCACTTGGAGATCCCCTAATTTTAATACTCGGTCATGAGTTAGGAAGCCAAAATGAAGAGTTCCATTTTCCTTAATAGCAAGAAATAAAGAACCTGATTTAAGACAGGCATTTTGAAGGCCACCACCTACATTCAATTTCCATCTTCATATTTAATACTTCTGTACATCTGCTAAAATGAATCAGCATAAAAATGTATTGCATTCCTTTCTTCCTTTCATTTTGGATTAACATATGTCACTGCACTTTAGTTAGCTGTAATTTGTGGTTTTGCTGTAGAGCTCCCTAATGCTAATATGTCTGCGTGTGTACGTGTGCGCTTTAATGCTGTTTTCTTTTCTCATCAGCATAGCATAGTTTCGTGCATTGTATCAACCTCAGTACATGTGGTCTCTTTATGCTACAGATCAAAAGGAAGAGAAAAGAATGGAAAATTTATTTTCCGAAGTGTTAGTGAAAAGCTCATTTCCCCAGAATAATGGAGTCCAGGTAGCTGGCAGGCAGGTTTTCCAAACGTCAGATCTCCCAAGCTGGTGCTCGGTTTCAATTCAATAATTATTCTCATTCCCACTATGCAGCTACTCAGCAGCAAGTGGCGCATCCAAACTGCACCCCGTGATTAGAACGGTATGAAAAAAGGTGAGCGAACTCTTCACCTACACACCAATTTTCTTTCATGCAGTAAAGACTCAAGTTTGTGTTGCTGAAAATAAACACTTAGGAAATGAGGACCTGTGTGGCCTCATGATTCAGTCCCACTCTGAAATAAAAAGCGTAACAATTCTTTGTAATGATCTGCCTGATGCACTGAACAAGGTTCAAAGTCCTTAGTCTGTGGCAATGCTCCAGTTAAATTAAAAAACAACGTAAGGTTCCTTTGGGCATGCTCTGCTGTATTTCTGTGCGGTGACATGGACTGACAAGGCATCTCTAGGCAGTGCTGTGGGTTTTGTTTACAGACCTGCCAATAGCGGCTAGCAATCGCCTATGAACAGCTACTATACGCTGGCCCATAAAGCCACACAAAATTTTCATTATGTTTCACTTAAAAAGTGCTTGTTTTGCAGGATAGGGGCCATGTCAATAAAATGGATTGGATGTCACTTAAACCAAGTGACGTGCTAATCTCCTGGAGACCTTGTGTCCTTAATCTCTACAGGACACAAGTCAGTTTAGAGGCATGAGCTGTTCTCACAGGTAGCAACTATTGAGCTCTTTAATGTAAATTCAAAGGCAAAGCTTATCAGTGTGTTTCAGAAATTGCTTCAGTGTGGTTGCTGTCTATGGGAAAAAAATCCCCACACTTCCCCCAAAATCCCTGGGCAACTTCCAAGCTTTCACTGTGCCCGCGAGCACCTTTTAATTATAAAGAAATTGGTTTTGGTGATATGTGCCCTGTGACCAATTGGATTAGAGGCATTTCTTCTGGCTATTATTAAGCTAACTTGACTATTGCCCTTGTGTAGCTAAGCATGATCAAAATATAAAGTATGGGAGAGCATCTCAATTATGAAGCATAGCACAGTGCTCCTGCAGACTACATTCTTCAGTTCATTAAAAAAAAAAAAAGCTTCAATGACTAGTAATACTATAACGAAAGGGCAGAATAACAGGCACACGATGAAGGATACTGTAGCTGATGGGGATGAGTTACAAAGGCTATTGAAAGATTCAGACTGGGTTTTTTAACATTTCAGTAGGCTGGTCATTAGTAGACAATAGGTAGGACCATTAGAAACCTGTAGACAGTCTCTGACTCCTTAGAAGGATCTAAAGATGAAGAACTAAGGTATCCTTGGAATGACTGTAATAATCTGCTAAATGTTGTAAGATATTAAAACACGTTTTCTGGTGTATATTCCTTCCATGTTTATATTTATCTGCTTCCTCTGCTAACTGACAATTACTAACACATTTCATACATGCTATAAATTAAAGCTAGTTACTTTTCCATTTGTTTGAGCTGTAGCCAGTTTTTCACTAGAGAGTTTATCCGTGAATCAAAAAACCCAGTTCTTCAGAGCTTGTAGGGTAAAGTCAAAACTGAGGAGCGGGATGCTCATCTGTATTTGTGACATTCTGATCTATCTCACTCTGAAATCATGAACTGAAACCAGTGTAAATGGATGGGCTCCATTTATTCTTCCATTGTCGTTTACTGAGAGCGGTGCAGCCTTTCTGGCTGTGTGTGACTATATTTGCTGTGAATTAAGTGATGGCAGGGAGCCAACTCTTCAGAGTATTTTTACTGCTCATACATAGCATGAGGAGGGGAGAAATAAGAGTAGGAAAAGAACTAAGAGATCTGAAATTTGTTCATCATAAAAAAAAAAGGGGGTTGTTTTATAAAAGCAGGAGATAATCACAAACAGTAACATCAGAGCATGCTCCAGCTAAAAAATTAGTATTAAAATATGGTTTTTGCAGTATCAGAAGAAAGTGCCAGAGTTGATCTTCATTCTTCTGTGTGATAGGCCACCCCCACATGCTGACTGAGATTTATTGATATTTAATCTGGACAGTATCACTGCTAGTATTACCTTGTTACAACATTTACACCACTGGTCTGAATATTTCATCAACTCCTTTGTGTCATTGCAGTTTTTAGGATTTTTACCATGTCCTTTTATTTTTAAAAGAGTAATAAAATCTGTGCAACTATTTCCAAATTCTCTTTCTATGGAAGGAGAAAAGATTCAGCCAGATCCCCCCACTCATCACACACAGAACTGGGAGTTGGGGAGGTGCAGCCATTGAACCATCATTGCTCCCATTCTTAAAAACTGAAACGTGTCTTCTAATTTCCATATTAAATTTGGTCATGGTGAATTTGAACTCATCTATTTAGACTCTGTTCTTTTCCTTTAGTACAAATAAATGCTCCTTCCTTCTAGTGTTTTTCTCTTGGGATATTTGTAAGTCAGTTGCTCCCTCCTTTGCTATTTTGCCATGGCTAGAAAGATTCTTATTTTAAGATGTGCTGTATATTCCTTTGAACATTCCAGTAGTCCCTCCCTTCATTAAACCCAACAGAAATGATCCAACATAATTTTTTTTTTTGTAAAGATGGAGCGAAATTAAAAGTTGAGGTCTTATCAGTGAGTTAAATAGCTATGTTGCTATTTCTGCTGGAAATACCTTGTGTGATAGATCCTTGAATTACCTTGGTCTTTTGCCTGACCACGTTACACAGTATCTAAAAATGGGTGTTATACAAAGGATCTCATTTTTTCCCTATCTGTGACAGGCTATTACATTTGTATTTTTCTGTGTCGTTAGAAAAAAGAATAGAAAATAATTATTGTTTGTAGCCTGTAATATGTTATTTTATCTTACAACTGTGCTTTGTTGTAAGTAAGCACAGTTGTAAGACAGCTCAGTGCCGTCCCTTTTCCCTTCCGTGATACATGTGCCTCACTGTTACTGATTGAGTTCAACATTGCATTATGAAGAAATGCAGTTAGCATCCAACATTTTTGGTGTGCCAAAGGTAGCTGCAAAATTATTAAATACAAATGATCCTAAAAGAAAATTTGGAGATCTCAGCTATTGATCTGGTTCCAGTACAGCTGTTTGTTCAGGGTGACCTGTCATCATATGCTCTCTGGTGAGCTCCTTTGGCATTTGATATTTCCTCTACTAATCCCCATCTTTTCCAATTTATAGAACATGTTCTTGTTATATTAAACATTTTACTGAAATTAAATAGTTTACCTTATGACAGTGTGTTTGTTTAAAAAAGTTCCTGATCTCTTGTACTGGACAGTGCATTACAAGCTATCCTGGGTTTCCATAGCTGTAGTTATTCTTGCCTTTAAAACAGCGATCCAAGATTTTCTACACTGTAAACAAAGGAAAAAAGAAACCTGACTTTGCCGTGAATTCTCATTGAGAGGTTTGGGCTTTTTTTCCTCGTCGTTTTTACATAAAAAGGCGGAAATTCCACCTTCTCGTTTTCCCTGCAGAAGAAAGATGTGAGTGTAGGACTTGAGGAGTGGGTGGGATCTCCTTTTCCTCTTGAACAGTTGATTTCTTAGAAAGATCTCAGCAGCAGCAGGAGAACAGAGTAAGTCTCCTAGTTGCAAATCCCATGCCTTGATCAGAAGACCATCACTGACAGAAGAATAGGTATAATTTTTTGAACGAGTTCATCCACTTAATCTCTAGCACCAGGTATTAACATAATTGTACCATTAGCAACATCTTTTACTTCAATAAGATGCGTAGTCCTCTTCTTGCAGATTATACAGACAGCGAATAATCCTTGCAGAGATACAAGTCACAGAGTTTCTTCTCCAATTAGATTAAGTAGGACTTAGTAAAAGTGTTCCCTTTGATGAGAACAAATAGAGCTCTGCACTTCTTTTAGCCACCTCTCCTTTCTGAGGCTGGTTGATCCATATCACTTCTGGGTGTATGACAAAGATAGTGAGGAGTTAATGGCTCTGTGTAACAAGGTGCTCTGTGCCAGAACTGTGCAGCTGTAATGAATTGGCTTAAACATTAGCAGTATAAAGTAATTTAAGATTAAATTTTACAGCTCATATTTTTACAGTGAGCATTACCTACTATTACAAGATATCTCCATCTCATATTTCACACCATTTAGGACAAACTCTCATTTTCACTGAAATCCCCTCGTCTTGGCCCAAAGAGTTGTCATATGTGAGAAGCTAAGAGCAAGGATAAATACATTTAGTAACTTGAACTAGAACTGTCTTCAGCTGAATATATTTTTAATCATCTTATTTGGCAACTTTTAAATTATCCAAATCATATCCTGTTTCTAACATTCTACTTTTGCAACATGAAACAGTTCTTTCACAAACATCTCAATGTTTCTTCATTCTTTTGGGATATGATAAAAAAAGGTATCTTAAAAACATTTCTTAATAGTAGAGTTTTATAATATTTGGCTTTTACTTCCTTTTGAGGTGGTATGGTAGTAAGTAGAAAAAGATAAAGTTGATGTGAACTTAAAAAGCATATACTCACCTTAAATCAACTTGCACTGAGATTATTTTACTGCTTTTCTGATTTGTATTCTCTGAAGCACCCAAGCCAAAATGTCATGTCAATCAAACATATGATTGTATATAAAAACAGTTTTTTAGATATTAGATTAGATTTAAAAAAAAAAAAAAGCAAAGCAGAATCAGTGTTTTAATGAACATTTCTTTTAGTGGGAACATGGGCACAGGAAAGAGTCTTTCTTCACCAACTGTGTTTTTCAACTCCTACATTTCCTCTTCAGTTCCATAATGTTTGTGGATTTAACTAAAAAAGAGTGGAGTGAAGAACTGATCCAGGTTAAAACCCAGCTGAAAAAAGGGCTTTCTTCAGTGTTGCTAGGACCTGCAGATGGTTGTGTTAACAGATGTGTTAGCGTGGCAGTGAGAGAGCTGGAAAGACCAGTAAGGAGGGGAGGCAAGAAGAAAGGATGTTTAAACCAGAACTGCTGCTGATTTTTTTTTCTTTTTTTTTTTTTTTTTATATCACACCCTAAAATAAATGCAAGATGTTGCTAGAACTATAACAGAATAATGCATTTAATCCTGAAGGTTTTTGGTTTTGTTTTGTTTTTTCCTGGAGAGGAAAAGCAGTGTGAGAAAATAAGAAAAAAGTGAGAAGTCAAAACTTTGGAGAAGATTTGAAAAGTGCAGGTTTACTTTTGCTGAGGAGAGAAGTTCTGGCACTGACATTTGTCTCCAGAGTGTTCAGATTTTAACATACTTCTGCAGCCTTCAAACTGATGTTCAGCAGTTGGAAAATACATTCTGCTTTGAATGAAAATTGGTCATGAGTGTTGCTGTTGGGTTGGATTTACTCTCCTTCTACACCTGTTTTTAGGCAGTAAAAACAAAAGCCAGACTGACAGGCCAGAGGGATGAATAGAGAGAAATTACCTTGAGGGGCAAATATTGAAAAATAAAAGCCTGCTTGGAAGTGAAAAATGTAGCAGAAAACCAGTTTACAAAGTGGTGGCATAATCTGTTAATAGCTGTGTAAAGTTTAAAGTGATACAAGGTCAATATGCTATGAAGGTAAATTAGTACTAGGAACACGAAGCAATTCTACAAATAATCATGCTGTGGAAACCACCAACTTTTCAAACAGTGAGAGGAAAGCATTTGCACACTGAAGCTTTTCAGTGTCACCTTTGTGAGGCCTCCTCTGAAACTTTTCTTCTAAATAATGACTTTAGGTTGTCTTTTTTTGTGTGTGTCAGGTTTTTAATTTACATTTCTCCTCCCACTGCAGTGGTATCCAGAACCATCCAGACCGTTGCCCATCAGGATGACTTCTGTACTCTTACTGCGTGCTCACGCAAAATCTCACTATCATTCTAGTGATTTTATGGCCTCTCAGAAACTATTCTTTCCCCCTGATATTTCACAACAGTATTGCCTAACCATATGTTCTTTAAAATTGTACTTTCAGCCCCCTCCTTTTCCTTTACAAAAGTATACAGGAAATGGGCTTTTACAGGCTTCACTGTAAGTAGGGGTCTTAAAATGCTGTAGAAGCAATAAAAAAGGCAACAGCATTTTTTGTTGGTTGAGGCTGATCTGAGTAAACTGTTCCTTTTTCAGATGCTACCAAATGCTTCTTTTTTTTTTTAAATAGACTGCTGCAGGCTTTATCTTTTTTACATGCTTTTACTAGGTCATGGAGCCCTAGTAAAGTTGTTCCTTTTAAAACGTAAATGGGAAAACTCTGCTATTTATTTATTTTGATGTATTTGTTACAATTACATTTGCAAATCATTTTATCTCAGAGATTTTTATTTGCTTCTGAAGGAGGCAAAAGAGAATGAATAGTTTTTGAGACACTGGGGCATTTTCTCTGGAGAAATAGAAAACACTTCTTCCAGATTACTCAGAAGGCGGCTGTGACAGAGAATATCAGCACTTGCTTTTGCTGAATCTTTATGGAACGTGGAGCAATGGGGGGACAGTCCTTGGTTTGTCAGCATCACAGCAGTGTGATCTTTGAGGGGAAATTTGCAGCCATGCAAACTGCACACCACCTCAGAGAATAACGCATCTTTTGTACTTGCATTAGATAAGAAGCTGGTTATAAGGTTTTTAAATTAACTGTCAAGTTAATGTTAATTATTTCTTGTTTTGGGGCTTAGAGGGGAGTAGAACTGGGGCAAATTGTATCTTTAAGAACCTCTGGCCTGAGCCAGTTTAAGCTACTGTGGACTCCAAAGCTAGTGACTTCAGATAATGAAGCAGATGCCTGCCGGGCATTCTGGCTCTGAAAGGTCCCCAAACAATGCAGACACAGAGAAACAGCATCAAGGTAAATAAATTCCCTTTGAGGAAACTTCAATGTTTCATTCAAACTTCAGTGAATCCATTTGGAACTGACTAGTGGATTGGTTTGAGGGTGAATTTAGCTACTCTTCTTCATCCAGCAAGTTTATGGTAGGTTATCAGTCTCCCTTAAGAAGCAGGGAATTTTAAATAATTGTATGTATGAAATACAGGCTCAAGTCGTCCTCTGAGAAATGCGTACATTTCTGAGTTTTGCTTTGTGATTGCTGTATGTTCATATGCATGGAAAGCATCTAGAGAAAGACTTCAGAAGGTTTTTTCAAAACATCCAGAAAATTTCCTATCTTCTGACTGCCTCTACCAAAACAAAGTGGTCCTCTCCCAGTTCGTGGCTGGTTGTTCTGGGAATTGCATCAGTTCCATGCTGCAATAATGGGGGCTGTGCATTTCTACAAATCCTAGGCTGGGTGATGATTTCTCACTGTATCCTCAGGGGTGAAAAAAACCCACCAACAGATAATAAGTTCTTCCCATCCTGTCGTCATGTCCCTGTCCCCCGGCTGGTAGAAGAGCTCTTAGGAAAGACACAATGCAAGAGGAATGGACTTTTGAGGAATGTGTTCTCCCTTGACTTGCAGTAGGTAGCAGACTGATCATGGTCTATGTTTATCTGTGTAGGTGATGTGTCAGTAGAACATACATAAACAATTATCATTGTTATCATTTATTTAAGCCCTAAACTCAGGCTTTGGGATGGATGGATGTGGGATGGAGGGATGGATGTCGCTTACTGGCTCTCAAAGCTACTCTTCAGAGGAGAGATCAGTCAATTACCTGAAGAGCAGCCATAGTCATAAAGATTACTTCAAATCTTTGTCACAATTTTGCCTTCAGGTCTTGTTACAGACACGTTACCTTCCTACCTTGCTCTCCGTAATCATATGTTAGAGCTGCTTTATGTTACTCTGTGTTTTCAATGAGCGAAACGGGTTGGTAGTGCTGCTTACCCTCATTTCTTCCACCTCCTGCTTCTTGCACCACAATTACCTGATGTATCTAACCTTGTAATCAAACAACATAAACATGTATAAATCTGTGCTTATATCAGTTACATCAGTATAGATGCATAACAGTGAATATATTCACTGTGTGAAGAGTTTTGTTCTACTTTTTCTCCTGTAACTTAACAGGACTAGAAGGCATGACAATATATTTCAAGGTAGGAAATCTTACATACAACTTAAAATCTTAAATACAGTGTTCAAATGAAATTATTTCCCTTAAAAGATGTTTTACTGATACTAACAGCAGCTCATTCCCTTCATATCCACTCTCCAGTCTATGAAATCATGATGTGGTAAAAAAAAACTGCTGCTGAGGTTTTTTTAAAAACACAGTCTTAATACCCATAAAAGGTTGTCCAGAGAGCTGATAGTCGTGTTTGGATTTAAACATGGCAACTCCCAACAGCTGAGTGCTGATAAAGCTTTTTGGAATCTTCATGATCAGAACATCTGGAGTGATCCTTGAAATACAGCAGCCAATCGAGCTGTGGCTGTAGACCGCTCAGCATAGAAAAATGAAGCTATAAACAGAACCATTTCTAATTTTTACAGTTTTCCTAATATGGATAATTGCAGAGAGTATCACTTCAGCTGCCAAGATGATATAACCGCACAGAGCTGCAATTTCAAAGCATACATTTGGAGGGCTTAGTGTGGCGCACATTCCTTCTTACGTTGTATCTGTTCTCTTTTTCACTATGTAAATAGCTTCTAACGGCTCTTCTCTCCTTCTGCCCTTCAAATGGCGGCCTTTGTAATATGAAAGAAAGATATAGAAGAAAGATAGTACTAAGTGCAAGCCTATTTTGCTGCTAAAATAATCCACCTCAAACTGGAACACCTGCAAACCTAACCCTGTGATTGAAATTAATCTCAGATATTCTGGAACATATTGGATATATTGGAACAGGCTGCCCAGGGAAGTTGTGGATGCCCCATCCCTGGAGGTGTTCAAGGCCAGGTTGGATAGGGCTTTGAGCAGCCTGCTCTAGTGGGAGGTGTCCCTGCCCATGGCAGGGGGGTTGGAACTAGATGATCTTTAAGGTCCCTTCCAACTCAAACAATTCTATGATTCTATGAATTTTGATTCCTCATATTCCCAAAGAATGCTTTCTTTTGTTCTGTTTTATTGCCCAGACGCTCAAGCTTGTATATACCAATGGTAGCTGAGACAGGGAGGAGAAGAAGCCTTATTCTTTTTGCCCTCATGGGACAGTGAACACTCACAGCTGCATTTGTTGTGCTTCCTTTCCTATACAGACTACTTTGGCCAGATAACACAAGGGGTGAGGTGCTTGGGAAGAAGAAATATGGAATGATACAAGCACTTTTCCAGAAAGCAGCCTCCCAGCTACATCGGTATAAGGTCTGTGATGCATGGTTTTCAAGTTCTACACCTGTAAACTACTGCTGCCCTTAGCAGTTTTAATTTACACCACCTATAGTTGTAGTGCATTTAAAGTGCATTTAATCCGGTTGATTTATTCTTAGTCCCTTACGTGTAAGTGAGTCCTTGCAGGTTAAAAGAGACTTCTGCTACTTCTAGGAAGGTACAAGGAATCAGGATGAGTTTCGGTGCGTTTCTCAGTTGCATTCTGCTTTGTTCTGCATTTGTCTTCCCTCCCTCAAGGATCTGCATTGCATTCAGGTGGTGGTTTATACTGTGCTGTGCCTCTTTTCTACCTCCCGATTGCCTCTCACCTGCATTCCAGAGATCTGCATCCACCACATCCCTCAGGGAGCCCTATCATGCTCCTTCTGAAAATATTTGAACTTTAGTTTTATCATCTAAAAGAGGTCATTCCACTGGTTCTATCAGATATAATCTTGGGTGAAACTGACATAGCTACTGTCAGAGTAAGTCTTAAAGGTTAAAGCACACATTTAAAAGGTCCTGTGTTGTATATATGCCCACGCAATAATTTAGGCAAGCCTAGAGAAAACACCATTTTTGGGACTCGGGTAGATTGAGAGCGGCGGTGTTAGGAGCTGACCGTCCCCTCTCATGCCTAAGGACAACAGAAGATTCGTTCTGTGTTTATGGTATCAGATGGGTAGTGCATCATATTAACACAGGCCGATAAATCATGTTTGTCTCCAGACACGTTTCTGTGCATCAGCACCTGAGCAGAATGGCTACAGAATCTTTAACCCTTCCCCACACGCCCTGCCTTGGCTGACGCCTGACTCTGGCAATTTGAACTGAGAGGGACAAACGCAGCACGGGGGGCAGACCTTTGTCATGGCTGCCCTGCCATGGATTTACTACTGGGAAGAGGAAAGGACGAGCCACCACTCTCTGGCCCCACTCTTGAACCTTGGCTTCTCTTGGGAGCTGCAAGAATCCCTCTGGGGAGGTGTCTGGGGGGGCCAAACACTGCCACCGACATGACTAATGGCTCCCTTCTTACGGGCAGGGAAAGATCCACACGGGCAGGGTTTTGTCTGGGCACGGCTCCAGCATCCGCAGTCATGCACTTAGGCAAAGATCTTGTGCTGGAGATCTTTACTCGGGTTTATTATTTCTGCTGAATTCCAGCCAGCGAGTGGAAATTCCCACTAGGAGGTGGGAGGAAAATAAGTGGAAAGACATCAAAAACAGAAAGGATAAAGGACAGAATAAATTGAGCGACAACCAGCGTATTTAGAACCAAAAATGAGAAAGTAATCATCCACTCCTGGAACTTAACAGGATTTATTTTAAACTCCAACTGCCTGCATGTAGAAGGCAGGCAAAAAGCACAATAGCATCCTCCTAAGTACCAATTAGCGAGCGTTGGAAAGTGCAGGCCCAGTGAGGTGAAAAATTGCGTATAATTTTTAGGTGTGTGACACAGGTGTTTCTCTTCTGGAAACAAATCCCTTCTGTGGAGAACACAGAAGAATCTTCAGGATTTAACAAGGAAGCTGGAGGCCCACAGTAATGCCAGCAAACTTGTTTTCATTAGGAGGGACTGTTCCTCAGTATATATTTTATTCCAAATTTTCTGGCAGGAGGAAAAGCATGTATTAATCATCTGGTTTCAAGATCTAATACTTTTTTTCTGGAACACTTCCCTCACAAAATGAAAATACCCCAACATTTAGAAAGGCTAGCTCTCCACACTATAAAGAGTTCCCAAATCCTGGAATATCCTCCTTTATCAGGAGGGATGGACGCCCTGAGATCTGAGAAAGTTCTAGCCTGCTTTTCCACATTTACACTTTCAAGTGGCGGCTGGTTATATTTTTACCTTGAGGCTTCTAAAAATGCAAGAGGGTGTTTTCACTCAAAAGTATATTGTCAAGTACTGGGGGTCTTCCTTTTTTGTGCCCCTTTGGTTTGTATTCTTTTGGCTGAGAACTGCAGCGTGGCAAGCCTTGCTTGTGGGATGTACGTGGATAAACCCCCCCTGTCACACACTGTTTGTTAAGAAATGGGGTTTGCGTGGCGGAGATTAAAAATGTAAAGGGGAAAAAGCTGCTGGTTTATCAATTGAACTCTTTCTCCCGGTGGGGATCTAATTGATTGTGTGGAAGCTGCCCCCGTACGCGGGGCTGGACTCTGCTGGAAGCTGCTGTTCTTCCCTCCACGCTGGCTCGGCTCGGCGGGTGCTCACACATCCTTCCAGCGTCCTGACAACTGGCTTAACACTTACGGGATGAACTGTCTTTCCTATGCACTTCCTCAATTCAAACAATAACACGTAGTAAATTAGGTGTCAGCGTGTTTGTTGGGATGTTTTTAAAGAGGGTAAAACGGTGATGTGCTACAGGATGGGTATCACGGTGGTTAGGGCAGCCAGAGAGCAGTACAAAGCTCGGTGGCTTAATTCCACAGCAAAGGGCAGCAGGAACCGCATCGCTCTCTGCAGTGTCTGCCCAGAATCATAAACAGAAGATTCAATAAACACAGGTAAAAAAACCAGGTGTTTTAAAATATGCTACCTTACACAGATACGATGCTGTTTCATCATACAGGTATACAGTATTTTTTCCCCGTTAAACTTTTTTTAAAGGCAGCGAGAATTATTACAGGGCATAAATGAAACGCGTGCTCCTATCTGAGTATCTTAAAATACACGTCTGTATGATTCTTATCTAGAATCGCCTGGGAGCACTGAGCGAGAGTGTACCAGGGAAAACAAAGCTCTACCCTAAACTCCTGTTTGATGGTTGACTAGCAAAAGAAATTCACAGGAATGTTATGGATAAATAGCGTGCTATATTTGTGTAATTTAAAATGCTGCTCAAAGACAAGAACAATGATCAGACAATAAATGGTTTATAGAAAGGAAAATAGATTTAAAGGGAGAAAAAGATTTCAGATTAGGAGATTAGTATTAGTGCTGCTAGGAAGAAACGCGTTCAATTCTCTTTTTAATCTTTGTCATCCAGTGGAACCATCCTTTTTAATAAAATGAATAGTACCTTGAGGAAACTCCAAATGAGCATCTTTTGATTCTTCAGCATTAAAACAGTCAAGGGAGAAGGCTATCTGCAATTTAGTATTTCCATGGTAGAGGGAGAGGGCCGGGTTCCTAGACTGTTATTTTTTCAGGACTAGCTATATTTAAAGATATAAAATACTTCACAATGCTTGTTATGGAAATGAAAAATCAAAGTGAAATCACAATCCTCTTTTGAGAGACTAGGTTAGAAAAGCAAAAATTACAGTTAGTCGTTGCCCTCATTTTAGGCTTGAAGCAGAGTGTGATAGAAACTACATTGTGAAATAAATTATTCCTTTTTAATTACATGCAATAGAAGTTATACCTTTATCTATAAAATCAAAGCAACTGATAGATAAGAGGAATGTTGACTTATTTAATGGCTAAACTGATTTACACCTTCAGTTCATGAAACATGGAAGAGGATTTGATCATCTGTTACTACAGTGTAGGAGTCTGAGAAGCTCTGACGTGCTGACAGATTGCATTCAGCAACATGCTTCTTCTCCAGGGAAAACACTGGTTCTTATTTTGAAAGACTCAGGCACTGCTCAAATATGAGTATCTATACAATGCTCATTAGGGACAATAAAAATCATTCTCAATGACTGTAGTGTTATTAGGTGCCAGCAGAACTTTGATTAATTTTCATTCTTGGTTGGGAATTTGCCTCATGAAGAGATTCTGTAGTCAGGGCTCACTTGCCTTTTGGGTTTCTGCTCTCATTTTGAGCAAAAGAGAGGATTTTTACACAGGGCTATCTGCGACTTGCATTCGTTGAGGTTTCTAGCCTCAAAAAGCACTAAAGCACTAAGACCACGAAAATAAACATAGCGTCCCGGGCGGGCTCAGGGAGCATCTAACCCCGTACCTGAGCTCTAGCAGCATTCAGGAGCTGAATTCTAGAAGAAGGTGAAAACAGGATGATTCTTTACTACAGTTTTCAGCCCCCTTTATAAAACTGCCAAACAATTCTGGAGATGCCATTATTTGATGCAGAAAGAAATGGCATCTGTCAGGGGATGCCTCTTCCCATCAGATGAAGGTTTCTCATTAGTGAGACACCTACGTGTATTATTGGCAAAAAGCGTGTAACAGTCTGTAGAAAATGGGAGAGGAAGAATCCATAAAAGAGTGTTGGTATGTGGGGAACCTGTTAGCTTTTTTGGACAATCACCTGAAATAAAAGGGAATAAGCAGAAATACTGTCTTTTCTGCAGAATCACTGCCCCTCATACTTACTTCATCTCTGCTCATAATCATGTTCATATTCATCGCTAAATCATTTAAGGTCATATTATATGGCTTTTATTTGTGTCAAGTATTCAACGTAAACTTCTATTGAATGAAGTGAAAACGTTTAACCATTTCATTATAATGCTAAAAAAATTAAGCCTAAAGTTTTGAGTTTGTTTTTTGGGTTTTTTTTTTTGGTTTTTTTTCTTTTTTAAGTAACATTTTAAGAAAAAAAAAGTAAGAGTACGTAGAAAATTTAAGAAAAGAGATACTACTTTGCCCACTCCCACTTACTCCTCTTTCCCCAGTCCCTGTCCTACTGGGCTTATTTAGATCTACCAATAATAAAAAAATTGCAGAGGTATAGAAATAATAATACAGGAACAAATTTAATGAATTATCTCTATCAGGGGTAGTTAAAAGAAGACAATGTCTAGTCAAACTTAATATCAACTAATAAAATATAAACAGTGCTTATTTAATTAGATCAAAATATTGGTTAAAATATTTATGAATTATTTAACGTATTGATTTATCTATAAGTAAGGAAGAATATTTATGTCTTGGCAGAATGTATATTTAATTTCAATCTCTTTGGCACATAAAATAGTTGTGATAGCCAGAGAAGAGACAATATGTTCTGAAATTGGTAAGGATTGAGGACCAGAGTTGTTAAAGGTTTTGGCTACTTAAATAAATTTAGATGGAGTAGATAGAATTTAAGCACGAGCATCCAAAATTGTGAGGAAGTGAAGGAAGAAGAGAGAAAAGGAGCCCTCCATTAGAAAGGAAGATTTGTTGAGATTTAGCCAGAGAATTACTGTATATTTAATATACATCCCATGTGCACCTAGTGACATTGGTCTTCTAAGTATATGAGGGTTTCTTATTAAGTAAATGGATGAGTTAATAGTGGTCAGACTTGCAGTTTGAGCTGCATCTTTAGCCATTTAACTGAAAGGTTAAAATAACATTTTAGCAGCCATTTCTAGACACATAGAGATCTATTCTGGAAATTCTTCAAAACTGAGAATCTGCACATAAATTTAATCAAATTTGTTATCAAATACTTTCTATTTTTTTTAACTTGCTCATTCTACTTAAAAAGCAGAATCTGGCTTACAGCAATACTTTGATTAGAGAAAATCAAGAGTGGCCACAGTGGGGACAAGCTGGCTGTGGTCTTTCTATTAGGATTCTCATATATTTTGCTTTATGTATACATATATGCAAATATGTATATGCGGATATAAAATGCATAACATACATTCATTTTATATATGTTATATTAAAATATACATATATATTTATTTTATATATTTAAAAAATCTTGAAAGATTCTTTTGCAATAGGCTTATATTTACAACTGGACATTGTGCCCAAGGACATGAGACAGGGAAGACAAATGTCATCAAGACCCTTCTGAGAGTTTATATCTAGTATGACTTACAAGGTGTGAGGCTTTAAGCCATTTCATTTCCTTTCCTAAGGTTAAAATTGACATTGTTGGATTTAGCTTGTCTTAGGGGTGAACAAAATGGATAATAAACCTTCATGCCATTACTAATGACTGATGATTTACTGAACAAGACCAGTCAGCGCCTTCATGAAGTTATGATCGTGGGTTATGGAAGTTTGGAATTTCTTTGCTAAAAGACCAATAAACAAACCTGCCTATTTCAGATGATCCCCTTTAGAGGCTATGGTTTTCTCATATTTCCAGCCTGTTATTCTAAAAAGACTGTGTTTGGCAAGTCCTTAGATATTTTTTCAGATACCAGTTAGTGAGTGCCAAAGATTTCCGGAGTTCTCTATCAGTTTCTGCTGCCTATGGTATAATGACCTTTCTAATACTAGGGAAGCAGTGGCAGATGTCTAATGTTTTTTTGGGAAAAAAAAACATTATTTCCAAATGTCAAATTCAGAGACCTTATTCAAATAAACTAGCTGTTTCTAAACTTCATAAAAGTTAGGATCATAAGGAACCACTTGTTCTCTTAAGCCTTCCTTCTGCAAGGCTCATACCTTGCCAAGGCTTTTCTCAGGCTTTAGTAAGAAGGATTTTATATCCTAAATATCACGACAGAAAAAAATGTTGTCTGATAAGTTCATTCAGTAGTGACTTTGCTAAAGATGACCTCAGGTATTCGTACGTATGTTGGTAATGATACCAGTTGATCCTTTTAATCTACTCTATGAATTTCCATTTAAATCCTTGGTTATTATTAATTTCATATGGGGCTAACCTTTCCTGTGAACCACTTTGTAAACAATAAATCAAATGCTTTGGAAGAATCTCAGTATACTGTACCAGTTTACTGCTCAGATCCATAATCCCACTAAAGACAAAAGAATGACACTATCTACCTACAAAAGAATGACACTATCTTTGAACCCAAGATGATGGGCAGTGCTTACACTTGTAATCTCTAATCTATAATGATTTTTACCTGTGAACAAAGATTAGACTGACCAGTCTGTCATTCCCAGTCATTTTTTCAGTTCTTTTAAAATATTCAAAGGTTGGTAACTTTCCCAACCTCTGGCATGTCCCAAGTTTTCTGAGGACTCTTAGGTATTTAAGATGAGGGAATCAAAAAAATCTTTTGCCATTTTCTTCATGACATTTGCCTATCACTTTCTCTGTCACTGTTGGTTCAAAACTACTTATTTTTTATGATGGTGACTCTTCTCTCCTGTTAAAGCAGATAGCAACATTTTTATTATGCTGAGTATATGCCATTTGCACATCATCATTCACTTGCCATATTTGTGGATCCAATTTTTCCAGCATTAGAGATTTAGAAGTAGTTCTGGATTCATAGTCACATAACAGGTAACATTTGTACATGAAGGATTTTTTTTTTTTCTTAAAGAAAAATCTTTACTGAATGCTTTATTAATTTTTTTTCAGGGTAGTACTGAAAATGTTGTTTCTGCATTGGTCCAGGAACAGTGAGAAATAGCTGTGTTAGAGTAGTTCACACGATAAGAAGTGTTCTACGAAGTGTCATATGCACTTCTAAACCTATTAATAAAGAATTTCATAGTTTCCTAACCAGTCACAGCCTTCCTCCTTATTGATGACACGTCTTATGGTCATTAGTTGAAAATGTTCTGGTGTCCCTTTAGTTACAGGAGGACACAAGAAGCGGTCATTTGGCTCATCTGATTTAAATGCTTGCGACAGTACAAAAATCTAAAACTCCTTCCACCCTGAACATCTAAAGAGGAGAGGGATGGCAGGAAGCCAGAGAAGTAGATTTCTTTTAGTCAAAAGTAAGGGTAAATCACCTTCCTTTTCTCCTGTGCACCTCAGAATAATGGGCTAAGTCTCATAGGACAGGTTTTTAGAAGAGACTCTTGTGAAATCTGCTGGTGATTTTGAGGCTTGAATGGAAGATGAATTTTTTTGCCAATTTGTTGTTTTGAAGATCTAGTTCAGAGTCTTTACAAAGGCTGATCCCTGTCTCTAATTTAGGTTTAAATATGAAACATTATTCAAAAGCATCCCAGGAGTTTGTTGAGTAAAAATGACCGTGAGGGGAGATAAACCATGCTTTCTGCGGAGTTTTGAACACCCGTGGTCAAGAGCGCTTAGCAGGTAGCTTGTCTTCAAAGAGAAGCACCAGGTTTCATCTCCAACATAACTGTTGTGTTCTCAAGGTAGCTTGGCTGCCTGCAAGGTTTTCTTTGACTTAACACACTAAATTGGGTATTGTAAAGTGAAACTAAAACCTTCCTTGTACTGGGCTTTTCTGAAACGCTGCTGGGCAAGATGGTAGGGTGAAAAAGCTGTTAGAGGACAGCTAGGAAAATACTGTAGACTCTTTAGGGCTGGTTTTGATAAATGGAGATACGTGGTCATAAACCAAAAAATAGCAACTGCAAAACACTGACAGCAGTCGTTAACATGCTCATTTAAGTTTTACTGTGACTTATTTAGGGAACCAGAGAAATGAGAGCCACGGTATATTGTATCGCTTTGCAGTAACAAACTACTTTGGGATCATTATATGCTCTTGTAAAAGTAAACGTCTGTAAATGACAATCTAGGATGACAGACAGAAGAAGTGAGCATTAGCATGATAACTGACTCTACATATCTTGTTGCTTACAAATGGATGGTGTTAAATTAATCTCAGTTCATAACGGCGGACAAGAACATAAGTAGGCATAATAAAATGCCTAAATGCAAAAATCAGAGTTGATAATACCCTAATGAATACGAAGCCATATATCTATTTGGTGTGAGTCTGCATATTTCTGGTCATTTGTGTGTAGCAAAGGTGGTTCCATTTTTGCCAAACACATACTAAACTTTATTAAAACCACTTTGCAGCAATTTATTCTGTATGAGTTCTAATATTTCATATTTTCCGGAAGGCCCAAAGGCATATATGCCAAAAGCCCAACAGTATTTTATACTATTTTCATCCAAACTGAAAAAGTGGCAGTTGTGTTACAGTTACATCCAGACATCCACAGCCACTTACACATCTATAAGTAAAGCTACTTCCATTTTTTCCTAGTCATGTCAGATGTGATTTGGCCTTAAGTGAAAGAGCAGGTCAGTCTCATTTTTAGTAATGTAATATTACTTCCTCTGGTTTGTTTATATCCATTCATTTTAATTTGTCTCTCTGAGTTATGCCAAGCATAATCCTTTTCACCATCTGTATATAGTCTTCCCTATATACCATGATATTATTTCTGTCACCATAAACAGCAGTTGTGATTATACTTACTAACCCACAGTATAATTGGCTTTGACTATGATTGTTTTCCTAATTAGTCTCTGTGTTTATGTTACAAGTATTATGTCAATTTTAAGTAAAGTTTATCATATGTATTTGGTTGCTAAAGCAATCAACTTCTTTGTGGGTAGGCAGCTTTATTATTATCTCTAGTACTGCTTATATGGTGATCCTCAAAATAACTGATGTCCCAAGAAAAATAGGTTTGTCCCTAGGTGTGGAGTGGATGAGTTCACCAATAAACTGTCTCACCCCCTTTCTATTTCATACTGAGCAACAGGGAGAAAATCAATATAACCCTTCAGATTTTACACACTTGAAGAAATACAGTCACAAATAGGAGGCAGAAAAGGGAGGGCCTCACTGTGTATCAAAATTTAAGGATCGAATGCATCCTAAATAACGTTCAGCACTAGTTACCCTGAAATTTTCCAAAGAATTATTAGGTGCTTTGCCATACTTTTTTCCTTCCGGGCTTATTAAGGGAGCAACCCTAGTGTTGGGTGAACATTACAAAGATACAGCTGCCTCTGCTTTCCTGTTCCAGCCTCCAAAGCTGGAAGATTTAGGGAAATCTCCCAGAGTAACTGCAACTCCTTACAATTCTTTATTTAAGCTGTTGCATTATTCAGAGAGCGAGATCTTCCACAGCAGTGGAGATCCAATAAGCATTTTTTACTTATTAGGAAGATGTCTTTACAATCAGGACCGCTTGCTCTTCTGCCTTTGTAGCTGGCATTCTGGTGTGTTTTAGAGGATTCATCAGGACGAAAAAATACTCCTTTCATTTGTTTCTGGCACCGAGCGCTCTCCTTGCCTACTGTTCGGAGCCGAGTTTCAAATTTGAAGAGTTCAACAGAACAGAATAAAACGAGAGGGAGGTCTGATACATGAGGAGACATCGTCAGAGGTGAAAATAGCTCTGAAGTCACACAAACACTGCCAAAGTTAGCACACTACGCTCCCTTCTTCAGGGTTGACTCAATAAATAATATGCTTGTTCTGGTTATTTTGCGTGTAGAAAGGTGACTGGATGTGTAAAATAACCACAACTGGCAAATTATTGATTACAGCGCAGCCTTCAACTAAATGCAAAATTAAACATTTATTCTGATCAATAAATGATGTGACAGTTGTGGCTGTTCCCTACGCCAAGTTGTATCTCTGTGTACCTGTGTTCAGATCACGTTGCCTGAGTGCAGAGCAGTGGGGAGATACACTGGTACCTGGGACAGGAGGACAGTTTGCCTGGCTGGCTGTCCCTCCTTGCCTTCATCAGGGCTTCACCCTGAGCCCTTCCCGGGGCAGTGTCCCACCCCTGGGCTTGGAGGGAGCCCAGGGGAGCAGGCAGGACTGAGGTTCCCACAGTAACACCTCTGTAACGGGACAGGGTCCTTCCCACAGCATGGACGGGGGTTTTCAAGTTGTCTCCTCATTGCCTTCTGCCTCTAGGGAAGCTAGATTTCTTTTGAGAGGGTGTGTGGTGGACAGGGGAACGAGCTGGTTTTAAGTCGTTATTGCTGCCCTCACTGTCCCCATCTAATTCCCTCCCTCAGAAGAAAAGTTGTCATTTTAGTCTCGTGTTTCTTACGGCCCCCCTCGAGCATTTCACTCGTCCTACCTTTCCATTTCATCAGGGCGGTGTTAAGGGGCTTTACTCTTAGCTTGAGATAATTGAAGGAGAAGAGAGGTAAGGAAATCACACTTGTTTTCCTTAAGAAACCTAATAAAATGAGAGAACCTGTGTCACTTGTCCAGTGCCACAGTCAAGCACACCACCCATGAATTCGCAGTTGAAAATAGCACTCACACTGTTTACTTGAGGTATGAAATCCAAGGGAAGAAAGCTTTGCGAAAGTGGGCTTTTCGTCAGGATTTAGTTGCAAAGCAAAGCTCGTTTTTGAGAAGTGTACCTTTTGTACAGTGCACGGCGTAACCTGCGTTGCTTCAGTGGGGAAAATATAAAGTTTTTTGATGAATAGTCACTGGTTTTGAATTCTATTATGAAGATAATTTATAGGGTTGTAAGTGTTTTGCACCTGCCTCCAGGAATGAACTACATATGATTTATGCATCTGGAGGGGGGGAAAAAAAAAAAGGAAAGAGAGGGCAACTGTCTGATCCTTCCCCACCATGACAGCATATCATTCTGAGAAGGGAAGTAACTGTTTGAGGTTAATTTAGATCACATCAATCTGTATTACTTGACCTTTTCAGAATAAACAGAACCAAAAAGTGACTACACAAAAAAAGTCAATCTTAAAGCCAATTACGCTAATAACATCTGATGTGTAAATGGGTGTTTATTATTAAAAAAAAAAATCACTGCAATAAAGCTGAGGGGCGTTTAAAGACAGGAGATGTCTAATTGTAGCATATCCAGTAATGAAATCACAGTCAGCCTAGTAGCTGATTAAGGTTAATTTGAATCACATCAATGTGGATTAACTTGGCCTTTGCAGAATGAACAACACCTTTGTGCCAACATGATCAATTAGTCCCCTTAACTTCATACGTCTGCTTGGAAAGGTTAGATTTATTAGTTATCAGGATAACCACTTGGAGATTAAAATCTCAGGTTTGTGTGCTTCTTTTTTTGTCAGCTTACCCCAAGGAAAGAAAAAAAATAGAAAATATGAAACTTTTTAGATTTGGGTGCAGTCTGATGTATCTAATGAGCTTGAAAAGTCATGTTTGTCCTAACGTTAGATAAAAGGCTGAGGATTTGTATGGATATGTATGGACATAATGGAATTGTGTAACTACGTCTAGAAAACATGGACAATGCTTAAACTCCTCTACCACTTGCAACTACCCAGTCCCAAATGCACTGCTGCTGCTGCAAATTCTTTTTACAAAGAGAAAACTCTCCAGAAACAAGCATGCCAGGTCAAATCTGTGTTTTACTTTTACCCTTCTCCATCTTTCCCCCATCCGATATGTGCAGGTGTTAAAAAGAGGGGTGACTGTGTTCACACATGCATGCTGGTGAAGATCCCAGAATGACCCCAGTGCTAACCCCAAGGGCTGCAACCATTGCTGGGGTGATGTTTCCCACGGAGAAGACCAGGTTGTTTCCATTCTCTCTCCTTTGATTCCCCATCAGCAGAACTTGCCCACGTTTTGCAAAATTCTGTAGGAAATGATGCTGAATATTGCATGAGTGACTTTTCCAACTCAGAATGTAGGACTAAGGTGTTATTTTCTCTGCCTTCTGTATATTGGTATGCCTTTTTGACTTGCTAATAATAATTATCCAAAGAACCCTGAGATCACATTTCTACAGGCTCACTGACAGACACACCTTACCCTACATAGCAGTTAAAAGACTATATACATTCAGCTGACCCCAGGACGAGCCAGCGGTAACCATGATGACGACTTCAACAAGTACACTCAAGAGCTGACAGCATGTGGTGGATTGAAGTTCCTGCAAGAATATTGTGCTTCTACTTTGGGAAAGGTAGCTTAGCATAGGTGCAGTGCTGTCTAAGTGCAGCTGTGGCTCTTTTCAAGCCGAAGTACTGTCTGCACACTGTGACATGGATGCTCCTCGGCTCCCACACAGCCGAAAGGATGATGGTGCGAGACCTGCGCAGCCCTGCAGTGGGACAGAGAAATTGCCATGGTCTACTTGTGCAGGTCAGTGTGACTTCCTTTCTTCATAGAAAAAAAGCTTGTTACGACAAAAGGAACAGATAAAGTAAACATTTTTTGGACCCTGTACCTGATGGAAAATTTTGGAAAACTTACCAGTGGTGAGCAAACCTTCTGATTGGAGGTAGTAGGGAGCTGGGACTTGGGATACAAATGTGGAAAATCACAAGCTCCAGCTTAAAGCTTAGATAAACATGATATGCAGAATAAAGTGATAGCTGCATCTAAATTAGGTTAATTTAGTTGGGGGTCAGCTCACAAAGGGGAATATCCCTTTGAAAGGAAGACCTGTGGAGTGCTACTTAGTCATCTGTTGTGTATTATTTGCACAGTAGAAGGCGTGGGGTGGTGAACTTTGCAGGAGGGCCACACTTCTCTTCCTGTTCATAGTCATGTGAATGGTTGTCTCTTGCATTCTCCCACCCATTTTCAATCACAGAATAATCCTCTTGTAATTGAAACCATCACTTACATGGAAATAGAAAGGAAATGGTTGATTTTATTTTTTTTCTGATTTGTTGCGAATGGTGTTTCATCTTTTTTAAAATTGTTTATTATTGCAGTTGTATCCAGAAGACCAAGATGAAGCTGGAACCCCGATCTGCTGGATAAATGTGCACTTTTAGTCTGAGGAGATTGTTGCTTACTCCGTCGATGTTTGCTCTTCACCCTGGCTCCCTTTCCAACCATGTGTTCTGCTTCTCTCAGCTGGAAATTGGGCAAAGAGCAGGTGCTACTTGTGCCACCAGCTCTCCTCCTACCAGCTGCAAGTGCTTTGCCAACTACCAGCAGCTCGTGGAATGGGGTGTGGGGACCGACAGTGGTGGCAGCATTTCCAGAAAGGACAGTCTACTGCTGTGCATCAGCGAGTGCTATTCTTCTTGAGAATGGATATAATGGATGCGAAATGTAAAAATACTTGGAGCTGTCTTAAACCATGTGTTATTGGTGGCTTCACACAGACCCTGTACATTAAAACTGCTATATAAAATAATTTTTTTCTTATTTTAACTTTTATGAATGGTGTTAAAATGCATTGTACGTTCTTACCTGAATCTTGTTGTCACCTCTTTGATGATGCATAAACTCCAGCATAAACAGGGGCCTGCAAATCAACTCTATTAAGTTTGCTTTGTAAAGAACGCAGTCAGATCAGTTCTTTTTTCTGTCTCAGGTATTAGAGTGTCTGCCTGGAAGAAGAAACAAATTAATTCAACACCACATCTAATTTGTGAGGATGTCTGACTTAATTCTTAAAGCAAAAATTTTGAAATAAACGATTGTTTCTTCTCTCTATGTAATCCAGTTGCTACTACTTCCGTCATCTGTTTTCTGCGCAGTCCAGCATCTGTTGTCTGCTGTCTATAAGACATCTCAGATTGCTATTTGGGCACAAAAATATGGAGTCAACAAATGCCTTAAACATTACAGCTGTAAAACTGAAACCTATGAAATCAGCTAAGTATTATTCACTCATGCTTGACAGTACTTGAAATATGAACCACACTAAACAAACGGCTCTTTTCAAGCCCAGCAAAAAGACAAGGTGAAAGAACAGAAGCCAAGCACTGAGAGGAGAGCAAAAGATACTCAGCATTAAACTCACAGAAACAAATGCAAAAACCCTGTACTTCAAGGAAGTTAGTTGGTTGTAGATTGCTTTCAAACAGGTAATCAAAACATTTTGTCTTTTTAATAAGTTTATGATTTTTCTAGGTTTTTTTCATATATAATACGTCATATACAGTCTAACATGGTTACATATGTTAATATGTACAGATGTAAAATGTCATTCATATTTCAAGGATATATTCCTTATCTCAATGTTATGATATTTACCAAAAAAGAAGTGCATATTTTGTGATGGCTTTCACAAAGGACTTTGACCCCTCTTCCTTTCCTCTCTATCAGTTTTTCTCCTGTGAGGAATCTAAGCTGGCTTTCAACAGGGGCCTCATATGACCTAAAGCTGATCCTGAAACATTAACAAAAAGGAGATTAGTGTGGAACAACTCAGAGACCTCTGATTCTTTCTTTATGTGTTGCACTGGTTAAGCTGTGTTATCAAATGAAGCAAGCAATGGCTGATAAAGAAAATACCCTGAAGCCTTTTTAACTCTCTTGCATATTAGCTTGCTACTTTGCAGAAAAGCCCCAAACCCAAAACAACAACAAAAATCCTACAATTTGCTTTCATAACAGGCTCAGGTCTTACAAAGCTTTAGACTTAAAATCGGATTTTTATATATTACTTTGTTCTTCCATTATGAGTGAAAGTTTTTACGGGTTTTAGAAAAGCAAAGTAAATATTCAAAAGGGTAAAGAGTGAGAATACCATGGATGAACACTCGCGGTTGTTGCCAGTTGATAAAAGTTAGACCAGGCTGCCGTATTCTGGTATCAAAGCTTAGACAGAGACTAGAAGCAGAGTGATGGGTTTCCATGGCAACCCCCATCTCCTGCCCCATCCCACATGCACTCTGCTCAGCAGAGTCCCAGCACAGGGATGATCAGCTCCTTCCTTCCTTCAGACGGGTGCGTACAAAATAAGAGGATTTGTCACAAAGGTGGGGAAAACACACAAGAGGCATAAAATTAGAAGGAAGAAAATTGGGGCAGCCTGAGAAGCTGCACAGCTGCCCTTGCACCCAACGATCTCCTCAAATACGGTGCTGGGACCCATGCACCCGTGGAACGGGTACCCTCCAGCCACTGCCACTCTCCCACCCCGGCTTCCCCTGTGTTGGCTCCAAAGCAGCTGCTGGGCATTTTAGGCTACACGTCATCTGTTGCTACCTTGGGCTTTTGCCATCTTTTTCCGGGCTGATGTGGTTTCCTTTAAGTATTATTTAGTGGATAAATGTGTTGGGGCAGCAAGTGGATTATTTATTTATTTTTTTTGTTCACAAATTTGTACAGTGTGCAACCCAAGATGGCCTTAACTCACAGCTGGGGCTGGACGGCCACGGTGCTGGAGCCTGGCAATGTCGGGCTCCCCCTCTGCTGTACAGGAAAGCGATCTCTGGGAACTTGTGAGTTGTAGCCTTCCTCCTCTGCCATTCTTGCTCATTAAAATAAAGTATTTTCAACCCTGTTGTTATCATGGTTGAAGCAGTGAATGTACATATATTTCATATGTATGTATATTGCTGAGGTGGTATAAGAAGCAAATATTTTATTATTGATATGAAATCATGCCTCAGGGTGTGTAGATAGATTTTTCACTTTTTATTTTTATTAGGTGAGTAGCAAAGACAACTACCCACACCAAATCTTTGTCCATATGAGATTATAATCCTCAGTTAGCTTTTTCCCCTGAGATTTTTCTGCATGATCAATGGGGTAATACCCAACAGCAACCATTATCACACAATTTGGGCAATATTACTTATGATACTTGGCAGTGGTGTCTTTCAGTCATTCTGAACTCCCTACGACCCACATATGTCTCCTTCCCCTTCACTGGTTGAATCAACAATTATGCTGTGTTGATGAACTCCAGGAAGAGGGAAACACATATCTGCATTTGCTTTTAAGTCTCAGAGTTGTCTGAATACAGAAGGAGCCCCTGGCAATTTATGCCCTGCTGAAATACAGTTATCTTAACTGATATATGGGGATTACCATAATATTTCCTATTAAGTCTCTGTGATTTTCCTCCCATTTCCATAGATAAAAAATGGTAATACATTATCACCAGTGACATTGCAGGCACTGACTTTAGTTATGAAAATAAAAATCTAGCTGTATACATAAATAATGTTAAGATCGTTGCTGTTATGTGATGCTGATCGAAGTATTCAGTCTTAGTGGCCCAAGGTTATGCTGAACATACTGAATCTTCTAAAAATTTACTTTAAAGATGCTCCCAGTTGAAAATACCTCTTCCAAATTAAAAAGTTCACCAGACATTATCATTAATAGTTCTAAGACGGCCAACAACACCATGAATCAAAACACAGACAGCAAATACTATACAGTGTCCCTCTAGCTTTTTAATTCACGCAGAGACAAATATACTGCATTAGGTGGGTGCTCAATCACTGTTCATTTTCCTCTATTCCTCACCACATAACAAAATTCATTACATGATAAATTTGTTGTTACTCTTCTGGCTGGTCACCAGACACTTCTTTCTGCAATACAAAAATAACATCAGAGACATTATTTGATTTAATTACAGGGTTTTCCAGCACAGAAAGCTGTGATTCTTTTTCTTTGCAGATTGTCACCTCCTAATTGTTTGTCACTGAAACTACGCTATGGTTTCACTCCTGTGCTCCTCTTCCAGTCTCTTTCCTTGCGCTAGTGAAAACATCTTATCCCACCTCTTCAGCTGAATTACACTTTGCTACTTTGCTCATCAAAGGATGAAGAACCCTCTGGATGCAGTCCTGAGTAACGTGCTCTGGGCAATCCTGTTTAGCAGGGAAGTTGGACTAGATGTTCTCTAGGCGTCCCTTCCAACTCCAAAAATTCCGTGACAGTTCTGTGGTAATTATAGCCAGCTGATATGATTTCTGAATGTTTGGAAATTATGTAAACCCCTCCGGGCATAAACCTGTTCTGTCCCCCCCAGAATGCAAAACTGCCAAAATTCAGACAAAAGGGGACAAAAAGTATTTATTTCTGCCTGAAGTGATACTCTATTTTTTATACCTTTAGACACTGACCTTAATGCAATAAATAAAGCGACATTAGCATAGGGAAGGAGTATTTGAATGTTATGACAATGGTTTTCTAAAATAATTTTATAGTATAATGACTGTTAACTTCTGGTAAATAATATAAAAGGACAGAGCTGACAATGTAGAGGTGACCCTATAAATCATCTCTTTTCAGGTATTTATGTATAAAATGTATCCAGACATCACCCATTCATTGAAGTCCAAATTAAAAAATAAAATAATAAAAACAAAAAGCTCTTTATGGCTCTGAGGGATTGTGGCATAGGAAAGTATCTTAGGCTTTTCTGCCTATTTTCACTAATATCACTGTTTTCCTTAGTAATTATATAAAAATTTAAAATAACAAACCATTTCTCCAAAGAATGTTTCCTGAATGCCTTCTGTAAAGCAATGTGGCCACGTCAGAAGACATGCCATGCTCTGGAGGGGCATTTTGTCCATGGAAGCCTTCCTAGTATACTGCATTGACACAGAGATTCTTATGGGTAAAATAGAAACCTTCCTTTTCAGCCAAAGTAGTAGATTTCTTGCAAAAATGCTATTTGAACATGCTAAGCAAGAAAATGATGTGCCTGTGTGATGCTCAGATGTAAGGAGCCGCTCCTGGAGCTGGGATGTGGGGGGAATTACTCAAATTGGGCAAATAGTTTGAATTTGAACTGCAACCATTGAAAAATGAGCAGTATTTTTGTAACGAGAGACTTTTTCCTCATATATGTGTATGCTGGGTTGCTTTTATTACATTCGATTTTACAGTATTGCCTACTGCATTGTGTCAAAATGATGTTACACGTTGAATGAAGATAGTGAAGAATGGGGAAAAAAAGGAAAGGAAATCCTGTTTTCTAAATGCAATTTCTGCTTCTTCAGAGCAAATTTGAACATGAGGATTCAATCTGATAAGAAATAACATATTGAAAATATAAAACTGGACATTAAGTAACTAGAGAATTTCATGACCCCAGTTTAGCATCAGAGTAGAAGAGCAATAGATGGGATTCAGGAATTCCCCAGGCAAACATACCCTCAATGCTTACTTGCCAGACTGATACGAATTTCTCATTGTCCCACTGCTTATCACCGGGCCTGCTTATGGGGAACATTTAAAGATGGCAGCGAAAAGGAACCTAATATTTGAAAAAGGTATGGTCCAATATTATGTAAAGAATACTTCAGCGGCTGTCGAAGCTTAAATACTTCATTCCAAATTAGTGAATTAAAGAAATACTATAAAAAGATGTGTTTTGTAATGAAATAGGCTACTCATGTCTTGTGGCATAACCTACATAATTGTATTCTTTTATCTAAGAAATTATGCTTATTTTATTCCTTTATCAATAGCCTAGCTACCTTGAATTTTCTAATGCTGATAAAGGCCCCTTGCAAAGGAGAGCAGAGTGAGAGTTCAGATTAAATAAGATGAAAAGACGCATTTTTACTCCTGATTTTATTTTCTGATGTCCATTTGCAACTTGTTCAGTTGCATTTTGTGTTTGTTCATAAAAGAGAAGCGATGTAATTGTGTACTATTTAACAGGCACATCATACAGCTGTGTGACCCTGTTTTAAAATTCTGTTTCAAATTATTTGAGTTTCATTGCCATTTTCTTCCTTTTATGAACAGAGCTAAGCAAAGGGTGGCAGTTCCACTCAAAGTGGGAACCCTTCAAGCTTGTGCAGAAAGAAACGAGTCAATGGAAAACTAAAAGAGCCACTGAAGGGCTCTCTTGTTGCCTCCCTCGACTCCTTCCCAACTTCTTCCCCAAAAGTGTTAATTTTAAAGAGCTGAGTGCAAGACTGAACGAAAAGCTGAGTATGAAAGTAAATCATGTATTGTCATGTGTAAGAATATTTAATGATTGTGTAAGAATACTCTGTATATTGAATGCATAATAATATTTTATCAGGTATACTCAAGCCATGTATTCTTGCATTCTAGAAGGTAAATCTTGTTTAATTAAACAAATTCAAGAATGTGTTAATAACAAGTTGTACAAAACCAGAAGATGGAACATAAATGAAGGAGATTACTGATGAACAGCAAAATTAATGAGATTCTTTTCTTCCTGATTGCTGAGGAATCCTTTTGTGGAGCTGTGATGGAGGGATGCAGGTGAGCTGCCTGACTGCAGAGCGATTGCTCACCCTTCTTCAGGGCCAAATGATGAAGGTATGGACTAGGGGTGTAAAGGGAGGTTTCACCTAAGAGTGCTTTAAATCTGTAGTGCTGTGAAAGTTTCTGAAAAGGATTACAGGGGTGAGTTTGAGAGTTGGCACTGGTGTTTATCCAGTTGCCGCTGATGGCCTACAAGGTATGAAGGCATAAAATTAGGTAGTAGAACTCATGTCCATCCAGCTAATTTTATGGTAAATTGGTCGTGCCAAAGAAGTTTTGTTGTTTTTGTGGGTTTTTTTAAATCACAATTTTATTGAAAATAACTGCATTGACTAATGTAGTGTGGTACATGAATTTATTCAAAACATCTTACTTAGGAAAACAAACAAACCCACCAATCCTATGCATAGTCATTTTAATTATGATAAAACACTTTCAGCTGCAATTTAGATTTCTGTTTACCTACACCTGTTTGCAGGAGATGGGGGTTTTCTGTTGTGGTTCACTGAGTAATGATAAGAAGCACCTGTGAGTCTGGGAGGGGTTTTCTGCTAGAGGAAAGAGGGGCAGAGAGAACATTGCTAAAGAGGAGGGAGGTAAGGAGATAAGGGATTTTATGGTGTGGGGTTGTTTGGTCTTTTTTAGCAGTTTCTATCTAAAGTGAAGTGTAAGAAAATTAAAAGTTGAATGGAGTCCCTGAGAGGTTTTGTTCTGATTTGGAATCCTCTGGAGATTCCAGGACAGTAGGCTTGTTAAAAGGGGGTTGAAGCAAGGGGCTGATGGTGTTGGTGAGAAAGCAGCTTTTGTTCCTACATGGGGGAATGTGACTGAGCAGAAGACTTCAGGTAAGTTTGGATGCATGTTTTGACTCGGCTTTGAAATAATATCTTATTTGAGTTATGTGAGATGGCTTGTCCTGCTCCTTAGAGGAGGAAAGGAGACCCTTAGTGTGGCTGAGGTGGGGCCTGCTGTAGCAGCTCAGTGAATTTTATCAAATATGGCCTCTAGTGCAAGAAGTTACAATGAGGAACCGTTATTTTATGTGTGTGGGTATTTTCAGTGTATTTTAATGGTGGCCTGTTCCTGACTTGGTGGTTATTCAGTAGCCTCTGAGTGAAATAATTCCTGATTAAAAGCTAAAGACAGTGAAAGATAAGGAAGAACTTGAACTGGAATTGCAAGGATACTTTGTAGCCTAGAATATAAATGTAACAGCATCAACAACGTTTAGTGTAATCAAATGGCAATTGATGTGTAAATTGATAATTAATTGATACTACTTGTTTTGCTGTCTGTTACCGGGTTTTTCAGGTTGTTTGGCTTGAGGGTTTTTTTTGTATCATCTAAAACTATGTGTACTTTTGGGTGTGGTGTTTTTTTTTTCCTTTGCAAAACGCTTCTAAATTAAGAGAGTATACATATGCATATAATATGAATACAATGTCTGATGTATATCTATCCTTATAGTATATGAGACTAGATCTTGGGTATGTTTATTGATGAAGTAACGTTATTATGTTAACTATGAAGAACAGCAAATAATATGGAGACTTGTTCAATGTCTAATAACTTTCTGTAGTTATTAAGTTAGTTTAGAAAAAGTAGACTCGTACTCAGCCTGGCCAGCTTGGTATTCAGACCTCTGAATTCCAGGTTGTGCCAGCTTAATGTGGGCCCTTAGGAGGACGTAGCCCAGAATTAGGTTATAACCTAAATGGAATATACTCCCTCTAAATCCTGAGGAGTATTACTTACCTGAAAAGTTGTAACATAGATTCAGTGACTTTTTGCTATTGTAGTCTTGCCAGATACTGTTAATATTCTCCCACAGAAATATATGGATTTGACAGTATTTATTTTACAAATAAAACAATAGTTTTATTTGGGGGGGGGTGGTGGAGAAGCTAACTCAAGGTAAATTTCTCTGGTTATGCAAAGAACTGAGTTACTATAAATTGAATACAAAATGGAACTGCATTGAGTTCCATAACCAAGCCAGCATCTTCTCAGTGTTTATAGCCAGAAGGTTTAGCAATCTATCTGTACCAGTGGAGAGCAACCATTACAGTTTGGACTATAACTGGGCACTTCATTTTGTCTTACGTTCAGTAGTCCACAGCATGATTTCTAGGTGCTGTTGTTTGTGCTGAAAAGCACTCTTATTCCTTCTTGTTCACCTCTTTCTTTAGGAGTGGAATAACGTTCAGAGTAGAACACCTTACTGAGAAGTCTCAGATGTTGCCTCAACATATTTGAATAGCTTTCTCAATTTAAATCTGCTCTTTAAAGTAGGACTTCTGTGCATTCAAGAAGCAAACATTTTGTGATGCTCTCAAGGGAGTGTTCTGGTGTCAAAAAAAACCTGTGTATGGGGCGTTTTGTTATCTGCTTGAGAGCAGGCAAAACACAAATACAGATGCTGGATGCTCCATTTGCTTTCCCTCACCCTTCCCTTATGTAAGATAATTGTGTACTGTCATTCTTGCAACCTTTGATTCTGTTGACAGGGATCATCTTGAAGGTGTGAATGTGATCCCATGCTTTCCCTTGAAAGCTAAGGGAAATTGGGAGTTGAGCTGCAGCCTAGAGCAAAGTCCAGCTGAGAATGATCTGTGTTAATGACTGAGGATGTTTGTGGGGGACTTGACTGAACTGTGTCCTTGCCCCATTACAAATGGGATGAGGTAACTGCTCTGTGTTTTCTTAGCTGCTTAACTGATTACTTTTGTGGTTCAAAATCTATTCTTCTATGTAAACCAGTTTTGTCAGGTCCACAACCAGAAGTATATTACATGCTGTTGTAGTTCTTTACATTGCATCTGTGCCTTCAGCTTGAAGGCCTTTTCAACATCCACCTCAAAGGATCAGTTGTGTTTCCAGAAAAAAAGTTGCCAGAAATGTATTTATGAAAGATCTCTTTGAAGTTTAAAGCCTTCCTTTTTGTTCTTTGACTTGAATTGAAGAGGGGGAAAAAAAAAATTAAACGGGAACACACTGCAAATGAATCCAAGGGTGTAGAGCTCACCACTTCGTATGTATTGCTACAGGAAGCTCATAAAAAAAAAAAAAAATCACTTCAAGCAAACTTCAGAATTGCTGTAAAAGAAAAGTATTTATATTTCCTCCTTTGGTGTGGCTACAATGGTAGGAAGGAAAGCCAGAATTCAGTGTGCATCAAGTTAATGTTTTTTTTTTTTTTTTAATTGTCACTTTAAACCAGAAATCAGTTCATAGGAAGTATCTAGCGCATGGTAGGGATGTACTTCTGAGTGTTCCTGGATTAAAAGAAGAGAACACTATAGCTGAAAGCTTTTAATACTAATTTTTACAATAATAGTCAGTGTTAATGATGGACACACCTCACAGTTCCTCTGTAAGATTCCTGACCATAAGGATATTTTAATTGCTGCTTAACCAGTTTGCTACAAAAGCAGAAGCCCATTTAGTCCTCAAAGAAATTCAAACGTGTGATTTCAAAGTGTCTCAGGAGTACTCTTGTACATATAGTAAGTCATTTTGTGCTTTGGAAATCAGGACCTTGAAATGTATGGCTTGTACTACTTTAGTTTAATGGGCTGTCAACTGTCCAGGCACATCCAGTACAAAGTCAGTACATGTCTTTAATCTTCAAAGAACATAATGAAAAAAGTGAATGTATTTAGTTATTAGCTAGGAGGTACAAAACAAGTGAAGAAAGAAACAGTACTTTTTTCTATCTTGAATTAGATAACTGAAATTTCAGCTATCCGTGTGTCTAAAACATCTGTATAGTTGTTGAGGAATTTCCTGAACAGTAAGTGCTCGTTTGTCTCTATTTAATAAACACAGTCATATAAATTCATCATTTGCTCAGTCTTTTAAAATTCCCTACTTTTAGAAAAGGTACTTGTATTGCCTTTGATGGTTTGTAGAACGTGAAAAAAAAAAAAGTCAGGTCTGAATTGAATAGTAGTTTGAGTCTCTGAGAGCACTATGATTGGGGTTTCTTTTTCTTTATAGAGGAACCTGTCAATAGGAGTTCCATATGTACAGATATCTTGTATTTAATAATTGTCAGTTATTTTAAACAAATAGATTTCATGCTTGCAATAGCAAATGGCTGACCTTTACTTTCCTGTAAATTCACAAGCTACTTAGTAGTCTCAAAGCCCAGATCTCTGAAGTTATTAAAGGTTATTACTTTCATAGGTGATAATGATAGCTTTTAATACACAGACATGCTCTGTCACTTGTAAGTGAACAGCGATATGATAATGATGTAGGAAGTGGGACAGTCCTTACTATTTAGTTTTCAGAAGAGAATGTGGCGGTATATCACCAGTGGCAATTCCTTAAGACCGGTGTTGTATGAAGTGGATTATCAGGTACACTGCCCACTTTGCTCCTCCCAGCACTAAACATGGTACTAGTGGGGAAGAAAAGATCAGACTCCTACAATCCTGGCATCTTCTAGAAGTGAAGTATCTGTTAACATCAAAATTATTTGGGTCACTTCTTCACCCAAACGGCCTCTTTTTTTAGAGATTCTCAAACGATTGACCTGAAGAACAGCTGCCTTGAGCACTGGTGGTGTTGGTAACACAGATGATGGATGACTTCAGTTTCATGGCCAAATTGCTTATCCAGGCATGAAGAAACTAAAATGTTTGTTTCTTCTCCTCCCCCCTCCCCTATCTAGCCTATTTCTGCTATTCAAACCTTAATTTACCCTTTGCCTTAAATTATTAAGTTGGAGCCAGTTTGTATGTTGTGTTATTTTTAAGATCTTAAAGCATTATTTCTGCAAAATTTTTAAGGAGGAGAAATGTCACACAGTGTTCTATTTTAGCTGGAACTCTGCATGTTGTGTGTACAGCACAAATAGATAGATCACTAAATTGAAGTATTTTTAAAAAAGTTTGAGTAAACTCACATTACAGACTTGGTGGAAGTAGGGAACTAATACATGCCAGCTTGTGCCAGAACCCTGAGTTTTCATCCTGAAGACTGGCATTTAACATCCAGTGCATTGTACCTTAGAAAATATCATGATGCTAGGGTTTGTGGTTTTTTTTTTTTTCAGGTCTAATCCTCCTTGGACTAAGGCAGTAGCAATGTTTTTTGCCTTGAGGGAGGAAGTAATGACTTTTTCAGGCAGTACAAGATGTTATTTGCAGCAGTATTGTAATCTTGATAAAGAATGTGATCCAGTTGTGTAGTGGTCCTGTGGGGTCATGGATTGGTCCATTTTTAGGATCTCTAAAGAGTTGCTGAAGGGCTTGATCAGCAGTCCTGAAAGAGTGGTGTTGAGTGTTTGTGTGGGTGTGGTTTTCATGTAAATAGTTGCAATGAGGATCCTTCTGTGGTGATCCATGATTAGCTACAAAAAAAACCCCACCAAACTTCCACATTTTTAGCGAGTAGAATAGAAGGGAAAGAAGTAATAAAGAGTTTTTCATGCTGGCTTGGGTGCTTTCTGGGTTTCTTTCGTTTAGAGTGAGTACTTTGTGTGTTTGAGCAGAGGTGACTTCATTTCAGTCACCTTCAATTTCTGGAGAAATATTGGAAGACTTTAAGCACTAAAAAGTGAATGTGGAGTTGTTGAGATTAAATTATGCCAAATCAATCTAATTTCCTTCTGTGTTTGGGTAATGAGCCTTGCAGACCAAAGAGAAGCTGTAGAGTTTAGGGTACTTGCATGATACTCTCATAAGCAAATTAGGGAAACTATGTTTAGGTGAGTTCAAACTAATTAGGAATAGCAATCTTAGAGTATTTATGAAAACCAAAGATACATAGGGTGCGATTTTCATGGGTCTGTCCTAAGTTCAGTTCTGTTCAATACCTTTCATTGTAACTTCTAGAATAGAAAAATTGCTAAGCTTACCAAATTACTAGATACTGCTGTTGCAGGAAGAACGACAGGTGTGGGCAGGAGTAGCTGAACTGTCCCAAAAGGAATATTATCTGAATTGACAACAATTTAAGTATAAGGCAGTTCCAGCTGAGTTTCTACTGCACAAATGCAAGAATGAATAAGTAGCGAGGTGGAAGATCTGCAGGAAAGAACAGTGGGCCACAGGCTGAGCATAAGAGTTGTCTTGATAAATGTCTTTGTAAAATGTAAACCTCTGACTGGAACCAGTGAATAGGATGCCATATGTCTCACAAGTAATCCTTCTTGTCTGTTCAGCACTGGCAAGACCTTTTACAAAACAGTATGTTTGAGGATGGGCAGCACACTTGAGCTTGATTCTGTCTGATTAAACCACTTAAATGTTTGCTTTTTCTTCCTCTCTGTATACCTCCTAGTGTGCAAAGTCTACGGGTCTGCTAAGTCTAGAAAAAGCAAGACTTGCATGACAAAGTCATCAGAAATACACTCTTCTCCTTGTGAAGACCTTAGTGCTGGGTGTATGAGCTAGGCTTCCGGAAGTCTTTTATAAAATGTGCAGCAAGCACTGATTTGAAAGTTCACTGACCACATTTGTTCAAAATCTTTAAGAAAACCCAGGCACTGGCTTAGATTTGGGTGGGGTTTAGTTTGGGGTTTTTTTTTCCCCTCTATTATGAGCTTTTATTCCCTTTGTCTCTGATTCCTATAATTTAATGACATACAATTTTGAGTCTCCATTTAGCTGTTGTCATTGAAACTCTGAGACACCACCACTGGAAACTTGCTACTGTTGAGATACTTGCATGGTTTATAGAGTGACTGAAATGTGCAAGCTTAAGTGTATTAGGTCATACTGTGCTGGATTCCAGGTGTAACTTCCTTTAAAAAAAAGCAAGTCCCGTAAACTGTGATGGAGAAATGTAAAGTTGACAGTTGAGTCTTATATTCACGTTTGGAGAATGTATGGAGAAATGGGATTGCTAGAAATGGTGAACATTAAGAAAGAGTAAATGAGGGAGGATGCAGAAACAGGTTTAAAGGAGAAATTTTCTTTTTGGACTTAAGTTTGACACAGCTCTGCTTTCTTTGCTCTTGTTGTGATATCTGTGGTTTCCCCACTAAATTTATGTGACAGATCTGGTTTAGAGAAAGGCAAATCTTACAAGAAAGTGTTTTTAAATGTGAAGTTTAGGGCACTGCAGACCAAATCCTCACTTGAAAACCAGTACAACTCTATTAACATCAAAAGGGCACACTAATTTACATAAGCTATGCATCTGACCTTTTGTTCTTGGGAAACTTTAGAATGATTTACAATTTATTATCATACATAGTTGTTTTTCAAACCAATTTCATTTTAAATGTTTCTGTGATAAAGATAACTTTGCTTTCAACTGTCATGAAAGTCCAAACTAAAGCAAAGTATAACATAATCAAAATACATCAAAATGCAGCTCGTTTATTAGTTAAATTCTGACTTATCAAGTGTCCTTGAGTTTCTGAGTTGCCTCTGATCTTGCATCAAAAATTCTCCTTGTGCCTTCTCCAACACTCATTATCACTCATTAAGGGTTGAGATTTAGAAATTGGAAGTAAACGTCAGATTTCTGAGAAGCAGCAGACGTTTCCTCTTAAAAATCATTCTTTTCAGGCTTTGAAAGAGGGCAGCTATGAATGGACATCTTGGATACAGACAAGCAAGTTTCAGTTACAAAAACAAACACACAAAGCCAAACCTGCCCATGTTTTCAAACTCTGTCTATGGAATCCTCTCATCCCTGGGGAAAGCAGTAGATGTGTTGTTTTGAGCTCTGTCACTTAAGGCTAAATCCAGTAAGACTGAAAAAAAACCCAGAAGGACAGTTGTGCATTTCTAGTAAAATATATTTCCCTGAAAGTAAACATGTAACAAATGCCTCTAAGTCAATATTATCTCACTGTGAAAAATCCCTAGTCGGAAATCAAAAAGTGAGCCTGGGATTAAAAATACATGGTCAATCACTACTGAACCCAGAAATGAAAAGAGAAATTCCAGGGCATCGCTTCAACTGAAATTACAGCATCTCTGAACATAATGGAGCTTAGTTGTACGCCAGGCAGTACAGGTTATTCTGCTCTTTCATTTAGGTGTCAATAGTAGTAATAGCTTTCTGTGGTTGTCGAAAAATAAATTCTGACTTGAATCTCTAGAGATGAAATGTATTTCTGGCTCTGTGAAACTATAAAAAGATTGCTTGGAAAGCTGATCATGTTACAATCTATATACTAGAGCTGTGGGTGGTAACTTACCCACCTCTCTCCAGGGAACTGACCTGTTCAAATTGCTTTTTTCTGTGGAAGAAGAGCACAGAGTCATGCACCTGGTGGGCTCCTGAGGCTGCCTTGTGGATACCCATGTGCTCCATGGTCCTTTCTTCAAGTGTTGCTTTAGCCTTGGTGTTTGAACGTGTTGGTAACGGAACCTGGGAGGAAGCACATCAGTGAAGAAAGTCACCTCTGGGTGACTGAAAGTTTTCTGTTGTAATGCAGAGGTTAACATGCTGTGTTTGCTGTAGGTAACCTAAAGGTAGTCAAGCTGACTGTAGTATGCAAGTGTACATGGATGCATTGTTACAGGGTGAAGAAAACCTAAGATAACCTTTTTAAAACAAAACCTGAATTCCATTTCTGTGTTTGTATTCGTCCTTGCTACCTGAGATTTATCTTCACGTGTGTGTTTTTAGTAGAAGACGTCACCTTCCCACAAATGGATGTACCTCTGAACTTGGCTCAGTATGTAGAACTTATCTATTGATATTTATATTACTGAGACAGAATAGGATTATTTACCCTACAAGGAGGTTGGGTGGTTTATTTCTTGTTTTGAGAACCTGTCACAGGTGTTTAAAAAAGCTTTGCTTATAGATGGACCTCCATAAGAAATGGAATTTTCTTACCGTGTGTTCATACAGCTATGTATTGTGACAGTCTGTGCATTTTCTGTGTGTCTGTGTGATTTTTTTTTTGTTGATTTGATTTTTCCAAGATCTGGTAAACATTAGCTAATATTACTTGAGTAAGGAACAGGAAGAGGGTTATACTGCTGATGAAAATGATGCTAAATATATAATATGTTTTAAAGAGTGTGCTTTTTTTAAATCAAAGGTGTAAACTTAGAATGATATCCTGTATGCTGAAAGTGATTTAGGAAGTATCAAAACTAAACGGATGTCTGTTTACATTGAGAATGGAGCGAAAAGGGGAGGGGTGTGAAGTAATTGCTGGCTGAACCACCTGAAGGTCAAAATCCACTTCAGAGAAGGCCTGTAAGATGTCATCTGTTCCTCGTGTGTCTCAGAGTAAATAAGTGTCCTAGTGGAAACGCTAATAAAAATTATAGCTGAGATTTGTGACATACTTGGCCTTGTGTAGGGTATTGCTCTTATATGGAAGTAACTTGTGTGCCTCCTCCACTCTTCCCAGCCCCGCAAATTAAAACAGTGCAAGTTTCAGTGAGTTACTCTTTCCCTGTCTTCTGCCTTTCAAAAGACAAATCACAGGACTTCTTTGTAACATGTACTGCTCATCTGCAGCCCAAATTGTTACGGTCCAGCTCATTGCCAAGCCTGCTTGCAGTGAGTTGCCACTTCCAGGGGGAAGCTGCTGGTTTAGAATAAGCTAACTGTACTTCTCATCAGAAGTGTCCCCTACTCAGCCCATCCTGTTTAATGGCAATTCCTCGGTTGCATTGCTAAACTAAGCCAGGAGATGCTTTCTAAATGGAGAGCTCTTTGTTTTCACCTTCCTTAAGTGGAGATCAAATCATGGAGGGGCATTTGCATAGCTGCACTTGGTTCCCTCACCTGGGATGTCAGCCCTTGGTGCTGACTCCGTGCTTTCTGCTCTCTGCTGATTAGCTGGACTGATGAAGAACAGCTTTTCTTCCATTAGCATCTATCAGCCTTTTGCATGACTGTGCTAAATAGTTTATCTTGTCTCTAGTCCCCAAGCTACCTCCTTCCTCTCAGGAACCTGGATTAAATTTTCCTATGCCCACCTGTTTCCTTCCTTATCTTTCTCTGGCGGCAGCCTACTGTGCAATTACAAAGTACTTATTTTTAATAATATCCATAAAAATAAGACACAGAAAAAGGCAACTTCACCCCAACTCTGCAACTTCCCTACAATCTAAAATACCTTTGTTTCTTTTCTAAATCTCTCTGCTCTTCTCCTACGAAACACTTAAATCAATAATGTGGAAGTAGCTATTTCCCAGGCATACTATAAATAATCCCACTAATAAGTATTGTGGTCACAGAAATTTGGGGGTGTTGTTTTTTTAACATGCCAAGTGATGCAGTACACTATGGTCTAAACAGTGACGATCTCATTAATATTCCTATTGTGGTGAAAGAAGGGAAATGTGCTCTTAACAGTTTTGTGGGTCCTGCTGAAGTTTTAATATCACTAATAAGAAACAGATAGTAATTCCTAATCATACATGTGGATATAAGACATGATCTTTCACATATTTGGTTGCTAATAGACCATAAGCCTTCATGGAGCAACTACATTCTGGCTCAGTAACTTTATTGCTGGGCTCTGTTTTGGTACATCATAGAGTGGTTTGGGTTGGAAGGGACCTTAAAGATCAAGTTCCAACCTCCCTGCCTTGGGTGGGGACACCTCTCCCTAGACCAGGTTGCTCAAAGCCCCATGTGGTCTGAATACCTCCAGGTATGGGGCATCCACAACTTCTCTGGAAAGTCTCTTCCAGTGCCTCACCACCCTCAGAGTAAAGAATTTCTTCCCAATATCTAATCTAAATCTCCACTCTGTTACAGTTTAAAACCATTACCCCTTGTGCTATAGCTCCTCTCCCTGATAAGAGTCCCTTCCCATCTTTCCAATAGGTCCCCTTTAAGTACTGGAAGAGGCTATAGGGTCTTCCCGGAGCCTTCTCTTCTCCAGGCTGAACAACCCCAACTCTCTCAGCCTGTCTTCATAGGAGAGGTGATCCAGCCCTCTGATCATCTTGATGGCCCTCCTCTGGACTCGTTCTACCAGGTCCATGTCCTTTTGTTGGGGGCCTGAGAGCTGGGTGCAGGTGGGGTCTCACCAGAGTGGAATAGTGGAGCAGAATCGCCCCAGTGACCTGCTGGCCATGCTTCTTTTGATGCAATTGGCTTTCTGGGCTGCCAGCGCACATTGCCAGTTTGTGTTGAGCTTCTCGTCCACCAACCACCCCAAGACTTTCTCAGGGCTGCTCTCAATCCATTCACCAGCCAGCCTGTATTTGTACTGGGGATTTCCCTGACTTACGTGCAGGACCCTGAAATTGGTCTGATTGAATTTCATGAGGTTCATGCAGGCCCACCTCTCGAGCCTGTCCAGGTCCCTCTGGATGGCATCATTTCCCTCCAGCATGTCAACAGTACAACACAGCTTGATGTCATTGTCAAATTTGCTGAGGGTGCACTCCACATCCAGCAAAAATTTATCCTCCCCATCTCATCTTTAGATAACAAGTTCCAAGTCTCAACCTATGGCAGATAGTTTGGGAGCAATACCCCCCTTTTTTTTTTTCTTCTTTCTCTAGGTTCCCACTTTTGTTAAAGGCCTGGATCTCCCTCAGGCTGACTGGATTTCGCATCTCCTTGTTGAGAGTTAATTGTCCCCACACTGGGTTTTGCATTAATTTTCAGCTGAGCTCGCAACATGCTGTCAGCTTCCTTCCAAAATGAGTGTCCCTTATTGCACAAAAGGCAAATGAGTAACAACTCTGGGCTGGTTGAGGCAGAAGAGCAAGGGTTTACTCTTGTCTGTTTCTGTGCCTGGTTTTGGTATGTTGGTTTCAAAACCAAGTTTAGTTTGGGGTAAACATAAAAGGAAAATTAAAGACTAAGGAAATTTAGATAGTCAGCTCTTATGGCACAAAGACTCTCAATTTTAGCCTCAACTTCAAAGCTTTTAGAAGCTGTGGAAAATCAGCTTTTCACTTCTCCAGAGCATCACAAGTTCTAGCCCTACTGGGTTATTTTTGGCAAGATGACACTTGGAAAGAGGTGTCTTTAAACTGGTGAGGAGTTAGAAAGCAAGAACTGCCATCCTGACATGATGGAAAAAAAGCTCATAATACATAAATGCATATATACACTTAAAGTTAATTAAAGAGGCCTTTTCCTTTCCTGATAAAAATGTCCCAATCATGAAAAGCAACATTGCAAATTCATCTTGATCTATGACTTCAAGTGAGGGAGAGATGTTATGTGTTTTTTTTTCCCCTTCTCTCAAGAAAAAGTCCTTTTTTCAAGAGGTTCCAAGTATATCCCAAGGGCTGTATCTTGAATATAAATGGACATAACATTCATTTTCATTTTTTCCTGTTCTCCGTTGATAGATGTTTCCTGCATGTTTTACGTGTTAGACTTGTCTCAAATGTCATTCAAGATATTTTCTCATTTATAACTGTTTTCTTCAGCTTCTTCCAGTCTACTGCCTTTTAGCACTTACTGCCTACTGGCAGATGCAACATATTCGGGTCATATGAGTTTATTCAGTACAGAAGTGATTTTTTTGAGTGAGAATGCTCAAGTGAGTAGCTTAATTTTAACTTGAACTGCCAGTAACAGTAGAAAATAAGCTTTTTGGTGAACTATGTTTTATTTTTTTATACTAAAATCTTAATTTCTAATGTAAAATAAACTCTGTGACCAAAATAATTCATCACTGTTGTTATATGGCTAAACTTGAAAAATGTATTTTCTACATTTTAGCTTTCAAGTCATATAATCTTTCTTATGTAATTAATGCAGCCAACAGAAAGCATGGTAGCATTTTATATGTAAGCTTTTTAATTAATTTACAATGTTTAGAACCAGTGAACTTCTATAAATTTGTTCCTTCAGAGCATGGACATATGGAGCAAAATGGCTAGATGTCTCTGATTTATGGAAGCAATCTTAAGGATTATATACTTGGGTTCCAGAAAAGATGCAATCTTTCAGTATGGCTGATTTTCATTTTTTTCACCTGAGGAAGTCTCCAAGTGAACTGCTGATAATGTAGCTGCTGAGATGTGGTGCCACTTTGTTTTCCCTTCCAGAGATCTTCAGGGAGATGCAAACCTTGTTTGCTGTAAGGGAGGGGGAAACTCAAACCCTGCAAAGCTGCTGCTGTGTCAAAATTCTCTTCCCTTACATCTGAGAAACCTCCATCAAGAGATCTATAAAGTAGGGAGGTGTGAACCTGAGGTGTGCTGGCTCCTGTTCTAGGGTACACTTCTTTACTCTTGTCCTTTCCTCATAGTTTTTTGTTGTTGTTTTGTTTTAAAATAGAGCTGATCAATTCATGTACATAAGGATTTCCTTTTAAGACTTCTTCTAGTTCAGTTATCTTGCCATTAAATGGGCTGCTCTGGCCATCAGGCCTTGAAATAAACAACCCAGATATAAATGACAGTGGTAGCGTTCAGTGGTGGAACTGCCTAATGCCTTTCAACGTAAGGGTATTGCAGTTGCTATTTTGCAACCCAATAGCAACTGTTTCGGTTCAAGCTGCTATGCCAGATGGTATTTCCCCTACCCTTTTTACCCTTTATTTCTAAAGAACAGGCAGAACATCTAGCTAAAAACAAAGCTGGAATAAGTAAGTATGCTTTCATGTGGCTAAAAGCTCTGCAGGGTTCTTGTGTTATTCGGGTTTGTAGGGAGACTTGGTGCTGTCAAGGGGGGCTTTGAGGGATTAGCTCAGGGGTTTTGTTCTTCTGCAAGCTTCTATACGAGTTATTTGTTTGTTTATTTTTTAAAACTGGGCAATTCACATTTGCTCAAATGCCTTAGAGATATAGTTGCTGAAACCTTAAGACCGCTAGCCAGTGGTGGAGCATAGAGCCCTGAAACAGAGGGTTCTGGGGGCCTGTTTTCAGGGTGTTTGTTGGTTTGGGGGTGTGTTTTCTTTGTGTGTGTGTGGTGTTTTTGTATTGTTACATTTGTTTTGTTTTTTTTCCCTTCCATCAGCAGTTCTGGGCAGTTTCTAGGAGTGTTTGACTAGAGAATCAGTGGGGAAATGAGTGAAAGAAATGAATTAAAAGGCAAATTTTGGAAGGGAAGAGTTGTGTAATGGGTTAGTGATAGGAAACCGAAGTGAGAGGAAATAGAACAAGTGATGAAATGGAGTACTCGAGACGATTCAGGATGTGCCCCACTGCTGCACTGTAAAACATGATTTATAATGTCTTAAAAATAATAATCTGCTAGAATTTCATTTCTGTCTATTGCCAATTAGCAGCCACTGGTGTTAAACAGGTATAACAGTGCACAGTCCTAAAAAAAAAGAGAAAAGGGAGAATGTTGTTACATAACAAACATACAAATAGCACGCTTCCCAGAATTATGTGCTTTGTAAGGTCAGCATGACATTGAGCATAAGTGAAATTACAGTATGTTTCAGGAAGCCTGTAACACTTAGGCAAAACTCTTTCTCTTCCTGGTCACAGAATCTGGGGTTGGAAGGGACCTCTGGAGATCTAGTCCAACTGCCCTGCCAAAGCAGGTCCACCTAGAGCAGGTTGCGCAGGAACATGTCCAGGTGGGCTTGGAATGTCTCCAGAGAAGGAGACTCCACCACCTCCCTGGGCAGCCTGTTCCAGTGCTCTGCCACCCTCAAAGGAAAAAAGTTCCTCCTCATGTTTAGGTGGAACTTATTATATTCAAGTTTGTGATGTGGATTGTCAAACAGTGCTGGTGATAAAACAATATCTAAAAGTCAGATCCTAGTTTCTGTTGCAGCTCAGCTTCTGGAAATTACTATGAAGTGTTTGGATAGTAAATGCCAGCCCTGATTCATCAGGCAGGTCCTGTTAATGTGGTAGTCACCTCTTGATTATTCCCAGTATTAAAAGCTATTGCCATAATAAAGGAATGTTCTACCTCCCTCGATTAAATCAAAAGCTGAAAGACTTTGAAAATTTTGAGTACTTCTGCAGAAATAATCTCTTGAAAAGAATCCAGAGTTTGTTCCTTCTTGTGATCTTCCTTCTGCAAAGTAATTCCTATTTTGGTCTTTCCAGAGACTGAATTTCGGATTTGTACAATTTACAGAGTAACGAAATAATGAGAAGTCTACCTCTTTCTTTACTTCTCTAAAAATAAGATAACTTTAACTGCTGCTAAGATAAAGTTACAGTGAAAAGTAAATAAGTTGTTTTTATCTCTCTTTAAAATTGCAGGATGTTGGGTTTTTTCCCCCAGCATTCAATTTCATTTATTTTAGAGTCTTTTTTTAAATAGAAACACTGAAGAACTGCCAAGTTGGCTTCAGTTGTGAGTGATGACTACAGATAACTGGGTTATGATCTTGGCTGAGAGAAACTGGAAACAGCACTAACATCTTACGAGTACCTACTGTTTAGTGGCTCTTGGGATGCCTAAGCAAAAAAACAGCTATTTATTTTGAATGCAAGCAATGAATAAGAAGGAAATGTGGCCTAATCAAACTCTTACTACGAGCAGTTCTTAAGAATATGAAACCTAAATCCATTAATACAAAAGTGAAGCACCCTCTATTTTAATACTATTAACAATAGATGACTTGGGAATTAGTATATAACAATTGTGTAGTTTAATAAACATCAGATAGTTGAAAGGAATGAATGATTTCTTAGCAAATAGCTCTCCATATAATTCTAATATCTTGCATTTCTTCTTCTTATGCTATTAGCATTATACTAGTGAACCTGCTAGCCGTAGACTAATGATGGCTTTTCAAACCCTTTTTACAGAGCATCGAATGTACCTAAAAGGTCACAGCCAAAGCTCTACAAGGGAGAGCACCAGAAGCTATTATCTAGGTCTGTCCTCAGCCATCCCAGCTGGATCTGGCAAGGAGAGGTGGGATGGTTACTAGGAAAGTGTAAAAGGATGCATCACGCTGTTACATTACTGCTGATTTGGGACTTCATGGACATGTGTAATGTTCCTGGTGTAGGTCTATAATGAGGATTAAGACAATAATGGATACCCAATCTCTGTATATTCCAATGAGGAGACTTGGCTAATAGTGGCTGTGCTTTTCTTCTAGAGAACTTGAATATCCTTTTCATTCTAAGTGAACTTGCAGTGTCAGGAGAAAGAGGAGGCTGTGCTACAAAGGTGCTTTGGATTCTAGGAAACCTGGTCAGATACCTTAATATGGCTGTGATTTTAGTAGTGATGGAGTGATCATTTTCTACTTTAGAGGATTAAATGGAGGAAACACCAGTTGCAGGTCCTTCTTGTCTGTCTGGGTTTTCCCTGCTTCTGTCCTGCAGCATCTTATAGTTAAAGTCCAAACTTTGATTAAAGTGGCTTAACTGCAGTCTCCCAGCACTCTTCCTCAACTTCTTGTTCTCTGGACTAATGCACCCTAGAGAAGCTCATCCCTTCTCAAGACAACACAGACCCATCCATCCTATCGTGAGGTCCTTTCAGTCAATGTGTGTGTTCCCTCTCCCCACCTTTTCCTTGGTTAACTCCCCCGCCCCCCCCCCCCCTTTAAAATATTGCATGCTGTTTTATCTAGGCACTCTCTAGATTTCTTCTGAAGGGTGTGAGGGACCCCTGCTTGCTCAGCTTGCCCACCACCTGCCAAAATCACCCTGTGTGCTGCAGCTCATCTCCCACCTGCTTGTGCTTCCCACCATCTGCTGAATAGCAGGATCTTTCCCTTGATCCTCGCCCTCCGTTTGAAGCAATATACACATACTCTGTGTACTCAATATACACATGTGAGTCTGTGAGCTGAAGAAGGCAAATGCACAGTGTGGGTGGTTTTGTTTATTTTTTTTAATCAGGTAAAATATCCATCATAAATGGATAGCTAGGCATTCAAGTCCACTTCTGACTCCAGGCAGCTGCTGTGACTAACAGTTTCAAGCGTATTCTGGAGCCAGTGCCCTGGAAGACGAGTGCCTATATAGAAGTAGTAATGCCTTTCCTCCTTTCCCCGTGACATGTGTTCTGGGCTATGAGCCTTGTATCTCTGGACATCATCTAGTCTAAATTTTGGAGCTCTTCATAGAGGCTCTACAGCCTCTCTGAGAAACCTGCTTCAGCATTTGAGCAACCCAACAAACTCAAACAAAACAACAAGCAAACAAACCAAATCACTTCTTGAATTCCTAATTTTTATTACAATGTTTAAGTGGGACTTGCTATAATTAAATTTTTACCTCCTACCCTGTCACTGGGCCCTGATGAGGAGAGTCTTCCTGTGTCGTCTTTGCTCGCCCCCATTACATGTTTATGCACTGTGATAAGATCTTCTCCAAACCTGCTTTTCCCTGGTCAAACAGTCCTAGGTCTCTCAGCCTCTTATCATATGTCAGATGCTCCAAGCCTTTAATTGTCTTAATGGCCCATCTTCTTGGTCCCTCTCGGTTGTATTCATGTCTCTTTTGTAATGGGATGCCCAGCACTGGTGCCAGCACTCCAGATGCCAGCACTTCCCACTCTTGAGCAGAGGACAGTTTATCTAATACTTATTTGCCTTCACTGCCCATTTATCTAGTCAGTCCTTCATCAGTTTGTCTATGAGGATGTCTTCGAGGCATTTAAGCAAACTGACCTGGATTAGGGCACCTGTCTCTGAATTTGGGTGGCTGAGTGGAGAAAAACAGTTCTGCTGGAGCTTTGGTAGAAAGGTAGCGCTAGCAGTGAGGAAGTGGATGTTCTGTTTTGGCTCTGGTAGTTGGACCTCAGGGAAAAATAAATCTGTGCATTGGGTCTATGAAAGATAATTGTAGCACTGAGTATTTTTCCCCTAATGTTCCATAGGAACCCAATAAAAATGGAAAATACAAAATTTTGTGTAAACCTTTTTAATAATCTAGAAAGTATAAATTGAATATCCTGTGGTTTATGACTACATTAAATACCATTATATAGCATTACCTGCAACATAAAATGCAGCCATAAAGTGCGCTTTAAGTATCTCAAGAACAATAAAGGTACATAATGTGTAAGAAAGTGAATAGTAATCAGCGCATCACCTATGGACCAATGTCTGACTCTGGTAGTTGCTGACCTTTTATTTGCAATATGTAGAAATACTGAACTCTGTTAGTTTCTAGATTTAAAAAAAAAACAACCTGCACAATCTCTGCTGAATTCCCACAATTAACTGTCAGAGTATAACCAAATTACTCTGTACTTAACTAGGTTAAATGAGACATTTACTTATCCAGGTGCCCAGTTTGTCCCTCATCTCCCTGCTCCCCCTTCCCTTCAATTTCCAAATCAAATACTTCCGGCTGTCATTTTTTCAGAAAAATAAATCCTGTTTCTAGATATATACATAAATAAAACGTCTTATACACTTAATTTATTAGTTCCACAAATCATCTATTTAGAACTACTTTGAAATGCTTTTAATGCATCTTTCACTTTTACAAGTTGCTAAATTACTAATGTGTTGGACTACTCTGAGTAAGAATCCTATAAATGGGATTATTTTTATATGGTCACTGGGTATCTAATTTGGAATCTTAAGCAGACTAAGGGTTTCTGTGGTGTACAGCTCAAAACTGAAAGTAGTTCTCGTTTCCCTTTTTTTTTGTGTGAAGCAGGTAGAAGGTAAATTCTATTTTGTTTATTGAAGAACAGGCTAATTTTGTATTCAGCAAATACAGTAGATGGGATGCAATCAAATTCGTCTTGGAACCAAGTGGCAGCTGTTGGTTACCAAGTTATCTGTGTCTTCTCTGATTCTCTGAAACACTTCAATGTTTCCCATTCTTCATAGACTCAGTAATTCTCCTTTGGGAATCTCTAATATATGTGCAGGGGTTTCACTTAGCTCTGCTAAGGTAAAACTGTTAAAGCTTATTACCCTTTCCAATTTCTTTATTTCAATTTTGAATACGTACTTAATTCATATACAGTCAATATTCAATGATCTCATGTGCATGAAGTGCTGTGTAACTTAGATGGTAGATGGAAAAACCCTGTATTTCTTTTACTTGCAGTTTACGGTGATGTTTTATACACCCAAAATCCAGTCCCATCATAAAATGACACATTTATCAAGAAACAGATTATGCTTGGTTTCCCAGATTTGTGAATAAATTTAACTGTAGATGACCTAAACTTTTCTATCAGTGGAGGTCTCTCCTGTCTTTGTCTCTCATTTGCTGCATGCCATGCTTGGCGGCGTTCTAGGTCAAGTTCAGGGCGGAAAGACTGAACTGAAACAGGATGGATATGCCCCAAGCAGTGTCCTCTATCTCCCCCTCCACTTTCCACCCCATGATAGCCTCTGCCCCAGCCCTGTGCTGCCTTCCCTGGTGACGAGTGTGGCCATGAGGACTCGTTCCTGAGTGTCCCTGTGAAAACATAAAATGAAGGCTCCTTTTAACCATTGTTTGTGGAAATAGTTAAACTGCACTAAAGGCATGGCCCAGTGCCTGAAAGCAGCTTCATCTTACACAGTCCTCTCTTTTTGCTTATACGTCAAGAATACTGAATGTTTTACTCTTTATCCATAAAATGTATTTGTCCTGACTAGGTTTCCAAGAAACTGTTTTTTTTTTTAAACTCTGCATAAAGCTTTTGGTTGAGCTAGATAAGCTTTTGTTGCTTCTGATAGTTATTTTCTTGCTGAAGAACTTAAACATTAAATTTGCTGAAGGAAAAAAACTATTACCTCCATTTTCTTCTCTACTTACGCCTTCCTGCATCTTGTTGTATGCTGCATAGTATTACCATAATGCACCCTGAATGTGACTTTCCTGCTACGTATAGAAGTCTTACTTCAGCCAGATGGATTCATCACTGATACAGAAAAGGTCAGACAGTTGCAGCAGACTATCTAGCCTTTTTTTGCAAGGGTATGCATCGAGGAAGTTTTTGAAGTATATTGTCATTTGTTTCATTGTCGGAGCCCTTAAAATATCAGCAAAATGCGACCTACTTCCTGTATGAGCCTGTGGAAAGCCTGGAACAATTGTCGTGTGAAATACTTGTACATTTTTTTTATCTTAATGTTTTTACTCTGTAGCCCAGTGGTGACGTTTAAATAACAAGACAGTATGATAGTATTCGTTTTAGAGAGTACGCGCTTTAACTCTTTCAGTTATTGATGTGGTCGAATACAAGTTGTGGAACAATGGGCTATGTCTTTGTTTTATAAGCCTGTGTTAAATTATGCTGGAGAAAAATGAACTTGATGATCATTGAGGGCTGGCTACCTTTTAGCTACATATCATGTTATATTTGGCATGTATGAAGGTTGCCTGTGAGTCCTAAGAAACCATGGAAACAACTTCAATGTTAGCACTGGTATCACTTCAATCTGCATTTCTCTTCCTTGAATATATGTGTTGTGGTCATAAAAGACAAGTTTATTTGTAGAGACAGCAAGGTACAATTAGTTAAGTATCTTTTTTTATTACAGAAATAGGACAGATCGTATGAATTCCCTAATGTAAAAAAAAAAAAAAACCAACAACAACAGTAACCAAACAAAACCAAAAAAAAATATCAAACGCACCAAGCCAAACAGTTAAAACTAAATAATGTTGATATGGCTTGCATCTAATGTAAAAACACACCAGCATGTTTCTTCCTATTTCTGACACTACCGTGTGTGGCTGGTAGAAGAGACAATAAATACACTCCATTAAAAAAGAAAAATCCTAAAGTTGTGCAAAAAATTTAGGTGAGATTTTTGTGTTCCTTGTGCAATCTACCTCCTGCCGGAAGGAGAGCAGTGACTCCAGTGACTCTCCCTGTGGTTCACTCTCTGCTCTGCCGATCTTGCTGATCACAGGAGATGAGCCAAATATGTTTTGGGAATTTCCAGCAGCATACTCACTTGTGATTAAATTCTTGTCCTATTTCATAGGCTGGGCAAACTCTAAGTGGTTTTGAAATCAGTGTAATGAAAGGTTGTATTGTTCTCTTGGCTACTTTTTGGCTGCTTCTTGAAATTAGCTTAATATTGCTCAAATGCATTGTTTAATTCTTGTATTGTTCTTGCTCCTCTGTGTCTGGGATCACTGCAACTTCTCAGTGAAATGGAGTGATTAGATTGATTGTATCCGTGATGGTAGTTTCCAAAAATACTTTCTTCCTGATTGATTGATTTAATTGCAAGTGATTAGAGTTAGGATGTCCATTTAACATGTGAAAAGACAGTTTATAGCTCAGTCACTTCCTAAAACATATCTTAATTAGGAAGTGACTATTTCTGTCAGCAGTGTTGTTTTTAATTAAAACCAACCTCATGTGTTTGTATTTTTACAGGTATTACAAATTTTGATATGCAAGGCATAAAAGGGCAAAATGTAAAGAAATACAATATAGGTGTTAGGATTTTTCCTACTGAATTCAGATTAACAATGCTGATGTGGAATAATATAAGCTTTTAATGGAGAAGGTGAAGGAAGGGTGGGTTTTGTGTTGGTTTTTGGTTGGTTGTCTTCTGGTTTGGTTTTGGTTCTTTTTTTTTAAACTTGCAGGTGTGTTATCTTACTCCCCAGTTTTATCTGACTCATACTTTAAGTAATAGAGCAAATTTTCTGTAAGCATCCTTATTGAATGTCAGTTCATGTCAGTGTAAGTACTAGCACCTGACTGTAGTTACATTCAGGATAAAAGGAATGTATTTAAAAGATCATAGCAGCAGGGCAGGAACTCCTCTTCAGAGAAGTGGGGGGGAGTGGAACTTTGGGCTCTGTTCCAGTGTCCTTCCCCTTCTGTATCTATACCCACTGGCAAAAAATGTGCGTGCTGCCGAGGTTGTTAACAGTGTCCCATCGTTCTTAAAAGTTGTTGAGGGGAGGGAAGGGTACCCAAATTGGCCACTAATTTACTAGAGGCAAGCTATACTAGCTAATGCTACAAAGGTTTAGATGGAATAGGTAGAATTACATTTAATACCATCAATTTTTCATCCTAGTAAATTTTTGGTAGGGAGTCCATTCTCAGTTCAGGATTCAGGATTGTGGATATCTGGGAGAATTGCTGCAGTATCATTTTGTCAAGTTTTAGGGTGTCCTTATTCAAAGGCTGCCTTCGAGATTAAGGGTGTCTTCAATATCACAATATTCTTTGTATTTCAGTAAAGTATTGTTTCACTATTAGCTCACAGTCCTTACTCCTTAAAAAAAATAATTTAAAATCTGCCCAGTAACTTTCTTCTTAATTTTAAGATGAGCGGCATATGCTATCTTTCCTAAGGCAAAGTAAGTGTACAAAGAAGATAAGAGACTTTAGTTTTACATCTAGAAAAATCGGGAAACAAAAATCCCTCCCAGTGGGGGAGCAAGGTCTAAAGCTGACCTCATCTAATTTACCTTAAGGTAAGATTGAAGGCTTTTTTTTGTTAGGTGACTCTCTTTTCTTCACAATGTACTCTTTCTACCTTTCCTTGATTTATCTTACATCTTTGTTATCCCGAGGTGAAAATGGCGAATTTATCTTCTACTGAAGACAACTCTTTAAAAAGAGTTTGAATCAGTAAGGCCAAGCCCAGAAGCAACTGGAGGCAATTAGGAACACTTTCTTTAAAACTCGCACCCAACCTACACATGCTTAACTTGGGAGATCAGAGAGAAATATAGCTAGAGGACAGCGGTACTAATAGCTACCAGATCTAACAAACCATAAAGGTGTGCACTGGAGAACTGTGGCAATATTGACTGTGTGTTCGTTAAGGACATGAGGGCCAGATGATGAAAGCATTGCTCTGCTAGGAGACATTTTATTACTTAAAATGGCAGATAAAGTTTCTCTCTGCTTTATTCTGTTGGTTTTAAAAAAATAATATATAAAAAATAGCAGAACTCATTGGCTTGAAAGTATTCCTGGGACAAAGTTTTCAGTGGTCTTCTACCACCCTCAGTGAAAAAGCTTTATCACCACTTCCAGAACTCAAAATCTATCAAGAACATGAAGATTAATAAGTAGCAATGTTACTCCTTTCACTCTTGATGAGTAACACTAACAGCCTTGTATATTTAACGTGTCTGAAACAGAATATGGTATCATTATAGCAATGAGAAGTAAATCACCTCTCTATGAGACTAATTTTCTGAATTTCACTATGTCTTTTTTACTCTTTTCTACTTGCTTCCATTTCGGTGATATTCTCTTCACAACACAGAAATCATGTTTCTTTACCCTTTAATCTTTTAACACTGTATTCTGGGACTTTTTTACTTAATTCTAGTAATTGTGGCTTAATGTCTGTGTTCTTTCATTCTGGCACACTTTACAGCAAAGTACATCAAATCAATCATTGACCAAATAATTTACCAACAAATCAGGTGGCTTTGAAGTTTGAGTTAATTGATTTTAATGTTTTCAGTGCTCTTTGTGTCTTTGATCTAAGCTGTTTTATACAGTAGGGAAGCAGAGCTTAGACTTAAAGGCACTGTGAGCAAGGGGGATTCAGTAGCTGCACTTGTACACAATGGTACCAATGCAAAGTTAAAGGTATTAGTGGTATCTGGAGGTCTTCTCTGCTTTGTGACATATTTTTATGACTGCCAAGTTTGGAATATAACTCTCCCCCAAAGGAAGAACCCTCTTCCTGTTACTTGTGCTGTTAAGTACCTCTTGTTCTCTGTGTTTTCTCATAAAAGCAGAGAGTACAATTCTGCAACTATGTATATGTTTTTATACTTTGACCCTTGAGTTCTGTGGATTAATGCTCTGAGAGTCAGCTTCATCACTCACATTCTCACTTAGCAATGATGGAAATCTGTTGGCTAAGTGAATTTGTTGGTTCCCTGGTTTTTTAGATACAAGCTTCAGCCAAGCTAAAGACTGAGCAAACGAATGTGGGCTCAGCAAGATCACCAACCTTCTGCTTTTAAAATTATTTTCATTTTTTTTTTTCCCCATGTTGCCAGGTCAAGCATTCTGGGAGCTTCAGAGGGAAAGTTAGAAAGCACAAGGTCTATCTACGTTTGTTTGAATCTGCTGCGAATTGAGAACTTACAGCCATGCTTAGTTCTCAAAAAACAATTCTCTCTCAGTTTAAGTGAATTGAAATTTTCACTCAAAAATTGCCAGCATTGCTCATTCACACACGGCAACAGTAACTAAACTAATATTCACATTTATGTGAAATCACTGAAGGCAATACATAATAGTATATGGAAAATACTAAGTGACATGTCCACTATACACGAGCAAGTTTCTTAATACTGCATTCACAAGGTGTCTTGTGTTTTAAAGTACTTAAAAATAGCTGTAGAAATGCAGAAATTAAATGCAGAAAAATTGTCCATTCTGTTACTTTAGTATTGAGAAGTTTATTTTTTTAAAAAAAGTGGCTTTTTGAAAGCATCAGTAGAAATAAGGGAAGCTTTGTATGGTAGGTGTGTGTATTAAATCACAGATGTTAAACTGGTTTTATAGTATATGGCATAAGGAAAGAAGTTCATTACAACTAAATGCTGCAATGTGAATATGCTGCCAGGTGTTTGCTGAAGGCCAATTTACTGAATTGAAAACTGATTCTCACTTGACTGAGAATTTGGAAATTGCCTGCATATTAGGCAAGGTAGCATCTCTGGCTTCTTGAGATTAAAAGGAAGAATTCCTTGTCCAGAGCTAAACGTTTAGCCTGTCTGTGCAAGAGTGAGAGATAAATGGAAAACCCAATGATCAAATATATTAATGTAGGGTTTCTTTTTTTTTATTTGAGAAATTAATCTGTTATGGATTTATTTATTTTTTTTTTAGTGTCCCCATTGCCTGAGAGGAGGTGGAAAAGGTGATCAGTTGTGTTGCTTTTTTGTTAGCCAGCCAGTTAAGGAATAGCAGAGTAGTGAAAAGGGGGGGCTGTTAAAGCACCATAGCTCTGGGCCAAAACCAAACACAATGGCCTAGATTCGTGCAGTCATTTTCTTTGTACCTGTTAGTTTTTCATCTTGTCTGTCTACTTCTATATGTACAGCTATGCCTTCTACAAACACTCAGAGCAACAGTGGCATGTTTCGTGTGTGTGCCTTTCAAAAAAAAAAGTGGGAAGTGAAGGCATAGGGGAGTAAAAGCCACGCAGTGGAAGAGTACGGAGCCACCAATGATCTGTGCTGTGCTTGCTGTGTGCTTGAGAGAGCCTGGGAGACCGATGAAAAGCAGAATGAAGATGAGGGGGAAAAAAAAAAAAAACAACTTCCCTGCCAATGGTGTAATTAAGTGCTATTTATCCTTTTTACAATATTTACATTGGCAGTGTTTCATTAGGGATTTATGGCCATCTGTCTTACAGATTTATTGTATATGTTGTGGATTTTGCAATTTAAAACTGCTTTGGAACTAGAACAAATTCCTCTGCTGTGTGTATCTCAACACCTGACTTTCCTGAGGATAAGAAAAGTTTCATGAATCTGCTTGCAGCACTTCAGAAGATACTGCGTGGGCTGATGTCACATTAATGGACACTGTAAACTGAGCCAGCAACGTGGTAACATTCAAAATGTCATTCCGGTGTCTCTATTTTAGCACTATGGTGCAGAAGACAGTCTTCAGCTGTTATGGTATCTGACGTTTTTAATGCATATTCTTCTCTTTGTTTAGTTTAAAAACAGTTTAATTTTTTTACTGATCTTCTTTCAATTTAGTTCTCATTTTATTTTATTTTTTCAAAAATGTACATTTTCTTAAATCATATTAAGTGTGCTCAAGCTTTTTGTAATGTCTTCCTTAAAGTGCAAGGAAAGGTGAAGCAAATGGGTACTTTCTCATTGCCTTTCCTGCTCCATCAAGATTAGGCACAGGACCCTGGTTTGAAGGGCGACCTTTCTCCATCTTAAAGTGTTTGGTTGTTCCTTTGCAAGTCATTTCAGGATTTAGACTTTTTTTTTTTGTTCCTGAGTGTTCTTTGCCAGTACTTAACAGGAGATGAAAATTCTGGTTTTGACTGCCTGTAATCATAACATCTATTTACCTAGGATGATACTTGAAAAACAGTACAGATCAGCAGTGTGGTTTAACAGAAATTAGTAATGATAGGAATAACTCTTGCATTGAAGATTTGTATTGTGAGACAAAAAAACCCAACTATGTAAATTGAGCAAAGCAGCAAATTGGACCCATCTGTGTTGTGAAGTCCTGATTCATGCTAGCTTTGATGTACTGAAGTGATCCCATTGTGGGAATGTTGTGTCTCTGCTCACTCTATAACTTAATTGCAGTGTTAACTTGCCTTCACATAAATGAATTTCTAACTCTTTTTTTTTTTTTCTTTTTCCTACGTCTGCATTGAAGAGTTATGGTTGGGTTTTAGCCGCTTTTACCAAAACTTCAAAGTTTAAAAAAACTTTCAAAGTGCTGCTGTGGTTTCATTTGAGCTCTTAACTCTTCCCTTAGCTAATGTTGATTTAAAAAAAAAAATTAAAAAATTAAATTATACTTGGCAGAGAATGAGAGAATATCTTCATAAATATTTACAATATTTATTTCTGCAAATATCTCATTTGTGCATAAAACTTTGCTTCCCTCACCACTGTCACTGCACCTGGCTCCCTGACAGATCATAGGCCTGGTGGCCTGCCGAGCTGAGCTGCCATTGCTGCCCCGGCGGTGTTCTGGAGGGGTGGGTTGGTGGGAGCAGGCTGGTGTGCCCAGGGAGGGCTGAGGAGGCCGGTGGGGATCGGGTGAAGGCAGAAGATCCTTCTTGGGCCGCCATCTTGTCATGCCATGTCATGTCTTTGCTTGGCCGGCTGACCAGGCCTCTCACCACTTGCGGTAACAAAGCCAAGAGTGAAATGATACAGAACTTCTGCTTTGGGAAAATGCCCCGAGTCCAACTAAGGCCTGCTAGATTAAAATTTCTCTCTTTTCTTCTTACCTCACTACCAAGAATGAACAATAGGGTATTCAGTTGACATTACCTTGGATATAGACTTCTCCTTCTGTACTCTCTCTGCGCTGCCCCTGCCTTCTGCAAAGAAACTTGTCGCCATTTCTCCACATTTGGGTGTTTCTCAGCTTAAAACTTGGGTGATCTCTACCTAGTGTGGATGAAAACGCTAAGAGCCTGACCAAAGGACAGTTGTGCTAGTGAGGTCTGCATGGGCTACCCTTTCATGTATGGTTGCTGCGCTGTGTAGTGCTCAGCGATGATGATTCTTCGGGCTTTGTATTTTCGTTTCAGCTTGCATCAAGCATATGTTGCTTCTTTGTACACAGACATCTCAAAGAATTTCTCAGCTGCCTTTCTATCATCCCTGAGTCCAAATTACAACTGTCAATTATACATGAAAGGTAGGTGAGATCAAAGTCTTCCCTTAGTCCTGCTACTTGTGCATCTGTTTTACCAGTAGAGCTGCAAAACCAACCTTCTCTTTCAAAATGCTCCTCTTCGGTTTAATCCTGGTACCTTTTATCAAAAATATCATCTCGGTAGCTTCATACTATTGTATGGTGGATAATGAAGAACATTTATATGCTTGTAAATGCCAAAAGAATTTAAGCTATGTGAAAAGGAAATTTTACAAGGAGTAATTTCATGACTCCTTTCGGTGTTTGACAAGGATTTTACCTGGAGTCAGAAACATTAATGAATTGGATTATTTCGGAGTAAGACAGCAAAAGAGGGGAGGAAAAGATGTCTTGGTTTGTGGGTATTTTTTGTTTTGTTTTTTTAAAAAAATGAGTAATGATTAAAGGTGAAATTCTGACCCCATATATTACCGCATTTTCTCTCATACTCTTGATGTACAGCTTGTTGCTGAATGTACTGTATACATCCACTCCTGAGGAAAATGAAGGAGAAACTGAAATGGAAAATACCTAAGCTTTTTTTCCCCCAAAACCAATAGTCACCACATCCAAAAATCCTAAGAATATTTGGATATTCTTATTAAATTGAGATGACTAGATGACTTAAAGTAAATATGTGCATTTCAGCTCCAACTTCAACCTGATGAAACATAACCAATCTACTTAAACGTAAAGAGTCTGGATGTTGAAATGTTACATTTTGTCAATGTATGCTTCATTTGAAGTACCAAAGTACTATTCCAGCATTGGAAAAACTCAGCTTAGTGAAGCTCTTGTGAGGAAAAGTGTATAAAGTACCACTCTGCTGACACATTTTAAAGATTTTACCATTAGTAGTTTAATAAGTAGAGTAATGTGAGCTTCTCAGGTCTTCAGCTAAAGCTTCTTTGTACAGGGATTTCTCCCATATAGTGATTTGGGTTCCCTATGGATTTTGTCATTAAGCATGACAATTTACTTCATGTCAGCGAGTGCTCTAATAAAGGGAACTTCTGGTGCTTTAGTCTTCTGGTTGGCTGAGCTGTTGGGGGTAGAGTGAAAAGAGAAGAAAAGTTATACAAAACACTTTGTCTTTTAAATTAAAATCTGCTCAGCTGGATGTTTGTTCTGAAGATTTGGAAAGTGTATGCACAACTGTAAATCTTGTTTATAGGGTACAGCAAGGAAAAGGGACCACTCTGCCAACATTAGTGCTGTACTTGGGACATGTCGTGTGTATCTGTCCCCAAGTTTCAGTTAATTCTGAATTATCATCAGTCATTCTGTCTTTTCACAGACATTGAAACCTCTTAACCCTTGCAAGCTACTTGAGGCCTAGCTCTTTTTGCTCAGTAGGATTCAGTGAGTCTACTCTAGTATCATCAATGACTGACTTGTGTTCCCTTTCAGATAAGGTGATTCAGGTCAACGCACTTTAAAAAAAAATACAGACCACCCCACAGCATAAACAAAAAAAGTCAACCAAAGCAACAAGTATACCCACTGTCCCTGTCCCATCTCACCCTCCCACCCCGGCTAATTATTTCACTAGGTGAGGTTTAACATGATACTGGTTATAGAAATGACAGCTTTGTACACATCCTGGTTCATCTTGGAAATGTTTTTAATCTAGAGGTAATCTAGAGAGGAAAGAAACTTCATGTAACACCGTTTAAGAAGCGAGGCATGTATATTCCTGTTCCACAGATCCGGAAAGTGTAGTTATACATTCTTCTGAAAAACGTTCTGGATATAATGCTCCTTAGCACGTGTTTATTAAAAATATACTTTCAAAACTGAATTCTATACTCTAATTAGACCAGTTAAGGAAATGGGATCATACTTTGATTTTGGCTGAGCCTATTTAAATTCCAAGTATATCCGCTTGTTGTGCTGATGTTCTCCAGTTATGCCAACACAGAGGTGGCCATAGCTTATTGCAAAAAATTTAATGAAAGCTGCAGTGTTTTGAAGCATCTCCATGTGTTGGTCTTCTGTGATTAGTGAGACAAGAGTAAGCAAGCACCTGAGAGCAGTGAAATCAGGTGGGTTTTCTTTTCTAACATTGACCTGGGTTTCAGTAGGGTGCTCTGAGCAGTGTGGCTGTTTACCCTGGCACCTCAGTCCCTTCCTCTCCATCCTCTCATGAAGCAAAATTACAGCATCAGTGGTTTTGACTTGCATAAAATCAACCTTAGTCTGTTGTAGCCACTCTAATATGAATTGTAAATATATTTTGCAGTGCTGGTGCCATCACTAGCATGACTGGTCTTGCACCTCTTATCAGTAAAGTGGATCTTTAGGTGCTCCTGTCTGCTGACGCTTCTCACTATGTTGTTGTTATGCACTGAGGAAATCTCAAATTGTAATGAAAAGCAGGAGACCAGTTCTTACTTTTATAGGATAACCATTAGCTGAGCTAGCAGAGTATGTGCTTGAACTTTAAAAGACTGACTCTGGCTTGATTCAGCAGACTGTAGACTTCATTTTTCACATCTAAGGTGAGCACAATGACCACCAGCTGGTTGGTTTTCTCGTATTACTTTACTTTTTTGCTCTTTGTTTTAATTTTATTTTCCCCTCAAAAGTGTCAAGCTTACTTAGTAGCTTAGTGGCTAGGATGGGTTTCCGGGATCAAGTTGGATGAGGTGTTCTGTGTTCCAGTTAAGTGCTCTAATTTTTACAGATTTTACTTATTTGGAGGTAAAAGAAAATGGGCTTTTTCTCCCCCTTTCCCTCTTTGAGCCAGAAGTGGTCTTCTCATCTAAACTGGTTCATACATTCCTTCAGGCAATCCAATTTTTATGGAAAAAACTTTCATCAGAAAATCCCTGACTACTTATGCTCCCTGGAGATCTATATCTACTGGATTTTAGTTACTTTTCCTTTGACGCGTTAGCACAAAAAAGGATTCTAATAAGAAGCAGAAGCAAGCCCACCATTCATCTTTCTCTGCTACTCTCTGATTTGTAAATGAGTGAAGTTTGGTTATATACTTGTATGCAGTTATTATCCTGCAGTGATTAAAATACCATAGTTTTTCATGGTTCCAGCAGTGAATCCCTTTCTGTTGATTATTAGAAAACTATATATGTTGGTGATAATTGTTAGTCCATTTTGGCATTCAGAATGTTTCTCTTCCAAATCAATCACTTTTTTTTTTCTGGACATCTTTCTTTTTTTGAGACTCAGCAGGAAAACATAAGTTATATTCAGTATTATTATATTTTTCTAGGAGAGACATCAAAAAATAATCTGTAAGTCGTAGGAAACATAACTGTAATATCAATGAACTGACAAGTTTTAAAGTAAACAACTGTGGACCCCATCCCCTTAAATAGTAAAAATTAGTACTTATGAATTTAACTGCACTGTTGCTACTGCATTTTCTTAGTTTTTTAAAGAATGGGAAATTATGAGAAGCAAAACCTACTGGAGGATTTGTTTGGTGTATATGAGTGGGGAAAGGAGGAAGAGGAAGGTTGATGGAGCTCTAATGCTCCCTTGCTGGCAGATTAGGGTCTGGTGGTATAGTAACTGCCAGGAAAACTTGAAGCTCTTTGAGGCGGCTTCCACTTATCCCAGTCCCCTGGGTAGTCTTATGCTTGGTGACCATATGTTTTGGAGGGGCTTGTTTGTTTATATCTCACTGCTGATGTTTTCTGTAACATGGATCATCCATCTAAACTGCAACTCATCCCTTTTTGGGAAGGCTTCTATGGTGTACTGCAGGTTTCAGAATAGACCCTGTGTCAGTGCTTGATCAGTAATAACTGTAATAGTAGTCCAGCAATGAAACTTTGCAGTTTTTCTTTGACAAAGTAGAAGATGACTGAATTGCGAATTGTAAAGCAATTTTTTTTTTTTATTGTTGTATTCAGCATTCTCACCTGGTTCTATCTCTCTGCACAAGATGGCAAACTAATCTTAAATTTAACTTTGTTCCAGTCCTCCTTGGTTTCCAAATCTATTGCAGTAATAAAATAACTGGGAAAGTTTGAATTTCCGTGCATTTGTAAAGAAACAACGCTTTTTGAGTAATGAAAATCTTGAGTCTCACAGATAAACTGTAAATACTTGAACTGTGTGTTGAGGGTGGGAATTTTTTTCAGGGTGACATTAGCAACAGTGGCACAAACTGCAGCACGTTTTAAATTAAGTTATTTTTCTCTTTCCCAAGTTTATAATGCATGCAAAATGCTGATACGGTTCAGAGAGCTGCTCGTGCAGTGCCGTGGAAGCAGGTTTAGCATTAGGTTTGTCCCAGAGTATGAGATGGGGAGGGGGGGGCTTTAGCCTCTGCTTCCACAACCCTGGATTGGAGACAAAAAGGCATGGTTTAAATTAGAATTGCAGAGTGAGAGTAACCCGCCTGGTGCGTGGAGAAACAGGCTGTGGCTCTTGCCCGCTTCTGTTCCTTCCAGGCTTGCGTGTCTGTCTGCATTGTGTTCACTTTGAATGTGTGGTGTCCCGGGTCTGCAGGGCAGTTACAAAGCCCCTGCTTGCCCCAGCACTGGGACAACTGGGAGTCTGTGTAACTAAGCAAACTGTATTGGTTAGTGCCTGCTGTTCTGTACATACAAGGCAATAAGTTCCAGAAAACATTAACACAGACCTCCATCAACCCAGGTTTATAAATTTAGAAACAAGGCAAGTCATTAAAGCATGTATTTAACTAATAAATCAGTGTGCTATGCAAATGAGCAACTTAACTAGGATGCGAGCAAGACTGTTTCTGTGAAAAGATTGACGCGCTTTTAAATGACAGGTTTGAAATGATTGGGAAAGAGAAGAAAAGAAAAAAAATGTATAATGATGGTGTAAAATACGGTAACATGGGGGAGCTCCCCCACTCCTAAATATGATTACTTAATCTAACTGGATATTTCTTATTTCTTGTGATGTCTTAAATGTGATAAATGCTTTAGTGATAGAGGAAGAAATTTAACAATAGCTTGTAAAAGGAATAACTGAGCCTTTGCCTGGTCTTCTATTTCATTACTTTTCCAAAAACCTCTTTTGAACTCCTGTACGAGTTGTACCAATTTCTAGTAATAGTGTTTCTGTTGCCTCAATCTACAGCGTTTCGTCCCACGTGCCTCCTACTCTGAGGCCTTCTAGCACTTAACTGAGTGTGAACAAAACCCTACCATTTCCCTCTCTCATGTTATTTCTGTATATGGGCTTGGTTCTCTCTTCCTTGCTCTTTCTCCACCAACATGAGCATTGACATATTGCACAATCCTCCAACCACAACAGTGCATATTTATTTTTTTTCTATCCTTTGGGCTGCAAGCAGAGTAGTCCAGAGAAATGCCAAGGTGGGTGCAACTGCTTGATGTTGACGCAGTCCATTAAAGGCTTCTACCCATGTGCTTGTTAGTTACGTCATCTTTCTTCTTTGCATGTTGCTCATGATAGTTCTGGCATTTCTCTTCCTTCCCAACCTGTGCAGGCCCAGCAGATAGTTTTCCCAGACCTAATGAGATGAATGTAATCAACGTATTTGAGACCATAATGTCTTTTTTTTCACCCTGCTGTAGTAAAATGAAGGCAAGGAACAAGAGTTTGTGGTCTTTCTCCGAGTAGATGCTTTTCATCCTGTAATTACATTTGAATGAATGTGATCTCTGTAGTAGTGAATGAGATCTGTATTTGAAACACTGAGGCATGGCATGCAAATTTAGAGTGTACTTGTACACAGACTTCTGCTTTGGATAAATTAACAGCAAAATTGTTCCAATGTATGTGGGAACTCATCAGCAAACACAAATGAAACATGCCAAAACTCACAGTGCTCTACAAATTCATCTATCTTCTTTTAATAGTGTTACCCTTTAACTAGTTTTCTAAGCTATTCTCTCAAGAAGAAACATGGTCAGTACCAAACTTGGAGGGTTTAAAAGAACTGCAGGTAATGTAGAACAACAGCTATACTAATCCGGTTCACACTGGGCATAACCTGCTGGCATGGATTTTTCTGCCACCTTAAGCAGGCACTCAGGAGAGGAATAGTACCCAGAATACAATTTTCTAATATGATTTTATTTTTAGTCAAGGAAGAGACAGAGGAAATACCTGCAGATCTTACATTTCAGCTACTCGTCCAACTTTTCATATTTGACCTATTTCTCAATAATGAAATTGCATCAGCTAAAATAGTTGTTAATGTATTTCTGAAGTTCTTAAGTTGTTCTTTGTCAACAGTAGAAAACATTTTATATTAGTAACTGTTTGGAAAGAATGATCTTTCAGAGAAATTGAGGTGAGATATTCAATTAGAATCAGTGTTGCTACATGGGTTTGTGCTATCTGTAAACCTGAGCTTCTACTCCTCCTTGAAGGAAAGTGGGTTGAAGTGTGTGTGTGGCAACCTAATAACTGTATTGTCTCCCTTGATCCCACCTTGTTTAGGGAACTGGCTGCTCTCACTTGGGACCTTTGTTCTGTGGAAGTAGCTTGATGATGTCATTGAATAAGTGCACCTAAACAAGAAATTCTTCCGGAACATCTTAACTTTCAACATTCCTTCCAAGTATTTCAAATCAAATCTTCACTGCAATTAAGCAGGCAACTTCCATTAATTGCTCACTAAGTAATTTGCTGCACAGGTTAGCAACAGTTGACAGTTGGCATTGCATAATTGGGAAGAATAGGGTTGGTTGAACATCAGAAGTGGAAGACAGTAAGACAACCTGTGCTTCAAAAAGTCATTGGCACACCTATTTCTTCCCTTGTGATCCACTCCTGGTTCCCTGTTGCTTGTTGATTTATTTTTTTTTTAAGCAGTAACATATTTGCTGGTTAGTCACTAAAATGTGAATGAAGTAGACAGACCTGATTTGGTAGAGTGACTGTTATATGAAGTTACATAAAAACAATTAATACTCTAAATTAACAGCTGTGGTCAAAAAATAAACAGGCAAATATTAAAGTAATTTACAACTTTACAACAATTTACAACTTTTATGTCACAGGTGAATATGTTGCAAACACTCACAACCCTGTACATGTGTATTGGCACAAGTCAAGGATTATTTGTGAAGAATTGCCATTTATTGGCTAAAATATTTAATAACCATTCTGTTGTCGGGCTGAAAAAAACCTACTTGGCAAATCCACAGTTACTGATGTAAGCTCTTTCTCGTCTATTCTAGTTCTCGAAGTATCTCCTGTTATGAACTACAAGATTCTCTTTTGTCATTTGTATGACATTGGGCTGAATTTTATTCACTTTATTTGTCTTGGTGTCTGTATATAAAGGAATTAAAGGGGACTAAGAAATCCATTTTTTGTGTCTCATCACAATTACGGTTATGTGCACAAATTCAACCAAAAGTATTTGTAACAATTGCTTAGGCTTTGTTTTTTCAGTGATGCATAAGTGGTGTAGGACTAGCCAAACTCAAACCTTGTCTTGGTGTACTCTGAGTTTGTGTACTTTATAAAGTTCCTTCAGCATCTTTTACTACTTATTTCTCAATGCTTCGTCCTAAACAATTTCATCCCATGAGGCAAAACTGTTGACATTTCTTTAAGCAATTGCAGGCTTTCTAAAGCCGTTTCTTGATACTGTCTGGGTAATCGGAATTGTATAAATTATATGTACCTTTCAAAGAGCTCTGTAACTTGAGCTCTTTGATGAAGCCGTGTAATGCTTGGGGCAGGGAGGGAAATTTATAGGGTAGCAGACATTGCACAGTATCTAAATTTCCTTAGTTGTATATTCAGTGACTGCAAGCATATGGTACGTCCTGTAATATTTTATTAACTCTCCAGGAACAAGACAATGCATTTTTAAAAAAAGATCAAAAAATATTCTAGCAGAAAAGACTATAATAAGACCCATGTACCAGGAAGCAAAATTACTGAAGTAAAGTATTTTCAGAAAAGAACTTACCTTAAAAATTCTGTTATTGTACTGAGGCATCCTACATACTTGTATTACCTGTTAACGTGTTGCTCTGTCTTACTCAGAAAGACGTGATGCAGCATGGAATTTAGTACTTACCTGTCTTTGGAATCAAGCAGTAAGACATTGATACCATTCCTAACAAAACAGAAAATATGAATGAGATTCCTAGTATGAGAACAAATGATAAAAAGCACTTCAGCAATGTTATTTTTATCAGTTGTTGCTTCCAAAACACTGTTAGTAAATTAGGTCATGGAATCATGCATCATGGAAAATATCTGGGAACTGGACACAAATACTTCTTAAGATGCATTAGAGACAGACACAGGGGCTTCCAACTACAGCCACACATTAGCTAGCTCTACCTTTCCTTTTCATTTTAAAATGTTATTTTAAGTATCTCAATCTATTTTCCTGTAAGCAGTAGAGCAGCTCATGCAATCCACCAAGATACCCAAGATGCCTGTTGTTTCAGAAGTGGGAAGAAATTGGTAATGGAGATCTGTAGATCTCCTATCTTACTTGAAAAGAAAAATGTTTAAGAATGGGAAGCTTGAAGGAAGTGTGGGCTGAACAGAACAGTAAGGGTTTGTAAATATTAGAAAATGATGAACTGAAAGCGGTAGAGAAATAAAGAAAAATGCAGGTCTCAGTCATTCAACAAAACCCCAACCCAAACAAACCAAAAAACCACCCCTCAAGGAATTCTGTCGGCACAGCTTTTTAAGAGGATATCGCGAGGGGAATGTTACGTAATTAAGCTTTCAAATTAACTGATGAAAGATTGCAGAGAGAAACTATCCTTTGCAGAAAAGAAGACTGATAACATAGTAAGAGACAAATATGGCAGTCAGTGTGTTTTTGAGCAGGAACAACCTACTCTGGAAGCTCATGGAGCCACTTAAGTGGAGAGCTACAAGATCATTTGCATAAGTATTCATTTTGAATTTGCTGTAAATGTGTATAAACTATGCTGCATCTGTGTTTCCAACATACTGTTCAATAGTGTTATGGAAAAGTTACCTGGAAATTTGAACACAGATCTCTTTGCATCATTGTCACACAGGTGAAAAAGCCACAATCTCTTAATTAACAGTTCAGTAAAAGGCACTAACTTTGAATTGAGTAATTTAGAAAGCAAAGGTGCTTTCTTCACAAAATTCCTGCCTCTCTGCTTAAAAGATGCTTTTTGCCTAAGCTGACTATTCTGACCAACTTCCACAGGGCAACACCACAAGGCTGGTGTCTCCTGAGAAGTGATCTTCTGGGCAGCCCCACTACCCTACTTTTAAGCTGATGTTTTTAGAAAAGCGAAAAAGAACAAACAGCCTCCAAACAAAGCCAGTCTTCTAACTCTTAAGAAATTTTGACTGTGTAATTTGAGTACAAGTGGGGAAAAAAAATACCATAACCAACCCTCGGGTACTTGACTGTGGAATGCTTGCTCCCCTTGAAGATATTATTCTTCTGATCCCTTTGTAAATATAAATGGTTAGAACTAAATAAAGCTGTCAACATCTGACAATAGACAGTAGAATAGTAAAGTTACACAGCTGAAGACATGCTCTATATGCCAGAGTACACATTCAGTTTGTAAATATGTGGATGCTACTTGTCTCTCTAGTCTCCTCTTGATGCTGTAAATACAGTGAGGAGCAGGAGAAGGTGGGTGGTGCAGTTATTTACCATTGATCCCAAAATAGTGAGCAGATAAAAAGTATGTAAAGGTATATACTTCTTGTTCAAGGGAAGTAAAATCTGAGAACTTCTGTGATGAGGATGCATTAGAAAGGAAGAAACAAATTTAGGCGTAACACTGTCGAATGCTTGTAGAAACACAGACATCTTGAATCCTGCCTTCCTATACCTGAGAAGGACTGAATAGCTGTTAAGACTATGATTTCAGGTGATTTTGATAAGCATAGAGCAATTAGGGTAATGTTAAGGGACAACATAAACCATTTTAAAAGATATAAATGATCCTTTTAGGAACGTGTCATTCCTGTGACTATTGGGTTTTAAGGTTTACAGTTCGATAAAGTGATGCTTAATACAGAGACAAAAATAATGAGATGGTTGCCTATGCAGAAGCTTAACTGAGTTGAACTCAGCATCTGTTTGTCATGTTTTGCTGGATTGGTTGTATGCTGAGTGCAGCAGTTGTGCAGCACTATGACATGATGAATATTGTCTTCAAGAGTCCAAGGCACCAAGATGTCAGGGCAGATGCATGCCACAGAGCAGTCTGTGTCATCATACATTGATCATTTTGAGCAAGGACCTTACTTATGCATTTTGTGATTCCTTTCCATCATTCCCATATGGTTGCCCTTCCAGAAGAAGAGAGCTGGTGCATGGCCAGGATGGGTTTTGATGAGGAGCTGAGAAATGGTCAGCATGCATGCGGGGGCTTGGGAGCACTCTGCAGTATATATGTGTATCTATTGGCTATACAGTGTCTTCTGAAGGCAATAAGATAACTTCTTTTGCTTTCTATGAAATGATACTGTTTTTTCATTTACTGTAAGCTACCTCTGGAAGGAAACAAAAGCTTATCAGTACATATTCTAAACTAAGTTGGATCAGAAGAAGACTAATGGGGGATTTGTGTGCTTCCAGAAGGAAAAGAAGAGCTGGAGTGTGATATTTAAATACACTTTTCAAAGTGCACATTTGAGCTTGCAAGTAAAATGGGAACAGATGTACCCATTAGATCAAGGCTATTTGTCTATAAACTTAGTTGTTTCCAGATGATAGCAAGCATTAGTTGGATAACAGGGATGGGTAAAATGGGTGTAAATGGGTGTAAATGCCTACCCTTCAGTTTATATTAGAGTATTTCAAGACCCTTTTTTGTGGAATGTGCTAATAGGAGCACTAGGACAGTGATGATGGGTCTGGGTGGGTGTGAAAACCTCGGGAGGAGCAGACACTAGAGAAGGGCTGTCAGGAGCTATCAGCACTTGAGTCAGCTGATCTGTAAGTCCCAAGCACCACACATGCCTCATGCTGTTTTTCTGGACACTCAGGAGGGAGGCAGCAAGGAAATCCTGACAGCTTTTGGGAAGGAGAATCATCCCGGGAGGGCAGAGAAGGGTCTCACAGACCTGCAGGTGTTGATGGCATGCAGGGCTTGGCACTGCCATCCTTGTGTTCCTCAGTATCCAAGGGATGGGCCTTGGGTATGAGCATCTAGGCACCTGGCTTCTTCTAGCCTGGGCAGGTGGGGACATGCCTCCTAGTGCTCAGGAGTATGTGAGCATCAGGGTCAATGAGTGACATCCATTGTGTCTTAAAGAAATCCCCTTCCCGTCCTATAGTCTTTCACTGGGATTTGCTGCTTTGTAACAGACACTGCAATGTTGTCCTACACTCTCAAACTTCAGGAAATGGAGTACATTGGGTGAACCTCCCTCTCCCTTTTTTTTTTAAACTGCATGATGATTTAAAAATACATCCAGTGAGGAAAACAAAAAATATTTAGCAGTTAGAAGTGTATTGACTTTCATAAATGAGCTATCAAACAGAGATATTTAAAACTAATTACTTGATTTTACGTTTGGAATAGCTACATGATTTTGCAAATATTACTGTCTCAGTCTGTAGCTTGGGGGGAAAAAAAATACAAGTATTAAGGTTGTATTTTATTCTGAGAAGGTGAGCACCCCTCTGTGCTGGACTTCTTTTTGAATACACTGTTTGAAATTCTGGCAAATTCTGGCACCAATGAAGTCCATTAAAAATTAACGCTGGCTTCAAGAATTTGCCTGAGATGTGCTTCTATTTGTTGGCTGGTCACAATGTTCATAATTATCCAAGTAGGTGTAAGAAAAATCTTTGCACAAATCAACTTAATGATGTATCTCACCTCCCCCCCTCCTTTATGCCTTCTTTCTCTAAAGCTTTATTTTGACATCTGGTATTACTTTCTTCTGTATAGGCACTTGGGCTCCTTGCACAAATGGAAATGAAGGCCTAAGCGGTGACCAGCGCTTTCAGAAAGATAAATGAAAAGCGTTTTGGTTTCCAGCTCTTTAGGTACCTAGCATATGTTACAGCTTATTAGAAATATTTGGAAAAGAAAGCAAACACTTCTGACTTTTTTTCTTTCTTTTTTTTTCTCTCACATATCCTAGTGAAAGTTTTTACTAAGATAAAAAAAAAATCATCCTGAACTTTCAGTTCCTGTCTCTTCTGGATTTCATTACTCTGGATGGGATTAAAAAAGAATAGGAAAAAACCCTAAATGTCAAGAAATATCAATCTTTCACATAACAAACCTATTGACAAATAGCTCTGCTATCTTTTGGGCTCTTGTAAATGTAGGTAACTGGATGAATTCAGGCATAAATTACTTAGGTATTAGCAGCTCGACTTACTTGTGGTATTTAATGCATGACCAAGTTCTTGAGCACGTTAAATGGTTACAAAGCATTTGAAGGTATCGGGACATATGGTAAATGCTGGACACAATCTTTGGTTTGGTTTGTAGCACTAAGTATTCGCAGAAACAATTTCACTATCTAATAAACCTAAGGTTATGTGCTCAATTACCTACCTGGGGACTTTGTGATGGAAGATTCGATATAATTGCAAAGTACTAGTATTTTTTTCTGAACCATCAAATCTTTTAAAATTGGTTAATCACTGGTTCAAAGAGGCTGAGTTTGTTTTTTTTATGTCACCTCCCCATGGCAATTCCCCTTAACCAAACAGGAAGGTGATCAGAAGAGCTCTTCTCCAAACACTGCTGCAAGGATCTGCCTCAAGGCTTTTTAATATTGTAGCGTGATTACCTAAGATTACTTCCTTCTGTTTACTACTTAATTAGTTACCACATAAACAAACACTACTAAAAAGTTACAGATGAATCTCAGATTTAAATCTCAGATATGGATTCTACTAAAACTTCAAGCATTGTTGGGAAAGGAAAAAGGTGTCGCATACATGAAGTATAAACTTACAATCTTTCTTCTTTGACTCTTTCTGATGGAGTTGAAGTTACTATTTCTCTATCTGTCCTGGGTTGAGAGACACAGGACTAACTTTTCTTCTAATACTGGGGAAAATGACACTTTAAGAAGACTCTAGTGTCTGAATTTGTGAAAATATTTACTCTGTAGCCAGCCAGGCTATGTGGGATTCAAGGTCTTAGTGTTTTCAAGCCTTGCCAGGTGCAGGTATAAGGGAGGAGCAAGGCCTGGGTGTTTGACCCAGGCCGGCCAACAGGATTACTTCATATCACGAATGTCACATTCAATATAAATTAGAAAAGTTTTCTGTGTAGTTCTCTGTCCCTTGATGGCAGTGGGTCCAGACAACTCCTTGCCTCAGTGCCGGACCCCTGAGGCCTTCCCTTCCTCCTGAAGCCATTGCGCTCACAGTGTCCGCCATTTGCTGTCCCTGCCAGGAGTGCACGGCTTCCTGCTGAGAGAATGGGCTGAGTATAATTCTTGTATATCTTGTGTCAGTATCGGGATTAATACTGGTTCTTTAGTGTTATTGTTAATTATTTAGTCTTAGTCTATTACATCTATTTATATTTCAACCCTTGTGTTTCTTTCGGTTCCCCAATTCCCTTTTCCAGGTGGGGAGAGGTCATCGGGTAATACAATAATTGTCTAAATGACAATATATTGTTATGGGCTTTCTCAAACCATAACAATATCACTCAGGTTAAGAGATTGTGTTTAAAACTTGATGATTAAATTATTATTATCCTTGCAAACATGAAGAACTTGTGGAATATGTTATTCTGTTCTCTAAATGGCATCATACGAAACTGTTGCAGGTTTCCATTTTGAAAAAAAGGTGCTCTATGCTAGTGTATTAAAAGATAATGCAATATTTCATGAGACTTCTCAGTTTCTTCAGGTTTTAAATTCTATTAATTTGATAATTTAGCTCTGTGTTTTCAAAGGTGTATGCTGAGGGATTGTTTTATTGGATGTTTATTGCTGTTGGCTTTTTTTGCTCGTATGTCATGTATTAAGCATAGTATGTGTCATACAAATTTTACTATGATAAGATCAGACTGAATTTAATTTATTTTTTTTAGGTCATAGAAAATTTATCAAATTTAATATTTTAGATAGTGACTGTTATCGAAGTTCTGGGGCCTTGCTGAAATGATATTTAGGTCCGGATCTTTCCTAATGCTCTAGCAAAGGCCATCTGCTTAACAGTGAAGTTATTCAGTGAGAAGAAAAGTTGACAGCAAAGTTTATATCAAAAATGTTATGCAGGGAAATAATAAACTCCAGTTCCTTATGGTAATTATCCCTGCTAACGAAATGATTATATGCTTTCTGGTGTGTTGGTCTTGACATTATTATGAGGGACCTTTAAATCCTCCTGACTTGCGTGTGAGTTGAAAGCACTCAGCACAAGAGCAGGTTTGGAAGTCTTCCACCAAGCTGTCAGAAAACCTTCATTAAATGTTTGTGAAGCTGGGCCCTCTTCATCATTTGTTTGAAATATGCCATGCTGAATGTAGGTGTGACTTTCACCATGTTTTCTGATGTGCTGTGAATATAATTAATAGATGCTTTTTGCAACGTACAATTTGGCAATATATAAAAGCTAGTAAATTTAAGGGAGACCAGCACGGATGCAATGGGATTGTTGAAAGAGAATCTTTCTCTCCCGAGTAGCATGGGCATGCTTGAGAGAAATAAGGGTGGGGGGAGAGATACTTCTTCTATGTTAAGATATATGGAACTGGGAGATGGATTAAAACTCCAGGGTTTTTAATCCAGGGCTGTACTTCAGGCTCTGACTTCAGACTGTGTTGCATGTATTTCAGCCATTGGAAAAGTAATTGTGGAGGGGGTGTGTGTCCAGCCTGCCCCCTGCGCTGCAGTAGCTGCGTACCCAGTGCTGGCAGGCTTGGAGTGAAGGGGAGGGCTTGTTTCACTGGTATTTTTTCCTGAATTGTTGCTTTGTTGCTTTATAAACTTTTTATTTAATATTACCAGCACAAATATTTCTTTGTTATTATTCCTTTCACAGTAATTGGTAAATATGTTTGTTGGTGGGTGGGTGTGAATGTAGCTGTTTATATATATCTGGTGATCTATGTACTATTATCAATCCTATTTAGAGAACTGAACGTAGCTTTCCCTACCGTAATGATATTCTTAACGATATATCTAAGCCCCTTAACTCAGTCTTAGGTGTTACAGGAATGTTTGTTGGTATTATGTTTGCTGTCAGTGTGGCAGTGGCCTGCTTGCACTGTGGGAGACATGGAGATAATGTAAATGAGCAGCCCTGTATAGGTTGCATTTGCCTGGGGGTCTATGCTGCTAGGTATTCCTTTAGTGTACCAAAACAGACAAAGTCCTGAAAAAGGTAGTGAGAATACAGCTTCAGGAATTGCTCCCAAATGAGCTGGAATAATCTGAGAAACAAAACAAATACAGATAAAGTTCCAGATGAGAAATGGAATGAGGGATGATGATGATAACAATAATAATACATAAAATCTCTCAGCCTCCCACCTAAAAAAGTGTGCCTCCCCAAACACACTCTAACTGATGAACCAGAAATGTGCCCCCCCCGCCCTGCCCCAAAGCTGCCTTCAGGAAATAGCCAAGATAAATTCATAATTGCAATACAGATCTTCAGAGTTTTGCATATGCATTTTTTATCAAATTCCAGGTGGAATTTAGAAATCGGCAGGATAATACCAGAGTCTGTCTCCCCGAGGGACCCAGGCTGATGAACGTGTTGAAAGTGTGGCCATCACAGAATGGTAACCCACTTTGTGACAAAGTTGTGGAGTGATGGTAGGGACCTAACCTACTTTAGCACAGGAGCTAAAGGACTTTGATTGGAAGGGGAGACCTGGCTTCAGACTTGAGAAGTTTAAACATGCATCTGCTAGAAGAGTACCAATAACCACCAGTCTATAGGATAAAGAAGGGTTTTTTCCTCTCTTCCTTTACAACTGAGCAGAAGAAAAGATTAATGTGGCCAGATGAAAAGAGTAGAAGAGCAAATACGATTATGGCTTTGTAGCCGGGGTGCTTACAAGGCTGAGTCAGTAGCACTGGTTCCTCTTACGTGAATTTCTTTTGCATTTTAACATTAAGCAACTTAGAATAAAAAAGACTTTTTTACTTTTAAAGAAGTAGATTTTTTTTAATGTAATGGCCTCTGGTTGATCTTCAAGGAAGTTTTTTTTTTTCCATCTGTATATTACTTCATTCTGGTGAGATGTCTGTCACATTTTTTCTGTTGTGTACAGGAGACTTGATTTTTTTTTTACATATGGTTTACGTGTTCTCAGAGAGAACAACTATTTGTTTTGCTTCAAGGTGTTTTCACGTAGAATCTCTTATTCTAACTTGTAAAAGTACATTGTGTATGTGTAAGTATTTGTAATAGATACATTGTTTACCATGCAAATCAAGCAAAGATGTTGGTTGGTTCTTGTAGGTTTTTTTTTTTTCCTCCAGAAAGCCATATGTGTAGGCCCTGAGATTATTCTTATACTTTACCTTGATTATTTAGTTTTTTACTTTCTTTGAAACTAAATATTGAGTTATGAAAGATAAAAATTCTTTTTTTATCTTTTACCTTTCTTGATTGTGATAAACATTTAACAGATGCTGAATATATTAGATGCAGAAGGAGAGGCAGAAAAAAAGAGGGTATGAGAATGGGAAAGAGGAGATTTGATTTTCACCTGAGGCTTTGGAATCTCAAATGTATAATTACTTGTTTTTTTCCCCAAGGGCCATTGAGGTTTTTTTTTCAGTGCCACAGAAGCATCCCTTTTGAAGCCTATGATCCATTTTTACTACCTGTCACAGGTCCATTCTTTAACTTCTGAAACGTGATTATCTTAGAAATTTTCAATAGCCAAGTTAGTAAGTTGAAAATACCAATTTAGGGCAAATTGATTGGAGGTACAGCCTTCATCAATAAAATTTCTCTGGCTGCTGCAAGATTATATTATAAAATTTTCTGACAAAAAGAGGAAATGAAGAGAAACCGTCAATACAAATTGGGTGGACTTCCCCTTCCTGCCCTCACCTGTCAGACTTTATTTATAGAGTCCCCTCACACTCATAACTTAATAACAAAAACAGTTAGGAAAGTATGCAGAGTGACAGTTGACTCTGGGATGTGGAGGTGCCTGTGTTGCTGTTGTTCTTCCATTTTTAAGCCAAAAGCAGTAAAAATGTGCAATTTAGTACCTGAGAGAGTGCAAAAGGCTAGAAACTCAGTCCAAAGGTGTCACGTTTAGTGTGGTTCAACACTGAAGGGAGCTAAGAAGAAGGTACTGTAAAATGGTGAATAACCATTTCCTACTGAAGGGGGGAAAGAAGAAGCTGGTATTTTGAAAAATGAAGTTCTAAAGAATGTAAAATTTGGTTGGTTAAAGTAAAAAAAGAAAAAAACAAAACTACTTTTCTTGGCACCCCTGGCGTGCAGATCTGTGATCTTCTCCTGTACCTGCTACAGATTTTTCCTGGCCATTACTGTTCATGGGAACAGAGGAATGGTTTTTGTTTTAATGGAATGACACCCTTGGGAGTGACTACTTCAGAGTGGTGTGCTACGGGACGGGCACTGGGGAAGGTATTGCACTGCAGTGGATACTGCTGAAAGGGGAAGAGCTGACGGTGACGTGAAAATTTGAGAGAAAATTAATGTCACTGAGTGGAGATGCACTTATGTCAACCTCTTGCTTTGAAATAACTTTTAACCAGACCAAGTTTAAAGCCAAATAAAAGTATTAATTTGTAAAAAAAGTTTCCAAATAGATACAAAATACTCATATGCCAAGGGTGTGACTGATCTGAATCTAAGATTAAACTGAAGTTTTCTTGTTCTCCCTGTATTCTGATGGCTTGCTGTGGCCTTATTCCATCCCTACCTTTTAGGAGTTGTACTTTCCAGCATTTTTTTCGGAGGAGACCTCCTTTCTCTTGGTGAAATAGGGAAGCTTTTCTACCAAATATTGCTCTTTAAATCCTCCCCAATGCATTTATCCCATCTTCTTTTTCCCCTAATTTTGATTTAAGTTAATGAAGCTCAGGGACTACTCTTGCTTGAGCATCTTATGATGCCCAGGTTATAAGAGCAGCAGTTCTCTGAACCACGATATCTAGAGCGTAACTATGCTGCTGCCAATGGATGTTTTATTGCTAGAGTTGGCTGGACTCTCATTGCAGTACCAGTAATGAGGGATCTTTACAAGTCAGCCGAGCTGGAGGATGCCAGTGGTGTAGATAAGCCCTCTAGTACGATCCCTCTACTCCCAAAAGGGTATTTTTTGTTGTGACTGAAGCAGATGTGCAGCCTTGCCATAGTGAAGTGCAAGCCTGAACTTGGCTTAAAACAGTTAAGGTCTACTAGAATACAGTTTTGTATGATGACATTTTTGGGTGCTATGAATGATTACAGTTTCTGAACCAAATAAGTCTATGAAAAGAGCATATCTCTGTGCAGTAAGAGACTGAGTATTGATTTTATACAAAAAACCAAAAAAGCCTCCAGTACAAATGTATTGTTTGGAGTCTAGGTATATTACTACTTCTAATAAGTATACCAACTGCAACAAAAATATCAGCTGTTTTATCCGTGGTGGTAAGGATTTGGGGGGGTGAAAAAGTATTCTCTTACAAGCTTTATTTTTCCATGCTGTTGCAAGGGGGAAGAATCTTTTTTATTTTTTGTTCTCCAAACAAAAGAGAGCAGTAACATAAAAGATTGTAGTCAGCTGCCAAACTTGCACCATGGAAATAATTGTGGTGGTTGTTGTTGCTATGTTAGAAGCACATGTGCATTTTAAGCTTGCAAATAGAATAAGTTGTCTATGAAAATTACTCCAGGAAAAATAGAAAGAAAGGACTTGGGGGGAAAAAGAAGGTGCATAAGGCAAGACAGTGTAATCCTGAGACCTATTGCTCATCGGCTACCTGAGTCTGGAGGCTCTGAAACTCCTCTTCCTTTTAAAGTCTCTCCAGGCGTCTTGTCTGCTTGAGTTATAATCCTCCCCCAAAGATGTGTTTCCATCTAAGCCTCTTAAGGATTGCTGGGTCTGGAAGGGGCTCTGGGAACGCACCCATGGCATTCTGGTGAGATCAAACCCAATCCCAACATGTGGTGGCAGCTTTTGCTTTCTGCTAAAAAGGAGCCGGCTTGAGTAATGGTTTTTCTTTTGTATAATACTCCAGTGGCGAGAGCGCTCATCCAGGTGCTGGAGTGGGTACGTAATGCTTTCCTCTGCCTGGAGGGTCTAACCGCCAGCTTAGAAGCTTTTCTGGGGATTTCCTTTTACGCTTGCAATTGAAGCTGTGCTTAACTCAACCCTTCCACTAGACATAGCTCAGAGGTGCTTATTCAGGACTGGGGATTACTTTCTAGGAGACAGAGTCAGTTCCTGAGATGCTGTAAGAGCTTGGTCGTAGGAGATCAAACCAGATTGTTCCGTAGTAAGTGAATGATAAGATATATTCAGATAGGCTGCCAGTGGAACATTTGGTATGATTGTTTATTTCTCATAGCATGCTTGATATGCTCATTAAAAATAAGAGATCCTTCTGGACAAATTGGTTCTGTACTCCGATTGGCTCCAATTCTTTACACAAGTTATAAATAGAAGTCAAATATTTTATAACAGAGTATGTTCATTTTGCTGCTAGCTGGATTGGAGGAAGGTTGGTTTTCTGTTTTCAGGAATTTGTTAGATCATTCAAAAATAAAGCTGCTGGTAACGTAGCTATAAATTTATCTCAAAATAAGTGATTCTAAGCATATTACTTAAGTGATGAACTTGCAGCCATTTCAAGCCTTTTACAGATCCTACTTGAGCAAGCCTGGCATGAATACAAAAAGCACTGGAAGGACTGAATTAGTAAACCCCTCCATCTGAACTTTATAAAAGAGCCCAAAGAAACTGGGAGATGTAATCAGCTTTACAGCATCGCTGGCACTAAAACCTCACAAATAGAAGCTGATGAACATTGACTACCAGTTATGTATAAAATATGTGAGGTGGCTTTACAGAGCTAAGACTTCTTTTTACATGTGCGGATAACTAATTAATGAAAACCCCTCATAATATAGGTGTTGGGAGAAGATGGAAATCAGCCTTAACCTTAGCTGACCCAGTCCAAACAATGCTGAACTGCACCACTGAAACCCAGTATTTGACAACTTCTTTTCTTTAGCCTCTCTCTAATAAATGTATACTGTAAACTAGCTAATGGCAGCAATTCTGTACGCAAAGTTGTATTTTTGCTAGAAATATGGATGTAGATGCTTGCTTATATGTTTGTAAAGTGCTGCAAAGAATGCAATCAAAATGCTAATATAGTTCCTCTCTAGTACTAGAATAAATATCTTTGAAAACATAAAACCAGAAAGGTTGGAGATATGAAACATATGTATTCCTGCTTGCTAGTCAGTATTTTTTAGCAGAGATGTGGGTAGGAAGATGAGGGAAAATGATTAGAGTTATGGAAGGTGAAAGAAACAAGGGAAAAGAGACTTTTTTTTTTTCCCAAAAGTATAAACTAACTCCTGTGTCAGTGGCTATATAATAATAAAAATGAGGGCGTTTGGCAAGTAATGTGTTGTGCATTTTGGAAATGGGTGAAGTCTAGTTTTGTGGAAGCAGAATGCTGAAATAGGTGGGAGCTGTTTCCCTGGCTGAGGTACCTCTGGCACAGCACCAGAAGCTGGGGGTTGTTGGAGTATGTGGCTCAGGGCAGGGTTTTGCAGCTGCTCTGCTGTCATGGAGCTTGTGCTGGGGGACCAGAACCCTGCCTGCGGGGGACAGAAAGCAGGAGAGCTGCTCCTTGTCCCCCCACACACATGTGCAGACATACACACACTGCATAGATACACCACACGGAGAAGACTTCGAGCTATCTGATGCCTATCAATCCCTGTTTAATGCAAGTGTTTTCCTGAAACTGGATTTGAAAATGTCTTCTGCGGTTGCCGTTATCTCTGATGGGAGAGGTGCGGACTGGGAGCGCCCATCTTTGCATGCTCTCTTCTCTCTCCCAATTTTCATGCTACTAGAGATTTACAAAGCCCAGATGTGGCTGACAGCCACAGCTGCTTTCTTCAAAATCTGTTTGCTCCCAATATAAACACTATGCTTTATATATGAGCACACCTACACATATGTATATACATACAGCACCTGCCGTGCATGCCCCTTTTCCGCTAAATAACTGCGAAATCAGTGTGGGACTTGAGGCTACCAGTTGTGCTTGGATCAGGGGTCATGTGCCTTGGGATCAAAATCCATCTTAATGAATAAGGTAGAGGACACACGGGCTTGGACCAGCCACAGTAACTGAAGGTTAATATGATCCTTGATGTGGTTCTTGCTAATGCCAGCTGGCACTCTCCCAAATCACACCAAGGGCCCTTTGGTGGGCAGTGGGGATCAAGTGCCCTTGCCAGTGAGTAATGTGTAGAGGGTGTCTCCTCCCAGGGGAAGGGGAGAAGTCTTTAGGCTTCTGCATGTGAGTCAGGTTGAGACTATTGGACTTGGGGTGAAGGAGAAGATTTGTTGAGTTTACCAGTGTAGATGTAATGGGAATGATGGAAACAGTTAAAGGGAATAAGAATAGGAAGATCTAGAGAGGAGTTTGGCAGGTTAGTAAGGTGCAATAAAAATGAATGAACCCTAAAAAATAGCAGGACCAGAAACTTGATATTTCCAGTACAGTGTTATAAGAAACACAGACAACCTCTTTTATCTGCCTTAGCACATGACTATCCAGATGGCTTGACTTCTGAAAAAAGTTTAGATTTTGCCTCTGCTACTAACCTCTGTGTCTGCAAGGGAAAAAAAAAGCAAAACAACAAGCATGCATATATTTGTAAGTAGAACAGAAATAATAAAGTGACAGTCTTAACTGAAGATCTCAGATTCATAACTTCTCATCTCTAACAAGGTTTTCGGGTCCTTGTTTCCTAAATCTGGCTCAATATGAAGCAACATTGCAAAACAAATCCTGCTAGCCTATTTTTTCCAATAGTAACTCCAGAAAAATAAAAGACAATATTAAAAATAGGTTTATGAATGCTTCTCAGTGTCTTAGTTACAATGCATGCACATATGTATATTATATATTTTCACTGAAGAACACTTTTAATGGGAGGCAGAACACCATCAAATCTCAACTGTTTTTCCACTCCATTTTGTATTCCCTGCTGTTTGGCACCCACTCATACATTAGCTTGCCAAAAACAGTAGCTTGACAATTAGGTATGTTAGCACAATTATGCATTTTATAAACTATGCAAAATAAAGCCCTTAGTGGTATAATGAATAATCTTTTCTCTTGGAGCTTTCAAAAAAGTTTTTTTTTTTTTAAACATCATCCCTATTGTAACTTCATTGTTGTGATACTGCAATACACAGGCATTATCAAAGGAGAACAGTATCTTGTGCTTCAGACAATGAACCGTCCATCCTGTCCTAAAGAGGTTGTTATAGTCGTTCATCACCACAGTATCCGAGGACTTTCCAAGTGTGTCTAACATCTGTCACTGTTTACTCTCTTATTCTTTTTCCCGGAGAGAAAGTGTGTGCGGCGAAGTATCTTGGTTTAGACTTGAGGATTGGTCTGTGTCTCTGTGCTTGTTTTTGTTAGAAAAAACAGCCAAAGAGAAGGCCTTGTGAAGAATGATCTTCTTGTTTGCTGAGGGAGTTTATCCCATGGATTTTGCCCCCAGAATTATGTCTCTGCCAAAGGATGTGGAGAAAATCATAGTGCTGGAGTATGTTAACTGTTAATCACAGTTTTCACTCTGCGTAATTTTGTACTGGGAACTGGAGCCATTATGTACACTGATGGCAGAAACCAAGACACTGAATTTCATTTTAGCCTCTGTTTGTAGCTAGTATAGGTCAAAAAGGACTAGGTATGGCGAGTTTGTGTATTTTTATTTCCTAAGCAGGTATGCTTTAATATTTGGTACTAGTTAAGACCTAACTGGTGCACGTTTCAGTTTTGTTGCTTTGACCATGTGGGCTGGAGACACCGAGCAACTGCAGACTGAACTACAATAAAAAGTACTTTCTCTGTGTTCTCTTCAGTTTTACTTTATTCCCCTTATTGCCTTGTTTTTGTCACGTTTGTTGTCTTAGTTACACTCACTTTCATCATCACTGCCTTCAAATCCTCTTTTCTGTAGTTCCCGCCTTGTCTTTGCATTATCTTGCTGATTTCACATAAAGAGAAGATTAGTAAGACACTATGGTGCAAGGTTTCTCCTGGAATGCTTCAGTGCTAGAGAACCTACTTTCCTCTTTTTAGGCTCTGGGCTATGCTTTCCTCAATACCTGTGTCTTAGACTAGTTTAGAGCCCCCCGAATGGCTCATCAGCCACAGTGAAGGGTCACCCTCTTAGCCTTAGTACAAAGTGCTGAGCAGTATAAGGCTGTTCCCCTGTCTTGACTTGAAAAAATTGCCAAGGAAACAAAATGCCAGGTTATTTCAGCCACAAAATGAACTGTAACACAAGCGAGTTAATGTAAACTGTAAAATACTGCAAAATTTTAGAGGAAAACCAAAAAGTTATACAGAAGCAAAGAAAACTGTGTACATCAGTCTGTATAGAAGTGGTTCATCTCTTGTCAGAGGCTAAGCCTGTCTGAAACCTGAGCAACAGATGTCACTGGGCTGCAACTGTATAAAGCAAACTGTTCTTTAGCCTTTAGAAATTATGTGGATTCTTTTTCATTCTTTCTCTTCTTCCTGTTTTCCCCTCTTTTGTGACCTGCTTTGTGACCTGCACACATGCTGCCCAGCAAAAATCTGGGTTCTCCATTCTCGAAGGCCTTCAAGACAAGATGTGATTGGGCATGGTGCTGAGTAGCCTGTTCTGACCTGGCCTGCCTTGAGCAGGGATTTGGGAAAGACACCCCTTGTATCCCTTTGAGCAACTCCAGGGTTTTCTGGCAGTTGTGCAGATGCAGTGGTACCATGATCTATTCGGAGCCAGAACAGGTTGGACTTCCCCTCTCTTTGAGGGCCATGGTTGTATCATATACAACCAATAGAAGATACACATACCTTCTTTCCTGCCCGTATTGTTAATGGTTACTTTATAAAAATATGTATCATTTATAAAGAAATCTTTTTGTTGTTTTATTCTCCATTCTTATTTTGTATTTCATGTATTTGTGGAATGAGTAATCTGTAGCAATTGAGGATATTATTTTATTTACCACATTAGTCATCTGTCATGCATTTGCACATCTATTTAACATATTTCCTACTCTTGTTTTCCTGTTTATTCTGAATTCTAATGGAGAGCAATCTTGAAGTCGAGAAACCTGAAGTTGTCTGAATAAAATCTTTGTGCTTACTTGGTGTGTCTTTACACATAGTCTTGCTTGGACTGTCACATTGCCTTACATTTTGCACACTTATTAATAATGAATTCACCATTCTCTTAGTTTTTTAGCTTTTGCTGAAAACCATGTCTTGCACAGCTGCCTTAAACAGAAACTTGCTTATGGAAGTGAAGTAAATTTTGTACTTCTTGGTCTTGAAGTAGATGGGTAAAATAATTTCTGTATTGCTTTAATGAATGTAACAGAAGGAGAGATTATACAAATCTGAAATTTAAGTTTATATGCTTAACACTTTTCACATGTTTGAATAGACAAATATGTGTTTCCCAACCAGGTGTTTTCCCCCAATTCCCCTAGATGACTGAGATGTCCACGCTTATCAGCCGTAGCTAGGAAGGTCTGCACACAGATCTTCTGCGCTGTGGCTCAGCACAAAACAGCACACTGCAAACTGGCGAGGATCTGAAACTCACATCCTCTGTTTCCCTCATCCTCTGTTTCCCTCCTCTTTGGAAACAGGGCCCAGCAAACCTGCTGCTGTGATATCTCTGCTATTGCTGCCACACTGGTTTCTCTTGGGTGTCTGCTTATTTGCAACACCTGTAAATAGTTTAATATGCTTGCTTTGCTTTTGCTCCTGTGAAGCTTTCCAGACGTTGCTGTGCTAGGTAACACGGTTATTTCTAGGATGATCCCTGCTAAGTGTTATTGTCTGCTAGTCTCACTTAGTTTCCCCTCAGCCCCTTAGTCTTTCTCAGTCCCATCATCACTGAAGTCAAAGAGTATTTGAAATATTACAGCTTCTTTTGGAGACCTGGATTTGATTGGATTTTTAAAACTATTTTGTGATTGAAAGGCTTCAACAGGCACATTGATGGTCTTAAAGGCAACATCCAGTCTTGCATACAAATAAAACAAACACAGCACATAATGTGTCCCTTAACCTGTGTAACACTTGGAAAAAAGTAAAATATAGGTAATGATGGCAGTGAGGTGGAGTGTTTCAGAACGAAAACACAGTGATAATTTACTCAAATGCAACAGCAGTTGGCTGAAAGTGTATTTATTTCCAATGTTTGGGAATCCTTGCCTCCCCTTTTTTCATCCTCACAGTAGTTATTTCAGTTAGATCAGGAGGCAGCTAAGCATCTACTGCCTTTGTTACTGTGAATAAATTGCCATGTTCTGAGTGGAAGGAACACTAGGGAAGAGCAGTTTGACTGGGCTGTGGTGGTAGTGGAGATAACAGCTGAGGGGTAAAGAGCTGGGGCCCTTCCCTCTCTATCTGCTCCTCACGAGCTGCCGGCACGAGATGCTCTGTGATTTCTTCTTCAATCGATAGTAGCTACAGTCAGACATAAAATGGGAAGGAAATGTTCTCCTTTCAATAAAGCTGGCTGCTTCTGAAAGCAGAATGTGTAGAAACACCATTGTTGGACAGTCAACACTTGTATTCTTGACATTGTGTTTTACAAAGTGAGAAAGCAGAGGGCAGAAAGGGGGCAAGTTGTTTTTGGCAACCTTATACTCCTTTGATAAGAATTCACCAAAACCTGAACCAACAGAAATAATATGTGCAATATGTTTTTTCAAACCACTAGTAATAGTGTCCGAAACATCAAAAACTTTCTCTGGTTGTTGATAACTTTACTTCTCTAAGTTAGATTAAGAGGAAAGTTTTCAGCTCACACTAAATTTGCAGGACCACCTCTTTAAATTAGCACTAAGATGTTGTGAAAGCTTTTGTTATTGCAATAAGTGGCATCTTATCAATTGACAAGTACATCCGTATTAAATCTCAAGATCCTGGCCTTTTGGCGTATGAGAGTACTGATCATCAAACATTATGTTCCCACTCAAAATGCTGTCTTGAGAAATTGTTATAGGCATCTTGCTTTATAGGAGGCATCCACTCTCAGATTAAATAATTCCTTAGCCTTTCTATTCATTTGGTCTCTTTGGTGCTACCTGAGGCTCAAATAACCTTAACAACAACAGCAAAAACATACTTTTCCATCTGCAGCTGGAGATGATTGCACACTATCCAATTGTATTACAGTGACAAGACTGGACCACAGTGAAGCACAGGTTTATGATCTTATGTTCAATTATTAAAGTGTATAATACTGAAGGGGGGGAAGTGAAAAACTGAAAGGCTGCCATCTGGTACAAAGCATTTTAGTATGTAGCTTTATAAAGATATTAGAAATACAGATCTATTTTTGAATCCCTTTCTCACAACCATCAGGGTCCAAGCAGAGAGTACACGGGGTAGGAACCTGCAAAGTGGTACCCAGAAAATGGAGAAGAAAAAAAAAGAAAATAAAAAACCCCACGTGTTATATTCCTAGACAGAAGGGTGCTGACCAGCAGTTACTTTTTTTTTTTTTTAGTGTCCAGCTATCTTTTCTACAGAATGCTATGTTGCAAAGGGAAACTTGCTGGAAATGTGGATTAAATGAGGTAGGAGGGCTATTTTGGCAATAATCTGGGGCAGCGTGTCAATGCTTTGTCTCTCTTGCCTTGCTTGGGAGTAGGATTTAGGCAGAATGAAAGTCATGTCCACGTCCCATGGACTTTTTTTTGCCTGAGGTTTAGCAGCTCTGACGAGACCGTATTTTGGTTAGTGGTAGTGAAAAGAAACCTCACCCTGCTGGCTAACAGCAGTCCCTGGGACTGAAGGAAGAGATCATCTTTTGCTGGGAGTGGGAGGGACAATGCCTCCATAAAAATAGGAGGAAAAAAAATGAAAGGCATGAACAAAATTTCTTTAGGTCATCTTGTGTAATTTAAAAAAAAAAAAAAAACACAAAAAAAACCCAACCAAAAAACAAAAAACCAAAACATTAAAAGCAAAACCTCTTCTTATTCCTTCTGCCCCTGTTTCTAATCTGTTACATTGCCAGGAATTGTTAAAGCAAGCAGGCACTCTGTGCTGCATTGCTGTAGGTGAAAGTGGTGTGTGTAACTTGATGTGTGGGAGTGTTGGGGTTTTATCTAATCCATTTGATCGATTAAAAAAACCTGAAACAAAACCCCGAATGAAAAACACCCACTGCTTTCCTAGCAATTTCTTCTTCCAATTTCACGTGCACCCTCAGAATTAACATGTGTGTCTGTAAAGGACTGATGCCATCTGATGACAACTTTTTTTGTCTCCAATTCCCAGGTGGACAGGCAAGGTGTGGTTTATGGGGCTGTTAATACATACTCTGCAGGTACTGCCAGCTGCCTTCGTCTGCCCAAGCCATTCTTTAATGGCCTCATAAAACATGCCCTGGAGTGTCTTTGGAGTATTAATATGCTCTTCCACTTGAGAATTTCATCTTTAGAATATAAAGTCTTCCAATGTAGCTTTTTTAGTGGAAGAATAAGATTAATTAGTTTAATAAATGGTAATGTGAATTGACTAAATTGAAAGGATTTGTTGCGCTTTCTTATTTTGAAGCTATTTCTGATTTGTAAATTTTAAAACAGAATTGACTGTAGGCGATGTCAAGAGCAGCTAATGTTCCAGTGCCTTATCCTATATGCTTCATCTCTTAAAACATATCCAGAACTTTGTTCTGCCTTGTTACATCTGATTTTTCTTATCGTTTTTTGCTTAGCAGCTGAATCAAACTGTTTTTTTCACCAGTGTGGGTGTTTCTTCCAGTTTTTACTTTGCACTAACGAAGTCATCACCCTAAAAAAGCAGTGGAGTGTGAGGGGGACAAAAATTTGGAACTGTAGCATGTCTTTATTTATTGTAACTCTCATTATAGAATACAAAATACGAAACTAACCCAGACACCCAAAAGACCCTGTTATAGTCAGTTATGGTAGGTGATGCTTTTATAGAATTCTCCTATTGAAACACGATAGCTGTCACCATAAGTGACTTCATCTACTTAGTAACTTTTCAGTTGAAAATAGACACAATGTTTTACTTTGCTTCTGTAAAAGCCATACTGCTACAAAATTAATGAACTTGAAATGCTCTTGGCTTAATTAAGTGAGCATGCTTAATTCGGCCTCACTTCACTATTCAGACTTGAGGAAGGTAGGGAAAGAAAGAAAAGATAGATTAAAGAGAAAGGAAACACAGGTGGTTAAAACTTAGTCTTTAGTCACTAACACTCTCTGGATTTGTTATTCTTATTTGAAAAGGCATCGATGATGGTTTTCTGAAGCTGCTGTTCCTCCCTCTCCTTTGCTCTCAGTTATCCTTAGTTATTCCTTGGATGTGAGATAAGTATAATGTAAAACTACATTATTTATGTAATAATGACACTCCTTGTATCCGGTTGAAGATTAATGATCCAGCACAAGGGTTAAACCAGCCTGTTAATATTAAGTGCAGTTGGTACTGTATTGTGAGGAGCTGCAAAGAAAAATTTAGTTTTATTTCTTCGCTTCCATTCTTGTTTTTAAAAACAAAACAATAAAAAAAGGAAAAAATGTAAAATATAAACTTAAAGCTTGAAATGCAACAAGGAAGATAGGTGAGGACTTAGCTCTAGGGGTAATTTAGGGCTGGGTGTGGTTTAGTATTATCCCTGCATCATGGATTAGAGGAATAAATGTCTTTTTCAGCATGTGGCTTCAGTGATGATCATAAATTGACAATGTAGATGGGGGAAATACTCTACTGATATAACCTGTTAGATCGCTGCTGGAATTAATGGGACTGTGGCAATTTGCATCAAATATAGGTCTTCCACAGAATCTCCAAAAAGATAAGAGGTGCTGTGCAGGGAAACAAAACCCATTAACGTTCTGGAAGGGGGAAGAATTGTGAGGCACTGCTTGAATTGACCTAAGTAATAAAATAAGACTTAAAAAAGATAAGGCTTTTAAAAAAAATAAAGTAAATGACAGATTAAATAGTAAAATAAAACCTTCCCAAGAATGAGATGTATTAGATTATGGAGAAGTCTTACAATGGAAGTGTGACTCCCGATGATCAATGGTTTGGATGCATTGAGAGCAGTGAGTCACAGGAGAGATCATGAGTTAGAGAGCTCTTATGTACCCCTGCTTTCTGCAAAAGTAATTCTTGATTTCATCCTTTGTGTCAGGTAAAACAACTCAAAAGTGTTGCTCTAAAAGCCTTGAAAACCTTTAAAAACACAAGGACTCTTAAGAGCTATGCTGACATTTTTTCTAAGATGGGGATGGGGGAATTACATCTTGAAAATTTGCCTTCACATAGCTATTTCATTTGAAGAAATGGAAAATTTTCCTTTGACTACTTATGCAGCAAGTAGTGATTCCTATACACACATGCAAATGAGCACTACTTAAGTCCCTATTTGAAAGTTGCAGTTGCCTTAAAAATTACCACTAGTGGTTTGCATTATCTCACTGAATGTGCATTTGTTAGGGTTTTGTTGTAATCAACAGAGCAGGTTTTGTTAATAGAGGACTCAATTACATTTAATGCCATATGTAATACACTTGCTTTTTTGGTATGTGAAATTGTTGAATTAAGGATATACACAAAGGAATTTCTTATTCTTTTAGTGCCATCTTAAAAGGAAAAAAAAAGTCAGACTGGTATGATCTTACTGATTCAACGTGCCCTCTTAATTAAGCCTTCACTGAATCAAACTTAATATCTTTGTCAAATAAGGTCAGACTTCCATGTATCAGTGTCAAAGCTGCTAAAGATAGTTCACTGCTGAGATGGGAGCGTGGAGGGGGAAAGGGAAAAAGCTTTCTATGGCTGTGTGGTAGGGTGTGAAAAGCTTGGATCAGAAAGGGTGTTTGTAATCAGCAGAGAAATATTTCCCCATACAGATCCAGACTCTCTTTTAAAGCGGAAAAGGCTCTGGACAGGGTGCAAAAATGTCTCATCTTGCAGCTTTCCTGAAGGGAGAATGTTTCTGGTGGGTTATTCTAAGTGCAGCTGAACGTAGAAGTGCACAGAGTCAAACAGAAGACCCATTATATTGTGGCTGATAGATGCCAGGAGCGAGTACCTGGGGAAAAAAATACATCAACAAACAGGACTTAGGGATATTCTCCCCACAGAACAGGGGCACCTTCATGTTTAAGAATAGTTAATACAGTCTTCTGTGAACTTGTATAAATGCTTTCAGAAAACATTTATACAGTTACCTTGGATTTATTCCTCAGTAATAACTCTTGTAAGCAATTTTGATTGATTTTATTATGGTGGCTATTATCAACCAGCTTTGTAACTGTATTGGTCTCCTCCTTTCTGCACAACCTCTCAAAGTGTTGGAAGAGCACAAGGTTAGCATGAGATGCTGCTGGACTCCACTGATGTGACAGTCCACTGCAGGCACCCACTGCCCACTCTTACCTTTCATTTTTATCTTTTAATTGGGCCCACAAGATGACATCTCCTTGATAAAAGTATCAGTTTAATGCCCAGTAGCAACCAAAAGGAGTGCTTGATCTTTTTCCTCAAATGGAACATCCCCAGATGTTCTGTACTTGTTAATATCTTGAACTCTCCGGACCTAGAAGTTCTCTCCTCCCAGCCTTTTCCTCTTGAGAACATTTGAGGGGCAAAATCCTGCTGGGGTCTGCAAAAGTTGCCTGGCATCTGAGGGGCAGAGAGGGAGGAAAGCACAGTTGCTTCTTCCATTGCTGCTCTGAAGATCTTCACAGGTGTGCTTTGTTGCGATCTGAGTCACTTCAATAAAGTAATTTGTCTTCTCTTCCTCTTTGCTGGCATTCCTCTCCCAGTCCTGAATAACTGGGCGTGCCTTCAGTTATTTAATCTGCAGATGCCATGCCAGAGTTTCAATTTCTTTTTTTCTATTTAATATCATATTTGAAGTGTTTCGGTCGGTCTCAACCATCTGAATATATTATTTTTGGATCTCAAACATCGAAGCAATTATTTTTTTCCAGATCCTGCTCCCTCTATAAGGTCTGTTAGGTAAATATTTGACGGTGGATAACTATAATTTCTGTTCAGCGAGAACTGAATGCTAGTTTTGATCAAATAACTCTGCAGATCTGCTTCTCTGTGTAATTTTTTTTTTTAAATTTATTTGTATAGGTACAATTAGAGAAAATTTCTGAGGGGAAACTCTTTAACTTGTGTGAAGCTGGTGCCAAGCTGGTGGCACTCTTGAGGCTGGGAGAGCAACTCGAAGTTGCTTCTCTCCCGTCTCGGAGTAATTGAAAGCAGTGAAGATTAGCTCATATGTTAGATGTAGTTTGTCATCTCTAGTAGTCTTTCATTCATGCTACATTAACAATACCCTCTGGATGGTGAGGGAATGTGCATGGGTGACTGTATATGCTCATTTATGTAGAGTCTGAAAATGACATCTTGGAGAGAAACAGAGTGGAAATCCCTTAACTAGTGTAAAATGAGCATCAATTTGCTGATGCACAACAGCAAACTTGCTTACCAGAACTGCTGAGAGCTCTGTTATAGTCAAAGAAAAGGAGGTAAGAGTCGTGGATCGCTGTGACACTGAAAGCAGGTGTGCTTTTACACTGGCTTTGCTGCTATTTCCAAAACACTCAGTTTGTTGCCTTCATTGCTCATTATTTCACTTTCCAAAAAAACCCCTCTGTCAACAGTGTTTTTCCTCTTACTGTAGTTATCTGCTATACAGACAGGTTCCAAAAGAGCAAAAGGATATGAACGCAATCAAATTTACCATGCTTTCCCTGCCACTTGTTGTGGAAGAAGATGGGAACATATCTACCCAGAGCTTTATTGCAGCTTTCTCTTCAGGAGTGAAGTACGAGCTGGTTTACATAATTGTCAGCATAGGCAGAAGGCATATGCCTCTTAAAGCTGCCTTTAGTCCTATTTTCATTTTTTTTTTGCTCAAAGTTTTAAAAACAAAACAACAAACAGAAAAAATCAAATCTCATCTGGATGAAATAATGTAATTAATTCACAATACTAATTCCCTGTCTTTTAAAACTCTGTCAAGTTTTAGTCAATTAATTAGACTTCCTAATTGCCTGTGCCGTGAATAACCTTGTTTCTACATAAAATTATCTTAGATCATAAATCTCATATCCTCACAAACAAAAGAAAAAAAAAAACACGAGACAAATAAGGGAAAATATGTTCCAAATGGTGAGCAATAATACCTAATTTTGATCTCACTAATGCTTTCAGGATCATTTCCTTTAGTATTCCCACATCTTTTAAAACAAGAATTTATCTGTGGAGATCTTAAACATATTTACTCTTTATGTTAGGAGAAAGAGTAGTTCTACAGGAAACTTATTTGTTTTGTCCTTAGGCTTGGTGTAGGCTATTTTTTGTTTGCTGAATAGTAATAAAATGGGGTAGAGTAAAACTTTTGTGTTTTCTAAAAATATGATGTAGTTAATGCTTCTTGCAGGAAGGTCTGATACAGAAATACTAAAGATATCTAAATTCTGCCATTTCTTGTTTGCTTGCTTTGATGTCAGTGTTTATTTGCTCCCTTGCTAACATTAGAAGACTTCATGACATTTCTGAGAAGGAAAGACTTCCTTATTTTACCCCTACTTACTTGGCTATCTGTGACTCAGATCCATCTTCGGTGTCCAATGTTTTTCCCTGCCATTCCCAGAAACCTAACTTCTCTGTGGATATCAACCAGGATGCTGCTTTTGTAAGGACAGCACAGGGTGCCCTTTTACATCTTCCACATGTACGAGGAGAAGCCTCTCTTCCTGAAGGGAGTGGTATATTGCCACTAAGACTTACATAGTCCATGAAGCTCTGATCTTCAGTTGATGCGTTTCACATAATTCCTAGAAGACTGAGTTCAGTAAGTCCCTATAAAAAATGAACATCATCAGCGTTTGCACTGAAGAGTTCCATAAACGAGAAGGAAGGACTTGATGTCAACTCATATTTATCTCTCCAGATTTCAAATAAATTAAAATATTGTGCTATATTCAGCTTTCTGGTGGCAGATCTAATTACAGAGTCACTTTCTTCACATCACAACAAAAATGATAATTGTTTCAATCCAAGGAATTGGGATACTTAAAAAACAATTTTCTTAATAGCATTACATATTTAAATAAATCAAAATTGTTAATTTAATTCAGGCAGTAACAATATAAAGAAAGTTATCCTTGTGGCAGTTTTTCAGAAAAAGAAATTTTGCAATTGGGTGTGTGATTTGACTTATCTTTTCATATCTGCTTTCATTATCTTTTACTTCTTAATATGTATGTCTCCTGCTATAAATGTGCTAATCAGGCGTATGTAAGATATCTGCATGTTAAGATGATTTCATAAGAATCTATAGAGATAATAAAGGTAAATGATAGATTAGAATGTAATTTTTCTCCTAGTAGATAATTGTCTCATTAGTCCATCTATACTATTTTTGTATACATTGATTATAGTCAGTACGATCACCATTAAAACTCCTCACTTTCTTTAAATAAAGTAGCTTTCAGTTTCTATGTATGTTTTTTCATCTTGTAGTTTGTTTTTAATAGGAAGAATTAGGAAGTAGTCTAAAATTAAACTATCTGTGTCTGTCTATCTAAACTCTAACCGTAAATCATTATCTGAAATAATGACTATAATTTTAAGGTCAAAAGCTGTATCCTTGCTGTAATTTATCATGTCAATGATTATAGATTACAAATTAATGGACAAATTGAAGTAGAAATTGGGAGAACAGAAGGAAGTGTTAAAAATACTTCAGTAAGTGATACTCTGTATCAGTAAAATGGAAGAAAACCTGATTTAAAGACTGTTATTTGCATTAATACAAGACTAAAAATCTGTTCCACAATCTGCAAATAGTGGTATTATGGTAAAATGAACACTTGGAATATATCTATGTTAAAGAAATTGCTTTCTTGGTAAATTGAGAGTTATGCTTCTTGGTTAATTTTCTTTCAACACCATTTTGTCTCCCATCCCCATTTTTTTTTCTTGCCAAGTGCTGAAAGTGAAGCAAATGCTCAACTCTGGGGCAGAGCTCCCTTCGTGACCCAGCTGAGGTGGCGCTAAGACAAGCGAGGGTTTAGTTTGTTTGGTGTTTCTAATGGCTAATATGTTAAAAAGCTATGTATCGTTGTTCAGTAACACTTGCCTGAAACAATTTTTTGGAAAAAAATAGAAAAATATACATTTTCAAGTATGATTGTAAATCTGTATTTTACATAAATGTTGTGAAGCATGTATGTGTATCATACAGAGAACCAGAGTATCCAGTGTATCATTTTTTAGATAAAAACACAAGGGGATAAATATTCAGAATATGTATGTGGTAGCCCAAACAAAATATCTACCACCGATGCATTAAAATTATTTTCTAGCAGTGGCTTTTTGACAGAAGCAAGTCTTGTTTTGACATTAAGACTTTTTTTATTTTTAAATGTAATATAAAACTGTAGGGCCTATCCTAACCAGCTTGAAACCACTTCATTTTTAGGGAGAATTGTATTTAGCAGCTTAGATGTTCACTCAGCCTTCAGGTTACTGGGGTATGCAGACTAAAAACGTTCATAACTGTTTTCTTGGTGTTGATAAATGCTTTACAGCTGAATTGGGTAGGGTCAGACAAAACCGAGTATCTCTGCAGGATACACTCGTAAGGAGCGTGCCAGTAAGGAGTCCTTCAAAACCAGTGGGTTAGGTACTTGAAGGAGAAGTAGTGCTCTCCTCAAACTTTTCTTATGTGCATTTTTTTTTTAGTCAGTCTTTCAGTTCTTCTAAATATGTATCATTTACAAGGCCATGAACCCACAGCATTATAGAGAGAAGTTCCTTATTGTAACTGTTTGTGTGAAAAATCATGTGGTTTTGTGTCTTTTAAATATATGACCTACTACACCTGTGCGATGCTCTCAGAGTAACAAATGCTACTTTCATTTTTTGCCCTGGGAGGCTGTGACAGGGGAAGAAAGCCCCTTTCCCAGTATTGCTGGGATGGTAGGCTGGAAGTTAGGAACAGTATGCATTACTGCCAGTATATGGATATACCAATGGAAAGCCTGTCCATCTGTCCAGTGTCTGCTGTTTCACACTGTGATCCTCTTTTTGAGAGCTCGAGCGTGGAAAAAATGCTGTGATAATTTTTAACAGAGTGCTTAATGGGGACTCGCGCGTCTATGATACAGTCAGTAGTCTTTTAAAAAGACTACGGTTTTGCTATTCTTTGCATTTCTTATGCCATTTCTTTACCGTTATTCCAAGTTCCATATGAGTGTTGTGTAGAAACCAGGGCAACAAACGCTGAATGTTTAAAGAGATGCTTTGCATAATGGAGACTGGCACCAAAAGGAAGCCTGATGGAATGGATTCAGTGGCAGTGGTTCCAAGCTGGCTGGTGTCTTTCATGACATTATGGATTGAATCTCTTTAGCCACTGTGCCTCAAATGAGTAGTGATATGAAAGATTCAAAAATATTAGAGGAGGGTAGAGTTTGTTTTATGTAACACCGGTAATTTCGAAAAAACCCATTCTAGTATTACTAATTCAATATTGTTTTCTAGGGCAGAAGGGTCAGATAATACTGAAAGAAAGGCCATGACTTTAGTACATTTGAAAAACAGAGGCTTGGAAACAACAGTTCTGCAAGAGAGTTAGATGACTTTGGGTTAAAGACTTTGGAGATTGAAATAGGCTAGAATGCAATTACCGATTGTGTATTTCAAAATATTGAGAAGGAATGTATTTTTTTAAACTGTGTTTGTCAACTATTATAACATATAAAAGTCCCTTTACAGAAACAACAATTTACTTAGGGCTGGAAATCTGATTACTAGTGGCTGTCCTGGTAAAGATTTCCTCATGACCTGATTTTGATCTTGCATTTAGTTCTGTATTAGTTCAGAAAGACTAATTTTGTTTTAGTTAAAACTCAGTTCAGGGGAAAGGATACACAGAGGTGGAAAAAAGCTCACTTTAAAATACTTTAATATATATTTAGGTCTGTTTTGCAACTAGGTATTTCCCAGGGTAGGAGCTGGATACACTTGTGTCTGGTTGACTTCAGTGCCTGGTGCCAGAGTAGGAAGGACACGATAGGAGTTGGCCTTATTGTTGATCATCTCCATCTTGAAGCGTATGTTGTGGATAATTCTTAGAAGGATTTTGAGTTTTACTGTTTTAGTAGAGGTAGTACACCTGCGCATGGGGTCTCTCTTAAAAGAAAAAAAAAAATGCAATTTGAAAGAGAGACTAGTTTAAAGCTTGTCAGTCACGCTTAAAAGACAAGGTGTTTGGGAAGATGAGAGACAAAGAGGATGTATTTGTTTATTAAAAGTCTTTATTATATGTTGGACTACAGTAGGAGAAACAAGGCTGTGCTAATGTCTGTATCTGTGCCCAGCATGTGAGTAAACTTACAACGTATTCTACATGAGGGGGGAAAAAATTGCTTGAATGCTTAATGCGGAAGTATTTGGAGGAGGACAAGGCTGTGGAAGAATTTTACTTGTTTATTTCAGTTGAAATTAGTAATTTGGAAAGGTTATTATAGTTCATAACAGTTCAGTTCATTGTAGTACTTTTCTAGTTTACTTCACTCCTACATTCAACCCTTCTTTTGTTTACTGAGGAACACAGAGTTTTTCCTTGCTCTTTTATGTCCTTCTGATTTGAAATTCCATTGAAACTCTTAATTTTCCTTGCCTCTCATATTCTGTTTGGTTTCTTCTGATGTTAAACCACTTTGTTCAGTTATCAAATTAATATATTTTCTAATTAGTGGTGGCAGAACCTTAAATGCTACATATTTCTAAAGTATTTAGAAACTTTCAGTGTAATTCTAAGACATACTGTATTGTAGTAAACGTAAACCACCTTTCAATTATGTAGATATTGTTCAAAAGCCAAGCAGACTGCCTTTTGTATATCTTATATGAGAGAAACAGCACGCATCAGAAAAACTTACTGCAATCCAAAAAGTATTATTTTTTTTCTTAGATGGATTTAACATTTTAGTTTTCAAATAACACTTTCTGAACTACTTATCTTGATAGAAGTTAAACTGATTGATTTCTGCCTTCTAAAATGGAGAAATTTTGTAAGGATTTCCTTTGTGAGAAAATAATAAATTTTATTTGTATTTTATTGGTAGATGAATGTTGAGTTGCTTATGGAAAAAATTCCAGTAACTATCTATTTCCGTGGCATTTGTCAAATCTAGGTTATCATCTTTCAAAATGAAAACAAGTCACCTGTCTAAAAGTGTTTTGTTTTTTTTTCTCACTTAATTAGCTGTCATATAATATCTGCAGTTTATAAAATCTCAGGCATGTTTGTGAACTGTTGAATTTCAGTGGGAAACTTGTAGAACTGATGGTGATTAAGGAAAGAAATTGAATTTTATAGAGTAGGACTTGATACTGTTTTGTCCAAAAACTTGGCAGGGTTGTCATACAAAATGAAGTAATGACCAGAAATACCAAAACCCGTCAGCTCAAAACTGGAGTTTCCATGAATGAATGAGATGTGGCTTGCACATTTCAGTGAGTATAAAGGGGTGTACTTCCAATTCATTACTCTTTGATTTAATTCCATGTTACAGCTCATCTAAGCATTGCAGGGAGGGAGGAAAAAGTAGGGTTTTTTTAACAGTGCTTTTTTGAGGCTACTTTAAGGTATTTGAAGTGTAGCTGTGTAGTCATGTACAGAAAGGAACTAACTGATGTGGAATTGTATCTCTTCTGGGATCTTCCTGTAACCTAACAAACTGGCACCTAGCTGATCAAACCAACCTGGCATCATCCTTATATCAGTAAGAATAAGCTACAGTGGAAAATAAATGAGGAAAAAAAATGTAACGTTGGGGCTAAATGATGCTGTAAATCCAACACACCCCATCTGTGAGTCCTTTTCCTACAAATAGGTGTGTTACCTTTGGAGTCCTGTCTTAATTCCAGTTCAAGTAATTACAGTTGGTCCTTCTAGAGTCTATCTACAGTCTTAACAGATAATGAATTCTTAATTTCTTGTTGTAAATATTGATGCCTCTACTTTGTGCTGTGGACTCATTGTTTCTTGACATGATTTCTTCATCTAGTTGTTCCATCCATGTGTGAATATTTCATTAATATATTTCACATAAAAATTGATCCTTTAGAAATACCTATTAAATTACCTAGATAACATATGAAATACTATTCAGGGGGAAACCAAGTACACAAATAACAAGCAAAAAGCCCATTGAAAGAATTTTGATTAATCTATTCTAGTGCTGAAAATACACTTTTATATAATGATTAGAAGAAAGCCATTTCAGGTTCCTTTGGAACATTACACTAAAGATCAGTTTTAACTGCACGTATCTTGAATTAATTACATCAGAGGTGTGATTTCTGAAGTTCCAGCAGCACTTTGATTCTTATTCTTTTCCTTGTATTTTATGCACCTATTTGGGTCAATTTGTAACTAAATCCAATTCTGTACTCGAGTCACACAATTGTTTCAGGAACCTGCAAAACTGTGAGGTGGAATTATTGTTTTATTTCATTCCATTTTATTTATCCCAAACAAAGCATTTTCTGTGAGCTGCACATGTTTGTACCTTTTTCTGTAGCAGCTGATGTAGCATCTCTACAAGAAAGGTGTATCTTTCAGAGGGCAGTAATAATGTACGCATAATTGAAGTCCTACTCAACTGCAGAGGTTAAGGAAAAAGCAAAAAACACTTATAATTACAGAAAAGAGAATCTTAGTGATTTTTTTTCTTCCCCCAAATATGCTGAAAATAACACATTTGTTTATTCTTCTGGTTATTTAACAAATTCATATATATAAGAAACTTGAGAACTATGTTTTCATTTATGATTTGAACTTGTTCATAATAAGGTACCTATAATCATCTTGTTTATGACTTTGAACTCATGAGAATGGAAGTTCCTGATAAGCTGTAGATTTAGGGATGATGGACAGTATGTGGGAGTTGGCATGATTACATATTGTTGGAAGTAATTTGGGGAATTTGACTGTATCATCCCACCAGATCAGTCTTCTTGTTCATACGAACGTTTTGATTCGTCTCTGGTGTATTTTTTAATCAAGCAACTGGAGTGTTTAAAAATAGCAAAACATTCAGGAGGTTTACATGATGCATAATATCCTATTGGTGATTACTTAAATAGCACTCTTCAGCTGTCTTAGTTCTTCCTAAATCTATTACCGATGCTATTTTTGTTGAAGTTCTCAAATCTGAAAATGGGTCATAGCTCTAAGTTAGAAATGGATGTTTACTTGATATTTTTCGTTTAGGGAATGTTAATGGGTAGAATTTTTGTTTGTTTAATTCAGGTGACTTAAGTCCTCTGCTAAAATGAGAAATCTTACTTTTCAAGTGAGGAAATGTCGTAGGGAGGAACTACTGAACGTGTGCACAACAGTGGTACTGCTTTCCATAGTTACCCTTTGTGATACAGCAGAATGCAGAAATAGGGAACGTGTGGTGTATTGCAGTGTGCGCAACTCCTGGAGATTTAATAATAAATGGATCATTAGTTATCATTAAAGTTAAGGGAATTGTTTTAAGGGAAATTCCAGTGTCTGATGCTGTGGGGTTTTGAGAGGAGGTGTTTGTACTTCAGCACAGAAGCTTTACAAGACCCACCGGTTCATATTGTTTATTTTGCAGCACGCTGGGTGCAGGAGTGAGGAGTTTTGCACTGGTCTCGGCTGAGTATGCAGGAGCTTTATAAGGGTTTCAGACACCGTAGTCTCTAATGTGTCTGACTTCAGGTGGCTGACAAATTTTGCCTGTCACTGTAGGAGAGATGTCAAAGCAAGCCAGTAAGAAGAGACTGAAATCCTAGAATAAGCTGACTGTTTAAATGTATTATTAAAGGACATTTGTTATTGAAGTTCCATGACAGAGACCCAAATAAAATGAGTTGAATAGGGATTACTTGAATGAATTTCATCTTTGCTTTGCCTTCGACTGTTGTGACTTCTTGCAGTCCAGCAAAACCGAATCACCGCTACTGTGGTCTATGCTATTATGTAAAATAATACATGGATAAAATATTTGTCAATAATCTATATCTGCTTCTTGAAATAAGGTTAGCACACAGGGAAAACTTGTTACTGCTCTTTCTTCTTTGAAATTAGATGGAGAACAGAGTTAGCCCGTCTTCCACAAAAGATGAGGCCTTCCAAATGTGGAAGGAGGTCTTGGTCTGAGCTGTGACTATAAGGACCTCCAGCAATTAGATTGCCTCTTTCCTACCCAGCTGGAAAGGCTTTAAATTGTGCTTAGCTCCTGCTTACATCTATTCTTTATACTGAGGCAGCAGACAAAGGGGCTGGTGTGACAGGGACTCGAGCCATTGGACTGAAGTCACCGATTAGCTCATTTCACGTCAGCCATGTGGCTTTTAGACAGAAGTCTGGAGCCAAATATCTCCCAATTACCTGAAGTAAATTGCTTCATAGCTTGTTACCAAAATTCCGAGCAAGGTTTTGGCTGCTGCCTGAAATTTAATTAAACTCCATGCATCTGATAACTTCTCTGCATGATGTTGCAAATAGCAAATACTTAGATAAAAGCCTATTTCAAAATACGGAAAGGAAAAAAAAAAAAAGCCAAAATTTGAAAGTGTGGGGTTTTCTATTGCAAAGGAAAAGATTTTTGCAATATAAAAACTTAAATACAATCTGAAACTCACATTTTTTTCAGTTAGAGAGTAAAAAGACAGGAATAGTGACGTTATGATTCCAGGAATGATTCAGACACATTTTAACTCCATGCAAGGATCTCTCCAATCTGACATCTTACACATTTGTCTCACTCAGGAGACTTAAAGAAATAATTCCTTATTCATGATCCTAGCATCCAATAGCTACCTACCTGCTGATAAAACATGGAACAAAAATACTGTTTCCACCTCGGAGAGTTGATGGTCCTGCTGTAAGACAAAAGATAACAGAGGAGAGAAAGATGCAAGAATAAGCTGCTTTTGGTCAGCAAAAGGAGCAGTAAAGTTAATGACAGATACCCCAGAAAAGGAAATGGTTTAAGAAATATTTTTGAAGATGCTTATGGGGAATTTCTGTTCCATGCAAGTCTAACACAGAAGCCAGCATTAATATTTATGTGAGAAAATTTAAAAAGTGGATATGGGAGATTGGCATCGTGGGGATGAGGGAAGTTAATGAGATCTCATCTGTGAGTGTGAGATAATCATGTGCGTGGGAAGGGTATGGCAAGGAAAGCAGTGACTGGAAATAGCCTTGACTCAGAAGACGAAGTTCCTAAAGTCTCGTGATATAAAGGGGAAGTATGTAGTGCCTCTGAGGAGAGGGTTTATAGTAAAATGTGTTCTTTTGCAATGACTAATAGGCAGAAATTATTTTATCAAGTTATATTTTATGCAAAGGTAAAATGCTATGTGACTTGTAATCTTGAGGCATCTCACTCTTGTGTGCAATTTGTAGGAGGTTTAGTAGTTGATTGAGTCTGGAGACTATATTACGGGCTCCTGTGACTTTTGAAATCTTCCTGTATGTTTGGATTTCCAATTACTTAAAAAAAAAAAGTCCTACTGCATGAAATTTCAGGTCTTTGTGCATGTGACTTAGAGTACTGCGAATGTCACAAATTAAAACATAAATTGCATCTCACAATGACAGTCTTTTCTTATTTCTTTCTGTTGTTTATCCTAAAACATAAGCTCACAAACACTAATAAATAAAATAAATTCTACTTCAAGTTACTTATGCAAGTCGAAATATGTTCCCTACAGAGGGTCACAGAGGCACAAACTGTCAGAATTGCATGTCTTGCTGACAATCTCAAACCGTTGCTTAAAGTGTAAATGTGTATTTGTCATTCACCGACTGTTATGAGGCAAGGCAGATATCACTAAGTATATTTTGTCTAAAAAAAATAAAAAACAAAGAGGAAAAGATGTTTGATCACAAATTAATATTATTGATGTTTTGACTCTAAATCAGGAACTTGTGAAGAACAGAGCTTAGCTATGTCTTAAAGCTAAGTTATACCTCATACGGCCATCTGCCTATGTTAATGGTGTTACACAAAGAGGGGATAACAAATGTATTGTCAGTGGCTCTTATAGGTTTAATTCAAGGTTCTAATATTTATTTTTCCTTTCTTCTTTTTCCCCAAATATATGTTTGTTCAGGTAAAATCTAGAAGTTAATAGTAAGCCACTACATTAGGGTAAGAAGACAAATAAGTGAGGAAGCCCATTCTTACTTTGGTTTTGTAGTGCCCTTCTTCTAAGGTTTTGAAGAAAACTCCTTTAATCCGTTCTTTGACCTTTTGTCTACAAGTGAAATACTTCTTGAGTACTTGGCTATTCGATGGTTTTTGGACAACCTTGCAGTAAAATGGATCAAACATTTTAAACATACTAAGTGGCTAATACAACTAATATTCCTTATTAATTGGATGCCAAACACTATTAAAAAAAAAAGCCAAACAACCCACTTTCCCCCCCTAGCAAAGTAATAAAAAACCCTTCAAACCTGCAATTTGTGTTGATGCTGTCACAAGACAGAGCTGTTCACTTTTAGCTTTTTTTACTAATTTTCCTGTGGCCCTTTAGCAGGCAGGAATAGAAGTAGCATCTAGTTCTCATGGAAGTTCCAGAGACTTCAGATCTTACATTGTAAATAAAAATGATTATTTATGTTCCACAGATGAGCAGATCAGGGAGTATGAAAATGAATTTGCTAGCTAAAAGTTGCGAAGCTGGTCAATAATGGACGAAAAACTCCTGTGTTCTGTCCTGAAACTATTATGTATGATATCTTCCATAAAATTGGCTACTGAGCCATGCATATGCCTTTTAAAATAAAAACCTAAAGGAAGTATAATTTTTCTAACACATTTTTTCCATCTTCAGCTCAAGATTGGTCCATCTGCACAGGATGCCCTGTGTCAAATTTCTTTATATTGGAGGGATAATAATTAGCATGTTTCTCTCTCTTTGCCCTTTCTTCCTTTTGGATCAGTACAGCATTTATTAACTCTAATTAACCTTGCACTAGGATGACAAGTGTAATGAGAATCTTGAATAACATTTAATGGTAACAGAAACACAAAAATGAACTTTTGCTTGCTTGCCAGATGGAATTTTACCACTGTCTTACTGCTCTGACTCACAAAAACAAATATGTGATTTCTACAACTCCTGGGTATAAGTACAAAAGTGCTGTTGATTGTAAATATCCCTGAAAAAGCAAGACTTAAAGAAATACTTAATTTTTTTCTGGATATTTAAATGCACTTTTAATTCAGGCAATCAAAACAAACTCCCCAAAGCCTCCTCTTAACCATCTTTGGGAGAAAATACTAAGGTGAAGGTAGCAAGGTTTTTCCTTGTTCTTTTTCTTATGGTACCTATACAAACTATGAAGTCAGTGTTGCATTAAAATGGAGTATTTCACTACCTGTGAATAACTACTTCATTACAAACAAAATGAATTTGAAGTGTAATCTCCTGGGCTAAGTTTCTAGATGATCATATTATGAAATCTGTTATCGCCCATATATATATATTTACATATATATATTAAGTACACACTGTCTTGTTCCACTTCAGACTGTCTGTCTCTCCAGGTTTCTTCATCAGTGCACGCGCTTTAGGACAGGCAGGTGTAATTTGTTTTCTCAGATAAGAAATGTGTTAAATTACACCGAAAGAATTCAATATCGACAATAAAGGGCTCATACCTGCAATGGCAAATACTGTAACAGTAGTGTCTCTGCCAGGAGTTACTTTCTAACCAGATTGCATTTCCTGAACTTCTCATTCATTAAAAAGGTAGAGGAGCATACAAACAAAACTTACGATACGAGTATCTGAAGGGGGGCTATAAGAAAGCTGGAGAGGGACACTTTACAAGGGCATGTAATGATAGGACGATGGGTAGCAGCTTCAAACTGGAAGAGGGCAGATTTAATGAGATATCAGGAAGAAATTTTTCAATATAAGGGTGGTGAGGAACTGGAACAGGTTGCCCAAGGAAGTTGTGGATGCCCCATCCCTGGAGGTGTTCAAGGCCAGACTGGATGGGGCTTTGCGCAACCTGCTCTAGTGGGAAGTGTCCCTGCCCAGGGCAGGGCAGTTGTGACTTGGTGATCTTTAAGGAAACCATTCTATGATTCCATGATTGCTATTAAAAGGAGCCTGATGTCTCTTCTCTAGTTGATACCCGCTTTTGACACAATTCTTCACTGGGAGGGTCTGTTCTGGGTATGCTGTCTGCAGAGAGATTGGTGCCACTAGTGCACATGAAAGCTGCAGACATTAAGTGAAAAGGTAATAGTTTGCCTTTATCTTAATGCATTGCAGTTCTATTTGGAGAAATACCTCCCAATTGAGAAAGACTTGACCTATTAGAAAAATAAGGTATTAACAGGGACTTCTTGTTGAAATTAACTTGGATGTAGTGTCATTGTGGCTGCAAAAGGTGGGGTGGAGGCACTTAAGCATAGACATCTGGTGCTTTTTTTGGATTAAATTCTAATTTAGATTAGATTAGGCTATGTGACTTTTGGATGGCCTGGTGCAACATAGGACATTAGGTTTTTGGAGCTGAAGACCATCTAGGTACTTCAGGACATTTAAAATGGCAACAGCTGTTTACATTTTGGCATCTGACTGCTCTGTGTCACTTGTATATGAGTGCATTTGTATGGATCGTATGGCTACAATTCCCGCCTTGCAGATAGTAATATTGCTACCTAGATCTTTTTCTGAATTGATCTCGGAGCAGATCTCCAAGAGACACAATTTTATTAAGTTATTTTTAAAGGCTGGGAAACCAAAGACTTAGTCCTTATGCAGGCTCATAACAGAGTCAGAAAATTAAACACACGTTTCACTACCAGCTCAGTGCTTTCTTCACCCTCTCTGTTGCCGTGTCCCCTGTGACATGGTTTGTGTCTTCAAGAGTTGGGCTTGAAAGTTCCAGCCCGTAAGGGTAATACCCTAGCATATTAGAAACTTGGTCATCTCTCCTGTACTTTATGATGCTGTCAGGTCATGCTAGAGAAATCTACTTAAATCAGAAGGTGCGGTGTGGGCCTTGACTAGCCTGAGGCTGGCAATCCATAGCTGCGGATTATTTTTCTACGGTAGACAGGAAGCAATTACTAATCACTGAAGTAACTGTCCCTGTCTCTTGCCTATCTCTCAGATAAATTATTCTCTTCTTCTCTCTTCCCACCAGAGATACATCTCAGGCAATAAACCAAATATTTTGAAGTTTATCTGAAGAACTACCAATCTTACCTGATTCCCCTGAACCTGTATAAAGAATGCAGCTCAGATTGCATCCTCACTTGTGCGCTCTTGCACTTGCTTTGGTAAAAATACTGAAAATGAAGGGTGCAAGAACAGGGCAAGGTATTTAATTAAATTTGAACGTATCATTTATGTCTGGAGAATACCATTTTTAAGAGTCGGGATTTTTGCAAAATATTTTCAAAGATGTATGTTCATTTCCATTTTCTTGTGTGTGGTTTTTTGGGTGGATTTTTTTTTTTTGCAGGGGTTTGGTTTTGTTTTAAGGGAAGGTTATGGAATTCTACATAATGAACTGTGTCTGGTGATATGTTCTGAAAGCCAGGACCTTTTTCACTTGTTTTAAATGTTTCTGTGCTTACAATCCTATGAAGATTTACTGTACCTACAGTGCCTTCCTCATATAAATATACTAGTATTTAGAAATAACTGCAATTATACAAAATCTGATTTATGGGCCTTGATGTTGAACACTGTAATGGAAGATCTGTGATCTGCATTCACTTTGCACAAATACAATGACTACAGATGGTGCAAGGCATTGATGAATAGGTCTCATGTTTTCTAATACTACAAAATACAGGCAGATGCTGCGTATAAATGTGAAGAAAAAGCTTAGTGAAAAAAAAACAGTAGTTGTATATAGTGTGCAGTAGGATGAATGTGAGTTAATGCATAGGTATATTTGTTACTTGGAATACGTATTTTAACCTTTTTAAACAAAAACTGGGATTGCTGCAAGTTTTTCTAGAGTTGGTAAAAGTTATGTAAAATGTCAGATGTGCAAACTGCCAAGGAATAGAAAAGTACCCAAAGCGCTGCTTTTTCATAAGGTTTCTTATGTTTTACCTTGACAGAGTACTTTTGTTTGAGTATCAGACAGCACTTAATAATTTCTACTGCTATTAAGCACCGTACTGAAGCTTTTACAGATTTAGCAACACCTCGGTAGCAGTTTGTCTCTTGTTAAATGCTTTACAGCAGAAAGAATTGGGTGAGAATAAGCCACTTCCTCAGGAATAAGAAAAAGTGAAAGACAAGGTGGGGAAAAATAATTCCAAACTGAAGTGAAATACCCAGGAGAAGGGCAAAGTTTCCTTCAGAAGCCCCGTGTTGAAAAGTGACTTCAATGAGAGACTGACTCACTCAGGTGGAAGAGTTTTTTTCTCTTCTCTGACTTCATATGATGAGCATCCCAAAATTTTTTGTGAAAGAAGTACATTCACTCTGGTAGGTGGGACTTCCATTCTGGTCCACGGCAGCTGGACCAAACCTCTGACAGCCAAGCCCCAGGGCCATAGATAGTCAGAAATAGATGTAATTGTGTGAAAATTCCTCAGTAATTTTCTAGGAAAAGGACGTGAAGAATTTTATGCTTTCTTGAGGTTTTTTTACGTAAAAAATGCCCATCAGGAAAAATAATTATTATATTGCAGGATTTCTGTTTCTGAAAGAAAAAATTAAAAATAGAAAGCAGTTATAGACCAAAAGTACTGGCAATTTTAAGCTTTTTCCAGTCTTAAAGCCAGAATTGCCATGGTCTGAGGTGGAATGAAATAGGATCCCTACGTCACTGACAATCTTACCAAAACCCAAAAAACCCTGTGTACCAACAGCTCTATACGATTTTTATCAGGAAGGAAATAGTATTCCTAACAAAGAGTTTTACTGTTGGCCATAGATAAAACAGAAGTGGAGATGAATTCATTTAGCTTAATTTATAGTTGCTCGAAATACTTGAATGCCACACACTAACATTGCTCTAGCTACTGGCGGAATCCAGTGTGATGTACCTAGGCAATGTTAACTTCCTAATGCAAAGCTGACATGCAGATTATGATTTAGGTTTCTGATTTCCATTCAAAAAAGCTGATAGGCTGCAATTACGTTCTTTGTTTTCAAATTATGTTGTATTTAGGATAATGTTAGAATATGAATCATCTCCTTAGGAGCTGCGTATAGACAAGGCTGTCATAGTTCCCTAATCATTTTTTTCACTTATCTAAGTTCCACTCCCCCTCCTGGATTGTGCTGCCCCTCACCTGGATCAAAGCAGAGGGGCAATCTCGGGACATCTACAGTGTCACCTGGATGGTTCAGGGGACTGATATGAGGAGAGTAGATATGAGAGAGAACTCTTCTAGTTCCTTCTTGGTCTTCTAAATCTCTTTGATCAAATGGTTAAACCAGTTTTAAAGCAGGCTGCCTCCAATACTTTAACAGGATTTGAATATTTTTAGTTCTGAGAGTCAGGAAAACATTTTACTTGATCCCACAGATAAGATGTTTCTCCTCAATAACAAATTGTTCCCCGAGAAGGTACAAAAATCTTCTTCTCGTGTTAAGGCAAAGCACCTTAATGTAAAACTGCCTTCCATAATCTGGAAACCAATGTAACATGGTTGGCTTATGCAGAATAAACTGAACGCATGAACACTGAAAGGAGTGGAAGGTCTTCTATAAGATCTAATGACAATGTACAGCTCACCGGTGAGAGCTTGCGCTTCAGGCGCAATTTCCATCACATTTACAGCTTTCAGTCTGAATTGCTACTGTACAAAAAGACAATGACAACAGTTGTGAGTTATCACGTGAAAATAGTCAATACTGGTAAATTTTACTGCCTACTGTCAAAAGACTGTCTTAGATCTTCTCTGGGGACTTGATTTTACTCCAGGAGATCAGTCGGCTCTCTTTATTTGAAATAAAAGGACATTGCTTGAAAAGTGCCTGAGGCATCACAGGCTTCCAAGAGTGAATGGAAAACACTGTTGTTCCATGTTCAGTGCGTGCAGTTGCTCTCAGGCTACAAAGTATGAAGGGGGGGGGGGGAATATATCCACTGTATTCAGTAAGTTCAGCAGGTATTAGGAAATATATTCCATGAATATTATTATGGTACATCTAGGATCAAATGTATTGTAGTTGTGACTTCCAGGTCAGAAATCCAAACAACTGCAAACCCTTCTCACAGTCAGCAGTAATGGTTAACAAAGAAAAGAAATCTGGGGTTAGGATTTATAATAAATTGATATTGATGGTATTATAATGCTATTTGTAAACCAGTCTGCCTCTGGAACACAGCTTTCAGCTCTGTTTATTTTATTTCAAAAAAGACTATAGGGAAAATAGAAGGGGTTCAGAGATTAGCAATAAGAATGCTTAGAGAAGTGGAAAAACTACCATATGAAGTAAGATTGAAAAGACAGGAGCAGTTTACTTCAGAATAGACATGAACAAGATGGGACACAAAAAATAACCAAGTAAAAAGGACGGTGTGTAAAAATGAGTTTATAGAGAAGCTAGTGCAGGCTTTCTACTTAACTTCTGACATAATATTGGAGGAAGGCAGTATTCAGAGAAACTGAAAGACAGCAAATCTAAAATCGACAGAAGGAATTATTTTTTCAGCCAACAATAGGCTAACAAAAGTCATTGCCACAATATATTATTGGAGTCAAGAGCTCAGTTGGATTAGAAAAGGAAATAGATGTTTGTATAGATTATAACAACAGCCAGAGTTACTAGGGTTTAAAAAATAATCAGGGATCTAGAAATGATATAAATTCTCATGCTTCAGGGCAAAAGACAATGATAGTAGCTAGGAATATTATTTTTTTATGGACAGCACACCTTTTAACTGTGCACTGTGAGGGTTCTTGAATTTTCCCTTGAAGCATCAGAGGCTGGCTGTTGGGAAGCAGGTGGTGGGAGGGACCTCTAATATTTCCTAAGAACAGTTTTAATGTTTAGTTTCAGAAGGTTATGTTGGAAAATATTTGTTCTGCTCTCTGAACTACTTGTTTGGAATGCTCAAAAATATTTTTATTATTTTGTAGGCCCAGGGCCAACACATAAGTTTTATTTACATATATAAATACGTATTTTCACATACATATATTAGCTGGGGAGCTGTACAGCCTAGCACATAACTATATTTATAACCTAGTAGAAAGAGAAACAGATATGGATGTAACAAGAATGCATAGCCCCAAAAATGGTTGGGACGGGTATCAAAAAGACTGTATGATTATGCTAGAATGTTTTTTGGTTTTACTGTTCCATGTCTCACGTGTTCCCAATTAACAGGTGTATTGTTCCTTATCTCCTAATGAGGAGATGTTTTGATGCTTGGCACTATGTCCTGAAAGGAGGAAGTCCGTGTGATAATTCTGGTTTTCCACTACATGTCTTTGCAGCTTCAAAGGTCCCAAGCTTCCAGCAGAGATGGAAGTGATACGTACCAGTAAAAATGTGTGCCTTCCAAATTCATTATTTAAAAATAGAGCGACCCCCAGCAAATACTTATGACTTGAACAAAATAGATTTTATTCTAGATTACACAATTTTTTTCTTGAAGTCTATGCACTCAGTTATATTTATGACTTAAGATGACTTGGTCAACAAGAAAATTAAGAAATTCAAAGGAAAAAGTTACATGGAACAGGTTTATAAAAATACAGTGGCATTTATATTTTAGTTTTCTGTGAAAGTTACCTTACTGAAGGCATATCTATTTATCTATATATATATATGAGTGAATTAATAATGTTTGAACAATTTAAGACTACAATTCCTGTGTTTTTCACAGCTATTGAATTTATCCTGTTGCAGAATATAATCTTATGCAGGAATTTGTAGAACAACACATCTGTTGAAAAAATATTCCACGAAGGAATCGAAATAACAGTGTAGTTCAATGGATTAAATAAATAATCAGAATATCAAAACTACTGAGTTTGATAACCTAGACATTCCCTTAGTATTCCCCCGATTACTTTATTCACTTACAAGATTAGAAGCAATGCCCAATTTACCCCTTAATCTTCATGAAGGCTCTCTCCCAGAGGACTAGCTTTTAAATCAAAAATCTTTTTTTTCTCAAATTCCCTGCTTTATTTCAGGGGTCTTATGATAACAGTAGAAGCAAACAGCTCACTAACTAAACAAAACCTGGCTTTGATCTTTCATTCACAGGCAAGCAGATATGTCCCTTCTTGATTTTTATAGACAAGGCCATTATGCATTGAGTCCCTATTCCTACAATGTAATCTTCACTGATTTGGGACTAATTAGTGCTTTAAATTAAGGTTCTGCATACTTTCTTTAATAGCACTAGTTATTAGGAAGAATCTTAACCTAGCAGATAAATGGTGAAAATTTCATTAACGATATAGCTATCTAACTGATTTTCATTAACAGCAGGAAAAGGCTTTCTTTTACCATACCAGATAGCACATCACTGATACTATTTTTTTGTCTTAATTAAGACACAGCTCTGTTTACTGGAAAATACTTTAAGTCATTGGAGAGCTCCCTTCATCATAGAGACTGGGTTTCTCTGTGTTAGCTGAAACCTGCCAATCACTGGTGCTTACTTTCACACGAGGCAGCTGCTCTGAAGTTTTTAGGTGTTTTTTGTAATGGTGACTATATTTCAAATCAAAAGTTTTGTTTCTCTTGAAGCCAAATTGTTGAGAATTGTGAAGCTACTGCATCTAAGGAAACCTGATTTCTGATGAGTAGAGCCCATAGTTACGATATTTCCTCTTAGAATTCCCCAAAATGTTATATTCTTATCCTACTTTGCTCTGGATGGAAGACTGGAAGTTCTTAGTTCTTCAACCTAAGAGCAGTAAAGTTAAATGAATAACAGTATAACAGCTGGTGTGATATCTTAAAAGAGGGACATTGCAAGAAAAAAATTACAGGAAAGAAAGCCATTTATATTTTATGCTATTATTGAAAGTTAAAAGTGAAATCTGTGCTGTTCACATTATTCTGCTAGTAATCATGCAAAATTTAGTAACATGCAGTACGTACACATGTGGAGTCATGATGGAATCAGAAAAAAACCCTGGTTGAAGCACTGAACCACCTAGGCAAATAGAAATTTCACATGCTGGTGAGCTGCTTTGAGTGGTTCCATAATTTGAGATCTCATTAGTGGACTTTTTTTAACCCAAATCTGTTGTTTTACTTTGTTATTGTTCAATTCATTCAGATACAGATTTCAGTACTGTTCAGACGTAACAAAGATGTATTTTTAGTTTTAATATTTTATAGCCTATTATTTTGTGGCCTTTCCACTTACTAAAATTAACTGCAATACTACTCACAGCCCTTTGTCATGAATTATCATTTTCTGCATGTTGTTTTGAAATTCTATTGTCAATCCATCCCTGATGGAAAATTATAAACAGTTAGAAAATGATTAGCAGCGTGCTTAAGCATCACCTGCCTTCCCAGCTAATTAAATAGCTTGGTTCTGACCTGTTTTTCGTTTGGTGAGAACAGCAGGGTGGCTTCAGAACAAAAAATAATGAACTTCAAGCCATTGCATCTGACTAGTATAGACAGTTAAAGCCACTCCTCGAGATTGAAATTCAGCTATGTTATGTCTGTGCATCTTTCTCAGGAAATAAAAAATACAAAATATAAGCCGTAGATTAAGTTGAATTTTTAAAAAGTTTTTTTACTGTGTGGTTTGTTTTTTTTAAGAATTGTAAGTCCATGGGAATGAGTATGCCACTAAATTTTCAAGAATTAGCAGAGAAGGCAAGGGAAAACAGCATTTCCTAGTTTAAAGATGAAAAATGCAGCTGAACAAAGGGTTCATTAATATTGTCTACAGAGTTTACATTATTTAAGAAATACCCCTGAAAAGAACTGTGCTTGTGTATATTAAAAAATAATATATACAGCATATATCTCTTTTTATAAGACTCTAATATTCGCCGTTCGTAGTGAACCAGTGAAAATTGCCAGTAACTCTGGAGCAACTGCTGTTGGTCACTAGTACGCAGTAGATGGTAAGTACAAAATAAATCGGACTAACAGTCCCTACATCAAAGATGATTTGCTCATTTTGTTCCTGCGTTTGGATCACATAATGTATTCTCCTTGCTTACTGAGAGTGCACACTATGCTATCCAGAGGTAAATGAGTTCAGTTCATTAGATGATGGAATCGTTCAGATTTCTTGTAATTTTGTTGCTTGGATCCTGCTTGCTTAAGTGCTCTTTTGAAGCTTAATGGAGATGCTTTGCCATTTTAATTACTAATATCTAAGCATGTTTTATTCACATGCAGAATTTTCTCACAGTAAATGCTTCTCTACTTAATAAATAATGTAATTAATTTGCTAATAAACAGACCTAGAAATGCAAGAGAATTTTCTTTCTGTGCTATGTAAAATCCCCTCGCTAGCCCTCAATCCACCTATATTTTTTATTTCCCGCCATTGAACTTCATGAATCTTTTCCAAATTTTCCACGATACAGCAAGATGAGACAAAAGGAAAATACTATTTTAAAATATGCTTTATATAGCAGTTGTTAATATGTGTGTGAGACTGAGCGAGATTACAAATAAGGTACAGGAAGGTCATGATATTTCGGCGTCAGTGCTGCAGTAAAGGCCATTGAATACTTTTTGGTAGCTGCACTGTGGCCTTAGTAAGTGCCCATGTATGTCATTGGTAAAACGCACTCTCGTTTCCCAGTTGTACTAGGATGGATGCAGAAATCTCCTCAGGAACCTGAGCAGTCTCCCTCATTAAAACTTCATCAAACCCTCTGTTTCCATGAAAAGGCTCATTTTTGTCAGACCAGTATTTGGAGGGGGGGCAAAAAATGTTTCATTGGAAAGCTCCTATCTCTAGAGCTCAATTGAAATAAATATACTTAAGCCTCAAAGTGGATCGTTTCACATATTTCACATCCAAAGCATTCAATAAACATCTAATTAATCCCCCGAACAGTTCCTCGCTGTAGGTAAGAATTATTGCTGTTGTTTCACAAGTGGAGAAACAGGAGCAGGGGGATTACACGGTACCTTCAAGGTCACGCTCAGAGTCTCTGTCGGAGCCAACGGCGCAAAGCCTTGTTTCGTAACCCATTATCATCATCACAAGGCCAGCTTCTCTTCATCACCACTCAGAGGCTTGAAAAAGTGTGCTATGGAAGAATCTCATTTCCTTAGCCTTTTTTTTTTTTTAAATTTCTGTACGTAAGAAGTTAATGAGTCTTTTGGATTATGCGGTTCCATAGATGAGCTTTACAGAGGATTGAGAAGCTGGTTTTGGGCCTATTGTCAAAGAGTGCCTTGAGAGCTGTGCCCTACCATGCCCTACCCCGCATTTCTGATGTGTTCTCCTTGGCCTAGAACTATGGTGGTTCCTAATTACTGTAGTTTTGTGAAAGCAGGTTTTAAATTTTAAAACCCATTCACTCAGCTTGGCCTTTAAAACTAGTTAAGAAACGGTAATTTTACAAACCAGTGTCTCTGAAAAACAGGCCGTATTTATTTAAGTACAATTTGGCAGAAACAGGAAAAAAAACCCACATTAGCTGCATACCTATCTTAAACCTTCTTATAATTTAAAATATTAGATGGAAAATAAGGTTTGATCCTGCTTATTGTTCCATCTTGTAATGATACTTAGAAACAATGTTCTGGTTTGGCAGAGTGAAGATGTGTACTTGACATGGCTTTTCTGTGGTGAATTTCCCTGAGAGTATTAAAAAAAAGAAAAAAAACTAACTTTAAAATGTATTTCAGGCTTAGTTTTATTCTTTAAAAGAAATTATTTATTCAATATCCTTTGAGTTCCACTGGATTCAAGTCTTACACAACTGACAACTTTGGAGCCTAATTAAGTTGCAGTCAGGGCTATTTTAACTTGTCTTAATGTCTCTGATTACATGGAACATATTTGTAGAGTAAAGCATATTTCTGATTTAAAGGGTGTAATGGAACAAATAGGTATTATAGTATTCCTCCTCAAGGTAAACTGGGATGGATAATTTAATTTCCAAGGCAACAAATTATCTTATCATGAGTGAACAGGCAATTTCTTCCCTGCAATAAACTAAGTAGGTACTTTTTAAAGCAGAATTGTTGAATAGAAGTAATTTTCTCAGCCTTAGTTTCACAGTAGAAAGTGGCTCTCCTAAACACTGCTCACTGTGGTCTTGGGTAACAGCAACAAGTTTAAGCCTTTCAGTGGGAAAAGATAAACAGGGCTATATTATATAGATGATGAAAGAGAAAAGAATTTGTATGCGTATATAAAGAAACTAAAAATCCAGTGCAAGGTAGAAATTAGTTGAGAAAGCAATAGTAATATATTCCTGTATTTTGAATATTAATGAAGATCAGAGTAATTTGTACAAATTCTACTGAAATAGGACAAAATTGATTTTTACAGAAGCGTAGTATATTGCTAGGTTGTGTATTTACATTTGAAGCATAAAGATGGTATGCAGTTGTGCCAGTTAACACTCCTTTGGTTCTTTGTACTTTGTTTTATGTTATAGTAATAATGCATATGTGCACATGTACACATATACATAGATTCATAAGTTGCCTTGCTCTGCTTGCTACTTGGAACAAAAATGGAGACTTTCACAGGTCTATCAATTTACTTGGGCTGCAATTTAAAACAAAAATAAGGTTTCTCACACATTGAGAGAATAGGAATGTTTTACAGGGCCTCAAGTGACTTTTCTGAGGAAGTGACACAAATTCTATGCCTTTTGGAGGTGCTTTGGACCATTTTCTGTAAAAAAAAAAAGTGACCCCTAGTTAGGAGATTATTTCAGAAGGAAGAAAACCCTGGACTATATCTACCTGAGGAAACTCAAGCTTTCATCCTTATTTTTTTAAGTATCACGTAAGAAATAGAAGAAATAGAAAGGAATAGAAGAACCTGGAGGCTGATGTATCTCCCTCTCTTGATCTCTAGCCCTACTAATGTTGCCTTTCTCTCTTGCACAGCAATGCAGCTTCCTCAGGATGGATAAAGGTTGGCTTTATCCCAGCCTTGTCAGAGGAATGGTATCTTCTTGGGTTTGGGGAATCAGGACAGAAGGTGAGGATGATTTACAACAGATTTTTTTTTTCTTCTTCACTTTTAAAAAAAATGGAAAATGTCACTTCCTCTTTACAGAAGTTTTGGGGTGGGTTGGTTGCGTTTTTTAACATGTTCTTGATTATGTTGACAATATTATCTCTCTAGGTGTGGAAGTCATTGCTGCATTTTTGTATTCCACTGTCTTCATTAACTTTAGCAGGGTTTCTACAGAGTGCTGTAAGGATTAGGTGCCCAGATTTGTTGTTTTAGGCATGAAAGTTACCTAAGGCCTTTGTATATCTGTATTTTCACCTGTCTCAACCTTTTTCCAAGAAAGGAACTTGCTGCTGCGGTGTTCTGGTTTTCCCTCCCTCTCTCTATAAGTGGGAAATCAATGGAAATAAGTCTTATGATTCCCTCCTTGGTTTGCCATTGAGATAGGGGATCATACCCATATTTGTGTGAACTATTAATTCTGAGCAGTCTGAAACCCGCAGCAAATAGCCCTTATCTCATCTGATCTTTCTAAACTTGGCCTTTCTGCTGAAGAATGTGTTTGTTATTTTTGAAATTATCAGAACAGGTTTTCAGAATGCCTAGCACTTTCAGATGCATTTAGTTGTTTATATATTTGTCACCTATTTGAGTAAAACCATAAAAGAAAAAAAACCCCTAATGTTCTTGGGATTACGGGGCATTTCACTTAATGTGCATAAAGTAGCATAACTAGCGTTACAATCATCTTTTATGCATGTTAATTGCAAACAATAGATATGTGCGAATTGGTGCTGCTCTCATTTCATTTTTCTTTAAAACACACAAAATCCTCTGCACTCAGTGTAAATTTATTTTGCAATATGTTTCCAGGGTGGAAATAACATTAAAACAAGAAATACTAACACAAAGCCCAGGAAGATGTTCTTCTGTAGCTTCTGTATTGTGTTGATAAATCATGATCGCATTGTTCAGATTGAAGGCCACAGGCAATGGAAGTTTGGGGGGCTGGAAGTTTGACATTTCTGTTCTCTGAGTCTACACTTTCTCCCTACAAAATTATTTGTGATGATCTGATGCTAATGACCTCTTGAGGAGAAATTCTTGGAGGCTTAGAGAGAAGGAGGCTTCTTAAAAGCAGCCAGGAACTGTAGTGAGCATAAGCATAAGAAAACATATAAACGCATAATCCACCAAGGACCTGATTTTAAGCTGATCAATTCTGAGTTACATACATGAGCACTCTAACATGTCCAAGCAATACAAAATCATAATTTTTATACCATACCATCTGTAGGTTTTAGCAACCTATGTAAACCTTTTTGCATGTTGAACTTAGCTGTGAGCAGTTGTTGACCTCATGTTGCCATGTCTGAAAGGTTCTCTGGATTTATTATATGTCTTTCTGAAAGCACTTTGGGATACCTGAAGTATGAAAGACTTGTATCTAAAGCCTCACTCTTCAGTCTGCCTTTCCTCCCTTCCTTCTGTCTCAAGCTATTTCCCAAAAGAACCAAGTCTTGTAATTTCCCAGTGAAATTTAACGTACTCTAAATTTCAGGATTAAAAGTAAAGCAGCAGCTTTGTTCAGTGGCCTCAGAGGTAAACACATTCTATGAAGGAAGAAAAGAGAAGTTGTATTCTTGATGAACCAAATTGGACGTTTGTAGCAAGCTTTCTGACTGAGGATGTTGGTGTTCCTTTTCCTCTACTTTTTTCCCTGATTCTAAAGGAAAAGTAAACAATTTATTACAAAGCAATTCTGCCATATGCTCTAAAGACATGATTTTTTTTTTCTTTAAACTCTAAAAACCCTTACATTAGGGTTAGGCTCTTACTGTGATAGGTGAGAATAAATGTGCTACCACAGGCTTATGAGACGATAGGGAACACCAACAAAATTACATTGCCACCCACTAGTTCTCACAAAAATAGAGTTCAACAGTATCCTTGCTTAGGGCTGTATTACTTTCCCCCCTCAGAACTCTATTACTTGCCTCGATTTGTATTAGCTTTGAAGGGCAGATAGTTGCATAAAGCAGAGCCCTCTTTACAGCCTTTAGTACTTTTTTAAAACTGAAAATGCATTTCTCTTTTAGGTTCATGATAGGTTTGTTCCAGAGAGATGACAAATTGGTTTCGGATAGTGATTTACATAAAAATGAAAAAAAAGTGCAGTGTAAAGCCAAAATGAGGGTAAGGGTTGTCTGGTGTGCCTCTGAGCAGAAAACTGTGGCATTGATTGATGCCATACTATGAGCATGCTGCATAATTAGTTTTTTACCACTTTTACTTAAAAAAAAAATATCAGAATCGTCAGTATATGCTTGATGCAAAACAATGCCGAAGAATTGGCACTGCTAATCAAAGAACCAGAGTTTCTTCTACACAAGTGAAATGTGACACCCTGTATTTTAACCATAACAATGTCTTAAATTTCACATCTGCTGAAATTCCAGTTACACGTTGTTCTGATTCGGGCTGGTGGAGAGGACTTCTACGTAACCACTAATACAACAAAACATGCTGAATGGAGGCTTGCTTTGTGGTGATCTGGACCAACAGCGATAAATATTAGTACCTATTGCTACTGGTGATCATTTTTGTAGTAGATCTTGGTTTAAGTCATTTATAAGTTATGAACATTTTAATAGCGTTGTCTGAAAACCAGCATGCTGAAAAATTACTGAGATCGCTCAGTCAAAGCAGAAAGTTAGGAAATGCAGAGATGCTTTGCAAAAAATGCAATTTGCAGGTGATTACATGGGGTCACTCTTGAACAATTTTATGGTCATCATAAGACACAGAAAAGTGTCATTTCAAACATTCAAGTGGCTGACCAGGCATTTCTGAAATGCATGTTGTTTGAATGTTTGTATTAAACTGTTTTAAGGGCTGAAGAAGACACCTTTAAAAACATTGGGTATGTATTCTTGATGAGTTGAATAAGCTTATTTTTATTTTGGGTGGGGAACAAGCTAAGGAGGTAGGGAAAGAAAGGGTTGATCTGAAAAGAACTTTTTTTTTTTTAACCTTAGTAAGGAAAGGCAGTTATTTCTTTTAACAATGAACTATATTTCTGTTATTTGTTTTGCCTTAAAAAGTTGAATTATTTTGTTACTGTGTTGTCAGTAACAGCTGGGGAAATTAGACGCTATCCTTTCATCTGTCGCAGATTGCCTGGGAAATGCGAAGCCAGACACATACACAAAGGTGGTTTTGTTTTTTCGTTGCCTTGAACACCTGATACCTGTGCGGGAGGAGCGCTGAGCTTTCGCTACTGCAGCTGGTGTCCAGGAGAGCTGTGCTTACGACCTGTGGATATAAAATGACAATGCACGCTGGAGGAACAGATTCTAGTTCACTTCTTCTGGGCACGTGGGATGAATGAGTATTTTTTTTACCTTCATGCCTTTGCCCACTGGCTTCTTGTTTTTAAAGTGGAATGGTTAAAGCTGGTGTCTGAGTTGTTACGTAGATGCCAGTTGGTTTAATGAAGACCCCTTGGTCAAGAAATATTTTTCCAGGTATAAAAGCTTCCTTTAGGACAGAAATTCCAGCTCCCTCATATAATTAATAAAAGTTACTGGAATAAGCACACAGGTTAATGTTGATGGAGTCGAATACTGCAGAAATGGGGATTTATTTTTGCTATCCTTATACCTGTCGTAATGCAGGGTATCACAAACAATACTGAATAGAAAGCCAGAAAATGGAAGAGCTTCTCATTGTGTGTACCACCCATACTCTGTGCTGTAGGAGAGAGTGCCTATAGAGGACCTCTATAAGTGAAACCTGAAGCCCTATGCGTGTGTTAGTACAGTGGGGAAATATGTTTATGTGCAATTTAATTCTGATTTTTTCCTATCTCATAGCATATTGATTTTATTCAACAATGAAAAGTTTGTTTAATATATTTGTGTATGTAATTGCATTTGGAGTAAACACTTACTAATATGAGTACGTGGGGGGGAAGCTGGGGTAGACAGGTTGTGCCCCTGTAATAGGTATATAGAGAATCCAGTCTGGATAATTATATGTCCACGTAATTTAAGCTTAATAGTTATCATTTACTCAGTGAGGTTTCAATGAATTTTTAACGAAGGTCATTGATACTCAGTTTATCAAATGGATTAGTCATGTTCCCACCAAAAAGGTGAAGATCATAAGTAGCTCTAACACTGAGTACCAGGACCTTGGGGCTTCGTTTGTCGGCTTTACTTGATTTGTTTCCCGTGAACAGTGCAACCTGAGACTTCATTTTCAGTGAATTTTCTGACATCATCCATTTTTGGTGGTCTTTATTAATTTATATTATTCCACTAATGAAGTTTCACCAAGAGCAACTGAAATGTTCTAATTATTTTGCGCCAGATTTTGATCATATTCTGCGCCTGTGTAATTACCTCAGATTTACTCCTGTAATTGAGATCATAATTTGACCCAATATGTTAATGACTTTAATATAAAAAATGATGAAACCCTTTAATGAATATTTTCAAATGGGGTCACCTACTTGCTCATACACTCAGACAAAGGGGTGTCTGATTTGTTTGGTATAGGTCATCTAGGGGATGGGCAAGGGCCAACATTAGTGTCCCTAACTGCTGTCAGAGAGGATGCTCTGTAGAGGGATAATGTGAAAGAGAGGAATAAGCAGGTTCTTATGGGCAACAACGTAATCAGAATTCACCATGGAATAGTATTTTGGCAGTTGGAATTTATTTCAAGCAGAATAAAGCTGCCAGATCCCACCAGTTCATAGTAAATGACAGCAATGGCAAAAAGCAGGAAAGATTGCCGTGGGGGGTAAGAGGACATGAAACACATACACTCTTGAGATGTACAGGTACTGACATACCTGCTATCTGTTGCAGGTATTAAAAATGATCCATTTCTGTGGGTAATCATAACCATCAGCGACAGCAGCGCTGTCGGCAGGTGTATTCTGTAACCTGCCTGGTGCAGCAAAGGCCGCCGCGGGTTTTAACTCGATAACAAAAGGCTGCAGCACTGAACAACAAAGGCCTTGCACCAGTAATATGCCACTTTCTGCCACCTCCAGAGAGGAGAAATAAGTTTTGAGTTCTGGTCTCTGCACTCTGGCTTATTTCCTTTCTTTTTCCAATGACAGTTCAATATAAAAACATAAAACTGCTCTAGGAAGGAAGAGGCAGAATTTAAGAGCTCCCCTTTCCATCCAAAATACCCAGTGTTACTTCTGTTCTTTTTTTACTATTCTCCTTTTGCTCCAGGAATACTGTACTCAAGGGAGGAGAACCTCTGCTGTCAACCCAACTAGACCATCCACTTGTTTTAAGTCCTCTAAACTGCCAAAAATTAGATTAGGGGTACTCTTTGGGAGGGTACAGATGTTACATCTGCTGCTTTTTGTGGAGAACCTAATACATAAACATCTACCACTTGAGGACCTTTGTTTCAAAAAAGCTTGATCTGTGATGCATTTGATTAATTTGCTTTATATTGAAGTAAGTTGTCACATTCTTGTTCAATAGTAATGAATTTTATATGAAAAAAAGGTACCTACTCAGCTTGGGAATGTATATAGTGGAGTATATTTATTAAAGTGGAAGGGTTTATGTTGCAAATTTGGACTTCAGCTCTAGCCATTCTGTCCTGCTCTTGACTCCAAAGCACTGTTTCAGTTCTGCTGTGACTTGCCAAGAGTCACACAGGAGGAAACCCTTTTTCTGAACCTAGAGCTGAATTTGGGATTTTTATAGCTGCTGATCCAGGCGTTTTCCAAGATGTGTGGATTCTGTTGCCTTTCTGCTCTCACGAGTGCCTCCTGATGCCCTAGAGAAAAGGAATTGTGTTTTCCTTCTTCTCTTCACCCTCCATTTTTTTTTTTTTTTGGTGTGTGTTCAGATATTTCAAATTAGATCTAACACGAGTTCAAAGGCTGGTAAGTTCTTCTCAGTAAACACAATCCAGTTTCTCCAGACAAGTTTCTTGCTTTGCTGCTTCCTTTTGCCCTATAGCTGTGTGCTTTCTGTTATGGCTGCATGAGAATTGTTACTTTGGATAGCTCAAGAAATTAAATTAATTGTTTTCTTTAACACAAAGATCACTTGTGGCTTATTGTATGTTTCCTAGAAGACTGAAGTACAAACCTCAGTAGCCAGGGAGAAGTGTTTGGAAGTTGTCCAGTAACTTAAAATCCTCCAATTCCATTGATTGTAAATCAGAAGGCTGAGTAAAATAGGGGCATGTTCGTCAATCTTTGCAAAGACTGGTGCTGGATCTCTGCTACTCCACTAGACCCACAGGATTATTTCACGAGACATCAGTAGTTAGAGTGATCTATTCTCTGGAACAACAGGGCTTGTCCCCTAACTGCTACAATTTAATGAAGTCGAAAAGGAGTCTGAGGTGGATCACCTTATCTTTACTGAGCTGATGAGATTGGGCTGTTTCCTTCATCTTGCTTGGGTCTCTCATTCCTCTCCTAGTATGTGAGGCTGTGTGATTAAATTGCAGGCTTGGGAGTCCGACAATTTGTGTTGTATTCCCAGTCCTGCCACAAAGTTGATGTAGCAGGAGGTATGGCTTACCTCATGGTGTTATTTCATATAAATATATGAACATTACAATGTGTACAATTGCATACCTAATTTATGCACATAGACATAACAGTGACCATACATGTAAATGAGATATTTGCAGATGCAAATAGCTACTTATGCATATAATAGAAATACACAGTTGTTGTAATTACACCTACAGACTACGTGAATGAATGAACAGGCACGCTATGAAAATCAGACTGCTGGCTACACTGTTCATTTATACCATTTTTAATACCAGAAGAATATTATTAATATTTCTATCCATGATGAGGCATGGCTTATTACTATTTGTGATGAGCTTTAAGATTATTAGATGGGAGGAGCGAAAGATGAGCAAATTTTTTTATATGTGCCTGGAGTGTTAATTTATTCATAGATTCTTCCCTTGGATGATCTTGAAAATTTAGTAATTCTTGCTGGGTTCACACTTGCAGAACTTTGTATCACAGGGTGTACGTGGGTGGTTCTCCCCCAGTCTCAAAAAGGGAAAACAAGAGTTCTAGAGATAAAGAGCAGTTACTCTTTCAGTGTTTTTAAAGCCTTCCCCAGCGGTGCCGTGCTCTCACAGGCAGGATGCAAGTGGATGTGGAGCCCATTTGTTTGTTTTGCAACTTCGCTGCCGTCCCTCAGGCGCTTCATGTACAGCCTAGTCGGCGTGATAAAGTAGCAGCGGGGGAGAAAGCGTAGGCAAAAGCAGGATGTCAGACAGAGCTCTTTAAAGTCAATGTTTCGGTGGCTGAAAAAATGCACGTCCTCCTTGGGCTTTGTCTTTCAGGGGAGAACCAAAACCAGAGCACCCTGCCTAAGAAACCACAAAGCACTGCTAAATACTAAGTTGAGCAGGTTGCACGTGGAAGACCTCTGCACCTGAAGAGGGTGTCAATCCCAAGGAGATTCAAATCATCTATTTCCCAAGTTGTGTATTCCAACTAAGTACAATTGGTGAGGCATGGCTTCCAGAATAGCATTCTTTCTCTTGAACAGGCTGCGTACTGCTATGTCCTGAGCAGCACCAGAGAGAGCGATCGAGGATCGGTTATGGCTCGGTTGTTTCCACCCAGCTCATTGCTTTCAGTAGTTGCAGTAGAAAGCTAAATATCTTTCTATCAAATGTTCGTTCAGTAATGTCAAATTACAAGCAAATGTAAAAGCAATTACCCAGGAGAAAATAAGGTAGCCGAAATATTAGTATTTATTTAATACTATGAATTTTTAATTATGTATTCTCAATTCTTTCTGATTAGGGCTGTATTTTGGGACAGAGGACCTTCCAGTACACCCCGTGTATCTGGGCTGCTAACTGCTGAGGCTGGAGGGCAGGGTAAGTTTTTGAGCAACTCTATTTATGGAAATGGTGGGACAGAGGGATGTGTGCTTGGATCTTTTCCCGAGGGAAACTGGGGTTCATCCAGGTTGTGAGAATGAGAGCAAATTTTTCCCAGGTATCATAAAAGATACATAACTGTAATTATTTCCTTGATTACTAAGGCCAACAGTACTTCATTTTATACTGAATGATTTGGAAACTTCCAGAAAATGTGTCTTTGATCTGGATTTGAAAGCTTTTTAGCTGGAACTGTGCAAATGGTCATAGTTCACTTTCTTCCTAATCAGTTCAGTTTCAAGATGAATAAATATAGACTCACTAAACTAAGAAATAAATATTTGAAAGCTAGAAAAGATATTTTTTTCACTTCTCTTGAACTCTTCCTTAAATGAAAACTAACCTGAGAGCTAGTACAATAATAAATCTTTCATATATACAAAATCCCCAGTTAGTTTATTTGTAGTCTGAAAGTTGATGTTAACATGTGGATCTTTTTCAATATTTAGCCTTTTTTTATTAATTAATCTTTGCGAGAATATAGCTTATATATATTGTATTTGCTGTAATATCAAGTATTCCAGTTGCATGGAAGTCATTGGAAAGACTATTATAATAGTTTGAATAACCTTAAATCCTATTATACAAAGGTTTTGAAAGGTGTTGGGTTTGTCTTCATTTGTTTTCTTTGTTTTATTTTCTTCGTTTTCCACACTGTGAGTGAACCTCTGCTGTTTGCACTATGTAGATGCAGTCTTAGTATTTTAATACCACAAATGGTGTTTCAGCTGATAAAGTCGGGAGTATTACTGGGACCGGGACACTCGCATCCTGATATTAATTTGAACTGGAACACTAATAAGTGTTGGCTATAAATAGTACAAGAGGGAAAAATGTTTCAAAAAAATTGGTAAGGATATAGCTGAAACAAGTAATAGGAATATGGTTCCTGAGTTAACCTCCAGGGAACAGCTCTTTCATTTAACTTTGAAATATTCAGATGAATTTTAAATTGTGTATAACCATATCTCCACAAAATGCATCCTACTCATTGATGATAATGGAGTCATTTAGAAGTCTGAGAATCTGCGCTTTTAACTTTATAAACTTGGTTTCACTTGAGGTTTATGACTCACATTAGAAGTTGGACAGCTACTAAAAATAAATCTGGTATCCTGTGATAGGAGATCTTCAGAAACTTAGCAGATTCAGATGCTCTCAAGTCACCTCAACTCAAGTGAATCCTGCTGGCCTGGAAATCTCTATGGCAATCTGAGAAAGTCTCTAATATTGAAAGTGAAGTTGGAGGAAAGTCTGCAGTCAGTCCTACCACTGACTTGCTGAATGACCTTGGGTAAGTGTCCAGACACTCAGCTTAAATCTGTGCAGAAATTAATTGCCCTTCACTGACACCTTTTCTCTTTTGCAAGCTAATGGCAACCAGTGTTTTCAACAGAGGATTTGCATAGATACCCCAAACAGCTCTCTTGGTGGTACAACTGAGAAACTCAGCATATATTTCATTTTGGGGAGTTAGAAATCTCAAACTGGTATCTGTCACGTGGTTTTGCATAGGAGGTCCTCAGTATTCCGAAGGCCTCTGAGACTTACTGCTATAATGATGGTGGTAAGATCAGCAATAGCAGGTTAAAATGATTAGGATTAGGAGAACCACCTTTGTGCTGTATTTAAGTATAATTGTAATTTAATCAGGAATTGGAGAATTGTTGAAAAAGAACCAACAAACAAACCAAAGATACCGCTATAGCTGGATTTTTTTAACATCTTATCTATAGATTCAGTTTAGGATTCACTTTGAGATCTATGTATATGTGTGCAAGTCCTTAGGCTATAAGAAGCAGCGTACGTCTCTCAGATGAAACAAAGTGAAATGGAAGAGAAAATAATGCTATTTTTTGTTTAAGGGCCTTTTGTTGCTGTATATGTTTACTGGAATACTTGATAATGAAGAAAGTAAGTAGGCAATATGTATCAAATGGTTTCCTTCTGAGAATTTAAAGATTTATGTTTTGTTAGGAATCAGGAGAAAGTCTGAGTACAGGCAAGAAATATGCAGAAGGATGTGAATCCAGGAGAGATTTAATGACAGAAAGGAATCTCAGGTTTTGTGAACTGTGTTTATTTTGCACCAAATGATGAATAAACCAAACCTCTGGATCCTGAACCCACTAACAGTACCCTATGAAATTCATAAGCAACTCCTAGTTCTGCAGCTTGAGAAAATCTCTAGCGCAAATACAAAGGTCTTGTTTATATAATTTCATGAGGTGATGCAATTAAGGTGAAGTGTACTTAGTATAAAGATTACAAATATGCTTCTCTGTGTACATGACACTTTTAAAGGACTGTAACAAGATGGCTTAAGTAGCAGACACAGCACCTCTTTGTCTGTATTGCAGCAATAATTGGCTTAAGAGGCAGACAATGTTAGTGAACGTTTGTCTCCGCTCCTTGGAGAATGTCTTCAGTCCTGGAAAATGTATTTGCTCCACGATTCATTTTCTAGGTATTAAGCCCAGTGCCGTTTGCCTACCAAACCATCATCTCCTTAAGCAGATTACGGTTTATTGCTCCAAACATCAGCATGTGAAGGAGAAGGAACATTTCCGTGACGTCATCCCAGCAGGTAGTGACATTTTGAATGCTTGATGACATTTCCTTTTGTAAATAGACAAGGGAAGTCAGTAGGTGCAGCATTGCTTTACCTTTTGTGAAATGTCACTGCGCTGAGGAAAGTGAAAGAACTCCTGTATATTATTTTGTTTTTTCTGGGAAACAGAAGGAAATTACACCAAAAGGCTCGTAGTAGCCTATGTATTTCTTATGTTATTTGCCAAGTTTGCTCTAAAGAAATACCAATGAACTTCAACTGCATGCGTTGTTAGTTTTTATAATAAGTAGCTCTCTTACTTAAATTCATGCCTCTTTACACTTCTAATGCTCCTGACTTTAGCTCATAGAAAACACATCTTTTACAACCTTACCATCTGTCCTCAGGATTTACTTTGAAAACATTATTCTCGTAACACCTAAAGATTTCTTTTTCCTTATCTCTGTTGTTTGCTTTCTGGCATCTGATGGACTGATGCATTGCTGATCATTAGAATAATGCTTCCAATTTTGGTCCCTGCTCTTTTATTATCATTTGGGTCTCCTGGCTCTCACTTGTCTTCAGTCATCTTGCACCCTGCTATTCACTGAGAAGAGTAATGTCATTGTGGTGCTTGGCCCTGGCACTTTTTCCTCTACTGCAGACATCCTGGGACTCCTGTGATTACAGATCACAGAAAAGGAAACACAATTATTCTGAGTATAGTCATCCCCATGAGAAAACATGTATGATCTGCAGCGTTACCTTTTTCTCTGGAAAGCTGACCCCAAATATATCTGTGAATCCCACAGAAATTTGAGTCTAATGTAAAAACATCTCAGGAATAGTTCAGTGCAATATTTTGTTCCTAAAATACTTCTCTTGAATGCCATCTATCTTTCCAGTCTGAGCTGCAACCAGCTGGTTTTCATCCAGCTCTCTGTTTCTGCCAGCTATTGAGAGTAGTTGGCATCATCTCTGTCTATCTCCTACGAAAACGCAGCATAGAAAAAGATATAATCAGTATGTTAATAATAATATTTATAGCCCAGGCTCATTAGATGATCATTCCCAGTAGTTTTCCATCAAAATTGAATTGAACCCACGGACTATTCTGACCTCACAGGACCTTGTATATTTGGTTATTTAAGAGATACTTAATAAATTTTGTCTTCTAAGATCAGTCTAAAGATTAGCTAATGGAAGGATGAAATATCCTATATGTGCTATACCAACATCTGTTTGAATAGCACAGCCAGGCCAGCACTCCTTGCACACCACTGCAGCCAGGCCAGCACTCCCCACTGCAGTGGGCTCTGATGGCTCATCCAGCACCCTTTCTGTCTCACTGGTGTTCCCTCAGGGTCTCTCAAATCTCCTTTTGCCTTCCTGAGCACCTCATGCTGATCTGCTGCAGAAGCTTTCTTGTTTTGAGCTGTTCTGTCACGGTGATGCTATTGAGCACTAGCTGGACAGGGCAGCAATGAGAGGCTCCTGCAGACAGCTCTGCACTTCTCACCTCTTGCAGATAGATCCTATGTCATTACAATTAATACTTTGATTTCATGGCTTTCTTCTAGATTCAGAGGTCTTCTCCTCTACAGTTAATCAAAAGTCCACCAGCACCCTTCTTTCTCTAGTGTCCTTCTTTTCTCTGCCTAATCTCTGTTTTACCAATGGGTAATCTCTGAAGGTTTATTACTTGTTCTTGACAGAGCAGTAGAAATCTCTTGCATTTCTCTTTTCCCAATCCTGTAACACATACCAGACATTGAGTGTGATGAATTCGTTAGGCAAGTTGCAAGTCTTTACATTTCTTACTGACTCCAGCCAAATACCTCCCTCTGTACCCGAAGGCTAGATCCCCACCAGTTTTAATTCTGTTTTCTTGATCACTTTATGGAAGTGGCAGTGACAGTCCATCTGCCGAAGTGAAACTTGCCACGCAAGAAATAGGCCTCTGGGAAACATGTACGTGTGAATGGGAGGAGCTGTGGGCAAAAGCAGAGCCATGTCTTTAGCAACCATCTCGTCATATGAATCGTCTTCCTGGTAATTGTATTGTGGATGGTAGAAAAGTTTTTGAGATTTCTTGACAAGAAATTGTTCAACACTGCTCACAGAAGGTACAGGAAAGAAATCTCTGGATTGTAATATAGCACAGCTTGGGAGACTCCCTGTGATTAGCACAATTTATCCTCATCATGTTAGAATGACTGTGCCATCAATATTTAAAAGGGCACAAATCATCTCCCAAAGATGTGATTCTGTGAGTAAATTTTGCACCCCCTCACTTTGAGTGGGTTGCAAATACATTCACATGTTCTTCATCACAGCTGAGCAGCAGCAGCATGTATTCCTTTTAAAGGAAACTGTGATGAAAAAAGCTGCCTCTAAAAAAGGCAGATTAATCTCTCGGAAACTCCCCACTGGAACATTGTAACATTAACTGGCAGTTTCCCCTGATCCAGGTAATTTATTCATGAAACTTATGGAGGTTAATCAAAAGTTCATATAATTGTAATAAACAGAATACATAATGGACTAATCATGCAATTCAAGGCATTTTGTAATTTATTTGAAATATCAGATAAAAATAACTAAGAGGTGTGCCAGGAAGCCAGCAAATAATTTGGAAACTGATGAGCATGGCATACCCGCTGAACTATGAATAGATAACATAGTGTCTAAAAGTATATAGATAAATATAATAAAGTAGCAAGTATTCCACAGGCTTATACTTTTTTTTGAAGGCTTTAAAAAATTGATTCAAAAACTCACATTGCCACCTCTTGTGCAATCGGGTTTCCAGTTCAGCCCTTCAGCAGCACATCTTTGAGGAGTCCTCTTGTTGGGACCTGAGGGCCCAGGTAAAGGGGCTGTATTTGCCTCTTCTACAGATGGAGCAAGCATATTAATCAGGTGGTATTCAAAATCAGTATATCACTATAACAAATTTATTCTTGCTTTAAAATTAAAATCAGAGAGGACAATATTAACTTTTGAACATGAATGCACATTTGTTGGAAAAGCATTCTGATTTTGTCTCTTTTTGGGGTAAGAAATAAGCTCGTGTGTTAATGCCGGTTTATTAGGACTTACGGTAAGTGCACTTGTACTGACCTTACCAAGTGTCCCGAGACTGCCCAAAAGGGAATGCAAATCAGCTTCACCAGTGTCCCAAATATACAAATGCAAAACGGGCATTCATTTGTATTTGCTTTTTTTCTTTTCCCCCAAAAGGATTTGTTAAGGATTAGTAAGGACAGAAGCTACGCTATAAAAACAGTTAGGTTTAGGGTTCAGTGTGAGGTGGCTTGTGGTGTTTGCTTTTTTTAATGAGACAGCAGAAGAAAAATATATATTGTGTGTGCAAACACATAGGCACACAAAGCATGTATTTTCTTCATAAATCCATAGATAAAATAAATACAGATATAAAATACCTGTAAAATAGATATGTGTGCATATGTGCAGATGTGTACTGAGTGCTGATGAGTGACTGAGCAGTGGCACAGGTTGCCTGGAGAAGCTACAGAGTCTCCATTGAGGGAATTATTCAAAAGCCAGCTGGAGATAGTCCTGGGCAGCCTGCTCTGGGTCACCCTGCTTGAGCAGAGGTGACCTCCTGAGGTCCCTTCCAACATCACCATTCTGTCATCCTGTGAAATTATCATATATGAAGAAAAAAATATGTGCTTTATTGGGAGAAATGCAGTATTTTAAAATGTCTTCTCTGTTTTCTTTCACTTGGTAATGATTTGATTTTAAAAAAATTCTTTATTTTGTATAAAACTTTGTATGTCTGGGCACTGAAAATTAAGACATGTTAAAAAAAAAAAGACATGTTAAAAAGCAGTCTGATGTGCTGCAGAAGAAACATGTTTTCTAAAAAATAAAACGTCTGAAATAAAACGCCCAGTTCTAAAAAACAAAAACCCAAGCAAATGGTGTCAGCTGTAGAGAGGGTGAGGAGATATAATCCAGTTTCCTGAAAAATCATAATTTCCCTAGGATACAGAGTTGAACAACCTAATAAGGAGATCATACAAAAAGAAATATTAAACATTTCACAGGAAGGCATTTTTCAGACCTCGGTTGGAAGACTTTCAACTCAACAGTTGCTTTAATCAGTTTAGTCAATTATATTCAGGGGAATCACTTCAAAAGCACAAGAAAATTTCATGTTATGCCTTGTAAGTGATGAATAACTTCTAGACTCTGTTCCCTTCTTAAACCCATACAAAAAAGATGAAAAGATTAGCACTTCCCGTAGCACCTTCACTTTCCAGGATTGCCTTGAAAAGTGGTGAGTAAAGCAGGGTAGATTTTAAAACTAAAGAGGCTATTGTGCAGAAATTAATTGATGGCCTTGTTTTGACTGTGTGATAGCAGCAGAAGTAATTGAGTATAGACCTTGTTTCAGCATTTTGCTTTCCAGCACCTGGCAGAGAAAAGTTGGTGAGCTGAATCCTAGCAGGTAAAATCTTTTTTTGGAAGCAGGCAGGCTTTTTGAAGTAAGCAGGTAAACTCTTCTCTCAGGCAATTTTTTTTTTTTTTTTTTCTTTCTAATAGGCACTTTTCCTTTCAGGCGATCAAATCTTTTTCCACTCTGTACACAAGCCTCCTTCCTTTCAGGCAGGTAAACTTTTTCCTCCCCCCTTATTTCCCCCTGGTAAGCAAACATAACCTAAAAGAAAAGGACAGATTAAAGCTGTTTGCCCATAAAACTCTGCCGCCTTCCTATAGTAGGAATTTGTCTTGTGACCTACTTCCTTAACACTGTTTGCTATTGAGCAAGGACAAAACCCAAATGTCATTTCACGACATAATCCACTGTCAAAATTGGCACTAGCCAGCAGGCCTGCTGGTGGTCGCTCACAGATAACAACTGTGGAGCAGGCATAGCAAATGCATTTTTTCCACAAGAATATGGTAAGTCAGGGTTGAAGAGTATTGGGAAGGAAGGGTGGGAGAACTTGTGCTGCCTCTGTCATGTCTCATATATTCTTGAGACTTAAGTTTCCAGTACTTGTCAATGACTTGTCAAGCTGGCATTCTTCAAAAACATGCCGTTTTTTACAGTACCAGTAGTGAGTTTACTACTCACCCACTTCACCATGACCAGTATTTGATATCTACTGGTATATACTGGCTTTGTAAGGTCTTAAGTGAAATTACATTGCTGAGTAGTAACTAATGCTTTGGAATCCTCATGTTGAAAAAAGGGTAATATTTAAGTGTTACAGTTTAAAACTCTGAAAAGTCTTTTGCAGACTGATATCCACCATTTGACTGAGACCACAGTTTACAGGAGTATTCTTTTGTAGAGTCCTAAACACATACATCCTTCTGTTTATAAAAGACATTGTGCAGTAACAATAAATAAAAATTCCTCCCAATATTATGCCAAGCAAGAGCTCCTTGCACTATCAAAAGGTTTGCAAGCTTATTTCACAAGAACTTCATTCTAAATCATAACAGGATAGATAGTATCCTATATATAGATAGGATATATATATAGATGTTTGTGTTTAGGAGTGCTGAAAGACAGCTAGGCTAACATACGTATGTTGACATCCATTGCAAGAGTCTAAAAATTAAATGCAAATTTTTGAACTCAGTTTTGAAGTTTATATTGCTTGGAGTGAAATTCTGTATTAAATTATTGCGTTTTAATGCGAGAAAGACAACAAGTTGTTGGTTTTTTTTTTAAACTCCAACATTGTTTTCTCAGCATTTGAAGTATTCTTTAGGCTATTTATTAATGTTTGTTCCTGAAAGTTCCTTTTCAACAGAACATGTAAATGTTCCTGATTTCATAGGCTCAACCAGCTGAACACAGCTATTCCCTGGATAGGAAATACATGCCCTATCTCATCTGCGGATGTTGATAGATGTCACTTAGTATCATGTCTCCATTTTCACATTCACACAAAAAGAGCACAAAAACTAATTTGCTTTTTGGCTTCCCTGACTGGCATCGTCTTTGCAGCTCTGCACCTCACCTTTTTAGTATTGCCTCATGCCTGATTTCACATGCAAGGTGTCTGCAGGATGCCTCCCCATGCTGAGCAGATGGGAGAGGTGCCAGACCTGATGGACATGATTGGGTTTGTGCAGGATGTCATGATTTAGCATCATTGCAGAGCTTCAGAGGACAGTGAGGCAGCTGTGTAAAGGCCCTGGGTAACTTGTTGGTTGTCAGCAACACAGCAGAATAATTTCACTGTACCTCTGAGCTGCATGGAAGATTGTAGTACATTTCCTGAAGAATACCATGCATATTTAATTGAGCTCCTTGCCTAGTGAGTCTGACATGTCATATCGGCTCTTACTCAGTGCCCTTACACAAATCTTAGAGGCTAGTTCTGTTTTTCTCTTCACATTTTATTCTCCCCCAGTAACTGCCTATTGCTTTTAGCATTTGATGCAATATTTGCTATGGATGCAACAAGTGAAAATAAACAATGCTGTGGCTTTTGCAGATGTTAGATAATGTCTCATGTGGGCCTGGTACCTGGAGATAATTAGACCTTTTAGTAGATTTACACTGCCCGTTTTATTTCCTGTCACCTGGGAACAATTATGTGCTACCTACCTGCTTTTTCATACTGTTTTATCAACTATTTCTTTTATTTATGTACAGCGGGACTGTTGGGACCAGTAACTTTCATTTCCTCCATTTATCAAAATATTTAACTAGCATAGTCCAAGGTGAGTCATCATTAAATAATGGTTCAGGCCACTGCTGAGGTTAAGTCTAAATCATTATAGTTGTTTCTCTTGCTCCAAACCCCCCAAATCTCCCTTCTGGCAGTGCAAAAACCTTGACAGCCATGGGCTTAGGTCACACCATTTAGTATCAAGGAACTGTCAGATCTTGTTTTCTTTTTGCTATTCTGCTCATTAGTCAAAGCAGATTCTTTGCTGCAGCAGGTCTGCATACTGCATCCTAACCCAGTACATCCTCAGGAGTGTGATCCCAGGATGATCCACCATACGGGGTGAAAATATCAGTGCTCTGTCACAGTAAACCAACTGTAACATCTTCCTGCATTCACTTTACACAGCCTGGCAGTTTTGCAAGAAGCCATGTTAAGCAGCAACCTTCAATTTCTCTTTTAGCTTTTTTTTTTTTTTTTGGGCGGGGGGAGTAATATACCTTGAGGAATTAGGGGTTTTCCCCAGCCCAAAAATGCATGTAGCAGTTATCTCAACAGATGGTCGGTACCTGACAGTATGTTGTTTGTGGATGACTTAAATGAATCAAAGTCTCATCCATAATTAAAAGGTGAATAGAGAGAATTTCAGCTATAGAAAAAACATTTTTCTATTTTCTTCATAATCTATTTGTAAAATACATTTGGAATTGAACTGCAGTGTTTTATTTTAACTTATGTAGTTGCCAGATATTAAAAGCACTGCATTAAGTTGCTAAATTCGTCATTCTTCCATAGAGTACACACCTGGTACATCTTTATTTTTGTTTTATAAAAGAATGAACAGATTTTTGGAGTGTAAATAGGTAGATATTTTGCATGCAGAAATATGGCTAAAAGAGCATCCCAACGTGAAGTCAAACACAGGCATGCTAGGAAATAGCAGAACTAAAAGCTGTGATTCAAAGTACATTCAAAATCAGCCCCTGGTGCATCTTAATTGTGGGGCTATGGATGCAGCATGCTGTTTTTCTTCTTGACCCTTGACTCATTCAGAATAATGAAAGGACTACAGAAAACTGAATCCGGTTTAGAAAACCAAATCACAGCTGTCCACTAGTTAGTGTTTCTTCATGAATCCTCCCAATCCTGCTCTACTGCGTTTCTAAGCACCTGAGCAGCTCTAGTGGGGCACCCTCACCTAAGGCTCAGGACATGCTGACTCCAGCTTTCCTTCATCTTTCGGGTCTTGGGCAGTTGTTCAGAATGTGGTGATGGAGCTTTGGCAGTTGGCATTGCTTGGGAGGACTTCAGCTTGCCCAAAGCTGACGCTCATGGTCACCAGTATTTTCCCTTTTGTTCCTCCTATCACAGCTTGGGTCAGAATGCTCCAAAGATATCACATGGGGTTTTTGTCACTGTAGTTCTCCTGTAAGGAAAGATTTCCCCATTTTATGGGTGATGAAGTTAGGCTAGCAACTTTTAATGGCCAAAAATCCCACCTCATTTTAGGATTGCAGGTTGAAAAAACTTTTTTTTTGTTCTAGTATTATTTTATTTTATTTTGTTAAATTTTAGAATGCTTGTAGCTGCTAATCATACCTCATGGTCAGCATCTAGGATCAGGTGAATACTGGTAGTGATCATTGTCAAAAGATGACTCAATAAAATAAGAATCCGAGGGGAAATGGAGGAATCTGCCTGCAGCAAACCACAGTCTTGCTTCTTGCAGTGCATTTACTTGTTAAGCACATTAGGGTACATGGGCATTGCTATAAACACTGCAGTTCAACTGCACAGTTAACCTCGGCTTGTGCCCTGAACACCCAAAAAGTGGAGGAAAATAATGGCTGGAAGTCTCACTGCCTCAAAGTATTCCTCAGGGATTAGGAACTACTTGCTCTGATACTCGTGGTTACACAGTCTGTTTTTTCTCTCTCTTTCCCCACTGTTTGTCATGCAAGATTCATTTTATAATGCATTATGGTAATCCTGAGGTAGCAGATAAAGAACCAAAGTGTTACAAGGCTGTCTTGAACAGGCTCTGCTTTCCATTGAGCAGAATTGATGTTCAGCACAACAAAATCTTGATCTACGATTCCCATTGTAGTATGGAGCAGGAAGGATGCACCAGCATATTTTTTAAAAATACTGCTATTCTTTTAAAATCACTGAAAATAATTCTGATATTAGCCATGCAGTAACATAATATAGGACTGGGCTAATGACAAAAATGGGACCTGAAATGTATGCTATGAAGTAAATGAATTTTGCAAGGGCAGATAAACGCCTCAATTGAAACTATGCACTCTAATAATAATAATAGGATATTGTCTCAAAAATACTGCTTTCCAATAATTTAGAGTAGAAAGCTATTACAATAATGAGTTTTCGCTGTGGTAGCAACAAACTTCTATGCTTTTTTTCCCCTACTCTTTAATTTAATATATAAATAATGTTCTTCCTTTGTTTTATTTTGAAGTACCTGAAGTGGGACGCGTGTCCTCAGGTTTAAGCTGTCTACAGAGAGGACCCCTTAGAGCAGACAGGGAAAACTAAGCAGTTCCATAACATGATTCATCTTATCCCAAGGAAGGTGCCTGAAGTGGGTCAGATGAATCACCTCAGCAAAGTGACTACAGCCCTCCCTTAACTGCACAGGTGGCAAGCTCAGCAAAGGTGTTGACATCTACTGTATTGTCATCTAAAATCACTAAGATAAATCTTACTCTTAGCATCTGTGTATGTGTGGGGTTTTTCATTTAAATTGCTGTTGGCTGCACTAAATGATTTACAACTGGGATGAGCAAGCACAGGAAGATGTCGTTTAGGATATCAAAGTGGCCTCAAATATCCTTTTGTAAAAACACCATCACTATATTAAATTGCTTTTGATCACAGCATGATATAGACGAAAAAATGATAAAATCCAAGTGCACGCATATCTGTGGAAAGAGAGGGAAAGATGAAGGAAGAGAAAAGCTGTGTATTCGGGGTTTATTTTTAATATTTTTCAGAATCTGTATTAATCCACAGATGCAGGTGGCTACCTGGCCCTGGAAAATTCCCATACAAATTCACAGATGTCCACAAATGATCAAAGGTCAGCCTTAAAAAGTAGGCTGGCAAATTTAAAGGAACCGGTGATCCGTTCAGCATTTGTGCAGTAACCGTATTTGATGCATAAGGTAGTGCCATCACTGGCAAATACACCATACCTGACTTACTAAGCTCTTCTTCCATGGTCCTGCTGATAGTACTCCTTCCAAACCACAAATGTCTGATATCAATTAAAAAATAAAATGAAAAATAATATGGACTTGATTGAATCAAATCTTTGATATAAAAATTAAAAGGATGTGTATATTCTTACCAGTTATTAATCCCATGTAAAGCAATGCTGGTTAAGAGTCCATTTTTTTTTTCTTTCACAAATATCAGAAACTTTTTTTTCTGGAGCTGATTTGCTAAATTGCGAAGTGTCAGTGAAATGAAAGGGGGATTAGAATTAGCCCCTAATACTACAGTTGTGATTGTGGACTGTTTCCATCTAACCTATTTTGAGAAATTATCGTTCAAAGAAGAAACACAGTGACCTTTAAAATTGCTTTCTGACTCTAATAATCCCAAAGATCAATGCTCTTCAAACTAACACACTCCAGATTTTGAAACATGCTTTTCAGGATTTCAAATAATGCTGTTACAGAAAAAAACCTCCAAACCTATAAACAGAGAGTGGCAATTCTAGGCAGCAAGTAGTGATCATGGGCAGGAAATCTTCAAAGAAATTATTTTTTTAGGGTACTGGATCCTAAGTTGAGCTGCAGAGCAAATATTATTATTATTATTATTAAGAGTCCAGGTAAAGCATAACAGATATGTGGAAAACAATACAGACTAATGTATGCTGCAAAGGGATTTAGCAATATAATGTGTACTGAGTCAACCTTGGAGCTTGAAATTAAAATGGGCATTCAATCTCTTTTCTTTTTTTTTTTTTCCCCCCCTAAGATTCCTTTCTCAGAAAAATTAGGACTTTTTTTTATGTTGGCTCCCCAGTGCTACTTCTAGTTTATACCACCCTCTGCTTTCAGCCATAAATTACATATACAACTTCAGCAACACCTTTAGAATAAAAAAGCATGCTCACATTTGCTTATGCCTTCAAGTGTTCCTTGAAGAGTTGTTTTAGGGAGAGACCTTCATCAAAGGGAGCAGAAAGGATAGTTTAGATCTATGAAAATTTCAACTAAAGAGGTCATTCCTTTTCCTCCTAAGTAAGGGTAGATACATCACACGTCTGGTGAACATAACCTTTCCCAAGAAGACCAACCATCTGCCCACAGCATCCCTTTGAGTACTTGTGGCGGCAGGGTCGTTCTTTGAAAGTTTAGCAGTTTATGTAACTTTATAAAGGGACTACTATGAAATCAGTAATTTTATATTATAAGAAAGGTAACTGTAAATTTGCATCTCTTAGGCAATGCTACATTCAAAATGTTGGTTTTGGTAAGTAAGGCCAAGAATTTATTATTAGTATAATGGAAATCATCAGAATCTAATTGTTGTTAGTCCAGAAAGAGATGGGATAATAATGCAGTTAGGAATTTTATGTGCATGTTTCTTGGTTTTTAGCCCTTTTCCTGGGGCTATGCACCCCTTTCCCCAGCTCCCTGGGGTCCTAAGGCCAGAGGTTTCACACTGGTGGTGGCAGTGGGGATATCATAGTGAGCTGGCAGCCTCTGGAGTCCTTCAGAAGGAGGAATACCAGGTTGTTCCTGTCAGTGGTTTCTCCTTCCTCCTGCCAGGATCCACTCAGGGTCATTTTAATGTTTGCTAATATGCTTTTATGCTTTCCTCTTTCTTTGTTGATCTGCAGCTCCATGTAACATTTGAACTTAATATATATGTTGCCTTGTACTTTTCTTAGATACTAATTCTTTTGTCTCTTTGCCCCCCAAAACCAGATTTGTCCAGCTCAGCTCTGCATTTCTTTAACTGACCATGGACGAATTGCTGATGGGCATGAGGTCTCTGCGCCTGTGCCCCACCTCTGTCCTCCCATGCCTGCACTCCTCTGTGCTGTGTCCTGTGTCCCCAGGCTGCTGGAGTCCTACCAGACCTGTGCTCCTTTGCCATTGCCTCATGGCCTATAGAGCTGTAAGTATCCCACGCTTTGCAGAGTAACTGCTTGTTAGGGCTATGTCTGTATGTATAAACCTATGGCTGGGCCACAGAAGGATAAACAAAAGTAAAATAGGCTAGCCGTAAACACCCAGTCAGTAAGAGAAATTGCTGTCACAGCTCAACCAAGTAAAGCAAAGCTGCAGCAGGTCAAGAGAAGTTCAGACAGAGCAGATCTGACAAGGCTCGGTCCTGAGACCTCACAAACTCAGTGCAGAGCTTATGGCTTGGTTCTAGCTACAGCGATCCCGTACTGCGGGGCTGCACGGTTACATACAGCAGCATGGTAATTTACTTACTGTTGTTAAAATGTTTTTTTGTTAAAATGTCATTTTTCTAATTAATTTTACCATAGAGTGGTATCTAAGATGCTATAAAATATATGTACCATAGAAAATAATTAAGTCATAACGCTTTGATCATTTAATTTTGTCAAAGCAGACACGATCAAAGCAACCTTCATAGTTCAGAGGTGGTTGTGTTCTAGCAAAGAATCTGGGCATGGATGTTGTAGTTATTCTTATAGTTGTGAAGAATATATATTAAATCGAAGTCAGTTGTAAACTTAGATTTACAGTTAAGCACCCAAACGACAGTAGCATGATCTTCTGAGTCTGAGTACAGGCTGTTCCTATGATACCCTCTCTCAGTCTCTTAGGTGACTCTGGGTTTACCTTGTCATGACCGACAACTGTATTCTCAGCTATGGGTCGTGACTCTAATGATAGTATTACGCCTCAGAGGTTATGCAAACCTCGAAGTAATTGCTTTTGAAATCAATCATCCAAAACTATTAACATATTTTTTGGCTATTTTGAAATATTAATCCTGGTTTTCCAAGAAGAAATCCAAGTAATTTTCAAGTGGGCAGTGGATTCAGGGCTGAAGGTAAACATCTACGGAAGCTAATTAACGATAATGAATTTTTGTTTGATGCTTTAATGAGGATTTAATATTGCAGAGCTGTGGAAAGCTGTGGCAATACATCGGGACGCAAAACCCCATCATTCTTAAAATTTAATGCTGCTGCATTGAATTTACGTTTTTTTCAGCCTACTGTCATTTAGTAAGGTGACATACATTTTACAAAATCATTTGCATTTTCCTACTGAGTTACCTGGGTCTGCTTATGATCCTGTGCCTGGATCCGTTTAGTCTGCTTCCACTGGGTGGACAAGCACTGTCCCATATCTTCAATAGGCTGTCTTAAAATTGGTGGCAGCCTTATCTGTGCATAAGGAGGAGATGATGACCCAGCTGTCATGTACCTGTAGAAAATGTCTGTCTCACCCTTTCTGTGTCAAGAGACTTCTGGCAGGAACATAATATTCCCTTCAAAATCAGTTTGTTCCTTTGCCTTTTTTTTTTTTTCATATATTCCATTTATCTGATTTTCCTTCTTCCAAACAGTCTTCAGCCCCGCAGACTGATTAGATCCTAATTCTTTTGGCATGCTGTCAACGTGTCCTAGTCAGAATAACTATTAGGCCTTTGCTTTTGCTACTCCTCTGCAATTTTGTTTCCCTTTCTGTGCTTCGTGTCTTTTCTTTGTGATTTTCACCTATTTTGCCTGAAGCTGTCTTCTGACAATATGTTACCACCTCTCTCTGTGGATTTGTTCTTTGCCTGCCCAAGTAATTTATTTATGTGTTAGCTTCCTCTTCACCATTATCCAGGCTGTTTGACTTTCTGTGTATTGCTTTTCATAGTGCCTCAAATCCCTGTACGTTATTAACAATTTGAAACAGGAGGGCTTTTGTAGCTTTTAATGCAACAGCTTAATCACACTGAGGGTGTGTTTTTAAATGACTAAAATTCCTTGTGTGCGTACCCGGAGATAATACCTTGCATGTGCCTCCAACAGCTGTGGAACCGAACATGGACTTCAGTAAGAGGTGTTTGGTTTGGTTGGGGGGGGGGGGGGTGGTTGGTTTTGGGGTTTTTTTCCTTTTGGTAATTAAATGTTT
>JAOTQQ010000032.1:11066581-11119816 GCA_026546715.1 Gallinago undulata
GGTTTTGGGGTTTTTTTCCTTTTGGAAATTAAATGTTTAGATTATTTGCCAAAATGAATAAAATTCAGTCCTTAGATTATTGTGTTCTATTCCTGTCTTTTCATTATATGTATTGGGGAGGGGGGAAGGGAGGTGACACACAAAACAAATCAGGAAAAACCGTAAGACAATCTGTGCCATTGAAACAATCCTTCAAACCCTGGTACTTGAATGTGACAGAAGTTTCATCCCATGGCTTGTTCCTAAACTCCAGAAATAAATGGAGAATCATATTCAATTCAGGGTAGAGTTTCTGTTCCTTTTCATTAGCTCCTCTGTAGAAAGAAAGTATGATGAAGGCAGACAGTAGAAATTCAGCAGCAGAAAGATCAAAACAACCCTATCTTATTCCCCCCACACCTCGCAGAAAGCTAAAATGCTAACATGTTGGATGGAATTGCTCGCTCTGATATACCGAGTATGTTGATGGCATGCTAATTACGTTCTCCGAGAAAACTGATGGACACTGAATTTCTTAGACTTTTTGGAACCATAAATTCTAGTTACTGGTTATCATCTCTGGGTGGAGTTGTTTTGTTTGGGGTTTATTTTTAATTTCGGGGGGGACTGATTTCATGTATGCTACCTTCCTAGTAAAAAATGTCTAAGTAGCCACATGTGGCTCCATAAGCTCAAACAGTATTAGTGAGTTTTGTATGGGCTTTTTCCAGCTTACCCATAAAGAGATTCCTCTGGGCAAGATACTCTGTTTCCAATCTTGGTAAGGATAATGAACAAAAAGTAATTTTATCTTCTTGTATTTTGTTTTCCCCCCTGTGGAATAGGTCTGGAAAAGACGGGGAAGGCTTGACCCTGAGGCAGACGCTGACCCAGAGTTGTAGGTTGAGACCAAACTCCTTAGAAGACAACGACCTGCAGCAGGCAAGAAATGTTTCTTGCAGTATTGTGCAAAACATTTTTTATGAATACTGTGTGAATAATTTTGTGCCGTATTGATTTTACTGATCAGGTTTTGAAAGATTATGTCCATGGTTGTTGTATAAAAGGATGGAGGTAACTTTTATCTCTTTCCATCTCCCTTTAGGGGATCTCTATAGCTATCTGAACAGCAGAAGCAGCAGCCAAGTGCCTGGCCCTTCATCTTTGAGTCTCTAGAGAGTCCTGACCATTTGTCTTGAATATAGACTTCTCTAAAATCCGCTGTATCTTTGTCACCTCCAGGCTGGGCCCTAATGTACTTTCTGCAGAGCTTATTGCACGGTGAACGTTAAATTAGAACTCTATAAACTTAATTTGCTTCCAGTGCTTCATTTGCTTCCAAGTGTAATTCTTGATATTGATTTTAACTTATATTTAACTTTTATGGTGGTAGTCATGCGTACTTAAGAGGTTGCTGCTTCTTCACTGCTGTGAAACCTGACCTGAGTATTAGACTTTAGCCATCAGAGACAGAATGATTCCTTTTCTCTGGAAGACACGTAAAGAATTGCCCCAGTGGAAACTGTATTTAAAGGCTTTTAAGCTATTTTGCATAGCCTGTCTTCTGATGTTTATGTAGTAGGACTGGAGGATGGCTGTAGAATGGCAGCTGTTACTGGTCTGTTCAACAATTATTTATTTATTCCTTTTTCAAACTTAGATTTTACTCTTGAGAAGTGTCTTTTAATAGGTTTTCTCATGAATACACATGTATCATGCAACACACTGGAGAAATCAGGCAAAATCCAGCACTGTTTTCTATTCATTCTCAGTCATTGGTCTTCCTGATGAGTGTCAAGAGAACAATTGTACCGAGCTCTGCACACACTCTTCAACAACTGTCATCCATGGGCTTTATCTTTTCTAGAAACTTTTGGAAACTTCTTCATATTACAAAAGCTTATGGTTTGATTTTCCTCTTTTTTCTTTTTCCCCCCCCCCCAAAAATTGTAATGTCTACATTACACAGACATGGTTTGATTCTGATAAGATCTCTTAAAGTTAGTTTTTACATAGCTGACTTCACTCAATGACTTTTCTGTTTATTCATCTTTCTTCAAACTAAAATTTCATTTTCTATTTTTAGTATGCAGACCACTGTGTAACCTTTAGGTGCCATCTGGTGTTGAGCTTCAGCTCCAGCAGAAGAGTCCCTTAGGGACGCGGATTCCTGTTGACTTTCTGGACCACAAGAAAGGGATCTAGTAACCCTTGAATCAGGTAGAATGCACAGATGTGGCAAATGTGTGGTATCCTCATGTACAGAATAAGAGCCATCACTCTTCATTCTGTCATGTGTACATGCTATCAGTCAAAAATTTCCAATTTTTCATTTTGAACTTTCCTAGGGTTTTCTGAGATATATGACTCTCAGGAGAACAGTCAGACCTTCAAACTCCCCGGTAGTTGAATTTTTAAATGATGTATGTACTTCAGGTGAAGTTATTACCAACTGGTAAATGTTTTAAATTTTTTCATTAATTTTCAATGTCAGTAGTGTTAGACCTATTGTCATATAACACAGTTTGGCTTAAGATGACAGAAGGAAACCTGAACATAGAAAGAGACTGAAATACAGTTATGATTTATGATTTGAAGGTTAATAAATAGATCACTAGTGAGCTTTGCACAAGAAAACAGGTGAAAACTGTTACTACTAGAGAAAACAAATATTAAGTAAATGTGGGTAAATATAGAAATTATGGAAGAAACCCAATTTGGAGAAAAATAATCAGAATATTAAAATTAATATATTTTTCTGTAGAATGTTGTGAAATTACTGGAGCCATAAATTATCGAGTGATTCCATGCTTCCTCCAAAAGCAGTCCTCCAACCAGCCTCCTTTCGGGCTGCCAGGAAAAATGGGGGAGGAAGGCCAGAAAGCTTCCTTCCTACTGTCTGATGCTATTGATGAAAACTATATATTCCTTGGGCATTTTTAAAAGGAATATCTTTCTTCCGTTAGAAATCTTTCAGCTAGCCTATGCTACTGTAGTAGCGCTTGGTTTCTGGAAGGCAGGAAATTTTCCAGTGGAATAATGCTTTCTCCTTTCCAGAAACTCACAGGGACTGCAAAGGAGTGTCCCCCTCCATTGCAGTGACCTTTCTTATTGTGCACCAGCTGATAAGATTTCTACTATGTGGCTGCATGAAACGCAGTAAGTAGAAATGAAAAGCATATTCAATACTTAATAACATTAAGACAGCCAATACTTCATCAGAAAAAATATCCAGCTCTCACAAGAAGACTCAAGCCGTTACAGAAAAAGCAGCAGAGAGAAAATGTAATTAAAAATCTATAGCAGCTTCTTTTCTGACAATGTTTTCAGTTTTCTGCGACTTTGACGTTTTCTATCTTTATTCTCTTCTGTAAATTACTTTTTTATTACGGTAAGGATTAAATAGGGATAAGGAATTGAAATTTGCCAATAAAGGGAATGAAAAGACTAATAGAAGAATAATGAAGTAATAGGAAGATACAAAAGCATAGAAAATACTGTAGTGTTGTTTTGCTGAATGCTGTGGTGGTTTTCTCCTACTTATGACACTCTTGTGTTTTGCTTAAAATGTTCTTGTGACCGCTGATTCACTCCTTTCCAAATGACTGGACAGGTTTTCAGTTGCTGCTAATCAATGGAGTTCAGTGATGTTAATCCAGTTTTTTACTGCCACAAGAAAATAAATATTATGCATAGATTATAAAACCAAGCTGCTAGCTCTGTACTGAAGCAGCAACATCTGTGTTGCCACCTACCCAGCAGACGCAGATTTTTTTTTTTTTATTTTGGGATTTTTCTGTAAAGTGGTATACTGAGATTCTTACCTGGGCAATAAACCCAAGCAAATAAATTCTGCAAAACAAGACTCCTGAAGCACAATAAAGCAATTATTTTTTCAAACGTGCCTCTCATTAACTAATCAAGAGGTAGCTGAAATACTGCAAACTGTTGCATGGGGGTAAACGGTTTTTAAACCAAGAAAACCCTTTGGGGATTCAAGCCATGCCTGAAAAATTACAATTATGCCATTTCAGGGAGAGCACTTGCCAAAACATCAGCTGGAGCGGGAAGCTCGAGCTCATTGTATCTGTAGCTGCTGGATGCTTGAGCGAGTCCTGAATGAAACCAAGCTGCAAGTGATCGTTGCAGTTGATGGGTGGATTCCTCCTGCTGCATGTGAGCCACGTAGCTACTGAGGGAAGGTTATAGGAGGGCCTCAAGCCAGGTGGAGCTTACTATAAATGCACAAATATGAGAAAAATGTAGAAAAAAAAAACAACACCTCCAGGTTGTGATAAAACAGACAAGAACTCTCTGTGCATAATTGAAAGTATACTTCAATGACCACTTCTAACCAAACAGCTTTAAAACAGGTCTGGTTAAATTCTATCTACCAGGGGTTGGGAGTGCACCAAAAGGTGTGCTGGGCTGAGGAGACTGTCATTTTGGATGGGTGTGCTGCCTGGTTTCTACCTGCCTTTACTCTTTTTACTTTTTTGTCAAATTACTTAAGCTGATAGTACACATCAAATGCCAAATAGATGTTCTGTAACTGAGAAGAGTATAAATCTTTCTACTGAAAAGTCCTTTATTGAGAGGTAGGTTGCTCTTAGAAGTTTGAGGATTTCTGGCTTGTTGCTTGCGTTCCGGTGTGAAAGACTAGATGAGGGGCTATCACCGCTGATTTTCTTATATTGCTTGTCCTACCTGACCTTTAGATTATATTTCTGAAAATCAGGTATTATATTATTTCTGTATCAGCCAAAGCTGGCTGAGTCTTGGAAAGACCTACTTACTATTGGGCATAAATGGGTATTTGTGAAGCAAAATCAAAGATGAGATTGCTAGGCCCTTCTTATCTATCAATAGTTACTAACTGCTTATTTGTATTGTTACAGCATAAGAGGAAGTATGGGAGAAAGGGGAAATGCTAGAAGCCACGCAATTCTCAGAGTCCAATGCAACAGGTGAGCATTAGATGGAATAAAGAATTACAAATAAATACAACACAAAGGACATTATAGGATCTAATGTATGGAAAAAATTGAGGTCAAGTACAGGCAGTAAGCACAAGATTAGAGCAGGACATGGGAGACTAGACCTTAGCTATAGTAACAGTTCTGTGGGGAACATATTCCATTGAGATGTATTGAGAAGATGGTTTTGAATCACCTTTTGATACAAGAACTAACTTTTAAGATCAATGCAGTGTTAAGATTTAATGCAGTTATGTACAAAGCGTGACATAATTGTAAAGCAAGGAAAAGGCAATTATGCCTGCTAAAAGGAATAATTTCAGTTAAATAAATGGTTTTTGGTTTTAAAAGCAGAGAATATAAAAAATTGTTTAAGTTAGGTATTTAAAATTCTTACTAAAGAGAACAAATCTCAGCTAGGGAACTAATGCTACTGATCTCCCGAAAATGTCATTTTACTAATTCATAACATTTGGTTTAAAAACAAAATCCCAACTCTGTGTTTCTTAACATGATAACTTGGCTAAAAAGACAGCTCTTAATAAAATATGAATTTGCAAGGAAATTCTTCCCCTCCTTTCCAGAATTAAGTTCAAGTGGTTTTACATGACTCATTTACTAATACTATTTGTTGGTGAAGGTGGTGAAAGCAAAGGTTGTATAAACAATTTGCTCTTGATCATTTTCAATGTTGAAGTACTTCTCTAAGAGCCATTTAAATCTGCCAGCTCTGTGTTCCTCCATTTTCTCATTTTTCAGAAGTATGAGTGGATAATGAAACTACATAATGAAAAAAAAAAAATCCACAATGTTAACAGTTAAAAATGCTTATTGCAAATGCAAACTGGAAACATGTTGTCCAATTGATTTATTGTTGTAAATATATGCAGTAGAAACCATAAGTGTTTCTACTAAGTAAATTACCTCCTTCCTATGAGGTTTTCTTCTGTGGCGCTACCCCTGATACATCACTATGCATTCGAGTCAGCTCTGCTGAAGTCCATTAGAAATTCCACTTCATATAATACATTTCACTATTATAGCAAAAGTCTTTACTCCCAAGAGTGAGCACTGTAATACATTTTTATGATGTAATTGTCCACAGCCTGGAGAGCACCTGTTAGCTAAATCTGATTTAGTACATTGCTGCTACCACTGGTAAAATACAAGGCTGTATAGTAAAGCAGTTAGGAAGCAAAGTAAGAAGTTGATTTGAGCCCATGTATGTGTGCGCGAGATTTAACAACAAGTATGCTTGCATGATATTTATTTTTTTTTTCCTGCTGAAAATCTCATGCTGTTTGTAACAAGGACACAAAAATACATTTTGATTTGTGTGCAGTTTACAAATCAAAAGTTGCTATCAAAAGGAAATGATAGAAAAATGTCAGTTGGCAATGATAGCTAATATATGCATACTAGTTCTATTGCTGTCAAAATGCATTCAACAATTTGATTGTTGTTATATCTAGTGCCATTTTAGACTCTGAAAGTTTTACTAGTAAATATTTGTAAGGATTACCATGTACAATTGGAATAATTGCATTTACTCTTTCATAATATACACACACTGTAATTCTTGATGAAGCTGCATAACATAATCTGATATTTTTTGAAATAATTCAAGGTCCATTCTGTGAAGTTCCTCTAAATTGTCATGCTCAAATGAGAAACTTAACATTGTGCACTCTGAGTTGTCCCATATTTAAGATATATGAGCAGATGTCATTTGAGTACAGAGATGTCAGAATAATTATTAGTAAGGCTGGAATACCACTGTTTTTTAATAAGAAAATGTTTTTGGTGAGGAATCCTTCAGACAACATGTTAGACAGAGCTCTTTCAGGACAGAATATGGAGTTTGTGTTCATGGGTTTTTGCATGTGAAAAATGGTTACTCTGTCTCCCAGCATGTGTTTATGTAAAAAGATGGTAACAAACACCAAGCGATTCCTGATTATGTAGCTTAAAAAAAAAAAAAAGGACAATTGTATGTCATAGTTTTAGCAAGCTCCTAAATAAAGAGAATTAAGTTTACATGTTTGAAAACTTAAATTACCATTTTTTCTAAGCCTGTTGATCCTTACGACCTTGTTTGTGCTAAATATGGACTATCTGCAAGGGATGGCACAATTTTATACTCTGTGGGCTTAAATTAAATGCCAAAGAGCTTCAAAAGCCATTTTAATTGCAAAAATGAAAAGATGACACACATCAAAGAATCTTTATTTTTTTCACGCTGATGCCTACATAGCTTTTTTATATCCATTTAAAGCTGTTAGTTAGACTTAATCCTTACTATGGAGTCCCTGTATTGTCTTATTTTTTAAAGACTGCAACATCACAGTTTCAGAAGGAAAGAGAAATCAAGAATGAAATTGCCATGTTCTGACTTTGAATCACAGCAGTATCTGGCGTTACATGATGTTTTCCTCCCTTTGCCTCTAAGGCTATATATACCTTGGACTGGAAACCCAGTGGTGTTTTCTGCTGAAGCCCTCAGTCTAGCCCAGGGTGTTCACCAAAATGGAGCGTATTTGGGCACTCCCCTCCTGCACAGTCCCAGTGTGACCAAACCAGGCAAGCATGGTACCGCAGGTAACTTGCTTAGCAACAGTATGTAAATGGAAATTTGTAAAAACACTATACAAATGGAAGACTTAATCTCACCAGGACCTCTTGAAGCTGTGCTGTTTACTGGTAAGGCATGAAAGTGTCTTTAAATTCCCAGCATGCTAGTTACATGAGAGATTCTTCCGAAACTGATGAAATAATGCCCAAACTCTTAATGAATGTCAACAGCACCAAATACTCTTATCAAAGCTTTCAGCATTCTTCCAAATTTAAGTTTATAATACCTGTGTGTATGTGTGTGTGTATATATATATATAAATACATACAAATTTGCAAAAGCACTATATAGTATTGCAAGGTATGTGATTATAAATATTCAGATGGCACTTAGGACAAAGGGAAGGAGGAGGACCTCCAGAAAAATTTAATTTTCAGGGTTCTTGTTATCCACAGTTCCCACCAGTTACAACTGGAGTGATGAGGTACGCCTCAAAAAACCTGTATTATGTTAAACTTTAATAGTCCTTGAGTTTCGGTTCTCCTTTTTGGCATTCACTTCTGAAATGAATGTTAGAAATGTTACTTTGCATGTCATTTTATTTCTTAAGGTTTTTTTTTTTTTTCTGTTTAATAAGAGAAGTTTTTGTTCTTCTGTAGAAACCTATGTTGGATTCTGTTTGTTAGATTATGTGAATAAGACTGCCGTGCTATTGATCTTACGGTAGTTTGATGTCCATGTAATGCTGCATGTTTCTATCCATAGCCAATTAACACTGTAAAGGGTTTTGATAACATAACAAAGATAGACTATAAAAATGCAAGTTGTGTGAAAAGAATTCAAAGGGAAAACCATGTTCATTTAGTTTAGAATTAATTGCGAGACAAGAAAACAGGTCTGTACTGGGTCTGGCTGGGATGGAGATACAGCTACGATGCAAAAAATTATGGTCCTCTGTTTTGGGTTGTGACCAAAGCAGTGTTGGTAACACGGGGTTGCGTTAGCTATTGCTGAACAGCACTTGTACAGCATCAAGGTCTTTTGTTTCCCATGCTTCCCCCCCACCAGTGAGTAGGCTGGGGGTGCACAAGAAATTTGGAGGGGACAGCACCAGTGCCACTGACCCCACGTGACCAAAGGGATACCCCAGACCATATGATGTGTTGTGCTCAGCAATAAAAGCTGTCGGAAGAAGAAGGAAGGGGGGATATTACAAGTTTTCTGCCGTTTGTTTTCCCTGGTTTCCTGAGTAACCATTAGGTGTGATGGAGCCCTGCTTTCCTGGAAATGGCTAAGCATCTGCCTGGTGATGGGAAGCTGGCGAATGAATTCCTTATTTTGTTTTGCTTGCGTGCACAGTATTTGCTCTACCTGTTAAAAGTGCATGAGTTTTTGCCCTTCCCGTTGTCTGCCCCATCTCACTGTGGGGGTCTGAGCGAGCTGCGCAGTGGGGTTAACCCACAACAAGGTCTTAAAATGTTTTCTGTTTCAAAGGGGCAACTTCTCAGAAATCAGAAGACCTGTTCGGGGAAGCCAACTGAATTTGTCAAAGGTTCAAAGATGGAGGAGCTTTGACTAAAATTTCAGTCAAAGGTGCAAAAACCCCAAATCCAGGGCAAACCCTACAAACTATAAGTAGATAGGCTAAAATAATAATAGAAGAAATTAGAAAGCCTTTAAAAATGGTTAAATAAAGTGACTAGGCAAAGAATCTTAGGTGGTTCAGAGAAAAACTGCTGAAAGTCAAGGAGGCAAGGTAGTATATAACAAGTATCAAAGATCCTTGTCTACTGAAAGAACCAGGAAAGAAGCACCAAAGTCTTTGTAACAATGAGAAAGAGATTAAAGATTATTTAAGTACTGGCCAAAGCCTAAATAAAATGACATCTTTCTTCAACGCTGGCTGGTTTTCTAAATACAGTGCTGTAGGTGCTATGTATTCTGACCTTAGCAAAGTTTCTAATTTGGTAACTATATGATAAATTATTAGTGAACCTGAAGAAAAAGGTTGTTATGGCAAGAACTTTATTATGGGTAAAAAATTAGAGACAGCAGTAGCTTTTGTTGAAAGGGAAATTAGAGGAGTGGAGAGAACATTAATATCATTAACGTTATTCTTCCAGGAACAGCCTTAGGACTTATCTATTAAAAAAAAAAAAGTATTACGTATCAATAGTTTTCAGCACAAAAGTCAATGCCATCTTCCAGTCATATGTGTATATATATATCATATTGTGATATATCTTCTTAATCTACTCAAGAGATCAGGAAGGATTTAATTTGTTCTTTTTTTAGTTGGTCTCTTTTAGTCATTTCCTCTTCAAGTTCAGAAAATTTAAGAGAAGAAACAAGAAAACTGAGAGTGGCTTAACTGTGGAGCAATCCTTCCTTAGAGCTTCTTGAGTCACTGATGTAATTTATGTTAAAAATATTCCTTCATATGTTTTAAAATGTATAATAATTTTGGGTGTCAGTAAATTAATAATTTACTGTGCTATGTATACTGAGTTTAATACACTGGAGATGGTATGATGCTTTAATGTTTCAACACTAACAAATGATAACAGATATAAAGGAAGTGTTGTACAATCAAAACACATGCACGATACTTCAAGAACACAATCCATTTTCCTTTTCAGTTAAAGATCATGGAGAACATCAGGTGAAAAAAATTGCTTTCCATCTGAAAACAATGGAGTGGGTGAGTAGTTTGATTCTTTCCCAAACATTTACTTTCAGCACGTGTTCAGATGTTAAAAGTATCAACCCTGACTTTTTCAATCTTTCAAAAAGATTTTGCAAAAGTAAATATTCTGCAAGTTTCCTTGCCCTATATTGTAAATTCTGTTCTGGAAAAGGATGAGTTATATATCACAAAATAACAAGTAACAAAATTATCTGTTTTAGTTACTTTTATTTCTATAATTGCCAGAGTGTTACAGATCGTAGTCTCCACATCCAAAATTGGAGACAATACATGGTAAGTGTATTAATGAACTGATGAAAAAGAGAAGACATAATTAACAATATCAAGGGAGCAGGAAGAGATATCTTCAGGTGCCGGGCCAGCAAAACGCATGCTGAACTGACTAATTGAAGGCTGACTGATTTTAGCATGTTATTGTTAATGAAGCATAAAGGTATGCTGAGAAATGCATCTTCTCTCTTTCCCCCATAGAAAAATAAAAATCAGCATGACTGGAAAAAGAAACTATGGAGGAGGTTGAAGTGATGAATGGTGTGAAGATGGAAAGATGGATGTCAAAGAAAGTGAGTATAGTAATAGCGGGAATACGGGGCTGTCCCTCAGAGGGCAGATGGAAGTCAAAGGAATCTGTACCAAGTAGCGTGAAAACATGTTGCCAGCAGCAATGCATAAAACATGTGCGTATAATGAAATCTAATTTTCTGTGCAATTTTTTCACAAAACCTCTGATTTCTATTTCACCTCTAATTACAATTGCTAGAGATTTGTTTTTGAAAACAAAGAATAACGGATGAAGAGGATACTTCTGCCAGGTGCCTTTTTGTAATGACAAGGATCCAGATCATTAACTTCTGCATTGGATTTTGCTTTCTCATACACAGAGTTTCTCAATCCATTCTACCAGCTTTTCAGTAACAAGAAGCTATATTTGTTATGGTGTAAAAGTATCTAAGGTTCAATGTCTCAGGAAGACAATGCACAGGATATTTAACAAAGCAAATGTCCTTACGGTCATATTTTTTCTGGCCGGGTGAATAGAGGAAAACAGGAAAAAAAAAAAACCAAACCAAAACCTCATGCATTTAGTCTTGAGGAGGCAGAGTGCTCCTTCCTGCAGATGTTAGGCTGGCATTACATATCCTTAGGAGAAAGGCCTGTGAGGGAGAGCTTTTGATGAAGAAAACATTGGATCTGCAGTTCTCTGTTCTTCACAGTTAAGTTGGCTGAACTGTGGCTTCACATGACAGTGTTGTACAGGAAATAGTGCTGATTCACATTACCACAAGAAAAGCACTCATAAAAACCTGACTCCTAAGTGCCTTTTCAGTGTACCTTGAGGTGGCAGCTCCATTATGCACACTCCCCATGCGAACTATGGCCTTGTCCCTTTTTCAACTAATTTGCTCCTGGGGAAAACCGCTATTATGAGATGTCTTTGTGAAGCAGTATAAAGAGGATTATTTCTTGTTCCCTCTTCAGCTGCTTGAGCACAGATACCTTGAAACCTAGTCCAAAATGAATACAGAAAGATTGCATTTGCTTTTGCTCTCCTGCATCAAAGTTAACCAATTTACTGAAGTTATGGATGGAAATTAATCAAAATCTTCTAAAAGGAAAGGATGAGCTGAAAATGACTCTGAGCTCTACTTTGGTGGACCGTTTCTGTTAGACAATAGAAACTCTTGAATAAAATTACTAAGCTCGTGGACAAATTCACAAACAACTACGTGCGTTTGTGTAGTTTTGGGACGGGAGCCGCCCCGCTGCTCCCGACCCCTGGGCGCCATCTTGTGGGGCCATTGCTGTGGGCGCGTTGGTCACGAACCCGAAATGGCGGCGGCTGAGGGAGCGCTGTCTGTGTGCCCTGAGCCAGGTTATGGGTAACCGGTTAAAATGACCCATCTACAGAGGGCCAGGGCTCATGGTAAGTTTGGGTTGTGTCAGCAGCTTCCTCATGTTTTATCCTTCTGTTGAGGGTCCCTCAAAAAGCTGCTTAGGTGGTTTGAGGAACCCACAGCAATTTATTGTTGTTCAGACAGTTACTCTCTCACCTGATGACCCCTCCCCATGCGGAAAGGGGAATCGAGAGCAAAAACATGGAAACGTGAGGGTTGAAATAGAAACAGGTTTAATAGAATAAGACTATGTCATTAATAACACTAAAGAACCAATATTGATCCCAGTACCAATATAAAATACACAAGGATTATACTCGGCCCATTCTATCACAGGAAGCTGTACAGTCCAAGCAGGGACAGCAGATAGGGGACACTGGGAGTGTTGCGGCTTCAGGAGGAAGGGGTCCGGCACCGGTGCAAGGTGTTCTCAGGATGGAAGCCATCAAGGGAGAGAGAACTCCTCAGCAAACGTTCTAATTTATATTGAATGTGACATTCAAGGTATGCAATAATTCAGTTGGGCAGCTTGGGTCAAGTGCCTGGGTCTTGGTCCTCCTCATCCCTGCACCTGGTGAGCTTGGAAACATTGAGACTTTGAAACCCACATACCGTAGCTGGCTATGAAGTAAATATTTTCACAAATACAGACACTAGAGTCTTCCAAAAGTGCTTTTTTCCCCAGCATTAGAAGAGAAATTAGTCCTGTGTGGCTCAAACCAGGACACCTGCCTGGCCCCACAGAGCTAGGTGATATGCTTATTAACCTTGACTTATGTACCTTAAAAAGAAAAGTGTGAACCTATGTGGTAAATAAGCACTGTTAAGAATAATCCATGAACACAGGCTGTGTGTTTGTATGCACCATAAAAGATTTTCATTGTCAGGATGATGACGCTTTATTGTCAATTATGTATCTTTCTGCTTAGCTGCATTCCTGCTGAATTTTGTTTTAATACAGAAATGAGCTATAATCAATAACTTGTCAAATTATTTATTCCTAATCGACTAGCCAAAGGATTTTGATATTATTCTCTGAATAAATTATCTGAAATACGTATTTCCATTATTTGACCAGCTCTCTGGATTATTAAATAATGTTCTGTGAATAATTTAGTCAACATTTTTCTGTCAATCTTTGAATAATTTACTCATGAATACATTATTTTTATTATTCAGCCAGCTATAGTTCCAGCATCTGTGGCAATGTCTTTGTTGTGTGAAAGCATGGAGATCTCTGGAAGGAGAGATAAACTTTTAACTAGCATAACTTAACTTTCTTGTAATAAGCATTCAGTACCTTATTTTATATACCCAAATGCATAATTAAATGAATCCATTTTCATCTCTGTCTCTTAATTTAACAAGTAGCTTTCTACGACAGTCTTTAACTCAATGATCCCTACTATTTTTATAGAAAGTCTTGCACTCTTGCTACCTTGCCTCTGCTTGTTTTTTTTCAAGTCTTCAACAACAATTGGAAAAACTTCAATTACTTTAATTTGTGTGCTGAACATATATAATGAGGAAAAGATTTATACTTTTTGCCCAGTTCTGTTAACCCAGGTATTTTGAACATAATATCTACATAAATACATACTGAATACACACAGGTCTTTGATACACAAACAAAGTTAAAGGAATGAGCTTTTAAAAATGCAGTCCGAATAGAGGAGGAGAAGTGCAAGGAAAGACTGAAAAGGCAGGCTGACAAAAAAGGTGTGTTGTGGAATATCTGTATATTTACCAGATAGTTTTTCATTCAAGTGGCAGAAAATGTTCCAAGCAGCTGTGCTGGAGCACTGATGAAGTAAAATAATTTGAAGATGAACAATCCTGTTCCCTCCTGCAGCATCCATTCTGCAGTTCCAGTCTTGGAGGTGGGAGCTGAGGTGAAATCAGAGAGCTTGCGACTCTGGCATTCTGGCTTGTGACTCACCCATTCCTGAGCAGGAAGCTAAGTCTTTGGTGTTTTGGTTACCCGGCAGCTCAAACAGTGTTTTGTTATTTCACTGCCATAGCCATTTGAGCTGGAAAGTAATTTGGATTACGTGATGCATGGCTCTTAAGAACTTGTATCATGGATAGATACTACTTCTTCCCTCCAGTTTGCCATTGCTACGTGTATCTGAACCCAAAAGCTAGATGCTGTTTTGGTTCCAGTTTAGCAATTGCTAGGAAAATAATCTTATCCGGAGGCCAGAGCCACCACAATTTACCTTCTACACATTGTGATTTCCTGGACATGAATGAGATGAGCAATTGATCTTAATTTCTAGCTAAAAGTTTTAGTGAGTTCGAAACTGTATGCACTGGTCAATACGTGCGTAAGGAGGCATAGGATGAATTTAAGCCTGCTCTAATTCCACCTTATTTCCACATTTAGAAAGGCAGGTCTCAGAAAGATTTAGCCTGGTCACTGCCAAAGAGCAGAATTTTGGCAAGCTGCCAAAGGCAATTCTTGGAATTACCTAACCTAATTGGTACTTTCACTTCTGACAGCAAAGATCCTTGATTTTCGCGTCTACTCAGAAGCAGCCTAGTTTGAACAGGTGGATACCTAAAAACAGAATTTGAAAATAATTTGAAGGCTTTTAGGGTCATGTTTGCAATTCTGAACAGTACAGTGTTTTGTTTCCAGAATGGTAATATTGCCTCCATGTGTTTTGTAGATTAAAGAGCTAAGGACTGACCCAAGAAGTATATCTCGCATCTGTCACACCTAGATTTTAGGAATTTAAAGGAGGTCCACAACTGAAGTTGAATGAAGCCAAACCTGGAGCTGCTGCTGTGCATTTGGGCCTGATAGCAGGTCTGTATTTTCTTTTAACATGGAAGGGAGGTGCTGTCACCATTGCTTGGCTTAGTTTGAGGGATATACTCAAGGAATGGGCTGGGAATCTAGACTTGTATTACCAAGTTTTAACCTGGGCTGTTAAGGAGGTTGGCCTAACAATGATGTATGGGCTGATCTATCCAGAGAAAGAAGCAGCAGGAGGTGTATTTGAGGGAAACTATATTTGAGAGGGAGACTGTCAAGGCTATTTCTGCTTTAATCTATTGACAGGTTACTACAAAATGTATGAAAATTCAAGAATCAAGAACTGCTGCAGAACAGGCTAAAACTTCAACAGCTTGTGGGGGAGGATAGCCATAGGGTCAGTGGACAGGCAAGCACCCTGATACATGCTTTGGAGGGCAACATGGTGTGGAAAATGAGGCAAGGTATCCATGACAGAGTGGAGCAGAGAGTCTCCTTATGGTCTGTGCTGCAGCTACCCACAGGAAAATGAAGCAGAAACAAAATACAAGCTCTGTTGTTGTGATTTCACCAGAAAGATGATTTTTTGGAATCTGTTTGTCATTAAGTTGTGTGTAGTAACTGAAAGGAACACATATAATCATATTTTTATTGACCAAATGAGATTTGCTTTTATATTCTCTGTTCTCATATTATGTATCTAATCCTGGAGAATTTTTCTTCCCCCCCCCCCGTTCTGTTGTGGTTTTTTTTTTTTACCCTCTTTAATTACATCCTAACCTTTTTTCATACTAAAACTCTTAGTTCTTGTTTGGGCCTTGATTTGTTTTAATTCTTAATGCCCCAAAGGTCATAAGGGCCATTTATTCAATTATTCATGCAACCGTTGGATAAAGAAGCTGCACAGTTCAATTTAGTTGCAACTGTTTGCAAGTTAACAATAAAGAACTGCTGTAAGGTCCAGTGAACTCAGGACCTCCTGCTTCTACAAAGTTATCTATAGTATCAGTTATGGGAAAGGAGTAAAGGGATTTTACCTACTTGGAAAAAAGTACTGTTCCAGAATGAGGTAAAGAAACATATTTTTTATTGTTATTATTTTATTTCCCCTAGTGGCTATGGTCTTCTCTGTGTAACAGTACCCCCCCAAAAAATATTAAAAAGCTAACATTTTTTTTTCTTACTATTATTGTTTGGCTTTTAGTACTATGACTTTGTTTATCTTCCTTATAAGGAAAACTATAAAAGATAATCTTAATACAGAATTTTACAATGTTTACTGAGCTGCTTTTTGAAAATTTTCTGAGCTTGTAAAAGTATAATTATCATATCCTAATAATTATAACAGACGACATTTCTCTTCCTCTTCACAGTGTTTGATCTAAACTGCAAATTTATGATCTTCTTGTCAAAGACAGAGCTGTTTTCTTGGGAATATTTTGAACTTTGATGAAAGTTTTATGACACTTCCAACAAAACATGCTGCTCGTTAAAGTTTTATAGAGAGAGAGCTCTATCTGAATTGTTTTAGAATTGTAAATATCACATAATTGTCATCAACGAGTAGTTGATGAAATACCTGTTCCCAGAAGCTTATATCTGCAGACAGGAGTTTGGTGTGCCAGACAAATGTGTGCTTTTGCTGTCCCAGAGTACTAAGACATGGCTCTTTCCGTTCTGTCGCGGTGATGGTCCCAGAAGTCAAACAATGATGAAACTGTTAATTTATTTATAACGTTTTGCAAGGCGTTTGCAGAGGAAACAAATTTTGTAGTCTCTAAATATCTTATTCACTCTTTCTCTTTGTCCCATGAGGTACTAAGAGATTAGCGTCCCATTAGTTTCCTTCATACAGTTTTTATGAGTCAAAACTTACACATCTGTCTTTGGATAGTAATGGATAGTTCCTCAGCTATATGAACATTAACTGCAGCACTGTTTTATCATATGATGTCTAGCACAGACAACTGGCAGCTGACACAACTACTAATTCTCCTTAATATTTGAGCCTCAGGGAGTCTTCCTAAAATGCTAACAAGAAGATTGTAAATGTATATATATTTTTTTTTTAAGATGTTTTTAGAAACTTACTTGACACGTTAGTTTCAAATCACTTGGTATTTCTTGTAGTTTCTCTGATTGTGGAGAGAATATGCCCCATTTAATGAAACCCTGTTCCCTTTCAGAAGCGCTTGGGTAATTTGACTCCCAGACAGCATGAGGTTTTATCTTGTCATTATGAAGACTTCATGAAGATATAAAGACATTACTCAGACAAATTGTTTTTTTAAAGAGACAGTCTAATTAAAAATTAGAACATTATTATTTAATATTATCTAATTAGAACAGATGCCATTTTTCTTCCCTTCTAGCTGCATGAGGAATACCTGACTCTTTCCTTTCTGGCGCCATGGGATGTGTGCACAACCACAGGAAACGGACTGTTGATCTCAAAGGCTATGTACACCACACAAAATGAAAGCAGTGACCCAGGTGAGTTAAATGGAAGCTAGAATGCTTTTTCTCAGATGGGATGTATACTTTGCATATTGACAAGTGGTATTTTTGCTGAATTGCTTCCTGAAGGTGTGTTTTTTGTGCTTGTTGCCAATGTAGGGAACCTAGGGAAATTGTGTCTGTATTTAGCTAAGTGTCTAAAGCTAGGTGATGTGGATACCTCTTTAAATCATAAAAGGAGAACAAAGATGTTCATTTAAATTGTAGTGCTGAAAGAGCTACAAAACAATGATAATCACAATATAATTAGAATCCATTTAATGAGAAAGTTATGTATACAAAAGTGTTAGAATGACAATGAACTTCAGAAAGACAGATTTAATAAAATGAGAGCGCTCATCAAAAATGCCGGAAGGAAAAGTAAACTCCTTGGATATGGCATTTATTCTACTTAAGAAAACGGTAATAGTGTCTCAGGAGGTGTTGTATTGCTGAACAAAATGAGAAATAGGGAGAAACTTGCATAACTAAATAACAGATTTCAAATGATTGAACCAAGGTGAAATCCTTCAGGATCTGACCCACTGTAGCCAATAAACAGGAAAATAAAATATATAACAATAGTTAGTATCTGTGAGGAACACAAGAAAGGCCAAACCAAATCTCCAGAGTAACTAATAAAATGCATGAAGTGAAATAAAGTCTATCTTTAAATACATATATTAAAATAGGTAGAAGTTCTAGAATTGATGGATAAAAACCTATTTTGCTAATAAAGGTGAAGTACTGAGATTCTGTCAGGAAAAAAAGTAAGGAAAAAAACCTGGTAGATCAGCCAGGACAGATACTAGGCATAAAGTTATGCTGACTGAACTCAGGTGTGAAATATCTGAACATCCAGCAAAATATACCATCTCTTACGGATCCAGAGGACTGAAGGGCTTTGGCTCTGCATATATTTAAGAGGGTTTTTAATCTACCAATACAGCTCTCCCTGGTAAATTAATTATCACTAAAATACAATCATAGAACACGTGTAAAATCATGATGGAAAAAGATCTATCCAGGACAGTGTTTTGGAAATGGAAACTGTGCTTTAGTGATTGTCCTGTATTTCTTTGCATTTGTAGTGGATATAGGAGAACTGAATGAGTCTAACAAGAAGCAACTGAGGAAATTCAACAGGCATTGGGTAAAAGGGTAGTAAGAGCTGTGTAGTTAACAGATAAGAGTGGCATGGAATACATACAATTTTTTTGAAAGTATTGTGTGGGGTGCTGGAATTCGGTGTTATTAAATAGTGTCATTAACGTGAAAAATGACATGGTAAGTATCTCTAAAAGCATGCAGACAACCTCAGCCTGGTCGAGGCAGCAAACACACTCGGGGAATTAGAACTTTAAATGACTATGACAAGTTGGGGAAATGCTCTGAAGCAAGACAACCAGAAAATGCTGCCAGTTTAAAAAAAAAAAAAAAAGGCAAGAGACTACCCTTGTACAGTAGCAATTAAATTCAGATGTGAATGACAGGAAAAACAGGGTGGGCAAGTGAGTGTTCGCCGAGAAGAATCTTAGATTTGTCATGGATCATAAGGCACGAAAGGTTGACTGGCGAAGATATCTAGGTGAACAAAGCCCAGGGAAGGCAGATGTAACGTAGAACTCATTTAGCAACTAGAGAGGGTTACACAACAGAAAACAGCCTGTACGTAAAGTAAAGCACAAAAGATGGGAAAACTACAGAATGACTTCTCAACTTCCAAGCTAACTCTTTCAGCTCAGTTAACATGCTGCTGTTATAGATATCTCAGAAGAATCCTTTGCTGAATGCAGCTTCAGGCAAAAACCAAACAAGATATTAGAATGCATAAAGGCAGAATGGAAGGTAATAGTAAGGAAAATATTACACTCTATGTCTGTAAATGAGTGGTGAAGGCTTATTTGAGTTATTATGCTCATCTCTCTAAATGTTGAAAATTATTTGACTCGCTGAAACATTTTCTTTTATGAAAACAGTTTGAAAAAACTGAATACAATTTTAGAGAAGAAATAAACAGTACAGATGGCAGAAAGGTAGTTAGAATTCATTTGCTTATTTAAGTATTTAAATACTGAATTAGGATTGAAAAAAAATATATAGGACAAGTATTTTTGCAGTAAATACTGTAAAACTCATTTTGGAAACACAAATGTGTTTCCAAAATGGCAAATGCTCATAGAAGTTGATAGCTTTCCTTGGGATGGTTTGTAACCTAAATAAGGAAACTCTTCCATCTTTTACTTAAATTTGATTTACCAGAAGCATCCACTTACTAAGAAAAATGCTGAGACCTCTAAGTACTGAAAAATTCTTGCAGTTTCAATACCATTGCCCCTGATAAGTGGGACCATTTTGTATTTGGTAAAATTTGGGCCATAGAAATAGGAAAAGTAGATTTTTAACCTTAGGTTGTAAAACCTAAAACTATTAATGAACATCACACAGGAGTCTGCTTGAATCACGTTTGTCTTCTGGATAGATGACCTAGGCATTGCTATTGGTAATTATTATAGATGTCTACTTCTAATGAAGCACAAGATTTTTTAAAAAAATGTAAGTAAATTAAAATCTAAGGATGTGGTGCAACATCATTCAAGGACTATAATACCTAACTATTCAGATTTTTTCAAGTAGTTCTCTCTCAAGTGTAGCATGACTGAAAACAAAATATTTAAGGAGCAAAATTGATGCAGCTGTGAAATATTTTAAAGCACAATTTTGAACCTCTTTAAAAGAATCACTTCAGCGTTAAGTTTTAACTATGTACATACATGTATATATACTCACAAAAATCTGTGCATTTATATATGCATATACACCCATTCCCATTTTATAATACAAATACAATTGTATGACACTTGTAGTGGGCAAAAATAAGAAAAACATACATTCCTGAGCTGTATTGCTAAATTTTAATGTTTTATTGCCCACATCCTTCCTTTTGTTACCTTTTTCCCTGAAGCATACTTGGAACAATCTTGGACTTTTTCCATGCCCACAAGTCCCATCAGTGGGAGTTAGGGATGGTTAGCTAATACAGGCACAGCCTTGCTGCCAGTTCTGTTATGCTGTGGGCTTAAGGAGGCTTTTCCCCTCAGCCTGAAGGGCTTCTTGAAAAACGAAATGAGGAGCTACTTAACTCACCCAGTTCAACATTGTAATTAAAAAAAAAAAAAAAAGATGTTATGAAAAGTCAAGTTGAAGTGCAATGAACTATGTTTGCTTGCCAAATGAAGCTAAAGTAAACACTATGTACTTCATTTCAAAAGCCTGACAACCTTTGTATTTAGTCTGTGTGACCTTTTCTGAACTCATACTGATCTTAGGTAAATTACTCTTATGTTATATTTTTCTGTGTCTTCTGCTTTGGACATGATTGACTAAAACGCAAGAATGCAAAAATATTACTAGAAAGACTATACCCCTCTGTAGATATTGTGTGATGGGTGTGTCCCAAGCAAGAAAAATGGCAGCTTCATAACAACACAATAAGTAGAAGAGGATGAAGTACCATGTCACAGCCTTTTAGTCTAGAACATGAAATTTATAGTAATCTACTTTGTAGCTTATGTGGATGAACTGCCTACATATGTAGAAAGTAGTAATAGCTGAAGTCATGTGTTGACTCAGTGGAGCTTGGGCTGTAGTGCTGAAATGCTTCCAAAGCTTTCTCTGAAGGAAATCTACATATGGGAGAGATGCAGGATGAAGTGGTGATATAAACTGAAACTTGGTATTCAAAAACTGCTCAACTCTACATTTAGGCATCAAAGTAATGATTTTATTTTCAGTGATGCTGAACATCTGCTTGTCTAAATAGAAAGAGCTATGTGGAGCACCTCTGAAATCAAAACACTGTTATATTTGCAAGTTCAGATACATGTAAACAACTTCAGTTATACAAGGGACTCAGTTCTGAGGTGTAAAGGAAGAAACAAAGTAGAAATAGATATTAACCTGTGCTTAAGAGCGTGGTATCCGGTATAGTCAGGAAAACACACTGGCTATATCTGATGCTTGGTGTCTAGCGATATACATATTTGTAGGCCACATGACCCTCCTTGTATCCCCCACACTTTTATATATAAAGTGAGTTTGTAAGATATTTTACATTCTGCTTCAACATAGAAACATGGTTAATGTTTTTAGAGGATTCATTATAAAGTTCAAGATCGAAAGTTGGCTCAGAATGGAAGTGGGTCCACAAAGTCACCTCACAGGAGTCTGGAAAAAACTCAACTGCAGCACATTTTTGTCACAGATTTGAATTTCATATCAATTGATTTCCAAGTAGGCCTATTCACATGACACAATGCCATGCGAAGGTAGTCCTAGAGGCAGCGTGGGTGCCAGGTATAGATGTGCTCTAGGAGCATGTACCTCACTTTGCCTTTGTCTGTGGAAGCATTCCTGGACATTGTCAGTGGTATGCCAACAATATTAGGGTCAGGTGCTGCATGATGGCTTGTAGACACCTTATGAAAGGCAAAACTATATGAAACTGTAATTATAATCACAAAAATGTGGATAAATATATTATAATTCCAGTATGATAAAATAGAAGCTAGCACTTGGGCAATTTTTAATGGAATTCAAAGTGAAGAAAACTTGTGGATGTTTACTTGTGTGATCTATGCTGAAGATTTGATGTGAAACAATTGCAAGTCTTCTAATGGTTGGAAGGGTCACAAAGGCTAAATCACTTCATTTCCCTACCCTGTCCCCCTTTCCTCCACCTACAGCAATGTGATTAGTTTAGGTGACTTCACACAACAAGGGCACACAGATTTAGAATCACTTAGTTCTATGTTGGGAGTCCAGAATTGCCAGATCCCTACCCTGTTATGAATGCAAACACCAAGCTGAGGGATATAGCATGCAGAATGTGACTAAAATAAACATGTTTTTGTTTGTGCCTCTTGAAATTAGTTTATCTTAATATCAGGACTTCCTGTCACTGCTTTCTGCTGTGTACTTAATGTGCTGGAAAGATATTTAATGATGGACGGTTTAAAGCTAGCTGGCTTGTAACAGACTCATGGATGTTCAAATTGTGGCCATAATTAATTGCAATTTCAAATAATTTTACTTGAATGTGCATATGCCTATAGTATAGGACCCTGATTTTGGAAGTAGATCAGACTGGTTAGCATATTATGCCCATCTGTTTGTACTGAAATGACCGAAACTTTGGCTATGCTGGAGTATCATACAGTTCCCACTTAAAACACATGCCTTGTTTCCTTTCAGCTGGAGCCAGAAAATAAGGGCTAGGGAATGATATGTGCCCCAAACCTGTCTGATTATCAAGTCAGAGCAGGATTGGAAGGTGGAACCAGACTCTCGGACCTGGTAAAGAATTGTCCAATAAGTTTTAGTCTCTCTGGAGCTCTAGGTCTGCCTGTGTAAATTAGTTCTGGGGATTGCTGCTGATGTCAGTGGACATGTGAGTCTTTTTAAAATTACAATGTCCTTGCCTACAAAAACAGCACCTCTGGCTGAAAAACTCATGGGCTAGGGAATGCTGGAAGTTGATACCACCATAGTATTGTCTGGTTCTGCATGGGGGGCTCTTCTGTGGTGGTTCCTACCTTTCCACTCTTGGGAAGGAGACCACTGAGCTAGAATTTCATTCAGAGGGACTCGGGAGTTGTTCTCATGTCATGGTCTTACAGCAAAAAGGATGTGATCATTCTGTGGTAAACCAAGATTAAAAATTTATACATGCACTTCTTCACTTCTGGTATTCTGAATGTTCCTATGGAATTGGCTGCTAAAGTCTTTCAAGAATTGTGGTTTAAAAAATACCCGCGCAGCTATCTCTATGAATACTAACTGAAAAAAAAGATTAAAAGGCTAAAAGGAAAGATACAGCTGGGGTTTTTTCTCCGTTACAATGGTACTTCAAGCAAGGGCCTACATATCTCAGAAAATAGAATGGTTCAGAATTTCTGAGTTTGTTATCCTCCTTATCATCATCTTACCCTTAGACTTCAAGGGAACATCAGTCTGAACCACATTATTTATGTTAATCCTTCCTATTTTTAAAATTGTGATAATCTAATGAGGGAACAAAAGTATACCAGAAACTGTACATGCAATCTTATAACCAACCAAGAGAGTTCTCATGTCAAAGTCTGACCGCTAAATATTCCAACAGGTTTTGCCCTGTTCATTAAAAAGGTTCTTGAGAGAATTCTAATAAAATATTATTATCTTGCATTAGACTAATAGTATCTGAGAGTGATTGATCTGAAGAGTTAAGCGTCAGGCTGAGAAAGATTATTGCTACACCATTTATGTAGGCACATTTTGTGAGCTAAGGAAACTATGGATTGCTCCTTGGTGATCCCTCCAGTTTAAAAAAGCTAAAACACAATCATGGACTCCAAAATCTGATGTTACTGAACAGAACAGTAACCCTTGAAGGAGGAGTTAGGAGAATGAGAATTTGAGGCTCGTTTATAGCAGCTGTCCTTTTTTTATCACCTGAAACCAAGTACCCTTCTTGCTGCCACCTGGAGAGGAATCAGGTAAAATGCAAAACACCTGAGTTCACTAGAGCCCACTGAAGAAAAGATTTTGTCATGTGGGGTTTACAGGTTGGTGTTCTTTTTCTGCTCAGGATGTTTGTTTTTACATCTTTTTACTCCAAGGAGACAGGATAGGTGGTACACACATAGTCTGTCTTGGATTCTGTTGCAGGACTTGAAGGATACACTCCTGGCCATTGAAGGTTAGTTGGGTGTGAAGTTACTTGTTGGTTAACAGTCCCACCTTGCTCTGCATCTGAGACTTAAAAATTATGAGGAAAAGTTAGAGAGTGTGTCAATGTTCCTTAGTTACCCATCTCTCTCACAACTATAGTGTAACTGATCATGGAGGAGGGTAATGTGGACTTAATATCTGTAGAAGATTGAATGGTATTATTGAATATGGTATCTGAGAATTGATTTATGACTTATATGTAGTTCCAGAAGTGGGAGTTACTCTAATTCTTTTTAATGATATTCTCTTTGCTTGACTGGATATTGAAAATAGTAAAGGTATGGTTTGATACGCTGCTGCTCTTCAGCGTATGCCTTGTGAGCTCAGCACTGAGCTCTTCTCTCCAGACCACACGGCTGCTCTAGGCTGCTGTGCCATGCTGAGTGGTGCAAAAATCCCAACACAAGTTTGAGAGTTTCCACTTTATTTTCTAAACTGTGAAAAATAACTGTGTTCTCAGAGTCTCTGCTTCTTTCTCAGTGTAGACACTGAGCCTCCTTTTAACAGATCACCAGAAAACAGTGGTGAGTGAGGTTTGGGGGTTTTGTTTAGCTTGCTTTGTTTATTTTTTAATTTTTGCTACTCTATTGGAAGGAAACACAGCTTGTACGCTATTCTTAGATTCAGCAAGAACCTCATAAAATACATTTTTACAAGCCTAACAATATATGGTTTTGTTGGGAGCTCTAACTCCTGCCTTTGTGTAACAACGAGCTGTAGCACTGAAGCCTTGCCTTAATCTGAGAAGGTTATAAAGCATGCCAAAATTAAAGAGAAAACAACTGAAACTCAGCTGAGCTGTGGTGGTGGTGAGTGATCTTGTGTCATGACCTCATAGAAGAAGATTGTTGATAGAGGAAGTACTGAGATGAAATCATTGTCACTAGAATTTGGGATATTGTCTTTAAAAGGAATTTGATTAGATGTGTATTGAAATAAATATGTTGCAGGCGTACCTGGAGCATGGATTCTACTACTGACTTGGATAAAAGGTAGTCTCTGTTAGTAGAGTATGCGAGACTTGAAACATAGGTATGCTGTAAATCTTAATCCTTGAGCTGAAAGGAATGTCTTTAAAAGAGAGGGCATTATTCTGTCTCTGAAACTGTTTAAGCAGCATATAGTAATCCAACTTTCCTTTTCATGCAGTTTCTCAAGTCCATAAACTATGTAATTCACAAAATAAAATGTCAGGAGTCACTTTCAAGGTTGTTTTTTTTTTTCCATTAAGTTTGTTTATACAATGAATTTCAGATGCTGACTGCTCTTTGAAAACTACTAAAATTGGTTCTTTTAAGTGTAACTTGTCAGTGAAGGAGGAATTGCTGGCAATTCCCTAATGACACTGGTGATCATATTACCTCATATCTGCAACATACCAGGCCTGAAATGGTCATGAAGTCAGAAAAGCCTTGCATCCTTTTTTGTGAGCCTAGCAATTAGATACAACTTTTGCTATTCTGAGATCCTGGCAAAATATTTCTGAAAGGCAAACTCCAATGCTTCTTAAGTCTTTCATAATTACTATGCTATAACTATATAGGATTCTAGCATACTTCTTAAAATAATAAACACATACAAGACAGAAATCTCTCTCAGAATGCTATTAGATTTGGGACAGTTAGACACTTACTGACTTTGTTAGGCTTTGACCTATTATACTTCACCTTTGCACTATTACTAGAATAAATACATTCTGTTAGCCTGTTTGTGTATAAATGCTGTTTTATTTAAGATATACAGGCATTTACTGTGACGCTTTTACTGGCATTTACTGTAACTGTGAGGTTACATCACAAATAGAACTTTTCAGGTTTATTGGCTAAACCATTAAATTTGAGAACAAACATAGGGGCAAGTGCTGATTTTCTTTAAAGTTACGAAAGTCATGTTAAAATTCCATAAATTATACCATTTCAGTTTATCCCATTTGCTGAAAGATTTTTTTATGTCCTGAAATTTAAAAATCCAAACCTTATAGCCTTTGATGTAGCATGCCTGTTTCTCATGCATTCATAATATGCAAAGGAATTTTGCATTCTTACAACCGGGAGGCACTTTGAAGACAGTCTCCTGGGATTTGGAAAATAACAGTAAATTTCAGTTTTACTTTGATATTTCATTTTGTGACAGCCACAACAAATAACCTAAGGTAGCTCTCCTCTTCGAAGAGGGGAGCCAATTCCCAACAACAGATGTGGTTATTGTAGTGCTTCTGCCAGGTATGATTTGGACAGCACTGTCAGCCTTTCAGAAGTTTTCTCCCCTTTTCTGAATCGTCTCTGGCATTGTGATCTATAATCTTATTGTAGCTCAGCATGGCTTTGGCCAAAACTTGTGCTGAAGCCTCTTGTTCCCCTTGATTACAGTTACTATTATTAATTTCTAATTACTGGTGGAGAAACTTAGTTTCTTTATTGTTCCCTCCTACAGTCAAGCCTTTCTGATGAAATCCAGACTTCCATCTGGCATTGACTAGTGTAGCTCCATAAAAGTTGCTTGTGATTTACACCAGAGAGAGGAACCTTGCTTACAAAATGATTGGGAGTTCATATCAAGTCAATTTTTCTGTGACTTGGTAAGGTCCATTCAGTGTTTTTGTTGTTGATGTTTTATGTATCAGAAATAATAGAAAGAATTAATTTGTCGCTCACTTTCCTCATCCCCTCATGGGATAAGTACCACCATGGTGTTTCCATACGTACATTTGTGAGTTTTAGCTGAAGATGAATATAGTAGTTTCTTGGCTAGCTCACAAGAACTAATTTCTGCACTGGCACAACTTGCGGTTGTTTTTCTTCCTGATTAGAGACACGTTTCTGTATCCCATTTTACCCTTCTGAAACTGGAGACAGTGTAATCACCACAGCCAGTACAAGAGAGTGATTTTATAAGTTTAGGATTCTCTTTTACAAATGTTCTAGGTCTACAAAGAGAATGTGCCAAAAATGCATAAGTAGTGTTTATTGTTAAGACACAAAACACAAGTGTCTCTTGTATTGTCTGTACAAGAATACCTTCTCCATTTCTGCATGAGTCAAAGAGTCTACTTCATATTGTGCTCCAGATATGTGCATTGCTAAATTTGTACCTTCTGGCATGAGTGATTTTACTGAAGTTAATGGAAGAATTCTCCTATGGGATAGTTAAACAACTCTGTCAAAATACATGCAGTTTAAGAATACTATTTACTGAATAATTTCCTAAAGAACTTACTTAATTTGACTGCTCTGTTATACGAAGATGAGAAAAATAGAATGCTGTGTAAAAAGTTGTTCAAAATTCTATTTCATGAAAAGCCTCTATATTTCAATGGTTGAGTAACTATGGCAAAACGTGATTAACCTAGAAATAGGAGTATTGTATTTAAGCAATTTGATCAAATGTTAGTCAGTAGTCTATCTTTAGTTGTTGAAGAGGACTTGTGTTTGGTAAGAAACCTTCATATTTAAGCCTGCTTTGCTGTTACTCAAAAAAAAAATAATTTTTCTACTCCCTCCTTATTTTCACTTCCACATTTTACATGTTTAGAAACTAAACACTGTTCAAGCTTTTGTTTCTTGATAAGGTGTTTCTAATGCTTTGCCTGATATTACTGATTGTCTTTTTAATAACCTATAAACATTTATTTCTTAGAATCTGATTTTCATGTTTTTATTGTATTACAAAAATTACAGTTGCACTGTAGATTCCCCTTTACATTTTTTAATCCACTCAAAGTATCTTAACAATTATTCTACAATTCAGTATTATTTAAGTATACTGTACCAGTATGTTGAAAGACAGCTAATGCAATAAGAAATATAACAGTATTATTGTGATAGCAAAAAATAGGACTTCTTCAATACATTAACTATTTGTATTTTACTCGCCAAAGCATGTGTCAGAAGTGAGTTTACTTTCTAAAAGTTGTAACAGAATTGCGGGATTTGTATGTGTGCATATGAACGAATTTTTGTAATTAACTGGCACTTCATTAAAACTAAATTGTATTAATATCTAGACATACTTAATGCTAACCATTACAGTAACTCGGCAATTATCACTAGAAATATTAGTCACAATTTGAAGATAGATAAATAATAAATAGAAATATCATTTCTCCCTTTGATTAAAACTCAATGAAGCATCTAATATAGCCTCTTGCACTTTATTTTACACGTTAGCAAATGGCTTTAAGAAGTATAATCAAAGTTCATGTGCTTGCATTAATGGCAGCATCCTTCTTTTCTATGCAGTAGAGCACTGCAGCATCAAATACTTAGGATATTGCTTTCTATGTGGGGCTCCCACAATACCATTAGAAGCATTCAACCTAGAATGAAAGTAAGATTTGCAAAAAAGATTTACAGCTTGTAAATGGTATTTTTTCCCTAAGTGGCTTAACCTTCAGGAAACCCAGTAATTCATAGATGTCACTTCTGAGTTGGCGTTATTCCAAAGAGAAAAGGAAAACATGACTACTCCAGCACCGTCTATCAATCAGATATGAATCCCTCTCATATATTGCAGATTAGACCACAAGTCCTTTCTCTAGGCAATTAATTTGTGTGCAAGTCTAGATGTAATTCAGCTTCAGAAAGATTTTAAGAATAGAAGTCATTAGCAGTGATTTGGAATATTTTTCTTAATATTTAGGTCCTGCGTGGAAAACCTCCCCTCATTCTAGTTACTTGTTTTCATTTGTTCTCAAGTATTTGAGTGACTTTTAAAACAAGGAAATGTGTTCAAAACTTAATAAAGCTACTTGCAGCCAGGCAGATGAAGAATTTTAAGTACAATTCCTGGATGATTAATCTCAGAAACACGTCTGCATATGCAAATATACACACAATTCTGCTTTGCTTTGAAATTTTTTGTTCTTTAAATTCAGAATTCTGAAATTCGGGGAGACAAAATAAAAAGGTAAAATCTCTCTTGACCAAGTGAAATTGTGTTGGGTGCATTCTCTGTAGATCCTATGGCCCCCAGCAGTTTCATGCCCCGGCTGAGTTGATTTTAACTGAAGGTGATTATTAGCACAAACACAGTATATGTGACACACGTGTTTGAAAAGACCAAAGTGGCCTTGAACAAATGAGAGACCCAATGGCTTATGGATCTTGGATGATTTAGGAGGTGGTTGCAGAGATGGAAGGAGTTCCCCTGTGATCTCTTCAGTTTTTTTCCTAAAGTTGGCTGCCCAAGGCATAATTTAAAATGTTTTTTTCCTACTCACAGTATAATTTTTTTTTTTTTGCAAGTGAGAGATGTGTGGCTGTAATTAGGCTGGTGATGCAGTAATGGTGGGCAGCTGTCTGCATAGCCCCTGCAAGGTGTTAGTGCTGCTTATCTCTATCATACTTTAAATATATTTTTCACTTTCCTTAGGAAAGTAGAAAACAAGAGGAATGTACTTCAGTGCGTAGCAAGTTAATAATTTTGTATCCTTTATCTGTTCTGACATGGTGCTATTTCCACAAGGCTGAGTAAGAGAATGGAGTGCCTATTTTAAGGTTAAGAATATGAAACTCTGAAATTACATCTGACTATTAAACACTGAAAAGGAAGAGGAACTACTTAAGCTAAGGGAGACTAGTGGCTTATGATGGAAATTAAAAGAAAATAATATATTTGTCTACCGCCTACTGATTCATCATTTGATCACAAAGATTTATATGTTTATTTGCTGACTTTTAAAATTGCTGTTCATTGCTAGAACTGGACTGTAGAGGTCTTGCGTCTGCCAACACATCAGCTTGCACAGACTCAGCATATTGATGCAAATTTGAAGTCAGAAATGTTTACCCTGCACAGTTTCGTACTAATGGTGGTTTTTTTCTCTACTTGGGTTTGTGTCATGTTTGGAGTATGTTTTGTTTTCCGGAGTCATTAGAGACATATGAGATATGTTTTGTCGTCATCCAGCAGCCCGCCTGCCATATTGCAGGGACCTCAAACAGAACTGATATCCTTGATATCTCCTGGCTGACTGCTTGTTGTGTATTACCTGCAAGTTTTAGTTTTTAGGCTTTTATTATGGGTCCTGTGTTTCTTGTACTATGTTAAGCCTTTGATAAGCCATGATGAACAGTGGGTGCAGTAGACACCTATCCTGGAACCTGTGTAACTAGAAAACAAAATTACATTTAGAAAATTTAGAAAATGAAGACAGAGATAACTTCCTATTAAAATGCTATAGTAGTAATCAAGACTTTCCAAGGATTTTTTGTTTTACTTCCCACTTGTGACTACACCAGATGTAGATTAAATGGTGCACACTGCAGTCACAGCATGTATTCCTTCATTTGGTGGCAAATAACTGGAACTTTAAGTTTCCTAAAGAAAAAATATATACCTTTGTGTAAGAGATGCATGTGAAACAGATTAATAAAGAAAAAAATCTGTTGAAAAAAAGAAAGGCCATAGAGCTGTATAAAAGGTGGGAGAAGTGTTGAATGATAGAAGAGTAAAATGTACTCTAAAAATCTCTTAAAAATCAAGACAGCTGCTGTGGTCAACATTATAATTTCTGGCATCTCCACAGCTTGCTCTAGATCCTAGGATATCAATTTTGGCAGCAGTAGGCTGCAGTACCACAACAGGGCTGCTGCTGATTTTGCTGTGTAGCTTGCTTTTATAATCTGTGCAGTATCTGAGCCTTGCAAACTCTCCTGTTTAAGCTTTGTGAAAACACAATCTTCTGAGTTTTTGGTGGAAATTTGCTTTTCATTTTTTGTATTGTACCTGAATCAGTACTGACTCACTTTTAAATCTCATCCTTAAAGTCATTAAAATTTTTTTTGCCATGTTTTTGAACGCTAGTGACCATTTCATTTTGAGTCTTTTTAAAAATCTCTTCTGCACATAATTTTATGCAGTGTCATGAGCATGCTGTGTTGTGACTTGTCTATGTAATAATGTCATAAGGAATTATTTCACCTGCTTCTAAAAAGATATGTAGGAGCGGTGGAAATTTTATTTAAACATTTTCATTTTGGAAATGAATATTCTTTGAAGCAAGCTTTGTGTGACAACGAATCAATTTTGAGTGACAAAGGTTTACGATACAATTCCATGTTAAAATGAAAAACACTGAATAATTCCCTTTTCCTAGAAAAGTGAATAGAGTGGACTTGGCATGAAGCTAGATTGGCAGAAACTCAAGGCCAATTATCTCTGTCTAACTACCTGCTTCAGGTTTCCCAACTCCTAGACGAATACCTTAGCCATTTGCTGTTCTGGAATAGTGTTGTTGGTTTGTTCCCTTTTGCTTTGTTTCCATTTTCTTCTAAAAAGATGGTGTGTTTTTTTTCATGATGCATTGAGAGGAATAAATAGAGGGAAACAACAGTATCTGGTGTGGGATGGAAAACATGTTTATCTGTGCATCTCTAGTTAAGTGTGTGTAAGTGTAGCAATACGTACAGACACCTGTAGTAAGTGGAAAGATATCTTCATTTTCACACAGCTTTTAGCTCTTTATTAGAGAATGAAATGAAAGAAGAATAATAACACAAAGCTAAAACTTGAAATAGTTCATCTTGTGTAAGCCTTGAAGAGCTTCAAACAGAATTTATTTGGTAGCCTTAGTGCACTTTTAAAAATTATAAAACAAAATATATTTCTAAAAGGCACTGTGATTCCTTTCGTGTGAATACATCTTGGTGGTGTGATTTGTTGCAGCGTGTCACAATATGAATTTTGCCCTCTGGTTTATTTCATGTTGTAGGGTACACTAATGTAACATATTACTTAGGAAGATATGGATTAATGCATCTGAAACATGTTTGAATTTTTCTTTTTAAAGACTGACTTGACTGCTATAGGCAATGAGTAGATATAGCTAAAGGTACTTTTCAGTTGATAGCAAAATGCTTTAAAAAAAGGATGAAATTATTATACTCTGTGGTAGCATACAGGCACCATGAGTCTAACCAGACACACAGTGTCAGATTTGATTTTGCTATTCTTCATTATTTTCCAGTATTAAAGTCAAGAGCTTATTACTGATGAAAGTGAGCATCAAGCAGTGAAATGTGAAGTTTCTAAACTGCTACCTCCCGATGAAGTTTCCTTCCTTTTTGTCTGTCTTGAAGAAAAGAGAGCAAGTAGGTGGAAGGCTGTTGTGCTGTCAGGTATAAAGAGGAGGCTGAGCTCCATGCAGGGTTTCTGCTAGTTTGCTGCTATTACGGTGCTTTTGGTAGTCAGGTAGGGGAGGTGGGCTTGACTTCAGGGAAACAGACTTTAAAAATGCAAGATTAATAAAACTTTGTAAGCTATTTGGATGTCTAGCTCGTTAGCAGCAAGATGAGTAGCCAGCACATGGTAGACAACCAGGAGGAAGGTTTAGGATGGTAACGGTGGTAAAATTAAGGAATGCTGTGTCTTGTTAAATTGCTGTCAGGCCTCTGTGGAATATCTTGCTTCCTAATTGTTATCAGATTTTTTATTTTCTCTGCCCACATGCTGCAGTAAAGAATCTCAAAGTAAGTTTGCAGGACTCTTGTTAATGTATGTATATACACTGAAGGTTGTACTTGGCTGAAATAAGATTTTGTTTGCTAGGTACTGAAAGTCTGCCTTCTGTTGTAGTTGTATTTGTTTCCTGGGAAGAAGAGTAAGGATCTCTGGTAGAGAAGCTTCTAAGTAATCAGAATGATATACTTACGGTGTAAACCACCCTGTATTGATAAAGCCTTTGTGCTATTGCAGTCATTGCATTCTGATTCCGTGTCCTGCTGCTACTAGTTAAACTATACCATGTTGTAGGTAAAATTTGCTGGCTTCGTTCACCAGTTTCCAGAATGAGAAGAGCAGAAACAATACATATATCAAAAGTTAATAATGAAAGTTATTTACAGATGAATGATATTTTACACATTTGTCAACGTCAGACTGATAAGTCTTTTAGAAATGTCTGTCAATAGTGAACAGACGTTGAAAAGCAAATTGCATTGGCTCTTACATAATGGTGGTTTTTGGAAACAAAGGGTAAGTGTATATAGAGAGCTTAGAAAATGAACTCAAGACTTCTAGTGTATTGTTTAAATTTAATGTTTATGTAATTATTTAATATTACATTATTTGTGGCCTCAGGTGAGTGATCCACACCTACAACAATGCTTAAAAACCCCCACAAATGCCCATCCCTCCAAGTTCCCAGCTATGCAGTTGGCTGAATGTAGAGGGCCGGAGAGGGGAGGGAACAATAAGTGGCTAATACCTCATTTTCCAGGGAAGCCAAAACAAAAGAGCAAGCATATATGCACACCCTTTTTACAGCTTTGTTTACTTAGAAACTTTAGGCCATAGTTTTGCTTGCCTGGTTAGCTGGTTCATTTTCATTTTTGTTACTTTGAATTGTATTCTTCTAAGCATATGCACGTTCTCTACTCTTGCAACTGATGTTGAATCTTAAGATAATCTCCTGCTGCCTCTCTGGAGCGCAGTCCATTATGACCAGAGCCTGAATAATCAATGAATTTCATACATTCTTGTGTGCATATTGAAGCAGTAGATATTAATCAGAAAGTAATTTCTTGTAAGGTAATATTAGTATTCTGTCAATCATTTCATGTTCCATGTATGATTAGAAGTGGATATCAAAAGAGAGAACAGCCCTCTTAAGAGAAGAGTTCTTGTTATAAAAAAATCATAAAATAAGAGATTTAAGGGTTAGAAAGGTACTGTGAATCTATTTCATGAAAGCTAATAACATGATTATATGTAACTAATAGATAACTTTCATAACCTCCCAGCAATTCCATTTATATTTAAATTGGAACAAATCTGCAAGTTTGATCAGGTTGGTTCTTCCTCTGTTGGTTGGTATTAGAACATAGTTCCCTTCAGGGTAATATCCTGTCCACATTTGAATCTCATCCTAGCTCTTGTTTGGTTGTAAGCTGTATTTTGTTTTCCATTCAAAAATTCTGAGTTTCAGTCTAACTATCTGCAAGATGGACAGATTTAGCACTTTTGAAGATACTCGATAGTGCTGATTTTTGATCTTGATGACAGATTGTCTTTTCAGTAAGCTATGAATGCAATAATGATGTTATTCTTAAGTGAGAAATGTATTTTAGGTACAGATTTTCCCACGAGACTTATCGCCATAATAGAAATTACCTGTAAGAATTCTGGCTACTAAGAAAGTTGTAGATAAGTCAAGTAGGTACTGTTTTAAGACACTGAGACGATATGCATTAGAAAATTTTCTTATATAAAATGTTAATTGAGTGCCTCTGTATATTTAAAATATACTACAAGTGTGTGCTATAAGCATATATGTATAGTATGTAAACGTACATACATATGTGTTATACTTTGCTAAACTAAGTACATCGCTGTGTATAATTTTCAAGTCACCTTGACCTCACAGTACAAAGGAGTTTGTATTGATGTCAAGCTCTGGAACTGTATTTGAAAGCTGAAGTTACCAAAACAAATAGGAAAGGGGAGACAGAATAACAGATAAGTACCATGTGCAGTAAGAAGAGTTCTTCAGAAAAGTACATCTGTGTTCCTCCAGCAGGATATTGGTTGGGTAGGAGATGGTCAAGAGGGGGTGAAATGACCCATCCACAGCAAGCTTAGTTGCTTGAGCAAATCCTAGGTGATGACTGGAAGATCTAAAGGAGGAGACACTTAAATGCTTTGGCTGCTCTGGAATATTCATGCAACAGGGGCTATCTTTCTTGTAGCCTGGTGTTTGTAAGAGCTTATATATGTTAATAAATTGTCAAAGATTTGTCCATTTTTATTGGCGGTAAATGTATTCCATGGAGCATGAGTGACTATTGTCACCCTTGGCCAGGCAAGGAAGAGAGCTCAGAACACACTAGTTTTCTCATCTTTCATTACAGCAAAAATGTTCAGGACTTCATATTTTGTATTAATTCCACACACGCTCCATCTCCTTCTCTTTTCAGTATTGGTTTCAGTTCTGTTTTGTGTATACTTTCATGTTCTTAAATTTAAAAAATATATATATATATTCAAATTCTATTAAAGAGAGTATGTTCTGTGTGGTAGTAAAGAAGTGCTGAAATTCTGCATTTCTCCTGTGCTAAAGTTTGAACACTGGAAACTTAATTTGTGATATAGACTTATGTGTATTAAAATTCCCTAGAATGAAATTCAGTTTCTTGAAGAAAGGTACTCTTACCTGAAAATCCTTGCCTCTGTCATTGTGAAGAAATCTGATATGATGTGATTCCTAATGTGAAAGCATGTAGTTAGACCAACTGATAAGGCATAACTGAGTTCCTGAGACACTAACAGCAGGGAGTCTTCAGCTTTTCTAGCCAAGACATGATCTTATGATTACTCCCATCTGATTCTAGAAATGTTCTGTACAAAACGGTACTAATGGGCTGCAAACTCAAACGTGCCTCAATCCAGAGGTAGCGTAGAAGATGGTAAAAGCAACAAAAAGGAGTAAGACAATGGAGTAGGAGAAGGATAATAGATGATCTTCGTTGTCTAAGACTTGATTTATTTATTAGATAGAATTAAAAGATGTTGAGACAAGTGCATTGGTTGAATTAAAAACTGTAGAACTAAAGCTAAAGACCCAAGTTGGTACATACAAATTATAAACTTGCTGATTTTTCTGAGTATTATAATTTCAAAATAGCAGGAATAACACATGCAGTTAAAAAAAAATTAAATAAAAAACTTCATCAGGGGGCAAATTTAGAGATGACACTTTTATTTAAGTGGTACATCATCTTGAAGTCTGCTGGTTAGTAATAAAAGTATGATAAATTATTAACTAAATGTAATAACTAATTATATTACAATCTCCCAACTCAGAAATACTTGTAATTATCTTTGCTGTCAAAGCAAGCACAAAGAGAGACACAAAGTTCCAGAGATTTGGAGCAGATCTCAAAGAAGAAAGCTTCAGAGGTTTTGACTTACCTGTGCATTAGACAGAGGCAACAGATCAGCAATCCACATACCTAAATCACAGTTGCAATTGCCATAAAAGCCTTGTCAGTGAGACTCCACAAGCGGCAGTTGCACAGCATCTCAGGAGAAGGGGAGATAAAAGGTCCAAGTCAGAAGCTGCAGCGCACACTGGTACAGTTTTTCCACCCTTCTGTTGTGGATCCACATGTGCCAAAATACTCAGTGTGTCAGACCCTACTCAGTGTGTCTCCCAAGAGTTTTAGTTTGGAGGTCTGCCCTTTAACCACTTAGATGACAAATCCTTTGTCATTTTTTCAGGGAGGGTTAAGTACGCCTCTAACTTGCTCTTTATTGAAGCTTTTGCCAGCTGTTTTTTTTTATAGATAGGGGAAAATATAAAAGGAACTGTGTTGTAACACAATAATCATAATAATTATTAACAGAACTCTATTATTCCTTGCAACAATAATTTCATAGCAACAGAGGTATATTTTAATATTGGGTTGCTTATAAGTGCCTAATCTCAGACCAATACTAAATGCAAGGTGAACCTGTTTTTTGATGTTATTCAAAATAACAATAGTAAGTGTCTAACTGCATTTTTTCCAGTTGACAGTTAGAATGAACTATTGCATCTGAGAAAATTTAAAAAGCAGGTGAACTCCAGTTATAACCTCATATTCCAGAATACACACTTTACACACCCTTTTCTGAAGAGCTCTGTCTAAAGCCTGTTAGGTTGTCTCCAGACTGCCTAGGTCTCTTAGACGTGTGTTGGTCAAAGACTTTCTCCTGCATTATGAGCACTTCAACATGTAGCTTAGGCAAAGTTTGTGGTCCAATACTTAAGATGTTCTTGGTATTGTCTTCATTTTAAAGGTGCCTGCCAGCTTGAACTGATGTTTATTTGTTCACACTCCACATAATAAAAATAGGTCATCTAATAGGAATGTATGCAGCTGCTTGATAAAGTTACTGGTTGGTTTATTTTTCTGTTGTGCTGTTTCTTTCCAAATAGCAGCTTGATTGAGTGTGGGAAGACTCTGCGCTAAGAATTGCTCTATTTAGGTAAAAAAATATCTCAAGATTTAGAAGGTATAATGTAGGTGACAGTCCTCCAAACTGTGCTTAAGATTTGGAGAGACACTATTCTTTTAGGGCAGAATATTGGTGATGGCTTCCAGGGACCAATCCTTTGCTGTTACCACTGTTAAGTCATATTCTCTGCTTGATCCCAAATAGCTTTTTCCAAGCAGTGAAATACATAACGGGGGAAGGGGAAACAAACCACTCTTATTGCAAACTTTCTTTGTGATCCTTCTCACTGAGAGCAGTGAAGTGTCATGTTAATGCTTTTTGTACCCAGGGGCTTCCTGGATTCCTTAAATGGAATGTATGGATGAACTATTTTGTTTTTGTTTTCTTTTTACAGTGAGGACAGGTGAGGGATGAGCTTTAGTAGAGGAATCATCGTTATCCTGCCTCATTATCAAGTCTCAGTTCTGAGCTGGAGAGATCACCTCTTCAGAAACTCTCAGGCTCAAAAGGTACTTCATTAGCCTCTGTGCTGAGATTGCCAATGAGTGCCAATTAGTTCCAGGAGGCATTTGTTGCTGTAATAGAAATTCCTTGTCTGATAGAAATGGTAATGATAGCAGGAGAACACTGCCTAGGCTAGGCTCAGCAGGTCTTAATATATATTATCTTGGCTAAATGTGTAGTGATTTTGTAAATCCTGGGAAGTCGTGCTACTTGGACTACATAAAGATCTCTTTCACCTGTGATGTGTCTGAGTCAGCTGTCAGTAATTGATAGGTATTTCTTGATCAAGGTCAGTCTGTTGATTTCCATAATCATCAATGTTTACCTCTTAACTTCCTTGCAACTATACTGAACAAACTCTTGTCTCTAGCTGGTCTCAGATATATGTAATTTTTTTGAGGGAAAGAGAATATTTTTTTACTAAATATGTATTTATTTGCTTTATATTAATTCTTACTACATTTTGTATATTACTACCTATTCATTGGCTCTTGGTTTTAATTTCTTCTTTCTGCTATTCCAGTAGAGCTTTTTTCCTAACATATAAATCTTTCTTCAGAATTAATACAAATTACCAATAAGATGTCAGCACTTTGTCACTTCATTGCTCAACTTTACCTTCTTCCTAGGTAAGAAATATATTTCTCAAATTTTTGCCCATTCCAATCATTGTTTTCGTTAGTCCATTAAAAGAAATAGCTAAAACCTTTTAAATATGCATTATTTATTTTTTTGTCCGATGCTCTGAATTCACTGCCAATTCAAGGTCTAGTCTGTTTTTGTTACTTCACCTGGTAATGAGCATTTACTACAGTGTGCTAAGCGCATGGGAACACATGATTTGTTGTGAGGTGAATTTCCACCTGTCTCCTACTAGTGTATTTGTATTTGCATTATAAGAGGAAGAGGCTACTGCTTCAGTCACACACTTAGAACAGAGTTATGGCATACTGCCCAAGTGACTTGGTGTGTCATTTTTCATCCTGAAGCAGAAGCACTTCTGCAAGGAGCACTGGTGGAAGTGTCCTCTGCCCTGCTCTTTCACAAGATGGGGCAGGTTTGCTTATGCTTCCAGCTTGTTTTACTATTTTGATAAAGCTGATCTCACTGCAAATGCCAGCTTCACAATGCCAAAGTCTGTGATGGTTCAACATTAGCGTAGATCTCTGAACAAGCCATCAAGGAAGTTGTAGAGAGGCAGGGGTTGGTGTCTTCTCCCAAGTCACAGGCAATAGGACAAGAGGAAATGGCCTTAAGCTGCGTCAGGGGAGGTTCATATGGGAGATTAGGAAAAATTTTTACACTGAAAGGGTTATTAAGCCTTGGAATGGGCTGCTCAGGGAAGTGGTTGAGGCACCATCCCTGGAGGTATTTAGGAATACATAGACAGGAAGACATAGCTTAGAGACATGGTTTAGTGATGGCTTTTATCAGAGTTAGTCTGATGGTTGGACTAGATGATCTTAAAGGCTCTTCCAACCTAGAAAATTCTATGATTCTATGATAACATGAACAGAAAATACAGCTAAGCTTTGAAGTTTGGCAGGGGGAATTAAGTTGCTGTGGGAAAATACTGCTGACTAATAGTGGGGCTTCCAGAAAGGTCTTAACGTATGCTTTCAGCATGTCCAGATTGTAAAGTAAAACATCTTAGGCACATATTTTGAGGAGCATGTTTTATCCTTGTTAGGTCCCTCTATGGGACCCCTACGTCCTCCAGTAGGTCTGGCTGGGAGCACCCAGAGGATGTATAGTCGATTCACCCAATAGGTCATTTGTTACCTTTTGTTTCACAATGTGATAGCGCCTGTTTGTGTACATATACTGCCTGTATCCATGCTCAAGCATGAGTCTGGATATATCGTCAGTGGCAGTTGATGTTAAAGTCTCCTCACTTTAAGTGACAAAACCTATGATAGTGGCTTGATTGTGCCTAATGAAGGATGAGAATTGAGGAACAAAAGTGTTTTGTGAAAAGAAGTGAAAGAGCCAAGAGCTGCTCTTGGGTGTTATAGCAACAAAGGAAACTGATTAGATATGCAGAAATATGGCATCTCTGTCCTGCAAGATGCTCAAAAATTTGTTGGGAAAGGCCCTGTGCAATCTGACACAGGTCTCAAGAGGGGATTGGATGGGATGACTTCCCAGAGTCCCTTCCAACTTAAATTAATTCATCAGTCTAGAACTGGATGAATATCGTACAGTGAAACTTGATTTGCAAATGTTTTTCTAAATTAAAAGGGAAAGAGGAGAAAACTAATAACACTCTTAAACTTCAACTCCTAATTTAATATCATCCTTTTGATCACCGAATACAGTATTTGGCCCTAAAACTTCTCTTAGTAAGTTCTTAGGTACTATTCTGGTAAGATTATTTTTTTTTCTCCCATATATCTTTTGGTTTTACCTTCTTATTCTGCAACTTTTTAAAGGAAAATACTCTTTGTCTTATCATTTGTAGCGTGAATCTGGTTTCCTTAAAGTTACACTCATCTCACAAGATAATGCAAGGCACTTTTTAAAAATTATTTTTATTTATATTTTCATTCGGCCCAGAGTCATATTTTTCTTATAATTATACATAGGTGGGATGGACTGAAAGATGAAAAGTGGTAACATTCAAGGAAAGGGAATCATGAACAAGCCAGTGTACTGTTTGCAACATCAGTATAGAGAGGTTATATAGATTTAGCATAAGAAATTTTCAAAAGTAGTATTTCAGAGACACTACTTATTTTATTGTGTACAGAGAAGCTCTGCTAGGATGGCAATCTGCTAAGATTTGATGGTTTTAAAAGTTTCAGTTTTGGAAACAAATAACATGTTTTAAAGCAAGAGAACTGCCTACCTAAAGAAACCAGACTGTGCTCAGGGGAAAGGCTAATAGCTTTGTAAATTTGAAATTCCCTAAAACAGTTTCTTAGACTAGATAAATGCAAACGTCTTACAGAAATGGTGAAAAATAAAGGAAAAAAAAAATTTTGAAGACATAAAGATTTTTTTTTCTTCATCTTTGAGGAAATAATGTTTTGCAAGCTGCAAATGGATTTATGTGTGTGTATATATATAAAAAAAAATCAGTGAAGTTAAAAGAGGTTCATTTCCTTCTTAAAAACAAGGCAGTAGAGAAGAAAAGGCCAGTCTTTGATTAGCCTCTCCACACTCTGTGTAGGTGGCTACAACAAATTTAATTTTCCTTTCACTCCAGTTGCTTGCTGAGCCTACGGTTCAGGCAAAAGTTGTTCCTTCCTCTTTGGTGGTCCTCTGAATTTCTACAACTACATTTCTTGTATTAATTGTATTTTCAGTTAGATTTAGTTACAAAACAAAAGTGAGGTGTGTTGTCAGCCTTGTCTGGTTTCAAAACCAGAGCAAATCGTGCACTATGCAAGCTTCCACTGTTACACAGCAAGTCACTCAGCATGGCAGACCATAAAATACCCTTCAGTGATAAAAATAATAACATAAAGAAACAAAACAATACAAGTATCGGTGTTTGGATAACACCTTAGGGACTGGAGACCCCCACTTATTGATCTCATTTTTATAGGGGAACATACATACCAGGCAGAATTTCTCAGCTCTAGTACACGTTAGAGGTGTCAGTTGGTTCTGTAAAGGAGAAAAAGAATAGGATAGTCAAAAATAAGTGCAAGTGTGATATGTCTTATACTAGTGAGCTTTCCCCTTGGAAAATTCAGTGAAATTTTCTTTGGATTAAGAGGTGATAATGTTAAATTATACTTACTTTATTGTATTAAAAAAGGAAAACAGCTACTCAGCCTGTCATAAGCTATTATGTGTGATCTTGAATCTCTATGAAATTGTCTGAGCATTAGGGCTTCAGGAGTCCTGAACAGTGGGTTTTTCTGCTCTTGTGCCTCTCATGCATGGTATTGAGAGTTGAACTCTTGAGTTTGTTGAAATCCGTGGAGGCTGTGATTGCTCCATGCTGCCCAGCTGCAAAACTGGCAACTCTTGGACTAGGATTTCACAACATGGAATCTGTTTTCTAGGAATCTGTTTTAAGGTGACTCATCTCAAGGGTTTGTTTCCTTACTGATATCTGATGACTTCCATATCACCTCCCGCTCCCTCAAGTCAAATTAATACTCAGCAAATTTTCCTGTAATAACACTTTTACTGAGGTCTGTTCTTTGGGGAAAAAAAAAAAAATAATGTTAGGGCCATAAAATGTAAATGGTTGAAAATCACGGAACTTGAGTAATTTCCTGTATTTTCCATGGGCCTTCCCTGACCATGGGTACCCTGAATGTTAATACAGTTGCTTATATTTAACTGTTAGCGAATCCAATAGTAAAGCTGGAATATTTTTGTTCCAAATACATATATGCTTACAGATGCAGGAAGATAGATATTTCTTTGTAAGTCTTAAGTAAAAATAAACCAAAAAGATCTCATAGCTACAATCTTAAAGGACAAAAAAAGAAAAAGAGGTTATGTCCTCTTTTCAACTTGTGTGTGCCCATTAAATATTGAAAACTGTCTACACTAAGAAACAGTTTAGGAATTCACTTAATTTTTTTCCTTCAGAGTTTTACTAAACTTCCTCCCAACAGACAGATGCTTTTATGTATTAATTTCTGGGAATAGTTTGCTCTCCAGCACCCAGAGAAGATTTCCCTAATCAGAAGATAGACCTAAATACATAGACGTTTTTCATCACTAATACATTTCATCACTAATGAATTAATTAGTGCTGTTCTCCATAGGGGAAATATTTTCCAGGTTTTAATGTGGATTTCTTTGAAATCCCACAACTCAATAAACAGCAGAATGTCACTAGAGTAACAGAAGGGCACGGAGAGTGTTGTGGGTTTTTTGTTGTGGGTTTGTCTTGTGTTTTTGTTTTTGGTTGCTTTTTTTTGCTTTCTGTCTTAAATAGTGTATATCAGAAAAATTCAAAAAGAGACTGCTGTCTCATCAGTCATAGGAAAATGCTCAGCATGGTCAGTGATAAGTGGGATTTAAATGACAAAATAGTAAAGTTGAGGGGCCATTTTCTTACAAGTGTTTTATTATTTGCTAAAGGAATGAAAGCTTATTTCATATGTCAAAGCAGATTGTTTTTCTGCTTTTATTGTATTAATCAAGATCTGTTGTACTGAAGAGTACAGTAATTATAAGTTTTTGTTATAAAATGGAGTTTCATGTAGGATTATAGCAGATTTAGCTGATTTTACATGGAGCTGTTTAAAAAAAGCAGCTGAATGGTATAAAACATGGTGAAGATCAACTTCATGGAATATACGTTCATCTGCTCAATGTGTGTGTATGCATCTGGTCCAGCGAACTAAAATCTCATATCGAGCATTTGGAAGAAACTGCTGAATTTTTCTTCTTCCAACGTACTCCTGCAGTTAGCTGAACACTGTCTTACAATTAAACAGGCATAGATAAAGAACGTTTGCTTCTGCTTTCTTAAAAAGATGATAATAATAAAGAAAAATTTAAAAAGTGTAACAGATGGCTTAGCTGCTACAGGCAAGTGAAAATGCAAATAATTTGAAATAATATTAAGTTATGGTTAGTGGTTACTTATCAGCTAAAGTAGTTTCTGTTGGTACAAAAGTAGCTAGTTTATTTCCCTTAAGAGACAAATTTTTCCACACAATTGTTATAAAATAAAGTTCCTTTTAGTGAAATAATTCCAACATTAAAATAAATAACAAAACCTCCTTCCAAGAAAGAATAATTAGTATTTAAATTTATTTACTAGACTAGGTAGCTAATACAGCTTCTACAAAGCATTCATTGAGTACAATTTCAGGAACAGATAATGCATTTTCAAATTATGTAGACTGGCGACATCAACAAAGCTGTTTTGGCCTTGCGGTATCATTAAAACTGCCATTTGTGTAAAGCTTGATTCTGTTAGTGGTAGATGGTGATCTATTTTTAGTTATTATCTATGACTCTCAGGTGATATCTAAGTCTCTCGCATGATTTATTGAAAAATCACACCTGCCACTTGCACTAGAAAAGAATGTGCTGCTTTAGTTATTTTTTATTCTTTTTTTTTCTGCTTTATTATACTTCAGTCAAAAGAAAACAGAATAATTTTAATTATAGCTGCTAAGGCTTGTTTTCCAACTGCAGGACATAGTGACTTCAATAAGTTATTCATATTTTGAGTCGGAAGCATAAGGCCCCCTAAGGATGGTATATGAGGGTAAGACAGTAACAAATTCTCTGATGGAGAGATGGAGCTTTATAGACAAACTCCACTTCGCAGTGGATGTTTTTGCAGAGCTGTTATGAGCTACCGACAGAGTCTGTAACAGCAAAGCCAACATCAAGTAGGAGGATGTGAAGGGAGCTTTGCAGAGAATAGCTTTGCGGCTGTGAACTAAAATGTAGGCTACACATCTGGTCAGAGGCACGTGTCACTGACAGAATAAGAACCTTGGTGATTTCTTAAATGACATTAAAATTAATGCTATACTTCCATCACTTTGCTTCTCCTACCCTGCCACATGGTTTTCCATATTTTACAGTGCACACATCATTTGAGTTCTGAAGAAAATTTGCTTAGTCAAAAAGTCAGCTGTATTCAAATTATTCATAAGGGAAATTGCATCTTAGGCAATTAAAATGTGTGCTGGGGAAAAGAAAATGTTGCTTCCTGAAAGGAAAAAGTGGATGCTTCATCTACGAGAAATCATATTAAAAATTCTTTTCTGTTACTAAGCACCTAATATTAAGAAGAAAGTTGTTCTAATCAGAGAAGCAAGGGCGTGGTGGGAAAAATTAGTACATTGGTCCTTTTTTTTTTCCACTCATGATGTAGACTCTACTATGTCTAGCCCCCCATCCAAAAAATTGTTCTGCTACTTGTATAAGGGATTATGCATTAGTTTTAATTTCATTGGATTTTATATGCCAAATGTGATCTATTCTGCACAAATAAATATCCCTTTAAGTTTGGCCCGCAGTTATATGGATGATGGGAGAGCAAGACTGTAATGTGAATTGGGTTTTGGATTCTGGAATTGTGTTCCCCATTATGGCACCGGGGTTAATTTACTTGAAGAAATGTGAGGGGATTGGGTCTAGAATAAACACTACACTCTTATCATCAGTCTTAGACAATTTACTAGGAAGGGAAACGAGCTAGACCATATTTAAAATTAGTCTGAGAGAATAAGGTAGTACACTATGTATCTTTTGCCCCCTTGGAATATAAATTACCCCACTTGAGCCATTAAAAAAATTGGATTCTGTTAGATGCATGTCTAGTCACTGATCTGCAATTTATGACCCTTACAGCAAAATTGTATTATTTGGGTTGTCTTTTCCTTATAAATGAATAACCCTTATAAGTGTTCTCTTCAAGGTTTTTTCATTGAAGTTTGCAAGCCTGCATGGAAAAAGTGGATGAACTGAAAATATACCCCCCCCCCTTCATCCCTGATCATCAGTTCCTCCCCCTACTTGCAGACAAAACAACTCTTCTTGTTCATTTCCAGTCATCTGAGACTGAAGTGGCTAAAAACTGACTTCATTCCTGTAGATTCTGTACCAGTCAATGCTACAGATATAAAGATTTCCTAAATTTCTGGGTCCTAGATATTTCTCAGTTGTGTGCAAGCTTCTGGCAGCAGAAGTGCTGAGCAGAAAAGGGATAATCATGTGGGGTTTTTTTGGATAGAAAATAGCAGAGGCTGCCCTGCGTCATCCCATGGTGGGGTGGAGAGGGGGTGATAAGGGAGCCAGTTCTTGTTTCCAAGGCTTGTAGCTGGGGCATGGGGACAAGGTTTTGGTTTGTCCTTACTCGAACCATTCAAACAGAGCTATAGGGAGAAGAGAGCTATGGTGTTTTGCTGTGTACTGTGGTCCTTTGGGGAGGCAGGAGAAAATCTACTTCAGCTTTTACTTGGAGGAATCACTGGGTGAAAGGAGATAATTCTTTTTCTGGTCTACCTGCAGCCTACCTGCTAGTGTGGTTTTCACCTTTTTTAACCTGTTCGGTCCATCTCTGCAGCTGAATCAAATAGAATGCTTAAGGCCGTATCATACCATTGATTTCCAAGCAGAGTCCTATTGGATTCTGTGGAGAATTCTGTTTTAAAAATCAATGGCATAATATGATTCAGAAATAATAAAAAGAGAGCAAAGGGACATGGAATTTAGGTCATCCGTGACCCGTGATATTGAAAAATCCATTAGATAGCTGCACCACACAGAGCATGCAATGGGCAGCGTTGCGCATGCATCGTTCACAGGCAGAATGCCCTTATTTTAGCATGGCTTATTTACTTAAATGGAGGAGAAATGCGTCTGTGGTATGGAGTCCACGACTTCTGTAGCTGTAGTTACAGTTTATCCAATTCCATGTATTAGCTTTATAAATTATAGGTATTTTTCACTGAAATGCAGTTTTTAACATTTGAGCATTTTAATAACAAAATAAAGAATATAAATTATTTGTATTTTTTCATACAGCTGTATCAAAAGAATATACCCATCAACATATATCTTAAAATAACTCCACTTTTAGGGATTTGTTTCTGTGCTTGGAAGCATTACTCTAATCTTCTCTAGTGTCAATTTGAGGTACAAAATCAAATTGAAAACCACACAAGCGAGATCATAGATATTGTGCGTTTAATTTTTTTTTATGAGAGTCTAATGTTGTAAGCATGGTTTTATTAATTTTATAATTTATTTTTTGAGTTTTATTGTCCCTGAAGGACATAGATAGGTCTCTCTTACAATATTTTACCGTTGCTATCTCTGTCCTACTTAATATTTTTCAAAATTTAAGGCCTCCATTTTGCTTCGACTTTGTGATCTTCCAAATGAACAATTCAAACCACTCTCCAGTAAGCAAATTCCCCTCCTTGCTTTTATTCTTTGTTTTTTTCCCTTTCTGAATCAACTCCTGAGACCACTTGCTTCAATTTTGAAGAAACATAACCAGAAATCTGATTTTGAAGTTGGAGCTCTGTAACTTTTTTGGCACAGGTTAGCTAACTGAAGAAAGACAAATTGGTATCAATGACCAGGGAAAACGAGGCCATTTTATTATATGTGAGATAAATAGCTATAAACAAGAATATAAATGGGATGTTTTAATAGCTTCTCTGAGTAATCCTTTGTTTTGTTCAAAGCACATGTTGTTCTCTACTATCAAAATATGCACATCTATTATATAAGTTAGCGTTTTAAATAAATACCACATGCAGCCAGTGACAGCTTATTAAAATGTTTGTAACCTACTTTGTACGTACAGACAGCTTTCCAAAAAAGCAGGTGTTAATTAGACTTGTGGGGGGAAATACAAAAATAAAACAAAATAATAATGAAAACCCTTCAAACCAATGACCAAATTTATTGTCCAAATGGGACAATAAATCAGACAAACTTGAACAAAGCACAGTAAATATGAGAGATGAGGAGAGAGAAGGAAAATAAATAGTTCAAAATCTAACCACCTTTTTGGAAATTATTTCCCTTTCAAAATACTTTATTAAAAACCATTTTTTAATCTAAATGTATGGCAGCTCTTGAATCTTTAACTAACAATGCTTTCTCTAATTTGTTGGTTTGTTCTTCCAATTGCACTGCATGTCACATGGCTCTTTAGGATGTCGGCTTTGGGTCCTGTCACACCTGAAAATAGTAAACATGGTCAATACTGTGGTGTTTGAGACTGGAAAACTGTTCTTTCTCATGCTGCATCTTCTTCCCCCCACCCCTAAGCTCACATACAAACATACATGCACTCTTCCCAAGGAAGCCTTTTTCATGGGGTTTGTTGTGTGCCACAGTGACCCCAGAATGTGAAGTACCCGGAGGAGACAAAAACTGGTTGGACAATGCTCTAAGGAACCTGTCTCCATGACTCTGGGGTATATATTGAAATATTCCCTGAACATCTTCAAAACAATCATTCAAAACTAAGCAACTTAGTTCATTGCATTTATTTTCATATTTCTTAACCGAACTGGAGGAAGCACAGTTCTAATTATCTTACCCTTTATGTGATCGTTAAATAATAGAGATTTTTCTTTAAAAAATCTTAGGGTTTGAGATCCACTATCATGTAGAATATATAGATCATGTAGAATAGGAGACAGAAGTAAGAGGGGCAGTGGTTATATTTTAAGAGTTGCACGAAAAACCTTTTGGATATTAGAAAGCACTTACGGGAGAACAACGAAGGAAGCTCCAAGAAATGGCTACAAACAGAATGAAAGCTAATAAAACATGAGACTATAGCTACTGATCTTTAACCTTAGTAACTTAAGCTGTGAGATCTTATATAGCAGCTTATAAAGTTGCATGTTCAGATGAACAAGAGTGCTGAGCAAATCTTCATGTCTTTCCTCTTTCTTCTGTAAACAGTGCCTTGTTTAAGCGTATCTGGAATCTGTAGATCAGTGCAGGAGTCCAGCTGTGCTTGCTGCTGCCTGAAGATAAACAAATATCAAATAAAAATCTGTAATCTTGGAAAAGTATGCTATAAAAAAAAATAAATTATACCTTTGAGAAGAGATGGATGTGGCTGAGTGCAGGCAGCTAAATCTGCCAGTAGAGATGCACTAGTGTTGATTAAAGAGAGCCCAGGATTGAGTCCAGTCTGGGTAGTCCTAGTGAACTAGTCCTAGTGAACTACTAGGTAGTTCTGGTGTTTTTTCCAAACTCTTTGTAACAGAAATACTGGGGCATTTCAGCCCCAAACAGTAAAAGGCCAGGGTCACCTGCTTTTCCACATGATTGATATGTATCATCAAGGAGATGGTCACCAAATGCAGCTGCAACTGTGAGATACTGTGGTATTTATATTGTAAAAAGTCTGAATTAAACACTCTAATTTTTACACATATGTGAGCAGAACTTTAAAGAGATAAGAAAGCTTTAGATTGTGGGATGAAAAATAAATAAGTAGAAACAAGGAAGGGAAATGGGTTGACTATTTTATTTTTGATGGCTTCCTATGTAAATCTGGAAAATGATGAAAGGTGGGTAATGCATGTGTGTATGTCAACCTCTTCTATTCCATTTCTATTATTTGAGGATTTTTTGTTACTTTGAAATGGAAAGTTGAGGTGTTCCATCTTTAAAACAGTATTGAAACATTTTGCATTTTCCAAAAGCAATCAGATGAACCAAAATACATCCAAAGAAAACAGACTATTTGCTGAATTTTAGCCAATTAATAATAGGCACTATAAATTGTTTTTTCATTAGATAAACTATTTCTTAAAATGTATAATACTAGATTAGAATTCATCATTTATTCATCCATTGATATAAATCTCCCTTATATCTGTCTAGCCACAATACACTTCTGTACCTTCCTTTGTGAATTTTGTGGGATTAGATTTCTAGTACTCATAAAGTTCTTCAAATGTTGTGTCATAAAATGTATGTTTACCACAACATGCAATTATAGGGCAACATTGTGCTATTCAATGAGCACTCTGTAATCTATTATCTGCATGCTGTAAAAATGCCATCAGAATGCAGTATCTGTTTAATACCCGCTGATATCAAATATCATGAAGCAAGAAAGACCCTGACAGTTGCAATTTGGAGGTTTGTTCCAGCTTCTATTGAATCTGGTAATAGCCTATATCTTCACTTAAGTTGGTGATGGACCTGGCTTCAAATAAAAAGAATGCGTCAGATTTCTTGCTGGAGATGTGTATAGTAACACCGGAAACATGTATGTTTAAATTTGTTCCTTTTTTTTTTGTTCGCCTCCCTTTGACCATTTTGGGTTTCCTGCTTGTTTTGTCCATAGGTGCTGCAAAATGTAAGAGTGATTAGAACTGTGGAATACCACGTTCCAAATGGTCTCTGCACAAAGGTGTGACAGAAGAAATTGATTTTCACTTTTCATCAATATTTCTAAACTGTAACGCATATTTTGCAGTAAAAGAAGATGCATCACCCTGGATTTTTTGTCAGTATTCCTGAAACAAAGTGCATTAAAAGCTACTGGCAGGGAAGTGTCAGCTTTGTAATTTACAGCCTACAAATGGATTTCTTTCTAAGAGTGATAAGGCAGTCAGTGAGCCATGTATTGTACGTAGATGATGGGCAATTCACTCTCTGGATGTGGGTTTTTCGGTGTTTCTTCTCAAAGTTTGAGACTTAAAATGAATTTTGACTGAGACTTTCTGGATCTTTTCAAATTTACATTCATTATGTTACCAAATAGGCCCTGGTAAAACATGATGAACTGAACATCCCTTTCATAAACTCATTTTGTTATTACTGGTAGAATTTATAGTATTAGTTTACTTGTGTTTGTATACCTAATGATAGCTCATCCAAAACTCAGTATATGGAAAAGTTAATTGTGACTTCTCCATGTATTCCCATTCATTATTTTTACCTGGCTAGTAGCAGTTCTTGGCGGCTGATCCACAAAGCTGCTCTGATCCCTCACACCTCCACTTACGAAGTTAGCTCAGGTAGGAGGAAGGAACAGTTGGATCTCCTGAGAGACTATGTTTTCTAGCAAGTAGTAACACTGTTCTACATCTTTTCTGGATGGATTTGCTTGTCTATATTTGTCAAACTTTTTGCTTTGATGTTTACATTCAGATAAATGTTACTGCGTATCATATTTTTTTTTCCTGGAATTGAAGTGAAAATTAGCTTCTGGGAGAGGGAAGACTAAAGTAGCCCATACCAGTTTATCAAGACAGCTGAACAAGACGCATTTTCAATTCAATTTATCTATTAAAGTAATTTCTTGAGGACACTGTGGAGGTTTCACTTAAAGGTATATCTAAAGAGCTATGTTAAAACTTCTAGAAGACTTTAATTTAAATTTTCTTATACTGGAAAACCAAACTTTAATCACTTGTGCTTATCGTGCCCTTTTTGTCTGAGGAGCATTACAATATAAATGTATATATTATAGATGTAAGTGTAAGTATTAACACAAATAGGTGGGATTGGAGGGAATCTGACAGAACATATTATCAGTTCCCAACATGGTGGTTGTGTAATGGTTCTTAAGGAGTTCTAGTGACAGAGAATTTACCAGCTTGCCTCAATATTTTTAGATTTTTTTAAAACTTATATTTATTTGGATCTTCTTTGTTGCAAATTAAAGCTATTTGCAGCTAATGTTTAATCCATATTTTATTTCTCTTATCTAAGCACCACTTGCTTGATATTCAGATGTATAATGTAAATAGTTATGACAGTTATACTTAGTATTATGTAGACGTTCATTTACTTTTTATTGTTGTTTCACAATACGCAAATGTGCATCCTGGATGCCCAAGTGTTGACTAGATCGACCTGAGAACATACTGTACAACTTTAGGCAAATATATGAGTACATTTTCTTTTTATTGTAAGAAAACCAAATTTAAGCGCAGCGTGAACAGTACTACTTTTATTAGTTGTATACCACTTTCTTTTTTACCTCTTTTTTTAAGTCTTCATATTTTTTCCAAGAGTACTCACTGTTGAGGTCCATATGTTGTTTTTATTTTCACACAGTAAGTAAAACATATTTAAGCTGCTAGGCTTAGCTTAGAGGAATGACCTTTTCTATGCTGGAAACTAATTCTGGGTGATCTTAAAATAAGTTTTCAAGTTACTTGTTTGTGTGTTTCAAGGCACAGTTCCCATATAGTCTCTTTTTATTTTTTTAGAATTTGTCCATGTCCTAAGTTTGTCTATTGACAAATTGAGGTTACAAATTCACTCATTATGGGACCTCAGAATTGTGCAAGTGCAGCCTGAAATAAATGGGTCATACTGAGATTACAAACAGTGTGGCTGGCCTGGAAATCAAACTCAGATTCCAAAAGGAGAAGCTGAAAGACTTACTTCAAGGATATGATGAGTGAAACTCCTGCCTTTCTCTAGTTTCACCATATGGAGGTTGCAAAGTCTGTACACGGGCCTGCAGTGATCCAATGCCTGAGTAGGACATGAGGACTACACTCATTCATTTAGTTTGAAATTAGATTTAAATAATTATGCCGGGTGACAGAAATGAAAAAATATCCCAAAGCATTCCCTCATTATCTCCAAATATAATACTTAATAGACAGGTAGGATCCTAGCTAACAATTGACTGCAGGAAACCATAGATCCTACAGCCCAATAAAATTAGGAATCAATATTTGTTTTCCCTACTTCTTTAAAACAAAGCATTGAAAAACTTCCATAACATTTTAGTCATTTAGCAATGCTAAATGACTAATTTCTGTGGGCTAGGCTGCACCTCTAAGCACACAAGCTCTGAGGAGGAATGTGTTTGAAGGAGAGGATGGAAAGGAATGGAAAAAGGAAGAGGGAGAGAGGATATAGTAAAGGTAGGTGGTGGTTAGCTGGTATGCAAACCCATGGGACTAGAGTCACTCTGCACTGAGATGGGAACAAAACACCTTAGAGGAAGCCTCAAGCAGGGCAGTACCCAGCTCTCATTATTGTTCCTCCTGAAAAAGAGAGTATGCACATCTCTTGTGGACTGTATAAATGCAAGGAAGGCTGCCTTTCCCCAAATTAGTGTGGTACAGCCACCTTCAAGCGTGCAGTAATCTAGCCATCCTACCCAGCGGCAGTCCTTCACTCTTCTTTTTCCCCTCTTTCCTTCCATTAGTAGCTGGATTTTGGAAGGGTTTTCCTTTTACAGGAAATGCAAACTATTGATTTTCTTTCTAAAGCAGAATGAAAAATATTTTTTTTTGATTTCCTGGAAATTCAGCTTTTCATCCAACTTTTACAAAGACCAGGGAGTAAATTCCTGCATGTTCTATTAGCCTCAATAACATTCTGAATCTTTACAGCAGCTCAGGCACAGCTTCCAGCATACTTGCTCCTAATAGTCATTCCAATGCTTGTTGGGTACCTGAGGATAATTCACCAATTGATTGAACAGTAATTTCAGAGCAGGTGGTTCTTTCTTCATCTGGGCCAAGTGCAAGGTCTTGCACCTGGGTCATGGCAATCCCAGGCACAAATACAGGTTGGGCAGAGAATGGCTGGAGAGCAGCCCTGAGGAGAAGGACTTGGGAATGTTGGTGAATGAGAAGCCCAACATGAGCCAGCAATGTGGGCTGGCAGCCCAGAAAGCCAGCCGCATCCTGGGCTGCATCAAAAGAAGTGTGGACAGCAGGTCGAGGGAGGTGATTCTGCCCCTTTACTCTGCTCTCATGAGACCCCACCTGGAGTACTGTGTCCAGCTTTGGAGTCCTCAACACAGGAAGGCTGTGGACCTATTGGAATGAGTCCAGCGGAGGGCCACATAAATGATCAAACAGCTGGAGCACCTCTCCTGTGAGAGAGTTGGGGTTGTTCAGCCTGGAGAAGGCTCTGGGGAGACCTTATAATGGCTTTCCAGTACTTGAAGGGGGACCTATAGGAGGGATGGGGAAGGCGCTCTTTATCAGGGAGTGTAGCGTTAGGATGAGGGGTAATGGTTTTAAACTGGAAAAGGATAGATTTAGATTAGATATTAGGAAGAAATTCTTTACTCTGAGGGTGGTGAAGGCACTGGAACAGGTTGCCTAAGGAAGTCGTGGATGCCCCATCCCTGGAAGTGTTCAAGGCCAGGCTGGACGGGACTTTGAGCAACCTGCTCTAGTGGAAGGTGTCCAAGCCCATCGCAGGGGGGTTGGAACTCGATGATCTTT